>CM060919.1:706352159-707602159 GCA_030737875.1 Allium sativum | reverse complement strand
CTTTCACCATTTGCTTTTCTTTAGGGGGTTGCGGACACTTGTCCTTGTGATGTCCCACTTGGACACAGTTGAAGCACTTCCTATCCGCTGGCTTGGCCCAACAATTACTAGCATAATGGCCCTTCTTACCACAGCTGAAGCACTCAACATCTTTCTTATTCTTTTTCTAGGCATCCTTATTCTGGTTCTGCTTCCTCTTATTCTGAGAACCACTCTTGCCTCCACCGCTTGCTTGCGGTTTCGGTTCTTCTGCAGATGCAGCCTCAGTCTTCGGCTTAGGGTAAAGACTCTCTGACCTCAATGCTTTCTCCACAATCGATTCAAACGTCTCATCGATGTGGTTAATAAGCCTTTCCCCCAAGTACCGATCCAAGTCGGTTATGAACTTCTCGTTCTTCTTCTCGACAGTATCTATAAGAGATAACCCATACTTCGACAGAGTGTCGAATTCAGCAATATACTCCGAGATAGCTCTGCCATTCTGCTTGAGCTCTAAGAATTTCTTAAACAACACTGACTTCTGAGCAGCTGGAATGAACTTTTCGCTAAAGCGAACCTTAAACTGCTCTCAAGTAATCTGATCCTCGGGAGTACGTGTAAAGACCCGCAACTTCCCCGTAAAGGAAAGCGTCGGATAGTTCGAGAACAAACCACAACAGAACGCATACAGAAGAACGTTTCACTGTATATAACAACAATGCATCAGATTACAAGAATATACAGAGTATAAAAGAATATTACACAGAAATATCAGAGATTTAAATTACATTTAAATACATAGCAGCGGAAAAATAATACAATACACAACTAGAAGAGATATACGGATACAAAGCTTTCCGGATATCATTCCAGCTGTAAACCAGGATCCTGTGAATATAAATCTGCAAAACCAAAACTACTAGCTGCCCGTGTCAAAATAAGGGCACCCAGAGTTTAGGTTAAAACAATAAACTCCAGGTCAGTCATGTGACTGGTGTGAGAACTAAAAACAGTTATTAATCTTTATTTTAAATCATTAGGTAAATCAAGGGACCACGCCGTATAACACGGAACGGGTTTCCTCCCAAGAATACCAGTGCATAAAACAAACAGCGCAATGCTAAATAAAGGAAAATGAAGCTGTTATAAGACCCAGGTCCTATCACACAATGCAAACGCAAGCCGGGGGATAGGGTTTTCCCTTATAACAGCCAAAGAATGCTTGATACGTTTTAAAACAAATCATTTGATACTACTATAAGTGCATAGTGCATAAAACACTTCAAATCATAAGTATCAATCATAGGCGGCATGGGTACCATATATCATGTCGCCATATATAGGTTTACAATTAAAACCGCAAATGTCACGTATTTGGAAATTGGATTTCCGTCTATGAACCGAGGCTAGGGGCAAGATCCTCAACCGATTCGAGACTGTCTAGCCCGAGCCTCAGGCAAGTACTCTGTCAAGCCTTTGGATCCTCAGGGCCGGTCCACACGGAGTGGATTAAAATGCCTGAACATGCGTTTCCCCGCCCTATGGGGCGTAAACGAGCCAACTAAATGACTCCATCGGTTCGAGAACGACCGATCAATCCGAGGCGCCTCGCAACAGCAACAACCACATAAGTCAAACTCGTCAGGGCGTGTAAAACCACTGACGCCACTTCTAGCTAGAAAGAAACGCATGCCCTCCCTGACGTCCGTCTCCCGTTTTTGGTTCATACCGGGTGTGAAACTCGCGAGGTAAACGTTACACAAAGCTACGCCACAAAGGCCGTGCTTTGATCATCAACCACAAGACTTTGCTTTTCAACAGAAGCCTTGATCATTTGCATCTTAGCATGCCACACAGGCAAACCATCCTATGCAACCGATATCAGTCACACAGAATGAAATCCGATGTCAGACACACAGTCCATTTACAAGTCCGTCCTGGGTCTGAACGAAACCGGAGGCACCTAGTACCCCGCATATCCATCGATCTCCAAGTACGTCTGGACGATCCCTAACTGTTTCCATCTTCTTGGGTGTACAGCCCAATCAAGATCATCAGTTATCACCCAAACGACGTGAAGACCTCCGGTCTTCGACCATCGTCTTCATCTTCGACTTATCGTCGCATCAGTTATTCAGAATGGGATAAACCCGGTCTTTCCGAATAACTCGCGTATATTTTAAATAAGTGTTACACAAACACAACATACGCCTCATTCCAATTCATTAGTCACTAACCATAAATTAATCAAGAGAATAATTCCCCAAATATTAACCCCGAAGGCCGAAACCAACATCAGATCAATATCCAGAAAACCATTCTGCTTGGCTAACCGACAGTTAGTTTCTAAATTTCACGTTCAAATCTAATTAAAGATTTAACTATCGCCTGGAGCAAAACTGGTGATACTCCATTCTCGATCTTTTCAATCTAATTAAAGATTCATTAAAACTCCACTTAGTTTTAATCATTATCTGGGTTAAAGAATCAGTGTCATTTAAAACACGGTTCACGATAAACCCAAAATCACATTCAATAATTATCGGGTTAAAGAACGAGTGTTATTTAAAACACTGTTCACGATAAACCCAAAAATCAATATCCATTCAATTCCAATTAAATATCATTTAATTGGTACACTTCATTAAATCTAAATAAAAAGATTTAATCTTCTCTCAACTGGGTTCAAGAACAGTGTTAGTGAAGACACCATTCACGACAAACCCAAATCACATTTATTAATTATCGGGTTAAAGAACAAGTGTTATTTAAAACACTGTTCACGATAAACCCAAAAATCAATATCAATTCAATTCCAATTAAATATTATTTAATTGGTACACTTCATTAAATCTGAATAAAAAGATTTAATCTTTTCTCACTTGGGTTCAAGAACAGTGTTAGTGAAGACACCATTCACGACAAACCCAAATCACATTTGATATTCAATATAAGGCTCTGAATAGAAAATATATCGGCTTATATTCAATATCAAATTCTACGATTAACAAATGTCGTATTGGAAATAACGATATACATATATATCTTTCAAATTTCCGTAACAACATCCGTATAATCACAAATTCCAACATCGAAATATTCCGAAGACAATTTCGATTCAAATCCACTCCAATGCAATCATTGGAAACTTTGGTTATTTTCAAAACCCTTTTCAAATTCAATTTATTTATAAAAATAAATAGAATTATAATTCTAGTTCAAAACTAGTTCATTTCGATAAAAATCTATTTTTATCTTTTCAAATAGGGAGTTTTTCATCCCAATTCTTTCTAAATCATTTCTTATGATTTTACACAAATTATTACTATTTTTAATAATTTTATCAAGGCCCGTACAGTCGATTTCCAACAATGGCCATCGAACTGCACTTACAGCGACCTTTTTCGAATTTGATTTGGACGTATCTCCAAATCCAACCGTTAGATTTCAAATTTCTAACATTCATTAGAAAGCTCTTTTCGATACGAACCCAACGGTTCCGGTTTTAGGAGAATCCGACGGTCGGATCTCCCGCAATGTCCGTTTGAAACAAATGGTCGAAATTCACGAACTGCCGCGGCGCGGCGCGTTCTATTCAGGCCATTATATTATATATATAATATATATAATATATATTTCGTCGATTTCTATTTAAAACGAATTATATAAATAGTTTTAAAATCGTTTCAAAAGCTATTTCAACTTTCTTTTCAATTCAAATCAAAATTGAATTCTTCTTTATAAATTCGTTTTAAAATTCATTTCTATTCAATTCGAATTTCAATTCAATTTGAATTCATTTCAATTCCATTCATTTCGAATCGTTTTCAATTCAATTCATTTCGAAATCGTTTTCAATTCAATTCATTTCGAAATCGTTTTCAATTCAATTCATTTCGAAATCGTTATAAATTCAATTCATTTCAAAATCGTTTTCAATTCAATTCATTTCGAAATCGTTTTCAATTCAATTCATTTCGAAATCGTTTTCAATTCAATTCATTTCGAAATCGTTTTCAATTCAATTCATTTCGAAATCGTTTTCAATTCAATTCATTTCGAAATCGTTTTCAATTCAATTCATTTCGAAATCGTTTTCAATTCAATTCATTTCGAAATCGTTTTCAATTCAATTCATTTCGAAATCGTTTTCAATTCATTTCATTTCGAAATCGTTTTCAATTCAATTCATTTCGAAATCGTTTTCAATTCATTTCATTTCGAAAACGTTTTCAATTCAATTCATTTCGAAAAATTCGATTTCGAGATTACTTTTCAATATTCATTTTAAAATGAATAAAATCGATATAAATATCGTTTACGTCAAAATGGCGTCAATCTAATCAACACGGCTTCATTAATTTCTATTTTCAAATATTCTATTTCAAATATTTCCTATTATCAAAATATTTGTTATTATCAAAATATTCTTTATTTTCACGATTGGAATGAGGCCCAATCAATTACCATATAAAATTAATTATATGGATTTTCATACAACACATGTATATAATAACATTGAAAATAATCAACCATCAACCAAAGTGCACTACACTGTATAAGCATCAAATATAGATATTCAACGCTTATAACAGCCTGTCAATCAATCGATCGACATATTTAATCAATCAGGATGAGTGAAATTCATATTTCATCCCAACACCCGTGTGGGGTTTCAAACAATCAAACACAGATTTTAGTTGTGCAGTTGGGCGATGTGTAAAATTTATCGTCCCAATCAATGTCATTCAAATAGGTGTACATAAACAAACCGTCCGGTTTATAAATGAATATTTTATTTTATTCACTTCACGTTAAAAATTATATTTTTAACGATAAAACATTTTATTTTAACCTATGAATTTCTATTCAATTCATTTATTAAATAAAATGATATTTTTATTTTTCTAACATATTTTAGAAAATTTCGGCGGCATAACGGCACGATACTAGAAACGGGACAAGGCCTAGCCTAATCCCCGGTCTAGTGAAGGCCCACGCCATTCACACATCAATCAAATTCACTTTCGTTATGCAAACCACAAAATTTGGAGTAAGGGTCTAACCTAGCCTTACTCCTTCGCCTTATAACGGCGCACGTCTAATCCTAACCAATTCATCGATTCGATTTTTCATACCACAAATCACATTCAAACCAATATCGCAATCAATCACCAATCAATCAAACAAACAAGTCCATGGTCTGTGGACGAGTGTCGGGTGCTACTAAGCACCGTCTGCATCCTAGTATATATATAACTAGAAAAATAAATTGAAAGGTGAGAAATTCTCACTTATAGCTATCCTAGCTCCACGGCACTTCATTGATAGAAATCTTCATCGCTATCGCATCTTCGTTATCTTCGTTGCCCGTAACCACTACATATGTAAAAATCACATTTTTACTTCGCTATTCAATATATAAAAATCGAATTTTTAGTTCGCTATTCAATATATAAAAATCGAATTTTTAGTTCGCTATTCAATATATAAAAATCGAATTTTTAGTTCGCTATTCAGTATATAAAAATCGAATTTTTAGTTCGCTATTCAATATATAAAAATCGAATTTTTAGTTCGCTATTCAATATATAAAAATCGAATTTTTATTCCACTATTTCTATTTACAAAACAAAGTATGTTTTTTTCTATTTTCAAAAATTTAGATTTCGCCTTTATAAAAACATCGACTTCGCCTTTTCAAATTTAAAGATTTCATCTTTATAAAAATCTCATTTTTATTTTTCTACACATATAAAGATGATATTTTTAATATTCCTATCATATAAAAATTATATTTTTATTTCTTTATCTAACCAAAAATCATATTTTTACATCTTCAATATAGTAAAGATTATATTTTTAATACTTTAAAAATATAAAAATCATATTTTTATTACTTTAAAAATATAAAAATCATATTTTTAACTTCTATACTACATAAAAAAAATTATATTTTTCTCTCCATAGTTTCATAATAGAAACCTACAAAAATTCTATTTTTAATTACTTCTTTCATAAAAAGAAAATTCATATTTTATTTACTAAAAATCAAATCTTGTTGCTGTTGAAAATCACATCTTTTTCTGTTTTAAAAATCAATCTTTTTCAGTTTTTAAACTATATAAAAATCAGTTTTTTTCTTTTGTTAAAAATCAGTTTTAAAATTTTATAAAATCAGTTTTAAAATCTAAAACAAAATCAGTTTTTACTTAATTAAAATTTCAGTTTTAAATCCTTTATAAAATTTCAGGTTTAAAGTAAATAAAATAAAAAAAACAGTTTTAAAGTAAATAAAAAAAAACAATACAGTGAACTTACCTCGGGGGGGGCTGATGTCGGCTTCGTCGGAGGATGGTGGGGAGGTCGGGGTGATGTACCGCGGTGGCGCTTCAGGGGGGGGGGGGGGGGGGTTCGGCGGCTTCAGCATTGCGTGCGAGGGGGCTTCGGCGAGTTCGTCGAGGGAGGGGGGAAGGGTTCGACGGCTTCGTCGAGGGAGGGGGGAGGTTCGGCGAGTTCGTCGAGGGAGGGGGGAGGTTCGGCGATGGGCGGCGGCGCTTCAGGGGGGGGGGCGGCTGGCGAAATCGAAAGGGCTCCGCCCCTTTCTTTTTTTTTTTTTTTTTTTTTTGTTTTGGTTCTGAAATGAAATCGGGGGGGGGGGGGTATATGAAAGAATTTTAATTTTTATTATTTTATTTAATTATTTTAATTTCTAAAAAGGTTGACTTTTACATACGACCTCTAAACGAGGCCTACCGCCTGCCGTCCATAGCGTTTAACCCCCATTCCGAACACAATGGGATATGCCACGTAGGCTGATTCGACTGTTTGAATCCGTTTCTGTTAAATTTACACTTAAATCGCTATATTGAATTTTAAACGTACTTTTCAAATTACCGGGGTCACATACTAACTAGAAAAATTCTATAAAAATATTTTCTAGCTTCGTATTGACAATACGGTCCTAACAAAACTAGTTTCGTCGAATTCTGAGATCGTTAGAAAAATGGTCATTTTCCAGTCGATTAAAATCAACTGAAACTGGTCAAACGCGTTTTCATTTGCCACGCTCACATATTGATTCAGAAAATTATGAAATTTGAAACCTAGCAATAACTTTACACTGCGGACCCAACAAAACTGGTTTCGTCGAAATCCGAGGTCATTTGCAAAATGTCCTTTTTTAAGGGCCTGAATTCCATAGCGACTATTCAGAAATTTCAACTGGACATATCTTTTGATTCCCGATATGAAATCTTGATTTTTCGGATTCGTTGGAAAGATATTCACAATTAGATCCCATTATTTTTGGTTTCACTAAAATCCGGATTGTTTTGCACCCGGTACATTCAATTGAAGTTTGAAATCGAATTATCGAACTACCGCGCCATTTTCAATTCTATTTATAATTATATATAAATATTTATATTCTAACGACGACGCGTATAATATATACGTTCGAATTATATTCAAAAACAATTTCTCGTCGATATTATTTAAAATAATTCATTTTAAATAATCAAAATTCGCTAAAATCGCCAAAATAAAAATTTCAAACTGGCTCGCATTTTGCGGGTTGTTACAATCTCCCTCACTTAAAACTTTTCGTCCCCGAAAAGGAACAAAGTCGAAAGTGGTTTGATTATTCAACACTACGCTCGACCTGGCTTCCATTCTCCAACTTTTCAGTTTCTGAGAATTTTCAAAAATTTCAAAAATTTGGCTAACACCCTAAATTTTCGAAAAATTTCGCCATAACCTCCCCTGCAATGGGAGCATCGGGAAATTGCAAATAGCGTTCCCGGTCCTTCAGATCTCAAAAAGAAAAAGAAAAAGCCAAGCGGCTAGCCAATAGGCTCACAAAATCATCATCACCCAAACAAAACAGGAAATTATGTAATAAACATGTACCTATTTGTCGGGCAAACAAATTTTATTCTCTGCTCTAGCCTCCTTGCTATGACCTGTTCAATGATATATGTATATGCAAGCAAATGCAACCAATTTTCGATATAATTCAATATTTGGTTCTGTTAGGCTAAATGGCTAAAAATTAGCAAACAAATAAACAAACAACACAAACATCAATCAATTAGTTGATTAGCTTTTCAAATTCACAATTTTAATACATATACAAAAATCAGATTTTTGGTGCCAAATCACAACAATAGATCCTATCTAATTTTGGTTCTCACACCAGTCAATAGGAAGTATATAGATAACCCACTCTCGCCAGTCGAACACAACACAGATGACGATGCCTCATCATCAGAATCATCTCCGGCAACTAAAGTGTGATCCTATATCTATCCAGTATATTAAAACTTCGAATACAAGCCGCTAAACGTGTATGCAAAATCTTTATATACTCAATTGCCCAAATTCAATTTAAATAGACTATTCAAATACGAATACTTAAGATTTGAATTTCCAAAACAAAGTGGGTTTTCACTTTTATTTTCAAAAACAACACTCTTTCGACTCGTTCTAGGACACTACTGATCCCATCTCTAACGAGTCATCCTCATTGGATATTACTAATCCAATATCTGATGAATTCTTTCGTATGGTTCTAATGTGCCTTGTTCTCTAGCTTTGTAAACCAAAGCTCTGATACCACGTGTAAAGACCCGCAACTTCCCCGTAAAGGAAAGCGTCGGATAGTTCGAGAACAAACCACAACAGAACGCATACAGAAGAACGTTTCACTGTATATAACAACAATGCATCAGATTACAAGAATATACAGAGTATAAAAGAATATTACACAGAAATATCAGAGATTTAAATTACATTTAAATACATAGCAGCGGAAAAATAATACAATACACAACTAGAAGAGATATACGGATACAAAGCTTTCCGGATATCATTCCAGCTGTAAACCAGGATCCTGTGAATATAAATCTGCAAAACCAAAACTACTAGCTGCCCATGTCAAAATAAGGGCACCCAGAGTTTAGGTTAAAACAATAAACTCCAGGTCAGTCATGTGACTGGTGTGAGAACTAAAAACAGTTATTAATCTTTATTTTAAATCATTAGGTAAATCAAGGGACCACGCCGTATAACACGGAACGGGTTTCCTCCCAAGAATACCAGTGCATAAAACAAACAGCGCAATGCTAAATAAAGGAAAATGAAGCTGTTATAAGACCCAGGTCCTATCACACAATGCAAACGCAAGCCGGGGGATAGGGTTTTCCCTTATAACAGCCAAAGAATGCTTGATACGTTTTAAAACAAATCATTTGATACTACTATAAGTGCATAGTGCATAAAACACTTCAAATCATAAGTATCAATCATAGGCGGCATGGGTACCATATATCATGTCGCCATATATAGGTTTACAATTAAAACCGCAAATGTCACGTATTTGGAAATTGGATTTCCGTCTATGAACCGAGGCTAGGGGCAAGATCCTCAACCGATTCGAGACTGTCTAGCCCGAGCCTCAGGCAAGTACTCTGTCAAGCCTTTGGATCCTCAGGGCCGGTCCACACGGAGTGGATTAAAATGCCTGAACATGCGTTTCCCCGCCCTATGGGGCGTAAACGAGCCAACTAAATGACTCCATCGGTTCGAGAACGACCGATCAATCCGAGGCGCCTCGCAACAGCAACAACCACATAAGTCAAACTCGTCAGGGCGTGTAAAACCACTGACGCCACTTCTAGCTAGAAAGAAACGCATGCCCTCCCTGACGTCCGTCTCCCGTTTTTGGTTCATACCGGGTGTGAAACTCGCGAGGTAAACGTTACACAAAGCTACGCCACAAAGGCCGTGCTTTGATCATCAACCACAAGACTTTGCTTTTCAACAGAAGCCTTGATCATTTGCATCTTAGCATGCCACACAGGCAAACCATCCTATGCAACCGATATCAGTCACACAGAATGAAATCCGATGTCAGACACACAGTCCATTTACAAGTCCGTCCTGGGTCTGAACGAAACCGGAGGCACCTAGTACCCCGCATATCCATCGATCTCCAAGTACGTCTGGACGATCCCTAACTGTTTCCATCTTCTTGGGTGTACAGCCCAATCAAGATCATCAGTTATCACCCAAACGACGTGAAGACCTCCGGTCTTCGACCATCGTCTTCATCTTCGACTTATCGTCGCATCAGTTATTCAGAATGGGATAAACCCGGTCTTTCCGAATAACTCGCGTATATTTTAAATAAGTGTTACACAAACACAACATACGCCTCATTCCAATTCATTAGTCACTAACCATAAATTAATCAAGAGAATAATTCCCCAAATATTAACCCCGAAGGCCGAAACCAACATCAGATCAATATCCAGAAAACCATTCTGCTTGGCTAACCGACAGTTAGTTTCTAAATTTCACGTTCAAATCTAATTAAAGATTTAACTATCGCCTGGAGCAAAACTGGTGATACTCCATTCTCGATCTTTTCAATCTAATTAAAGATTCATTAAAACTCCACTTAGTTTTAATCATTATCTGGGTTAAAGAATCAGTGTCATTTAAAACACGGTTCACGATAAACCCAAAATCACATTCAATAATTATCGGGTTAAAGAACGAGTGTTATTTAAAACACTGTTCACGATAAAACCAAAAATCAATATCCATTCAATTCCAATTAAATATCATTTAATTGGTACACTTCATTAAATCTAAATAAAAAGATTTAATCTTCTCTCAACTGGGTTCAAGAACAGTGTTAGTGAAGACACCATTCACGACAAACCCAAATCACATTTATTAATTATCGGGTTAAAGAACAAGTGTTATTTAAAACACTGTTCACGATAAACCCAAAAATCAATATCAATTCAATTCCAATTAAATATTATTTAATTGGTACACTTCATTAAATCTGAATAAAAAGATTTAATCTTTTCTCACTTGGGTTCAAGAACAGTGTTAGTGAAGACACCATTCACGACAAACCCAAATCACATTTGATATTCAATATAAGGCTCTGAATAGAAAATATATCGGCTTATATTCAATATCAAATTCTACGATTAACAAATGTCGTATTGGAAATAACGATATACATATATATCTTTCAAATTTCCGTAACAACATCCGTATAATCACAAATTCCAACATCGAAATATTCCGAAGACAATTTCGATTCAAATCCACTCCAATGCAATCATTGGAAACTTTGGTTATTTTCAAAACCCTTTTCAAATTCAATTTATTTATAAAAATAAATAGAATTATAATTCTAGTTCAAAACTAGTTCATTTCGATAAAAATCTATTTTTATCTTTTCAAATAGGGAGTTTTTCATCCCAATTCTTTCTAAATCATTTCTTATGATTTTACACAAATTATTACTATTTTTAATAATTTTATCAAGGCCCGTACAGTCGATTTCCAACAATGGCCATCGAACTGCACTTACAGCGACCTTTTTCGAATTTGATTTGGACGTATCTCCAAATCCAACCGTTAGATTTCAAATTTCTAACATTCATTAGAAAGCTCTTTTCGATACGAACCCAACGGTTCCGGTTTTAGGAGAATCCGACGGTCGGATCTCCCGCAATGTCCGTTTGAAATAAATGGTCGAAATTCACGAACTGCCGCGGCGCGGCGCGTTCTATTCAGGCCATTATATTATATATATAATATATATAATATATATTTCGTCGATTTCTATTTAAAACGAATTATATAAATAGTTTTAAAATCGTTTCAAAAGCTATTTCAACTTTCTTTTCAATTCAAATCAAAATTGAATTCTTCTTTATAAATTCGTTTTAAAATTCATTTCTATTCAATTCGAATTTCAATTCAATTTGAATTCATTTCAATTCCATTCATTTCGAATCGTTTTCAATTCAATTCATTTCGAAATCGTTTTCAATTCAATTCATTTCGAAATCGTTTTCAATTCAATTCATTTCGAAATCGTTATAAATTCAATTCATTTCAAAATCGTTTTCAATTCAATTCATTTCGAAATCGTTTTCAATTCAATTCATTTCGAAATCGTTTTCAATTCAATTCATTTCGAAATCGTTTTCAATTCAATTCATTTCGAAATCGTTTTCAATTCAATTCATTTCGAAATCGTTTTCAATTCAATTCATTTCGAAATCGTTTTCAATTCAATTCATTTCGAAATCGTTTTCAATTCAATTCATTTCGAAATCGTTTTCAATTCATTTCATTTCGAAATCGTTTTCAATTCAATTCATTTCGAAATCGTTTTCAATTCATTTCATTTCGAAAACGTTTTCAATTCAATTCATTTCGAAAAATTCGATTTCGAGATTACTTTTCAATATTCATTTTAAAATGAATAAAATCGATATAAATATCGTTTACGTCAAAATGGCGTCAATCTAATCAACACGGCTTCATTAATTTCTATTTTCAAATATTCTATTTCAAATATTTCCTATTATCAAAATATTTGTTATTATCAAAATATTCTTTATTTTCACGATTGGAATGAGGCCCAATCAATTACCATATAAAATTAATTATATGGATTTTCATACAACACATGTATATAATAACATTGAAAATAATCAACCATCAACCAAAGTGCACTACACTGTATAAGCATCAAATATAGATATTCAACGCTTATAACAGCCTGTCAATCAATCGATCGACATATTTAATCAATCAGGATGAGTGAAATTCATATTTCATCCCAACACCCGTGTGGGGTTTCAAACAATCAAACACAGATTTTAGTTGTGCAGTTGGGCGATGTGTAAAATTTATCGTCCCAATCAATGTCATTCAAATAGGTGTACATAAACAAACCGTCCGGTTTATAAATGAATATTTTATTTTATTCACTTCACGTTAAAAATTATATTTTTAACGATAAAACATTTTATTTTAACCTATGAATTTCTATTCAATTCATTTATTAAATAAAATGATATTTTTATTTTTCTAACATATTTTAGAAAATTTCGGCGGCATAACGGCACGATACTAGAAACGGGACAAGGCCTAGCCTAATCCCCGGTCTAGTGAAGGCCCACGCCATTCACACATCAATCAAATTCACTTTCGTTATGCAAACCACAAAATTTGGAGTAAGGGTCTAACCTAGCCTTACTCCTTCGCCTTATAACGGCGCACGTCTAATCCTAACCAATTCATCGATTCGATTTTTCATACCACAAATCACATTCAAACCAATATCGCAATCAATCACCAATCAATCAAACAAACAAGTCCATGGTCTGTGGACGAGTGTCGGGTGCTACTAAGCACCGTCTGCATCCTAGTATATATATAACTAGAAAAATAAATTGAAAGGTGAGAAATTCTCACTTATAGCTATCCTAGCTCCACGGCACTTCATTGATAGAAATCTTCATCGCTATCGCATCTTCGTTATCTTCGTTGCCCGTAACCACTACATATGTAAAAATCACATTTTTACTTCGCTATTCAATATATAAAAATCGAATTTTTAGTTCGCTATTCAATATATAAAAATCGAATTTTTAGTTCGCTATTCAATATATAAAAATCGAATTTTTAGTTCGCTATTCAGTATATAAAAATCGAATTTTTAGTTCGCTATTCAATATATAAAAATCGAATTTTTAGTTCGCTATTCAATATATAAAAATCGAATTTTTATTCCACTATTTCTATTTACAAAACAAAGTATGTTTTTTTCTATTTTCAAAAATTTAGATTTCGCCTTTATAAAAACATCGACTTCGCCTTTTCAAATTTAAAGATTTCATCTTTATAAAAATCTCATTTTTATTTTTCTACACATATAAAGATGATATTTTTAATATTCCTATCATATAAAAATTATATTTTTATTTCTTTATCTAACCAAAAATCATATTTTTACATCTTCAATATAGTAAAGATTATATTTTTAATACTTTAAAAATATAAAAATCATATTTTTATTACTTTAAAAATATAAAAATCATATTTTTAACTTCTATACTACATAAAAAAAATTATATTTTTCTCTCCATAGTTTCATAATAGAAACCTACAAAAATTCTATTTTTAATTACTTCTTTCATAAAAAGAAAATTCATATTTTATTTACTAAAAATCAAATCTTGTTGCTGTTGAAAATCACATCTTTTTCTGTTTTAAAAATCAATCTTTTTCAGTTTTTAAACTATATAAAAATCAGTTTTTTTCTTTTGTTAAAAATCAGTTTTAAAATTTTATAAAATCAGTTTTAAAATCTAAAACAAAATCAGTTTTTACTTAATTAAAATTTCAGTTTTAAATCCTTTATAAAATTTCAGGTTTAAAGTAAATAAAATAAAAAAAACAGTTTTAAAGTAAATAAAAAAAAACAATACAGTGAACTTACCTCGGGGGGGGCTGATGTCGGCTTCGTCGGAGGATGGTGGGGAGGTCGGGGTGATGTACCGCGGTGGCGCTTCAGGGGGGGGGGGGGTTCGGCGGCTTCAGCATTGCGTGCGAGGGGGCTTCGGCGAGTTCGTCGAGGGAGGGGGGAAGGGTTCGACGGCTTCGTCGAGGGAGGGGGGAGGTTCGGCGAGTTCGTCGAGGGAGGGGGGAGGTTCGGCGATGGGCGGCGGCGCTTCAGGGGGGGGGGGGCGGCTGGCGAAATCGAAAGGGCTCCGCCCCTTTCTTTTTTTTTTTTTTTTTTTTTGTTTTGGTTCTGAAATGAAATCGGGGGGGGGGGGGGTATATGAAAGAATTTTAATTTTTATTATTTTATTTAATTATTTTAATTTCTAAAAAGGTTGACTTTTACATACGACCTCTAAACGAGGCCTACCGCCTGCCGTCCATAGCGTTTAACCCCCATTCCGAACACAATGGGATATGCCACGTAGGCTGATTCGACTGTTTGAATCCGTTTCTGTTAAATTTACACTTAAATCGCTATATTGAATTTTAAACGTACTTTTCAAATTACCGGGGTCACATACTAACTAGAAAAATTCTATAAAAATATTTTCTAGCTTCGTATTGACAATACGGTCCTAACAAAACTAGTTTCGTCGAATTCTGAGATCGTTAGAAAAATGGTCATTTTCCAGTCGATTAAAATCAACTGAAACTGGTCAAACGCGTTTTCATTTGCCACGCTCACATATTGATTCAGAAAATTATGAAATTTGAAACCTAGCAATAACTTTACACTGCGGACCCAACAAAACTGGTTTCGTCGAAATCCGAGGTCATTTGCAAAATGTCCTTTTTTAAGGGCCTGAATTCCATAGCGACTATTCAGAAATTTCAACTAGACATATCTTTTGATTCCCGATATGAAATCTTGATTTTTCGGATTCGTTGGAAAGATATTCACAATTAGATCCCATTATTTTTGGTTTCACTAAAATCCGGATTGTTTTGCACCCGGTACATTCAATTGAAGTTTGAAATCGAATTATCGAACTACCGCGCCATTTTCAATTCTATTTATAATTATATATAAATATTTATATTCTAACGACGACGCGTATAATATATACGTTCGAATTATATTCAAAAACAATTTCTCGTCGATATTATTTAAAATAATTCATTTTAAATAATCAAAATTCGCTAAAATCGCCAAAATAAAAATTTCAAACTGGCTCGCATTTTGCGGGTTGTTACAGTAGCTGCCTTTATAGCGTTCCGCCAATTCATTGCCCATCCCTGCAGCTGACGGGATGCTAGCCTTCTCTTCGTCGCATCCTCGATACCCAAGTCTTCGAAGATGCGCTCGCAGCTATGCACTATTGGACAACCACCATTACCACCATTGGGAGCTACCCTCTTATGATTGCTTGATACATGGTTGCATGATACTGGTGCTACAACACATGTTTCCAATAATGTGCATGGATTTCTTATGATCCGAACTATTAATCCAAATGAAGGACGTTTTCTTTCTATGGGAAACATAATGAAATCCACAATAGAAGGCATTTGGACTTATCGTCTAATTCTAGAAAGTGGATATTATTAGACTTATATATAGTACCCTTTATGTACCTTCATTATCTAGAAACCTTATTTCCGTAAGTAAATTGGATATTTCTGGTTTGAGATGTATGTTTGGATCTGGTTGTTTTGATTTATATAAGAACACTGGTAATGTTAATTCTGGTATTCTAATTGATAGTCTATATAAATTGAAACCGAATGACAATTATGTGAATTCCTTGCCGAATGAAGTAAATAATGTTGGATGCAAACGTAGCATGTTAAATGAAAATTTTGCTTTCTTATGGCATAAAAGACTAGGTCACATATCCGAAGAAAGAATGATGAGATTATTAGGTAATGAAATTTTGTCAAATTTGGACTATAGTGATCTACAATTATGTGTGGATTGTATTAAACGTAAAAAAACCAAACATAATAAGAAAGGAGCCTGTAACGGCCCGCCCCGCACCAGTCGACATTTCCTCCGAAAGTGCGTTGTACACATGCCCAGCTAGCACAGAACGGTCGTCAGAAGAAAAGAAAGAAGAGAATGAACTAATCAAGAACCTGTAGAATGTCTCACAGCGTACAGGATAAAATATAATAACAACATACTTGACACAAAACAGGCGAGTCAGTGCATAAGCTGAAACTAATACTACACATCATAGCAGCGGAAATCCAGATATAGCTTATGTTTCACATCACCATTATTACAACTTTTCAAACTGTCTCTAAATCTAAGCAAAGGAAAAGGCACACTACTAATGCCCAAAGTAGTGACTCGCAGCGACACAGGGAGAATATCTATATATATCATACGTGGAAGCCTTCTGCTCGTCTCCGGCATAGCTACTCGTGCATCACCAGCTAACCTGTCTCTAGTCTGCTCATGAGAGCACCCAGAGTAATAAGAAGAGACATAAAACTCTGGGTCAGACAAAAAGTCTGGTATGAGCGATAAGCAGCTAAACAGAACAATAACATGTATACTAAACCATACCTGAACCTGGACCTGCAACCAAAGAGTCAGCACTACATACCGTACAATACACTGAGGTGCCACAAAACAAATGGTGTAAAGATACGGGGGTGGGGTGTGTATGTCATAGTGAAGGAAAACAAGTCAACCATAACAACCATCCTCACATCTCTCACTCAGTGCGTAAAGCATACGATGTCCACCACTGTCAATCACTAGACTCATCGAAGTAGTGACGGAGTTCGACTTGTAAAACTACTGCTACTACCAAGCTTACCACATGGAGTCATGACCAAATCTTTACAAATGACCCCACTTCATTGGTCTATAGCTCTTTAGTCGTACCTAGGCCACTGTGGCCCTGAATCCGTTCATGTACTCCCTACACATAGTGATCCAAAGTTGCGGACATCGACAACCCCTTAGCACACGTCCTACAGCAAAGCCCAATCATGAAGCCCACTCATTGGTTCCCAACTGGATCCTGAGTCAAAGATCCTCATTTGGACTTCCTTTGCATCTCGGGTTTTGATCGAATTGGAGTTGGTCTTCAAAAGAGTCATCGCGTAAAAGAGATGGAAGTTCAATTCGGTTTGGTCCAATTTGCTTCTGTCGGTTCAGTTCGGATAAATCATATCCAGTCTTCCCATTCGGTTCAGTTCCGGTGCCACGCTCCATTCGGTTAGGTTCGGATGTCGTGCTCCATTCGGTTCGGTTCGTCCCTCCTGCTTCAGCTTGCCTGCTCCGATCTGATCCTTCTCGCTTGCCTACTCCGACCCGATCCCGCTCCCTAGCTCCGATCCGATCCTATGTCCAACTCCAACTCTAAGCATTGGCCTTCCTTCTTGCCAAACTTCCTTTGTGCTAGACTTCAGTTTGGTTCGGATTCCTTGCCCAGCTCTCCTATCCGATCCGAGCCCCTAACCCGATCCGATCTGAAACCCTGCACAACTTTCTGCAACTTTTTCCAGCGACTTGTTTACGCCATTCGACGACGTTTTCAACCAGTCTAACTTTTCTAAACAACCACAAATCATTCCAAACAGTCATAGCAACAAATGGAAGTGACCTTAAACACCGAACAACAATCTTAACATGTGAAATGGATCAAACATACCCAAAATCCCGTATTTTCCCTTAAGCATGTTTAGGCAAAACTAATGATATGATTAGCAAAACTTAATCAAATTAAACCGAATTTCTAACAGAGGTCTAAAACATTATTCTAGAATTTATAAATATTTTTCCAGAATTTATTGGTGTATAAATTCGCTAATCTTCACTAATTACCCTTAATTAACCGTAATTAGTGCAAGACTATGCAAATCACTCACCTTTGCCACAAATAAAACCCCAAAACTGAAATGAATCTCTATTTAGCGCTGTTCCCATGGCAACACAGCAGCTCCAACCTTGCTTTGGTGCTAATCCCCTTTGATTTGATGTTGCTTAAGCCAAAACTTGATTAAGAAGTGATTAGAAGTGTTTTTAGATGATGAAGGCCATTGTTAGATTGAAGAGAGAGTTTGTGGCGGCTGTAAAATGGGTGAAAAACCGAAATCCTAAACCTAGCAGCCCTCAAATACCTCTGATCCCGAAATCCACCATTGGGCCTGGCTGTTAATCACCCGGTTAAGCCCAATTAAGCTGTTTTTCACCATCTGAAACTTGTTTCAGCCATATCTCTCAAACGGTGAGTCTGTTTGGCTAATGTGACCATTCTACAGAATTGTAAACCATCAAATGAATCTAATGAAGTGTTTTCAGGTCAAAATTCCTTTCCAGTCAAAAGTTATGGCCAAAACAGTATCAGCTAGGGGAAAAACGGTCATTTAAAAATCGACAAAAATCATGAACATGGGAAATGACCCCAGTAGTCATCTCCCAAAGTTACATGACCATAAGACTTCGTATGTGAAAGAAATAAATATTCTACGATCCTTCGTTGCGTAGAATGCGGGTCGTTACAGAGCCACTAGAAGCAGCCAACTCCTTGAAATAATTCACACTGATGTTTGCGGACTTATGGACACTCCAGCCTTCAATGGAGAAAAGTATTTCATCACTTTTATTGACGATTTTTCTCATTATGGTTATGTTTATTTGCTTCATGAAAAGTCTCAATCTATGAATGTCCTTGAGACATTTATAAAGGAAGTTGAGAGGCGATTAGACAAAAAAGTGAAAATCATAAGGGCTGATAGAGGTGGTGAATATTATGGCAAACATAATGAGTCAGACCAGTGTCCAGGTCCATTTGCAATATTCCTCGAAAGTCATGTTATATGTGCGCAATACACAATGCCAAGTACACCAAAACAAAATGGTGTAGCAGAAAAGCGCAATAGGATGTTAACGGATATGATTAGGAGTATGATGTTAGATTCTAAACTATCCAAGAATTTGTGGTCGAATGCTCTCATAAAGCCTAATTATTTGTTAAATTGGGTTCCTAATAAAGTTGTTCAAAATACTCTTTTGAATTATGGACTAACAGGAAACCTAGCTTAAGACACCTGCGTGTTTGGGGTTGTCCAACGGAAGCGAGAATTTACAATCCACATGAAAAGAAATTAGATTCTCGAACGATTAGTGGGTACTTCTTAGGTTACCCGGAAAAATCTAAAGTGTAAGTGTTTACTGTCTTAATCATAGTTTAAGAATTGTAGTAACTGGTAATGCTAGATTCATTGAGATTGGTGAAATCAATAGGAGTAGAAATAGTAGAAATAAAAGAAACGGGGGTAAATGTTACACTGTCTAGAATATTTCCTACATCTATTATTACTCCAAATGTTGTTCCAACTGTTGAAGAACAACATGATGATGAACAACATATAAATGAAGAAGTACTTCCTGAAGGAAATGACTTACATAATGCTGATGCACATGAACCACAACAAGTAGCATTAAGAAGATCTCAAAGAGATCTTAGGTCAGTTGTTTGTAATGATTATGTGGTTTATATGCAAGAATCAGATTATGATATAGGAACCAATAAGCACTCAGTTTTGTTTTCACATGCTATAGAAATTAAAGAGTCAAAGGAATGGATTAATGCCACGAAAGAAGAACTGAAATTCATGCAACAAAATGAAGTTTGGCATCTCTTTGAGTTACCACATGGGTGTAAAAGAGTCAAATGCAAGTGCATTTTTAAAACACAATTGTAGTGGTAATATCGAATGGTATAAAGCTAGACTTGTTGCTAAGTGTTACACTCAGAAAGATGGTGTTGACTACAAGGAGACATTTTATCCTTTTTCGAAAAAGGACTCACTAAGAATTATAATGGCTTTAGTAGCTCATTATGATTTGGAATTGCATCAACTGGATGTGAAAACAGCCTTTCTAAATGGAAATCTTGATGAGGAAGTTTATAAGGATTATCCTGAGGGTTTTTCTGTAGAAAGTAAAAAACAATTGGTGTGTAAACTTAAGAAGTCAATATATGGACTTAAACAAGTATCCTGATAATGGTATATTAAGTTTAATACCATTATTATGTCTTTTAGTTTTAAGGAAAATATGGTTGATCACTATTTATACCAAAAGATTAGTGGGAGCAAGTTTATTTATCTAGTGCTTTATGTTGATGACATCTTGATTGCTGCAAATAATTTAAGCATATTGCATGAGACTAAGAAATTTCTCTTAATGAACTTTAAAATGAAAGACATGGGAGAGGCATCCTATGTGACTGGAATAGAAATATTTCGTGATTGATCACAAATAATATTGGGATTGCCTCAGAAAGGATATATCGAAAGGATTCTAGAGAGATTTGGAATGAGTAAATGTTCGCCAGAAAAGTTCCTATATAGAATGGTGATAAATTCAATCTCATGAAACGTCCTAAGAATGATGTTGAACGAAAGGAAATGGAATCAATTCCATATGCATCTGTAGTAGGTAGCCTAATATATGCTCAAACCTATACTAGGGCGGATATCAGTTTTGCGGTCGATATGTTAGGGAGATATCAAAGTAATCCAGGAAGGGAACATTGGCAAGCTGCAAAGAAAGTTTTGAGATACTTACAAGGCACAAAAGATTACATATTCATATATGGTGGATCCAATGAATTGGAGTTAATTGGATATATCGATTCAGGTTTTGCTAGATGCATCGATACTAGAAAATCAACTTTTAATTACCTGTTTATTTTTGCTCAAGGTGTCATATCATGGAAAAGTGCGAAACAAACTTCCATTGCTTCATCCACTATGGAGGCAGAATTTATGGCATGTTATAAAGCTACAATTCATGCATTATGATTGGGGAACCTTATTTCAGGACTTGTGATTGTCGACACCATTAGAAAGCCACTGAAAATTTATTGTGATAATTCTACAATAGTGTTTTTCTCAAAGAACGACAAGTACTCTAAAAGTGCCAAACATATGGAACTAAAGTATCTTGTTGTGAAAGATGAGGTTCAGAAACAAAGAGTTCAGTCATGCACATCAGGACAAAACTTATGATTGCAGACCCTTTGACGAAAGGGTTACAACCAAAACAATTTAAGGAACATGTTCAAAGAATGGGTCTTGGTTGTATTAATAATGATTGATGTGTGACATTCTTAGCTCTTTTATGTGTTTTTGATATACAATTATGTGTCTCTTGTTTTAATGTGGTGGTACGTACTATATGTAATGTTAAACAAGAAAGAGTCTTGTAAAGATATTACGTTTAATCATTATGATATATGATGTTATGCGAACCATTATGCTGTTTTATGTAAATTATGAGTGTATATTGATGGATTGCTGGTATTGTAGTATATGGAAGGGAATGCATTGAATTGATAATGCACAAACCATCATAACTCTCAGCAATTTATCATAGTATGATGTTCAGCGCTTGAGATTATGAATAATCGGGTCAAGTGGGAGAATGTTAGAAATCTTCTATTAGAAACTACAATAGAACTTTTCATTTACCTTTAATGTTATGCGGTTTCTAATCTTAATGTGACCCTATTAATTAGGTCATAAATATAACATTTCATTTTCCATTATGCAGATTCTAACCGTAATGTGACCCGATTAATTAGAACATAAATAGATCGTTCATATTTAGAATGTTAGGTCTGTGATTAATTTTAAGCGTCGAATTGGTATATGATGGACGTACCAGATTTAGAGTTAAATGTTATATAAAGGATTGGGTCCTTTCTCTTCCTAAGATAAAAGTGGTATTCTTCTCCATCTAGAAACACATAAGGAAATTGGGTAAGAGAGAGAAACTGAATTCTGAGAAGAAGAAAAAACATTAGAAGTCAAAGAAATAAGATAACAGCCATTACTTCTTCTGCTACTAATCAAGGTACATCATCTTAAACAATAGATCATATTAAGTTTCTCCCTTTTATTTGTGAAATAGTCGGTGTTGGTGATCCTAGGGCTATTCAATTTAATTGTACATCACTAGTCATGAAAGATCGAATAATAAAGAAAATTCTGACATAGGCATCTGACATTAGTACAACAATGCATATATGGAAAATATATTGATGTAAATGAGTTCAACTTTGAACGTGTGGTAGTTATTTATGTGTATAATATATGTTATGTGGTTGACGTGTTTATATATTTGATTTTCCTTTCATTTTTGTTTAAATGAATATGGTTAATTTTGATGTGATTTATTAGGCAAATCAATGAATAAATAATAGTATGCTTAAGTTATTTAAATAGTTTTAATATTATGTAATTAATTGTAAAATATGGTACTAAATGTAAAATATTAGAAAAGAAATGAGAGAAACTTAAATGATTATAGAAAATTTGAAGCGTAAGTATTTGGAGCCAAAAAAACACATTTTTTTCATTTTGACTATTTTAAAAAATATTAGTTAATTAAATTTAAATTATTTAAATTTTTGGTTTTGCAATTAGCTTAAATATGTGGACTTAAATATAGAATGTTAAGAGCTAACTATTAATAAGTAATTGTATAAACTCTGAAATGTCCAGATCAACATGTAAAATGATTAAAAAACAGTAAAATAATGTGAGAGAAACAATGAATAAGTGTAAAGTGATAAACTAATTTAAAAATAAAATATCTGGAGAGAATTAAGGAGAAATGAGAAAACTCATGGAATTAAGGAGAGAACTTTAAAAGGTACTGCTTTACTATTATTTAATAAATTACTATATTATCGTGTTATTACACCATCACGAGATTTGTTAGCGAATTACACATATAAATTATTTACTTACTACCTCAATCACATTCAATATTTATATTACCCTTATGTTTTTTTTCAATCTTTTGTGCTTGCTTCGTGTATTTAAGTGATAAGCAAAATAAAAAGGAAATTTTTGCTAATAAATTGATTTGTGGATTACATTTAGATATCCTTGTAGCCCTCCAAAAACCATGGACTATTGTATCTGAATGGGAATCCATGGTGATGAACATTACAAGTGAAAATTTTCGCATGAATAATAGCATAATAATTGGTCTACAGGTGTGGCATAATGGAAAGCGACACCTAAGTTTGGTAGCTGACCGACTTCAACTTCTCGTAAAATTAGTACTTAGGGATTATAGATATCACAATTGAAACTGACAGAATAATGTGAATAATTTTCATGTTTTTAATTAACGATGACTGAATTACATCTTTGAGTCACATCATGATGTTGAATACTCTTAAATGCCATATGATTTAAATAAACTATGATGACCCCACCAATATACCCGTATTATTAAAGAATATTATAGTAATGTCGTCTAATAAGATAGAGAGTATGACTGGTTAAAGACAATCTAATATGAATATATCTATGGCTTAACACTACCCTATCTTTATTACCTTTTCTAAGCATCGAAACTAAAGCTTTACCGTGTATATTAGCAATACAAAGTAATAAACACACTGATTCAAAAGCCTTCAAAATAATATATGATATAAATAAATTAGAATCAGAGCCACAAATCGCAAACGAAATAATATACATCATATATAACATAGTAAACTGTGAGTTCACAGAATATCAACACTATACCTGCATAATTATTTACATTATGTCCAAGATATTGTAATGGGTACAGTCAGTATTGTAAAAACCTCCAATAATCATGTGCATGCCCCACATATATACTATGCCAGCCTTACCACCTAGGTTTTTGCATCGTTCGCCTGGATGAGAGTTACTACATTATTTAAGCATATAAAAGGTTTACAGGCATCATATCTATGCATTATAGTTTTCCTTATTTTCAAAATTCCGCGCTTCTATTCCATTCATTTTTTTATCAACTCACCCAAAATATATTTGTTCCTTTATTCCTCACCACTTTTTTCCCCTCTAATTGTATTTCATTTCAAATTATTGATAATTGCTCCCCCTTTCTCCTTTAATTCCATTTCTTCTTAGACGTTGCTAATAGTTTTTTTTACCTCTATCATACATATTATTAAGTTATTTCTTTTCAAATGTATATTCGTTGCCATCTGCAAAAAAAATTAATTTGATTTTATTGAAGCTTTGACATTAATTTCCAACTTCAATTTTATCGATCCAAACTTCTTCCATCATTTGTTTAAAAGATCAATTTTGATTTGATAAACCCTTTGTCCCGACTACATTTGAGGCTTTAGTCACTTATGTTATTCCCTGATTCTACCGTGTTATTTAATTTAACTTTATCATTTGTTTAGTCTGAAGATTATAATAGAAAATATAAGAAAAAAATTTCTTTTGCCTTTTTTACTACCTTATTTACTTGATAAAATGTTATTAAAAATATTCTTTTGGATTTATGTTCATTTACTTTATACAAATTTGCTTCATGTTTTGGTTAACTGCACGATAATTGTTGTGAAAATTTCATTAATTTGAGTGGAAGCATATTTGATCAGGATCTAGTATTGTTATTTAGATACCAACGAAAATCAACATAGAAGAACAAGAATCAATTATGCAGCCTCATAGAAACAATAACTGAAATAAGAGACACAAAAGATTTAATATGGTTCAGATATGAATATCCTACGTCCACGGAGACCCAACAACTTCTTTTATTCTTTCTTCAGATCAAGAGGGAGTACAATAAGAGAAGAGTACAAAAAACACTCAATATATTTCTCACCCTATAATTTATGCAAAAATATGGATCTTATTGAGGATATATAGAAGAGATCACAATTTGGCTTGTTGTTCTAAAAAGATGAGCAAGCCTTCTTATTTATAAGAGTAAGGATAAAGGCTTGCCTGAAGATAAGCATGAGAAGTTTCCAGATTTCCTTGATTGCAAATATTGCATATTTGTGATTATATCCCCGTATAAATATATTTGATTGATTTGAATCAAATAATATGCCTTCTCATTCCACCCAAATTTGTTGCCTCATATAAAAAAAATTGATTGATTAATCAAATCAAATACCTCTCCTATATCTTTCCAATTTTTTGCCCATAATTAATTGATTACAAGAATCAATTAAAATCTTCTCTATAATTGGTATAGATTTAAATCATCCAATTTTAACACTCCACCTCGATTTAAATATATTCATCAATCATCAGAATTAGTTGTTGGGTCAGCGCCCCATGACACTCAAGTAGTAGGAGACAAACTGATCAAGTTTGAGCAGTGCTCAAACTTGTCTTTTGGCAGTGACTTTGTCATCATATCTGAAGGATTATCCAAAGTACTCATCTTCACCAATTTGTTCTTGTTTCATTCTTCTTCAAGCATAAAAAAGAAACCTCTAACATCAGTGTGCTTCGACCGTGAACTATAAGCTTGATTCTCTACAAGATAAATCGCACTTTAACTATCTGAAAATAGTTCTACTGTCCACTGCGCCATTGAAATATCATCCAATAAATGAAGCAAGTATAGTCCTTCCTTTGTTGCTTCCACAGTTGATATCAACTCTTCTTCGGTAGTCGACAAAGCTACGATAGAATGCATCTTTGATCTCCATGAAATCGAGCTTATGCCAAGTGTAAAAACACATCCCGACACTACTTCCTAGCTTCTATATCCCTAGCATAATCAAAATCACAGTATTCTTTAAGAAAGGTGTCACCATCTACTCCACCATATAGCAAGCCCACCGAAGAAGTGCCTCGAAGATATATAAGAATCTACTTCACTGCTTGCCAATGTTCTTGCCTGGGTTAGACATATATTGACTCACAACACCCACTGCATGGGCCAAATCTGGTCTTGTACACACCATCACATACATAAGACTACCAACGATACTAGAATAAGGTATATTATCCATATACCTTTTTTCTTCTTCTGATGTAGGAGATTAGTCTTTCGACAACTTAAAATGAGAGCCTAATGGAGTGCCAACCGGTTTGGCTTTCTCCGTTCCAAATCGAGCGAGGACTTTCTTGATGTATTGCGCCTGAGTGATCCTTAACTCTCTCTACTTTCTATCCCTGCTTATCTCCATACCCAATATTCTTTGTGCCTTTCCTAAACCTTTCATGTCAAACTCTCTATCGAGCTCCGCTTTCAACTCCTTAATTTTGACCATACTCCGAGATGCAATCAACATGTCATCAACATATAACAACAAGTAAATCATATCATCATCACATCTCATAAAGTAAACACACTGGTCTTTGAAACTTCTGGAGTATCCCTGTGAAAGCATAAACTTATCAAACTTCTTATACCATAGCCTAGGAGATCGCTTCAATCCATATAGAGATTTGTTGAGTTTGCTAACATAATCTAGTCTGCTACTATCAGTGAACCCTTCCGGTTGCTTTAAATAAATTTCCTCATCCAGATCAGCATGCAAGAATGCAGTTTTGACATCTAGTTGCTCTAATTCCATATCATAATGAGCAACTAATGACAAAGAATATGAATAAAAGTATGCCTAACAACTGGAGCAAAGATGTCATGATACTCTACCCCCTTCTTCTGAACATACCCCTTTGCTACTAGTCTTGCTTTATATCTGAGATTTCCATTGCTGCCATCTTTCACTCTGTAGATCAACTTACATCCAATAGCTCTTTTTTCGGTAGGAAGTGGCACCTAATGCTATGTGTGATTTTTCTATAAAGATTCGATCTCCTTTTCCATAGCAACTAACCAACTAGAACTGTCAACTGATGCAATAACGTCTCTATAATCTCTGGGCTCATCATGGACAATGTTTAATGCATATATTTCCATATCATCAAAGTCAATGTCTTTGATACTCAAACCAACAAACTCATCAAGCCATCTGGGCTTTGTTCTTTCTCTAACAGGCCTGGTCTCTATATGAGCTCCACCTTGAGTTTGATCTTCTGTGCCAGTATCCATACTATCCTTATCAACCACGGTGTCATCAGAAATACCATTTGAACGTCTATGGAAAGAATCAACAAATGATTTGCTTTGTGTTTGGTATTCTTCGCATGTCCTCTCATCGTCATCCGATGAGGAAGACTCCACCTTCAACATAGCCTTCTCATCAAAAGTTACATGCCTGCTTATAATAAGTTTCTTGCTAATAGGACAACATAACCTATATCCTTTCACTCCTCTTCTATCACCTTGAAAGATACACTTGCGAGCTCTAGGTGCCAGCTTTCCTCAACTCTCATGCACATACGCTGGACAACCAAACACCTTGAGGAATGAATAGCTAACAGGCTCTCCTTCCCATAATGCTTCAGGGATCTTCAGGTCTATGGAAGTAGAAGGTGTGTGGTTGATGAGGAAAGTCACCATAGATAAAGCTTCAGACCAAAATCCCTTCTTCAACTTAGCAGTCAATCTGAGGCATCTAGTTCTCTTTAATAATGTCTGGTTCAACCTTTCTGCAACTCCATTGGACTGGGGGTCTCCTGGTGCGGTGTAATGCCTCTTAATGCCTTCGGACTCACAATTATCGATGAATTCTTGTGATACGAATTCACCGCCATTATCTGAACGGAGAACTTTCAACTTCTTCCCCGACCACTTCTCCACTATAGATTTCCATTTACGAAATCTAGCAAAGGTTTCACTTTTGGACTTTATAAAGTATACCCAAACTTTATGAGAGAAATCTTTTATAAATGAAACAAAATACCTGGCTCCACCCAAGGATGGGCAAGGGGAAGGTCCCTAAACATCTTTGTGAACATAATCCAAAACAGCTTTTGGCTTATGCTCACCAACACCAAAAGAATTCTTCCTATGGTTACCAAGAACACACTCTTCACAAAAACCAAGCTTTGAATGCTGAACTCTATCAATCAAACCCCACTTTCTTAGCTTATCCATGTTGCACTCACCAATGTGGCCCATCCGCAAGTGCCATAATCTGGAAGAATATGAATCAACTGAAGCTGATTTGCCAACTATAGTAGTGGCCTTTAGTAAATAGATATTTCATGCCCTCACTCCTTTCATAACAGTCATGGAACCCTTAGATATCTTCATCTTCTCTTCTTCAACTACAATATTTAGTCCAAGTCTACTCAATACCCCAACAGAAATCAAGCTCCTCCTTAAATCAGGTACATGCCTAACATCAGTAATGGTTTGAATAACACCGTCAAACATCCTGATCTTTACACTACCAACACCAACCATACGACAAGAAGCATCATTGCCCATCAGAACTTCTCCTCCATCAATCTCAAGGTAAGTGGAAAAGAGTTTCTACCATGTATCATATGATAGGATGCGCTAGAATCAATCAACCATAGGGTGCTCTTCCCAGAAGACACTACTACAAAAGTGGGCATATTCGACACTATTTTGCTGTGGCCGTAGATCAAAAAAGCTTTGCCGTAGGGCCTTTTTTCAAATAGGCAACACTAGGGGGGCGTGGCATCCGCGGCTGTTGCATTAGCCATCTAAGGCAACACTTTTACCCATCTATGGCCACAGACAGAAAGCGTTGCCTTAAGTAGAGCTTTTGCCCTATTGCAACAGTGTATGCATGTAATGCAACAACATACAGCGTTGCCTTAAATAGAAGCCAGAGCCTGGCTTCCAGGTCATAATAGCGGGGTCCACATGGACTTTCCACGTCACATGCCAACGTGTCACATGCCATGTCAGCTATCCACATGGCGCCACGTAAGCTATTGGGCCCCACGTGCTGTACCATTGTGGAATTAATAATATTACACTTAATGCAACACCACAACAAAGTCTATTGCAACACCACATCATAGTCTAACACAACACCACAACACAGTCTAACGCAACACCACAACAATCTAATGCAACACCAGAAAACATCAACTACAATGGTAAAAAAATCAACCGTGACACCAGAAAAAAATCAACTGCAGCTGTAATAATACCCTGTAATTACATATATTCAATCCAAAACATTGTACCATATTCATACATATATACCAAAATATTCATACAACAAATCCTCCTAAAACATTCATCACCACAGTCAGACTAACCAATTATATATACTAACTCACAAGTGTCATCACCAACACATTCCACAAGTGCCATCACCAAAACATACTATAAGTGCCATCACAAACACATACCACAAGTGACATCATTTAAAAGAACAATCCGAATATATCACAAGTGCTAACACATACCATCCAAATACTTCAGTCAGTTGCCGGGGTTGAAGGAGTACAAATGTCAGCATCTTCACTTGTTGTAGTGACACAAAAGTCTCCGACATCTAAATTAAGATCTGGATTGGCTTCACCTAGATTTTTTAACACCCATGACACGCTCTCTTTCACTTTTCTATTCACCTTTTCTTCCAAATCCGCCTCAATCTCTTGCCTTTTTTTGTCAGCTCTTGCACATTGTTTTCCGATGAACCAGGAGTCGTTGAAGACTTTTCAGCCAATTTACCTCGCCTTCCTACAAGCCAGTTTCGCATGCGGCTCTTCCCACCAGAAACAAGTGCATCTGCCTCAGCAGTGTTTCCTACATCCACCATTGCTTGAACCTTCGCCTACAAATGAAAACCAGGAAAGCATATAGATAAATAGGCAGCTGGCAGGAATGAATAACAGAAATGGTTCTCTATCAAACTATCTATGTGTTCGATTTAATAAGCAGCTCCAACAAATGTACAATGTTCTAATTATACTGACACAAGTATTGCTATTTCAGTATCTAATTATATATGTACTCATGTATTTGGCCTTTAGTTCATCCATGTCAGTCTTGTATCTTCTATTTGGTTTTCGTTTATATGTTTCCAAATAAACCAAGGCAGCGGATGGGGAGGCTTTTTCTGGGTCCTTCTTTCTCTGTCAAGTATTAGGATTACCAATAATTCAATGATATAACAAATTAGAATTATCATGTGGTCAATTCTACTCAATCACAATAAAAAATAACTTAAGTTCAAAAAAACACATACTATCTTTTCTTTGGCTACTGCATGAGCTTTGGGACCCATGGTATGTGTCTCATTTAACGAATTACGATGCGTGGAATTAGTATCAGCTAGGGCTTGGAAATAAAAAAAAGAACTAAACAAGGATAATGTGAACTACTAAAGAAAAGATTAGCATTAACCAAGATATTATGAACTACTAAACATTATACAAATGTGAATATCATTAAAGTCGCACCTGAACAGCTTCATCCCCCCAGTATTCCAAGAGCATTTTAAAATCCTCCAACGGAATTGTATTGGGCCTATTTGCAAGCCTTTCCTCATCAGTTGAATATTTTTTATAATACCTTGCTTTGATGCGAGACTTGTACTGCCTCCAAGAGTCGTTAAGCGTGTTCAAGACCCACTTGTGTCCTTCTTCCGGTATGACATACCTAGCTTACAATATATCAATCACAAAATTTAGGAGACAAACTAATTATTTAAAACCAAACATTTAAGAAGTCAGCTGAATGTATATGGTTAAGGAAATTAGATTGTACCAGAGCGTAATCCAACATTTGTCGCTTTAATTGATCAGGAACAACATGCCAATTGATGTAAGTAAGAGACACATTATCCTTTTCTAGTGTACTAAGAAAATTGCTTAACTCTGTAATATTATCAGATAATGCTGACCATCCTCATTCAACTCAATGACTACTTTATCATCAGGGGTTCTAGCATGCACCTTGGTCATTTTTGACTTCCCTCTAGGTTTTTTTGGACCTTGTACTTTACCTACCAGGTTCAAAAATGTGAATAGAAAAAAGACACACTCAACAGTGCAGTGCAGTGCACAGATAAAGAAACATTATATTGTACCTGTACCTGCTTCATCTTCCTATGCAATCCATTCTTGCTCTAATCGATCAGTAAGATTTTCCATTGTTAGAGGCGCTTCAACATTTTGCTTTTGACATTTCCGCATCGCTAAATAAGCAGCAACTGAACCAACAACTTCACATGAATTGGTTGTTTGTTTGAACAATTTGCTACATGTAGGTTTTAAAACGGATGGATGAGACGTTGTAGGTTTTAAAACTCTTGAAAAAAACGGTGTAGGGTTTGTCAATTTCTTTAATGTTTCTGTGAATTTATCTGGGTACTTAGTTTATTTGGACCAGGAGTGTGTCTCATGATCAACTCCTTGTTGGAGCCAGCTTTCTTTGGAGGGGGGTGCGCTTCATCGCTTCCTTCTCAATTTCAATGGCTGCATTGGTTCGCGCACGAGTTCTCGGTCCAAGTAAAGGATCCTTTGACTTAACAATTTTGATTCTCTACAATTAAGTCTAAGTTAAAGATTTTTTACATTCATAAAGGTAAAGATAATAAGTAATAAACAAATAACTTCTTTATACCTCTGAATCCGATGAATCATCAGTGACCTCTTCACCAGCATTTTCTGGGATGTATTCATCACATCCAGCAACGTCTTTACCTTTATCTTTCTTATTTCGTGCGACAACCTCTTGCATATAAGTAACCAATGAAGGCACCCTAAGTGATCTACTATCTGCATCATTTTCTTGCATTCGCGCAATTCGCTCTTGTTCATACTTCGTCAAAACTGATGGTTGTAAGAACTACAAGCAGATTAGCATTATTACTCACCATCGATGATAAATTTAATCTAGTTAACTAAATAGAGTCGATGTATAAACAATTCTTGCTATTTTGACAGAATGCATGCATAAAGAATAATTAGTTACTTAAATTAGCTGTAGCCTTCATGGTTGGAATAAGATTTCATCAGAATTAATAAAACTGAAATGAAAATTGAAAAATAAGTGAACAACAGCTTCATTCTCTCGGGTATCATCATCATTACCTGTTTCATTTTCTACATTTAATTTCCTCCTGGTTCCTTTGCCCATCACAGTAACATCTTCTTCATCATTATTCATATCAGGCTCTGACAATAGTTTCTTCTAACCCACTTGAGTTGGGTTGTTTTTCATTATTTTGTGTTGCTGCTGAAGTCTATGTGCAATAGTATACTTGCGCTTTACAACCGGCTTCTTAACATAACCTGGAACAATAAAAATAATAACGATGGCTTCCTTTATAGTTCTTTACACACACAGAGAGATATATAAGAATGGATCTATATTACATATATACCTTGAATTATGTTTTTCCTTGGCCATATGATTACATGTGGCTGCAGTTGAATCAACGGCTCACTATCTTTGTCAATGGTGTTGTCGATGTAAAAAACCACTTCTTCTTGCTTATTGCAGCCCTATATGTACTCGTTTATGTCCTTGTCATTCAATATTAGCCGCCAGCCACCCCTCGTTCCTTTACTGATATAGACTTCTATTTCAGTGTAATGGAGAAAATCTTTAACAAAGTCCATAAGCACACTGTAAGAAAACCGGTCTACATCATATTTTGTTACTACGAAGGGTTCTCCGCCGACGTAACATGTCCTTCGAAATTGTCCGCCATGTTGCAGTCGGATATTAATAAGTTCATCCATCCTGTACAAACTGAATACAATAGAACAAGGTACATGCATGTTAAAGTGGACAAAAAACAATAACTATAACATTTTGGTTTATAACCAATTTAGATGACAGTAAAGAAAGACATTAAATCATAAAACATGTGAACAGTGTAGATTGCAATATGAGAAAAGAGTGCCAAATACATTCATCAAAGATAATAATTTCCAGCTAAAACAAAAAGTGCCAAATACATTATAAATTAGACCAAATTAACGCAACAAGAAAGATGAATTTTTGGTCCTAACGAGACAGAACAAGATCAGGAACTTCTGCTTCTAGTTCTGTTTCTAGTTGTATTACGGGGGCATCATCCCTAATCCAACCCCCATCAACAACTTCTGGTTCTAGTTCACCACCTATGCCCATATCATGTAAATGTGTATTGCTCATGTCTTCTTCCATTGCATTCTGATTTTCAGTATCACACCAATCTCTTGGCAATTTTTTAATAACATAATGATTGTTCTTTTCAGCTGCATCTTCCACATAAAATACTTACTGAACTTGTGAAGACAGGACATAAGGATCAGTTTCATGGCACTTGCTAAAATTTACTCGAGTAAGACCATATGAATCTTTTTCCTCTTGGTACCAGCAACACTTAAAAAGGACCACTGTGAAAGCTCCCCAATAATCAAGCTCAAAAATTTCTTCGATTGATCTGTAGTAATTGACATCACCCACAATTGGGTTTTGGTCTTTAGAACTTGCATAGCTGGTGGTTTTGGCAGTAAAAAATGCACCAGTATTTTGTGTGGTATATCGAGAATCTCTAAATTTTATGTGAAATCTACATCCATTTACTATATAACCGGTAAACTTCCTTGCTACTCGATTAGGACCTAATGCAAACACCTCTAAATCTGTTGAAATATTGCCTTTTTTCAAAACCTCCTCTTTAAGTCAATTCCTAAACTCTTCGAAATGTTCTCATTTCCTCTTGTATCTTCTTCGATTTGCAAGACCATCTACAAGAGCTCGATGAATCCTAAATAACAATTAAGGTAAAAAAACTACGAAATGCAGATGTTAATTTATAGTTAAGGAAAATGATATAGGAACTTAAGAACTTACTCGATCAAACTCTCAATTTCTTTATTACCGGAATTGAACATAATATAGCGATGCGTTGCCTTCCAATCTGCATCTGTCAAATTGAACATCTTTCCATCTTTATTCTTCTTTATTCCAAGGTGACATTCCAAATCTATTGGACATCTTCCAAAATCAATCGATGTGTTTTCAGTTCCTCCATCAACGCTTAAAATTCTTGAACAGAAGGTCACACACTCTTCTGCCAAGTAGCCTTCTGCAATCGAACCTTCCGGTCTGTTTCTGTTTCACACATAAGATTTCAACTTTCCTAGATATCGCTCAATTAGATACATGCATCTAAGATGTTCAGGCCCACCGTATTCGATTTCTCTGCATAAATGAACAGGCAATTGTACCATTATATCGAAAAAAGCCTGTGGAAAAATCATTTCAAAATGACAAAGTATCTCGACAATTTCTTTTTGCAGCCTCTTGATATCATCCACTGCGATAACCTTGCTCCATCGTCCTCTAAGGAATGCACTAAATATGATAATTGATAATGCAACCTCGGGTTTTGACGCTTTCTTCATGACAAATTGTAACAAATAGCGGAGTATGAAATGAGCATCATGGCTCTTATATCCCACAACCGTTCTCTCTTTTACGTGCACGTACCGATTAACATTTGAGGCACAACCGTAGGGCAGTTTGGCGTTCTTTAATACAGAGCAAAAGATTTTTTGTTTTCCTTATTTGTCATATCAAATATTTCAGCTCTAATTTCAACATGTTTTCCGTCACCACATTCAAAAGGATGAAGGGCCTTCCTTATGCCCAATTCTGTAAATCCAAATGAGTGTTTAGGTAATCCTTCGACATGCGACCTATATTAAGTAAAGTACCTATTCTTTTGTCGTATATGTTCTTCTCTATGTGCATGGAATCCAGGTTATGTCGAAGGGGATTATGAAACCAATATGGTAAGTCAAACAGTATTGACCTTTTTTTAAAAGGGCCGTCACTTTTACCAGGTTTCTTCGTCTTATCCCCAAACCGATTTTTGAACCCCCGCAATAACTCTTCAATATTAGTTCCTGATAATATTTCTAGAATGCTCCCCATTTCAGTTTTGCCATTAAATCTCCTCTTATCTAGCTTATGTGTCGGATCAAGAAACTTTCTATGATGCATATAACACATTTTTTTGCTATGCTTCAAATAATTTGAAAAGTTTCATAATGGCATACTGGATACGCTAGTTTCCCTTCGTGCTCCAACTTGACAACATGGCATATCCCGAAAATCACTAATGGTCCATAAGATGCTTGCATGTAAATTAAATTCCCTTCAGTCAAGGAATCATATGTTCGACGACAACATTCCATAACGCTTTCAATTCCGCAATTAAAGCCTACATATATATGTCAATACTGTTCTTTGGAGAATTTGGACCAGATATTAATGTTGAAAGAATCAAATTCTCTTGTTTCATACATAACCAAGGCGGAAGATTGTAGTTTGCCAACACAATTGGCCATGTACTATAACTTGAATCATTAAACGATATGGATTAAATCATTCAGATGCTAGACACAATCTAACATTACAATTTTCTGATGAAAAATCAGGATAGCGAGCATCCATCATCTTCCATGCCACACCATCAAATGGATGTCTTAGTTTTCCTTCTTCTTTTCGTTCCACTTGGTGCCATCTCATAAGTTTGGAAAATTCTTTGCACATAAACATCCTTTATAACCTTGGTCTTAGAGGAAAGTACATCATAACATTTGCCGGCACTTTGGGAATCGACTTTGGTGGATCATTATTATCAACGATGTTCTTCTTTTTTTTTACAGCCCATCACAAATGTCACAAGCCTCTTTACCTTTATTCTCTGCCCAATATAACATGCAATGGTTTGGGCATGCATGTATTTTATGGTAATTAAGACCTAAATCCTTAATGACATTCTTTGTAGCGTAGAAAGACAAAGGCAGCTGGGCATCAAGAAAGGCTTCTTTTATAACCTTTAGTAATTCCCCAAACGCAATCTCGTTAATTCCATAAGCACACTTTAAATGATAAAGCCTGATCAAGAAATTTAATCGAGAAAATTTAGTGTAGCCAGGATATAACGGTTTTTTCCTTCTTTAACATGCCGATAAAATTTCTCGGCCTCTGGATTTGGTTCTACTACAAAGTCCTTGGGATTTTGACTAAATTTGTAACCCGCACATTTGAACATCACATCTAGATTATCCTCAAAATCCATCTCCATTGCACAATCCATATGATCATCAACACCTATTAATTTTGTCTGTGAAACTTCTCAAATCCACCTGGTATGCAATGGAGAAGGGCTGTTAAAAATAAGATGATCGTATATGACATTTTCACAATACCAACTACGTTCTGTACATTTTTTGCAAGGGCGCTTCATCTCATCTCCTACTTTATAAATTGGAAATGCATTTCTTAGAAAATTTGTTACCCCTCTTACATATTCTGCACTCGATCTCGGAAGTCCTATCCATATGTAGTACTCACTATCCATTGCCACAATCTAACCACGGCCTAGTAAGACTAAATTTGATACCAATAAGAGTTTCAAGACATGAACAAGGGCTAACCTGTAATGTTTAACTAAATTAGAAATTAAAAAACAAGTTAATAATTTACAAATATACATAATCAATGTGATGATACAAAGACGATTGTTTTGATATGAGTTATCCCTAACTTTTGGAATTGAGTTATCAGGAGAAATAAAACAAGCAACTAAGGATACTGAACACAAATTCATAACATTACAAGACTACACCAAAACAAAACAGTACAGATACAAAGACTATACAGGTGATACAAAGACGATACAGTTGTACCTAATACAAAGAACAATGCAATAATTTAATTTTGTCTTCTAATCTTTAGCCCTTGAAGCTAGTCGTTAGTCCACTAACGTCAATTCGAAAACCAATAACTCGATTTTGCAGCGTTGTAAGTTGATGTTGTAATTCATTTGCATACTCAGCGGCTTGACTTGGAAATTGTTGGTCAATCCACTGCCAAAAGGTACATGGGATAAACACGACATCTAAAATAATGACGACCAATGTTGAATCCAATCGAAATAACACTTCCTACAGCGGCATACCCACAATCACACATTATGATTGGTGAGTCAACTTGTTGTTCGTTAACCACTTGGTTGTTTTGATGCTGACGACGCAAGGCAACATGACTATGCCGTCGCATCGCCTTTTCTTCACGTCGTTCTCGCCATTTTCCTCGGAGTTCTTCTTGCTCTCTAGTTCATACTCACGCAAATCATCGTAGTGCCTTTCTTGCATCTCTATATAAAAATCAATAGGAGTTTTTGGTGATGATGGGTTTGATAGTCGTAGATCACCCATGCCCAGGGTATCTTCGTAGTCATATGATGTAGGAAGAGAAATGAGCATTATTTAACTACAAACAGAAATAGACATTTAAACATTTAAATTGGATTTCTTTTGTCCTCTAAACTTTGTTTCCACCTTTCGAAATAAGCATCATTTACCAATACATCAATGGTTCGGTAAACATAAAAATACAGAACTTGCACAATTTCAACACATGCAAACATATAAATACAACACTTCAAGTATAAAAACCTTAATTTAAGGCAATCGGTATACCCAAATCACCCAGATACTTTGAACTTAGACCAATATAAGCTAGAGATGAAATTAACTAAATAAAACCAAAATGATGAAGCCCTAACTACCTGTAATTGTCCTAAATGATCCAAATTGGAGGTGCAAAGTTTGTAAAATAGGAGCAATCGAAGGTTTATAGTTTGTAACCTGAGGAAGAGTACTAATCGGAGGTGTTCTTGAACAGATTTCATGGAGAGAGAAACGGACAGAAGGAGGAGTAATTGAGAAATTTGTGTTGGGGGGAAATATTTCGTGAATGGGGAAACTATCGCGCCAAATTTCCACTAAGCTATAGCAAGGTTCGGCTTGAACCATTGGATTAATCAACATCTACGATTATTTATTTGTTTAAACTGATCTCACTGACCTGGCATGTGTTTATGTAATGCAACACTTTGAACTGGTGTTGCACGTCACAACACAAGAATTCCAACTGCAACATTGTGTTCACATGTAATGCAACAACTAATGAATGTTGTTGCAGAAGATCAAAGAATGCATAGCTTTCGCCACACTTTTCATGCAACGCACACAAATTAGTGTCGAATATGCCCACTTTTGTAGTAGTGAGAGCCAGAAGCTGTAAACACATCAATGTCACTCTCTGTATCTGATTTCTCCATTGTGGAGACTGAAGCTTGCTTTGGGTCTTTTCTTCTTTTTTCAAGCTTGAGACATTGCGCAACAAAGTACCCGGGCTTCTTACAATAATGGCAAGTCAATTTCTTAGGCCCTCTAGACTGAGACCTCGAATAATTCCGTCCTTCACCTTTCTTCGACTTTCTTTGACTTCTACCTCTCTGAACAGATAAGCCTTCGGTATCACTATCAATGCTAGTGCTCGCTAATCTATCTCTTAACACTTCATTACGAAGACCATCCTTTACTTTAGAAAGGCTAATTTTACTACGGCCATAAATCATGGAATTAACAAAAGCAGTACACTCCTTAGGCAAGGAATAGAGAAGGATCACAGCTTAAGCCTCATCAGTAATATCAACATCTGTTGCCTTCAGGTTCATAACTAAAGTGGTCAAAGCATCTACATGCTCTATAAGATCGGCTCCAGGCTTTATCTTAAATGAATAAAGTTGTTGTTGTAGAATAATCTGATTAATGAGAGACTTGTCTTGATATGCATCTAATAATGCATTATATAGTTCCTTCGCCGTCTTCTCTTGAGAAAATTCTCTAAGAACTTCATCTGAAAAACTCAACTGAATTGTTGTGAGAGCTTCATCTTCCATCTCTTCCAAATCAGTTGCATATATATATATATCTTTCAATTTCTCAAGCGCAGAAACAACTTTATAAGTCTTCTCCTTCTTTGATACAGCCTCCATTTTCATCTTCCAAGAACCAAAATCTCCCTTTTCGTAAAAATGATTACTCTATAATTGAAAACAAATCCACCAATAGACTTACTAGAAGAAGCCACTGATATCTAAATAGGAACAATAACACTAGCTCTGATACCAAACTATTATGAAAATTTTGTTAATTTGAGCAGAAGCGTATTTGATCAGGATCTAGTACTATTATTTAGATACCAATGAAAATCAACACAGAAGAACAAGAATCAATTATGCAGCCTCATAGAAACAATAGCAGAAATAAGATACACATAAGATTTAACGTAGTTCGGATATGAATATCCTACGTCCATGGAGACCCAAGAACTTCTTTTATTCTTTCTTTAGATCAAGAGGGAGTACAATAAGAGAAGAGTACAAAAAACACTCAATATATTTCTCACTCTATAATTTATACAGAAATAGGGATCTTATTGAGGATATATAGAAGAGAGCACTATTTGGGTTGTTTTTCTAAAGAGACGAGTAAGCCTCCCTATTTATAAGAGTAAGGATGAAGGCTTGCCTAAAGATAAGCATGAGAAGTTTCCAGATTTCCTTGATTGCAAATTTTACATATTTGTGATTATTTCACCATATAAATATATTTGAATCAAATAATATACCTTCTCATTCCATCCAAATTTGTTGCCTCATATACAAAGATTTGATTGATTAATCAAATCAAATATCTCTCCCATATCTTTCCAATTTATTGCCTATAATTAATTGATTACAAGAATCAATTAAAATCTTCTCCATAATTGGCATAGATTTAAATCGTCCAATTTTAACAATAACATTAGGATTAACTTAATTGTGTATCATTATGAATCAACGACTTGGTACTTATTCCATTACAACATTCTCAGGTGGTTTGCTGGTGGTCTGTGTTGCTTGTATTCTAGCGGCTGTACCGCTTGTTAGATATAGTGGTGGTTGGCTTAGGTGCTAGGTGTGGTAGTGATTGTTAGTTGAGGTTGTTCTAGGTAATTTTGCAAGTGGTTATTGCATGTTATTTGCTTGATCTGGTCGTGAGCGAGATGTTATTATTTTCCCATTTTTTGTAGTTTTCATTTGTTGTTTGAACTTGTGAAGTTTTGGGTGACTGCTTTGTAGCCGACTGAGTGAGTTGAGGGTGTAAGTTTCTGGTTTTTGTTACTAGGGCTTGTTTGTTATATTGTTTACACTTGTTTGTGTGAATGATTGCTTTGCAAGCATGTACTAGGTTAGTCTAGTTGCATTTTCATTTCTAAGCTGCACCTAGTGTGTTGAACTACTAGTATGATCTAGGTTATTTCTGTTGTGTCTTAGATTTGTAAAATGCCTATAGCAGGCAATCAATTTACTTACCTCCAGTATACTATTGCATTCATTATTTTTTGTAATGAAAACAGTGTTATGCATCACTATAAAAATCGGTTCGACTTGCCAAAAAACAAACAATCTCAAAATAAAATAACCAACCAGTAGCGATATGTTTTACTTTAACTGGCTTCAAATTATATTATAATCATTCATATCTCCTCTCTTACTTATAATAGTATTTTTCTTTAACATGTTGATTCAATTTTTTTTTGGTTATTTATCATTACTGTGTTATGTTTGTTAAAACAAATAAACCAGGAAAGACCAAGTCATGGTTTAGCTTTCTATGTACCATTATTTTTCTTTTACGCATCGAATTCTTCACCATGAAGAAATTGAATTTTTGATTAAAATGAATAACACTGAACATATATTATCCTAATTTATAAAATGGTCGTTAGAGTTTAAAAGTTAACCGCAATTGCATAGGATTATTGAACAGATCAAGCAAATATATTGTTATATAACTATTCTTTTGCTTACATAGAGGCATATATTTTTTTTTTCTATTAATAATTTGTTCCCTATTCTGCATATCAAAAGTCATTTTTTAACTATAGTTTTATTGGTATAGTACACCATGGTTTTATTATCTGACATTTTATACTAGTCATTAGACAAATACTATCCATATTTTTAACCAGAGAATGTGAGATTTCAGTAATTCATGAATTTATGGTTATGTATGAAATACAACACATTTTTAGTCCATGTGTTAGGCATCAACAATTTAAGTCACTACTACAAATCATATATATTGCTTGGCCTCATTTGCACTAGTTGTGCAAACAACCTAAGTAAATATTATTTTTGCACTGGTTTAGGATGACAACCAGTGCAACTGATACAGAAAAAGCAACAGGATAAGAGAAAAAAAAAATATGTTGCTTCAGTTTTTATTGAAAACCGGTGCAAATAAGGAGAAGCAAATACCTTTATTTGCTCAAGTTATATGTGAAACCGGTGCAAATATTATGTTTGCATCAGTTTCCCACTCGGTTCCACCAACCGGTGCAATTTAATGTTATTCTAATCTTTCGGCCCTAAAACATATGGCATCTCGCGGTTTACTTTTTACTCTTCTTTTTCCCGCTTCCTTTCCCAAAACTTACCAAATTCTCAAGAAATTGAATCTAATGGTTATATGTAAATGACATCTCGTGGCTTTTTAGGATTCCGATTTCACTTGTCGTTTTCATTCATGAGGTACAGACCTTAGTTTTAAATAGATTTTTAATTTGAGCCATCTTTGTTCGCACTACTTCTGCCTGAAATAATAATTCGCTTGTTGAGTAATTTTTGTTTACACTACTTCTGCTATGAATATTCTAATTTGACTAATTTGACATTACCATGTTTTCTTGTGAAGCCCGCTAACATAAACAATTTACCGAGATATTTCACTTCTAAAATGAACTACTTCTGTTATAAACAATTTACGTGCTCATTTTCAAAGTTGGATGCAGATTAGAAGCACACTGTATTTATCATATATTAGAACGCATATGAACTATTTGATGAAAATTGTTGAGAAAAATTAATGGCACATTCAACTCTAATTTGTTCAAATTTCAAAACTTAATATTTCACATAATCATGTAATTTTCTTAACATTTATTTCTAATTGAATTACAATTATTATTTTTGTTTATATATTATTCTATAAACTTCCCATTTAGGCTATATAAAGGTCCATAGGTGTTACAATTCTTGTTGACAGAGTGAGAGTTTTAACATTTTTTTTATTATAGAATTAGATTTTTGATGGGGTGGATTGTTCTTTGTAAGCAAACTACATGTAATAGTAGCTGTGTAACATGAACGTTGACAAAGGTTGGCATAGGAGGAGGAGGATGGATGATGAAGGTTTACTAAGGAAGCGACATTGAATGAAGTTTAGTGATGGAGGAGGCAGTGAGGAGCAGTAGTTTGAAGCTGCAACAAAAAGATTGGTTGTGAGTTGTAGGCAGCAAAAGGGAGGATGCAATGATTAAGTGGTACTTTTTGGCTTGGGAAGACGGTGATAGAAGTTGTGGAGTTAGGAGTTTAGTTGGTTTCTAAGATTGAGATGATGTGTAGACTGTCACTATAACGTGAACGTGGAATAAAAACTCGTAAACAAAGGGTAAATGCAACCTCATAAATGTAAATGCAAATGTTTGAACCATCGATATCAATGACCAAAGCCAGCTCATTTCATACCCAACAATTGGCTATGATTACTGCTACCTAACATATATTTTGATGAACTTCGGTATAAGTTAGTACAACCTACATTTGTATGACCACATCCGTGCAGGAGTGTTAATGAGCTATAAGTAGTACAATGCCATAATTTAAACGTTAATTTAAATGATTTAACTATTCGTTAATTTTACCTGCATTTAAATCAAAGGGGTTAGTTGTGCAAGCCAAATTTTCATATATTATATGTTCATTTTTCATATATTATATTCTTACCAATTTATTAAAAGTATCATTCCGTAATCAGGGAGGTCCCAGGTCATTTTCGGCCATAGACTAAACTCAAGTTCGTGCCCTTTCTTACAAGTACAAATAACACTTCAAAATAATAACAAACACATAATTAAGCATGACAATGATTTTCTTAAAAGATAATTCATTTATTCATTACATCTTTGAAAACATCAAACTTAAAACTTTATAATCATTAGAAGACAAACGGTTAAGTCCAACAACATAATTTAAAATTTTCTCTTAATGCATTTTTTGAAGCAAAATCGTTGATTATATCATCTTGCTCAATATTTTCCAAAATGTCTTTTTTGATGCATAGAAGTGCCAACCTATTCAACCTATCTTGAGACATAAAAGTTCACAAATATTATTTTAACAGTTTCAATTTAGAAAAGCTTCATTCTGCAGATGCGACAGTCATAGGGATTGTTAATAATACTCTGTATGCGATCATCACACTTGGAAACATGGATATTTCTCTTACAAACTCAATCATTCTTGTAGAAGTCCATGGCTTGTCTAATTCATATGATTCCTTTGGCAACATTACTTGCAATACTTGTAGTTCAGAACATAAATGTTTTCCAATCACATTAGAAATTTCATCCTTTTTTAGAGCATTTTCAAGATTTACACAAGGAATTAGTAATTCTTAATCATCTAAACTCATTAATTTTATAGCTTCAAGTAAGAAACCAAATATAGGCTCGAAAAGTTTCATTTGTTCAAAATCTATTTCCACTATATTTTTCAAAAAAAGAAAATGTAACGACCTAGAAAATCTGAACCAATTTAAAATTTTTAAATTGGCTAAAATAATGGATTTTAAATATTTAAAATAAATATTTTGGATAATGGAAATGAAAAGTGAGTTTGAATCGACCATTGAAAACGAATATAATTAATTATAATTATAAACAAGGCTTGAAAAGGCGCTGCAGTTTCAAAAAATTGAATTCAAACTTTGTCGGACTGTACCGGGTGCAAAACAAAACGGATTTTAGTGAAACCAAAAATATTTAAATCTATTTGTGAATACCTTTCTAACGAATCTGAAATATCTAATTTTCATAGCGGAAAGCAAAAGTTATGGCCGAATGAATTTTCAGAAAGGTCGCTATGGAATTTATATAGCCCGTGAAATTGGCCATTTTGCATACGACCTCGGAATTCGACGAAACCACTTTTGTTGGATCCGGGATGTGAAGTTATTGCTAGGTTTCAAATTTCATAATTTTTGAAGCTAATATGTGAGCGTGGCAAAGAAAAATGTGTTTTGGTCAATTACAGTTAAATTGGATCGACCAAAAATGGGCCTTTTTGCAAACGGTCTCAGAATTCGACGAAACTAGTTTTGTTGGGACCGTATCGTCAAAACATAGCCAGATTTATTTTTCTGGAATTTTTCGAATCAGTTTGTGGCCCTGGCAAATTGAAATGCACGTTGAAATCAAATATTGAATGTTTTATATTTTAATTTGAAGGGGAACTGACTGAAACAGTCGAATAGGCCTTCGAAACATATCCTATTGTGTTCGGAATGGGGGTAAAACGCTAAGGACGACAGTCGTTGGGTTTAGATTGGTGGTCGCGTCAGAAAACCCCTTATAAAATCTCCCGGCCAATCAGAATTTAATAAAAAAAACATCGTTTTCTCTCTCCCCGATTAGCAACGATCGACGTCGGCCAACGTTCCATTCTTCCCTTCCATTTTCTGGTGAATCCGTTCACCTTTAGCCCCCACTCCAGTTAAGGTTTTTGTAGTACTCCTCGAGGCCTTCAAATCCATACCACCCTCGACCTCCACCGTGCGCTGTGCTTCGAGAATCGAGCCCAGGAAGACCCGAGCTTCCCGCCGCCGATGCCCCCTCCTCGCCTGATCGAGTTCGACGAAACCCCCGGCGGCGCGAAGCCCTTTCCACCCTCTTCGACGTCATACAACCTGATCGGGACGAAGTGCTATGGATTTCATGAATTTTCAAAACCTAGTTTTGAACATTTACTGAAGGTAACAGCTTTAATTTATTTTCAACAGTTTTAACACCTTTAAACCATTGCAAACTTTGAAAAATCATATCTTTTTGCGGTGTTAACGAAATTCGATGAAACAGGAAACATCGTGATCGTGTGGACGCCTTCTACATTTTAGAAGAGACCGCATATTTTTCTGAGCCTTCTGCTATTTTTGGTGGAGTGGAACCCAATGTGAGATTTCTAATTTAGAAAGATATGGAAAACGACGATGTATAAATTATATAGTCGATGTATGAGTTATATAAGCGTTGTACACCTCTTGTATAAGCGTTGTATAAGTCGTATGTTCGATGTATAAGTTATATATGCGTTGTAAAAATTATATATGTGTTGAAATAAAAGTGAATTGCTATATATATATATATATATATATATATATACGCCCTCGTCCACAAACCATGGACGATATTTATTGATTGTGATTGGTGTGAAAATTGATTGATAGCGAATTGTTGTTTGGGATTGTTTGTGGTTGGTATTGATTGATTGTGGTTGAAAAATACCCGTTTGTGGTTGAAAAATATTTGGTTGAAACCACATAGGATTAGTTTGTGGAAATGAAATAAATATATACATGCCGCCTGCGTGCGAACTAGATGCATGATCCCCATTGTCAAAAACCGCGAGGTTTTAAGGTAGAGCGAGGAGCCGTACTAGGGACGGTCCCGGTTTTAACTACACTGCGGTTCTGCTGCCGAAATTTTGAATAACATTCATGTGTTTGAACTATTTTCATTTGCTGCAACTATATTTATTCATTGAATAGAAAACCTTCATGTGTTGAATCGATATTCATTCGTTGATTAGAAATTCATGTGTTGAATGGTATTCGTGTTTTAAATATAAAAGTCACATTTTTATCTACATATAGAAACTATAGAAAACCTTCATGTGTTGAATCGATATTCATTCGTTGAATTGAAATTCATGTGTTGAATGGTATTCATATTTTGAAAGAAATTGTTTTATAATAAAAATCCCAATTTTAACATCAATATGAAATATATAAAATAATCTTGTTTTGAAATGAATTGTTTTACAATAAAAATCACATTTTTATTATATACATGAATTGTTGAAATGTGAAGTGTTAAAAATAGCCACTCGTTCAAATAAATATATACGAGTTGAAATATTCATTAATTAGCTAATGATATGATTTTTGCCTATACATGCAACATTAGAATGAATGGTGTTTTTAAACCAAATGGAATCAAATATGAAGTTGAATAGAAAATGATAAGTGATAAGAACTATATATATGTACAAGCATATTTATTGAACAGGTTATAGCAAAGGGGCTAGAGAAGAGGAAAAAAATTTTGTGCCCGACAAATAGGTACACATTTACTGTTTTGTTTGGGTGATGATTTTATGAGCCTGTTGGCTAGCCGCTTAGCTTTTTCTTTTTCTTTTCGACATGAGACGCCCGTGTGGCTATTTGGGAATTTTCCCAGCCCCTCCCGTACAAAGGAGGTTATGGCGAAATTTTCCGAAATTTAAAGACGTTAGTGAAATATTTGAAGTGAAAACGATATAGGAATTTTTGAATGAACTATATTTATATAATTATATAAATATAAATAAAATTAAAACGAAACATGCCCATGCAGATCGTATTTTGAAACCGTGATTTCAAACGACTATACCAGGAGATTCGACCATCGGATTTTCCTGGAATCGCAACCATTGGGTTCGCCTTGGAAATATCTTTCCAACGGCACCAACTTTGTAAAAATCCAACGGTTGGATTGTCTGGAATTTTTAATTCAAATCTGAAGAAAAACAGCACCAGAAACGACTATATATATATATATAAATATAATTATATTTAATCGAATAACGACACTGCAGTTCGTATTTTGAAACCGAAACTTCAAACGATGGTACCGGGAGATCCGACCGTCGGATTTTCCCAAAACTGGAACCGTTGGGTTCGCTTTGAAAAGATCTTTCTAATGATGTAAATTGTGTGAAGATCCAACGGTTAGATTTTCAGATATTTGTAAATCAAATCTGAAGAAAAACAGCGCCACGGTCGCGTTATGGCCCGAAGCGTCGTTTTGAATAATTGGCTATTTTAAAATAAATAAAAGTAGCGATAAATAGTTATAAAATATTATAAACAATATGGATGTGATTTAGAAATTAACTGAAGGTTGGCTAAGTCGAGTGGTTTCCTGGGTGTTGATCTGATGATGGTTTCGGCCTTCGGGGTTAATATTTGGGAAATCGTTCTCTTACTGATTGACGGTTAGTGACTAATGAATTGAAATGATGCGTGTATATGTTAGTGTTGCACTTGTTTATTATATACGCGAGTTGCTCAGAAAGACCGGGTTTTTCCCATTCTGAATAACTGAATCGACGATAGCAAATCGAAGATGAATACGGTGGTCGAAGACCGGAGATCTTCACCTCGTTTGGATGGTAACCGAGGTCCTGATTGGGAGGCATCCCGAAATATGGATAATGAGTGGTGATCGTCCAGACGTACGTGGTGATCGATGGGTTTGCGAGGTATTTAGTGCCTCCGGTTTCGTTCAGACCCAGAACGGACTTGTAAATGGACTGTGTGTCTGACATTGGATTTTATTCTGTGTTGATTGATCTCTATTAAATATACATCTTTTTGGCGGCGGAGAATTTATTCTTTTGCTTAACGCCCTTCTCTGAAACGCACGAGCTCAGAGGTTGTGTATCGATGGACATCAGTCGCATGGCATGAATTGCCTGTGTGGCATGCTAAGATGCAGTGATCAGGGCTTCTGTTGAAAAGCAAAGTCTTGTTGTGAGGATCAAAGCACCGCCTGTGTGGCGTAGCTTTGTGTATAACGTAAAATCGTGAGCCTCACATCCCGGTATGGACCAGAAACGGGAGAGGACATTAGGGAGGGCCTGCGTTTCTTTCTAGCTAGGGTGGTGTCAGTGACCTACCAGCCCTGACATTTATATACTTTTCACCTATGTGGTTGTTGCTGTTGCGAGGCGCCTCGGTTAGATCGGACGATCCGGGTCCGATGGAGCCATTCGTTGGCTCATTTACACCCCAAAGGGTGGGGAAACGCAGTGTTCAGGAATTTTAATCCACATCGGTGGACCGGCCCTGACGATCCAAGGGCCCACCCGAGTCTGGGTCCTGAGGGGCGGGCTAGAGCGTCTCGAATTCGGTAAGGACTATCTTTTGCCTTGGTTCATGACAGAAATCCATTTTCCAAATACGACATCGTGCGGTTTTGATTGTATACCTATATATGGCGACATAGTGGTATGGGGCATTAATGCCGTCTATGATTGATAGTTATGATTTGAAATTGTTTTCAAAACATATAAACACTAGCAATAATATCAAATGCCTTTGTTTTATTCGTATCAAGCATATTTTGGCCGTTATAAGGTAAAAACTCTATCCTCCGGTTTGCGTTGCATTGTGTGATGGGAACTGAGTCTTATAATGGCTTCATTTTTACAAAATGCATTGCGTTGTTTAAAAGAAAGATTAGTTGTAAAGCACTGGCCATCCAATGGAGTAAACCCGTTCCACGAAAGTGGCGTGGTCCTGTGATTAGCCATATTATATATGTGTTGAATAGATTTCTCATACCAGTCCCATGACTGACTCGTAGTTTGTTTCACTCTCAAACTCGGGTTCCCCTTTTTCCGCACGGGCAGCCTTGTATTCAGGTTTAGCTGGTTCTTTCTGGATAGCTGGAGCTGAAGATGGATTCTATCATTTATCTCTTTTTATGCTGTTCAGCTCCTATTGTACATATTTTGTTTGTTTTCCGCTGTAGACATTTATGTATAGCTGAACTATATTTGTACTAAGTAAGATCCTGTATACTGTAACTCTGATGATTACTTTTATCCAGTATATTCTATTGTTCATTATCTGGTGTATTTATTTAATTTTGTTCTGCTATTATCTGTTTCTGTGTTATATTCCATGGATTACCCTTGCCGCCGTCAGTACGGGGTTTGGGGTCGTCTCATTTGGTATCAGAGCATTGGTTAAGCTTAGTTCTGGAATATAACATTTGAACGAACTCGTCAGAAATAGAACCAGTAGTGTTCTAGGACGGGTGACTCTATACAGATAGGATCAGCAATATCCTAGTATGAGTAAAGCAGAATGAAATTACACCTCGATAGACACATTTACATTTGAAGTATATGTTTCTATGTTTGAAAATTTTCTTTTCTGTGACCTGACACTTGATCTGCCATTTGCAGAAGTACTAGAAAAATGAGTGCCAGAAACAGGAGAAATACAGAACCCGATCTACAGGCTCTATTAAAGAGATATCGAAATCTGAACGGAGCACAGTTCTCGGGCAATGAATCTATAATTCAAACTCAAGCTTGGATGAGTTCTGTCGAAAGAATTTTTGAGCGTATCCAGCTGAGGGATGACCAGAAATGGTTAGTAGCATCTTGGGCGCTCAAAGAAGAAGCTTTAATCTGGTGGGAAACGATCATCAAAGATAATCCAGAAGGTGATCTCACCTGGGACATATTCAAAGTGATTTTCCTAGAAAGATTTACTCCTCCCGAAGCGACGGAGCGATTATGTGATGATTTTTCTTATCTAATACAAGGTGATATGACCATCCCAGAATATCATAAGAAATTCAACGAACTTGCTCACTTTTCTCCTCATTTGATTCAAGATCCAAAGAGGAAAAATCTGAGATTTATTCATGGCCTGCAAAGGAGATATCAGAATAGTGTAATAAGGAATGTGAAGCTTCCTTTTTCTGAAATGATATACATGGCTTATCAGTATGAAGATCTTCATAAGAAAGGAATGTTGCGCGACGAAGAAGAAGTTTGTTGTAGTGACAAAGAAGAGTCGGAAACTGATATTCCTGAAGCCAGTACGAGGTCTAAGGTCAATGGGAAGCCCATTGCCAAGAGAAAAAGGGCCAGATCAGGGAGAGAACCAACAACGACCGCCACGTGCTCAGGCTGTAATAGAAAAGGACATTTGGCGATAGGTTGCAAATCTTGGAATAAACGAAGAAAGAGTGGATTTGAACCCAGTAAGAAGGTTCCTGAGGGCAGATGATGCCATAAGTGCCATCGGGCGGGGCATATTGCAAAAAACAACCCGTTATCTCAGAAATCCGAAATAGTACATATAAACGAAGTAGCAGAAACTTCCGAGCCCTCAGCTAGTCAAGAAAGGGCTGATGTTTTAGAAGGAACACTTACAGTCAAAAACATTCCAGTCAAAGTACTGTTTGATACTGGCGCGTCACGAAGCTTTATAGCAAAAGATGCAGCTAAGAAACTGGATTTAAATGTGAAGAAGCTCAAAGAACCAATGACTGTCCAGAATCCGGTCGGGGGTTCTATCAATCTCAGTTGGATTTGTGCAGTATCTGTCTCCTTTTCTTGCTATAAATTCCCTATTATCTCTATTGTCATGAATTTTAATGAATTCGATATTATTCTGGGATTGGATTGGCTAACCAAATATGAAGCAGAGGTTAGATGCGCCGAGAGAGTTGTTAGGGCTAAGATTAAATCAGGGAGTTATATAACCATACCGTGTGAGGGTCAGAAATCAAATAGAAAAGACTTCTGGGCAGCTCTAAATGTTTCTCCAGCCCAAATGGAAAATATCCCTGAAGTTACTGAGAATATTCCTGACCTCATCAAAGACATTCCTGTCATCAAGAACTATGCGGATGTGTTCGAAGAAGTTGTTCGCTTACCTCCGCAGAGAGAAATAGATTTCAAAATTGCTTTAATTCCAAATGCAAGGCCGGTAGTTCACGCTATTCGAGGAATGTCCTTGAAAGAGAAAGAGGATTTAGACAATCAAACACGACAGCTAGTATGGAAGGGTCTGATCAGGCCTTGTTTCTCTGATTGGGGTGCAGCAGTGGTGTTTGTCCCAAAATCTGACGGTACTCTACGTCTATGTGTGGATTATCATGATCTGAACAAACAGACAATAAAGAACAAATATCCATTGCCGCGGATTGATGATTTGTTGGATCGATTAAATGGAGCACAAGTATTTTCACGAATGGACCTAGCTACAGGCTTCCATCAACTTCGAATTGCCGAAGAGTGTGTTCCAATGACAGCGTTCAGAGGCCCCGACTTATTCTACGAGTGGTTAGTAATGCCGTTCGGCTTATGTAACGCTCCAGCTTACTTCGTCGATCTAATGAACAGAGTATTCAGAGGAGTGTTGAATAAATTTGTTCTGGTTTTTATTGATGATATTCTAATCTTCTCTAAATCGAAAGCCGAACATGAAAAACATTTGGAACAAGTGTTAGAAATTCTCAGAAGGAATGTATTGAAAGCAAAGTTTTCCAAATGTATATTCTGGCAAGATGAAGTGAAATTTCTGGGCCACGTTGTATCGAAAGAAGGAATTGCTGTGGATCCAAGCAAAATCACAGCTATTCAGAATTGGAAACATCCCAGTACCCCCACTGAAGTCCGCAGTTTTCTCGGATTGGCTAGCTATTACCGGAAGTTCGTTAAAGACTTTTCGAAGATATCTGGTCATTTAACAAAGCTTACAAAGAAGCATTCTAAATTCAAATGGACCCCAGAAAGTGAGGAGGCTTTTGAAGAGCTAAAGTTAAGATTAACGACAGCTCCAGTGTTAACCATCATCAATGGCAACCAAGATCTAAAAGTCTGGACTGATGCTTCTAGAGAAGGCCTCGACGCAATGTTAATGCAAAGAGGCCAAGTGATTGCTTATGCTAGCCGTCAACTGAAGCCACACGAGAAGAACTACGTAACTCATGATCTTGAGTTATTGGCCATCGTGTTCGCTTTGAAAATCTGGAGACAGTATCTTCTGGGTGAGAGATTTGAACTGTTTACAGATCACCAGTCGTTAAAGTATCTATTCACACAGAAGGACTTGAATCTGAGGCAGCAACGTTGGCTAGAGTTCCTTGCAGCATACGATTTTGAAATTATATATACTCCAGGGAAAGCCAATGTCGTGGCCGATGCGCTGAGCCGAAAGAATGTAATGATCGCCAGCTTTATTATCACGACTTCCCTGATTGACAAAATATCTCTTCTTCAGAAGGAAGATAACTTTATTAAGGACATGATCAAAAGGATTCAGAAAGGCGAACCCTCGTGTTTTCAAATAGATGACGACGAGACCCTGAGGTTGAAAGGAAGGATTTGTGTTCCTGACATCCCAGAGTTAAAAAGGGAAGTGTTAGACGAGTGTCACAAGTCCAAGCTGAGTATCCATCCTGGTGTGGCCGAAATGTATAACGATCTCAAACGAACATTCTGGTGGAAGGCTATGAAAAGAGATGTTTCAATATACGTTAGCCGATGCCCTACTTGCCATCTAGTCAAAAGCGACCAACAAAAACTGGCTGGATTGTTGCAACCGCTAGAAGTTCCTGGTTGGAAGTGGGAACATATTTCTATGGATTTCATTGATGGTCTGCCCAGAACCAGAAAAGGAAATGACAGTATTTGGGCGATCGTAGATCGCTTCACGAAGACCGCCCATTTCATACCTGTCAGATCAAACAGAACTGCTCAGAGTCTGGCGCAGATATACTTCAAGGAAATAGTTAGACTACATGGAGTGCCGCTCAGTATAGTCAGTGATAGAGATACAATATTTACTAGTAAATTCTGGGAGGCATTTCAAGTCGAGCTGGGAACGAAGTTGAACTTGAGCACCGCTTATCATCCTCAGACAGACGGTCAGACTGAGAGGGTAAATCGTATTTTAGAAGATCTATTGCGGGCTTGTGTTATAGATTTCGGTGGATCATGGGAAGACCATCTGCACTTGGCTGAATTCTCTTATAACAACAGCTACCAGGCGAGTCTGACAATGTCGCCATTCGAAGCATTGTATGGTAGACCGTGCCGATCTCCTGCTTGTTGGGTCGAACCTGGTAATAGACTTGTGTTGGGTCCTGATATGATCTAGGAAGTTGTCGACAAAGTCGATTTTATTAAGAAGCGATTACTCGCCGCTCAAAGCCGACAAAAGAGCTATGCCGATAGGAGAAGGAGAGATATATCCTTTGCTGTTGGCGACTATGTATATTTGAAAGTATCGCCGATGAGAGGAGTTATCCGGTTCGGTAAAACTGGAAAGTTGGCGCCCAAATTCATTGGTCCGTTTCCTATTCTGGAACGGATCGGGACTCTCGCTTATAGGGTCAAATTGCCTGATTGGTTGCCTGGAGTTCATGATGTATTTCACATATCTCAACTTCGAAAGCACGTTCATGATCCAGACTTGATCGTGGAAGAAGCAGCTCAACAGGATATTGAAATTACTCCAGAATTAGCTGTGAGAAGAGAGCCGCTAAAGATCATCGGCAAAGAAACCAAAGAGCTGAGGAACAAGAAGGTTCACTTAGTCAAAGTGCAATGGAGTGGAGATCCGCGAGATTGTACTTGGGAAACTGAGGAGAGCATTCAGAAAGCCTATCCCAGATGCCGAGTAGATATCTTTGATTGACTCCGGTGCAAGGTACATTTACCCTACTTTGCATTACCATTTAATTCCCTACTCTGTTGTTATTTTCTTTTCAAGGATGTGCACTTTTAAATTCTATTATCTGAATGATTTTAAAAAAGAGTTTAGAAAGTGATTAGTATATTTTTGGAAAGGTCGAAAACAATTGGATTGGTTGTTATGTTGTGTGATTGTAGATTTATCAAACCACTTTCGGCTTTGTTCCTTTTCGGGGACGAAAAGTTTTAAGTGGGGGAGATTGTAACGACCCAGAAAATCTAAACCAATTTAAAAATTTTAAATTGGCTAAAATAATGGATTTTAAATATTTAAAATAAATATTTTGGATAATGGCAATGAAAAGTGAGTTTGAATCGACCATTGAAAACGAATATAATTAATTATAATTATAAACAAGGCTTGAAAAGGCGCTGCAGTTTCAAAAAATTGAATTCAAACTTTGTCGGACTGTACCGGGTGCAAAACAAAACGGATTTTAGTGAAACCAAAAATATTTAAATCTGTTTATGAATACCTTTCTAACGAATCTGAAAAATCGAATTTTCATAGCGGAAAGCAAAAGTTATGGCCGAATGAATTTTCAGAAAGGTCGCTATGGAATTTATATAGCCCGTGAAATTGGCCATTTTGCATACGACCTCGGAATTCGACGAAACCACTTTTGTTGGATCCGGGATGTGAAGTTATTGCTAGGTTTCAAATTTCATAATTTTTGAAGCTAATATGTGAGCGTGGCAAAGAAAAATGTGTTTTGGTCAATTACAGTTAAATTGGATCGACCAAAAATGGGCCCTTTTTCAAATGGTCTCAGAATACGACGAAACTAGTTTTGTTGGGACCGTATCGTCAAAACATAACCAGATTTATTTTTTTGGAATTTTTCGAATCAGTTTGTGGCCCTGGCAAATTGAAATGCACGTTCAAATCAAATATTGAATGTTTTATATTTTAATTTGAAGGGAAACTGACTGAAACAGTCGAATGGGCCTTCGAAACATATCCCATTGTGTTCGGAATGGGGGTAAAACGCTAAGGACAACAGTCGTTGGGTTTAGATTGGTGGTCGCGTCAGAAAACCCCTTATAAAATCTCCCGGCCAATCAGAATTTAATAAAAAAAACATCGTTTTCTCTCTCCCCGATTAGCAGCGATCGACGTCGGCCAACGTTCCATTCTTCCCTTCCATTTTCTGGCGAATCCGTTCACCTTTAGCCCCCACTCCAGTTAAGGTTTTTGTAGTACTCCTCGAGGCCTTCAAATCCATACCACCCTCGACCTCCACCGTGCGCTGTGCTTCGAGAATCGAGCCCAGGAAGACCCGAGCTTCCCTCCGCCGATGCTCCCTCCTCGCCTGATCGAGTTCGACGAAACCCCCGGCGCCGCGAAGCCCTTTCCACCCTCTTCGACGTCATACAACCTGATCGGGACGAAGTGCTACGGATTTCACGAATTTTCAAAACCTAGTTTTGAACATTTACTGAAGGTAACGGCTTTAATTTATTTTCAACAGTTTTAACACCTTTAAACCGTTGCAAACTTTGAAAAATCATATCTTTTTGCGGTGTTAACGAAATTCGATGAAATAGGAAACATCGTGATCGTGTGGACGCCTTCTACTTTAGAAGAGACCGCATATTTTTCTGAGCCTTCTGCTATTTTTGGTGGAGTGGAACCCAATGTGAGATTTCTAATTTAGAAAGATATGGAAAACGACGATGTATAAATTATATAGTCGATGTATGAGTTATATAAGCATTGTACACCTCTTGTATAAGCGTTGTATAAGTCGTATGTTCGATGTATAAGTTATATATGCGTTGTAAAAATTATATATGTGTTGAAATAAAAGTGAATTGCTATATATATATATATATATATATATATATATATATATACGCCCTCGTCCACAAACCATGGACGATATTTATTGATTGTGATTGGTGTGAAAATTGATTGATAGCGAATGGTTGTTTGGGATTGTTTGTGGTTGGTATTGATTGATTGTGGTTGAAAAATACCCGTTTGTGGTTGAAAAATATTTGGTTGAAACCACATAGGATTAGTTTGTGGAAATGAAATAAATATATACATGCCGCCTGCGTGCGAACTAGATGCATGATCCCCATTGTCAAAAACCGCGAGGTTTTAAGGTAGAGCGAGGAGCCGTACTAGGGACGGTCCCGGTTTTAACTACCCTGCCGTTATGCTGCCGAAATTTTGAATAACATTCATGTGTTTGAACTATTTTCATTTGCTACAACTATATTTATTCATTGAATAGAAAACCTTCATGTGTTGAATCGATATTCATTCGTTGATTAGAAATTCATGTGTTGAATGGTATTCGTGTTTAAATATAAAAGTCACATTTTTATCTACATATAGAAACTATAGAAAACCTTCATGTGTTGAATCGATATTCATTCGTTGAATTGAAATTCATGTGTTGAATGGTATTCATATTTTGAAAGAAATTGTTTTATAATAAAAATCCCAATTTTAACATCAATATGAAATATATAAAATAATCCTGTTTTGAAATGAATTGTTTTACAATAAAAATCACATTTTTATTATATACATGAATTGTTGAAATGTGAAGTGTTAAAAATAGCCACTCGTTCAAATAAATATATACGAGTTGAAATATTCATTAATTAGCTAATGATATGATTTTTGCCTATACATGCAACATTAGAATGAATGGTGTTTTTAAACCAAATGGAATCAAATATGAAGTTGAATAGAAAATGATAAGTGATAAGAACTATATATATGTACATGCATATTTATTGAATAGGTTATAGCAAAGGGGCTAGAGAAGAGGAATAAAATTTTGTGCCCGACAAATAGGTACACATTTACTGTTTTGTTTGGGTGATGATTTTATGAGCCTGTTGGCTAGCCGCTTGGCTTTTTCTTTTTCTTTTCGACATGTGACGCCCGTGTGGCTATTTGGGAATTTTCCCAGCCCCTCCCGTACAAAGGAGGTTATGGCGAAATTTTCCAAAATTTAAAGGCGTTAGTGAAATATTTGAAGTGAAAATGATATAGGAATTTTTGAATGAACTATATTTATATAATTATATAAATATAAATAAAATTAAAACGAAACATGGCCGTGCAGATCGTATTTTGAAACCGTGATTTCAAACGACTATACCAGGAGATCCGACCATCGGATTTTCCTGGAATCGCAACCATTGGGTTCGCCTTGGAAATATCTTTCCAACGGCACCAACTTTGTAAAAATCCAACGGTTGGATTGTTTGGAATGTTTAATTCAAATCTGAAGAAAAACAGCGCCAGAAACGACTATATTTATATATATATAAATATAATTATATTTAATCGAATAACGACGCTGCAGTTCGTATTTTGAAACCGAAACTTCAAACGATGGTACCGGGAGATCCGACCGTCGGATTTTCCCGAAACTGGGACCGTTGGGTTCGTTTTGAAAAGATCGTTCTAATGATGTAAATTGTGTGAAGATCCAACGGTTAGATTTTCAGATATTTGTAAATCAAATCTGAAGAAAAACAGCGCCACGGTCGCGTTATGGCTCGAAGCGTCGTTTTGAATAATTGGCTATTTTAAAATAAATAAAAATAGCGATAAATAGTTATAAAATATTATAAACAATATGGATGTGATTTAGAAATTAACTGAAGGTTGGCTAAGTCGAGTGGTTTCCTGGGTGTTGATCTGATGATGGTTTCGGCCTTCGGGGTTAATATTTGGGAAATCGTTCTCTTACTGATTGACGGTTTGTGACTAATGAATTGAAATGATGCGTGTATATGTTAGTGTTGCACTTGTTTATTATATACGCGAGTTGCTCAGAAAGACCGGGTTTTTCCCATTCTGAATAACTGAATCGACGATAGCAAATCGAAGATGAAGACGGTGGTCGAAGACCGGAGATCTTCACCTCGTTTGGATGGTAACCGAGGTCCTGATTGGGAGGCATCCCGAAATATGGATAATGAGTGGTGATCGTCCAGACGTACGTGGTGATCGATGGGTTTGCGAGGTATTTAGTGCCTCCGGTTTCGTTCAGACCCAGAACGGACTTGTAAATGGACTGTGTGTCTGACATTGGATTTTATTCTGTGTTGATTGATCTCTATTAAATATACATCTTTTTGGCGGCGGAGAATTTATTCTTTTGCTTAACGCCCTTCTCTGAAACGCACGAGCTCAGAGGTTGTGTATCGATGGACATCAGTCGCATGGCATGAATTGCCTGTGTGGCATGCTAAGATGCAGTGATCAGGGCTTCTGTTGAAAAGCAAAGTCTTGTTGTGATGATCAAAGCACCGCCTGTGTGACGTAGCTTTGTGTATAACGTAAAATCGCGAGCCTCACACCCCGGTATGGACCAGAAATGGGAGAGGACATCAGGGAGGGCCTGCGTTTCTTTCTAGCTAGGGTGGTGTCAGTGACCTACCAGCCCTGACATTTATATACTTTTCACCTATGTGGTTGTTGCTGTTGCGAGGCGCCTCGGTTAGATCGGACGATCCGGGTCCGATGGAGCCATTCGTTGGCTCATTTACACCCCAAAGGGTGGGGAAACGTAGTGTTCAGGAATTTTAATCCACATCGGTGGACCGGCCCTGACGATCCAAGGGCCCACCTGAGTCTGGGTCCTGAGGGGCGGGCTAGAGCGTCTCGAATTCGGTAAGGACTATCTTTTTCCTTGGTTCATGACGGAAATCCAATTTCCAAATACGACATCGTGCGGTTTTGATTGTATACCTATATATGGCGACATAGTGGTATGGGGCATTAATGCCATCTATGATTGATAATTATGATTTGAAATTGTTTTCAAAACATATAAACACTAGCAATAATATCAAATGCCTTTGTTTTATTCGTATCAAGCAAATTTTGGCCGTTATAAGGTAAAAACTCTATCCTCCGGTTTGCGTTGCATTGTGTGATGGGAACTGAGTCTTATAATGGCTTCATTTTTACAAAATGCATTGCGTTGTTTAAAAGAAATATTAGTTGTAAAGCACTGGCCATCTAATGGAGTAAACCCGTTCCACGAAAGTGGCGTGGTCCTGTGATTAGCCATATTATATATGTGTTGAATAGATTTCTCATACCAGTCCCATGACTGACTCGTAGTTTGTTTCACTCTCAAACTCGGGTGCCCCTTTTTCCGCACGGGCAGCCTTGTATTCAGGTTTAGCTGGTTCTTTCTGGATAGCTGGAGCTGAAGATGGATTCTATCATTTATCTCTTTTTATGCTGTTCAGCTCCTATTGTACATATTTTGTTTGTTTTCCGCTGTAGACATTTATGTATAGCTGAACTTTATTTGTACTAAGTAAGATCCTGTATACTGTAACTCTGATGATTACTTTTATCCAGTATATTCTATTGTTCATTATCTGGTGTATTTATTTAATTTTGTTCTGCTATTATCTGTTTCTGTGTTATATTCCACGGATTACCCTTGCCGCCGTCAGTACGGGGTTTGGGGTCGTCTCAGAAAAAGAAACAAGACCATCTAATTGTTTAACAGCAATATCAAGGCACATATCATCTGATTGAAAATTTTTACTTACCACATTTATCTTATTTAAAACATTATGCCGAATTGCCAAAGATGATATAAATTCAAAATTTGTTGCCAAAGTTTGAGCATCTATACTTAGTTTCGCATCATCTGTAATTTCTGCTAATTTGAATAAAGCTTCTCTAATTTCAAAAAGTTATGATTTTTGTAACACCCCACCTCCGCCTGTGCCACTCTTGCAAGGGCACTGACCTTGGAGGGGCGTTTAAACAAGGTAAACATGCATGCAGATATCACAAGACAGAACATATAAGTAAAAACAGAGTAAATATAGCAGCGGATAAAAACTAGCATATCAAAACCATAAGTTAAGTTACAACACAGTACTTGATCATTATTTTCCATAAACAAAGTCTAGAAACATAAAACTTGAAACTGGAAAGGAAAACATAAAGTAGCTATCCCCAGAGTAGGAAACCATAGCAAGCTCAAGTCCAAAGCATACATGAGCTATCCAAGAAAAGCTGCTAAGATCCAAGCTAAGTGCCGGTATTCCCGCCCTGTAAACCTGGGGGGGGGGGGGACGAAAGAAAAGAGGCGAAAGAAAATGGGTCAGTCAAAAGACTGGTAAGTCCTACCTACTATTGTACAACAACTAATAAAGTTAACTGTATATGTAAACAAGGATGAGTCATAGGATGATAACTGGCATGGTAAAAAGTCAACAAGATAGATCAAGTGTGGCACCGCATATACAAGGTTGAGGTTTGCACCAAGTGTACTAGTTTCACGAGTCATGTCAGTTGTAAACAAGAAGTGATCCCCAGGCCCAAGTTTGGCCCAACATCATGAATGACCTAAATCAAGGTCCAACTAGCACGGTCTAGTTGATCGGCTCCCTAAAGCCTAACTCGTCAAGTGTCGGTGTCTTACGGCCCAACTACGAAGTGTAGCTAAACTGTGCTAGGTCCACCCTAGGGTGTATCAAGTCCTAGGGTGTCAACCACTGACACAAACCAAGCACGCACAGTTTAAACCTACTGGTGCCCGTGCCTGCTTTTTCAACTCCGGACCATGTGCACGACCATGGCCCGCCTGAACCTACACCGGCGCACCTACACAGCCGTCGTTTTGGTCGCTTACATGTCATCCCAGTAATCGTGCCCCACCCTAGCCTAGTCCCTAGGGTATCATGATACAACCAAGAGGGTTACTGGTGCAAAGGACCACGTAACTAGGGTTTCCTTAATGGGTTAAACGTGGTTAACCCAACTCATCCAAGTACCAAGTTGGTTAAGTGTACCCAAGGTTCATGACTTAACCCTACCAACCCATCGTGTTTAATTGGTTAAGTATTCAAGCGGTCCATGACTTAACCCTACCATGTGGCATTAATTAATTTAATGCACCCAACCTCTCACATTAGACCTTGCTGTGGTTACTAGTTAGGCCGGGCGGGTCCGGGTAGGTTTACACCACAACTTAGTCTAACCTCGGGTTTCACGTGCAACATGACCAACTACTCACATTGGGTCCTATTGCTTGTAGCCACTAGTTAAGCCGGTCGGTTCCGGGTAGGTTTATGCTACAAGCTCAACCCAACCTCGAGTTGGCCATCCTCATGTTGTCTAAGTGTCATGTCCATCATGTTTTCAAAACACATTACAAATTTTCAAGCAATTGGGTAGACCTAACTTAATAGGTAAATTCCCAATGGGTAGACCTAACTTAATAGGTAAATTCCCAAGCTTATGTTTTTATGTCTTTTAAGTTTACCCAACCCCAAACGCAATCCCCTCGCTTTACATATCGCAATAGCGCATAAAGGATAGAAAGAGGGAACTTGGAAAAATCATGACATAAAGGTGTTGGAGCCACAAGTTAAACATGGTGGCATATGAGACAAAGATGTGATCATAAACTTGCATATCATGTTATCAACTTGCAAGATATTCATAAGCATGCATAACATCATTTTAACTTGCATAGTATTCATATGCATGCATAACATGGTTTCAACTTGCATAAGATTCATATGCATGCATAACATGGTTTCAACTTGCATAAGGTTCATATGCATGCATAACATCAAACTTGGCAAATAGGCGGAACATGGCCATAGATAGCATGAGATAAGAACTAGTAACATGCATATAACATTATATGCATGTTAATACAAGGTTTATGAGAGTTTCAAAGTTGCATCATGCAACATTTCCAACCAAAGATCATATCTTTCTATGCATAAAGCCAAGGTAATGACTTTACTAACATGCATAGAGTAAGCTTATGCATAAAATCATAAGATCAAAGCACATATCATGATTAACCCCAAACTCAACTTGCAACATAACATATTAACTTCATAGTTAAAATACAAGAGTAGAAATAGGCTTACTATGCTATGACGACTCAAATGAGTATAGCAAATGTAAGAAACCCCCTTATGCAACTAATTAAAACCCCAAAATGCAAGCAAACTTGATCAAGACTCCTCCTTTATGATGCCAATAGAGAAACAAGACTTTAATGCAAGCTAAAGAGGATCATACAAGCCTAAATACACTTGTATGCATGGAAATTTCTTGAAAATTGATTTAGGAATTTATGAAGAGAGTGAAGGCCATGAGAGGATTGATTTTGCCATAGTTTAGTTGTAGGATAGATTAATGATGATTTAGGGTAGGTTAGGGTCTTATTTATAGATTAGGCTAGTGATTTAGACCATAGGATTAAACCCTAGTTCTCATCTCAACCCTCCAAATCGAATCTGGCCCCCAAGCTCAACACAAACCCCAAAATGGTGCACCAGGCAGAACTGGGCGTCTGAGCCAAGTCGACAGCCAAGTCGACAGGGCTGTCGACCTGGTCAGACCCAGTCGACTCCCAAGTCGACAGGGCTGTCGACTTGGGTACTGTGGCGGGAATTTTCCCGCCTTGGCCCAACTGGCCCAATTTCCAAGCTTAGATTTGAATTTGAAAAATCTGTTTTTATTTAGAAATTTTCTGAAAACTTTGTTGGGCCTTAATCGGGTCATACGGACTCCGATTTTCGAAAACTCGGACTCTATTTCGCGTATTTTTCCTAGACGAACGCAATGGCATAGCCCGTTTCCCTTGATTCAGATTCATAAATTAAATTCTGCCTCGATTTCTGTTATAACAGGTTATTGAAAATACGGGTTGTTACATTCTCCCCTCCTTAAAGGATTTCGTCCCCGAAATTCTCAAGTTAGGAAGAACGTATCCTACCATCCAACATCCATCTACTCAAAACATCATCCACGAGCAATCATTGTCCTTACAAGATTCTAAATGCTGTATGAACATATGCAAAGGTGTGTGTATATGTACTTATCTAATGCAAATATCATCAATGCAGATTATGTTAGTGAAATGAATCCATATGTATGCAATTCCTAACATAATGTATAACATCTATATGTGTGCACATCACATACATCCATATGCAACATCCATGTGATAACACAAAAATTTTCATCCATGAATAAGCATAAACACTCATGCATATGCAATATGAGGAGTGTGTGAGCCGATCTAGTGCCTAATCGTGTATAATGCATCCATGAGTAACCACTTGCAACCACTTGCAGCCACTTGCAACCATCAAGCATAACATGTTTCAAACACATGTTTCATCTAAAGGGTTTCTACCTAAGGTTCTCATGACAAGATTAGTACGATAACTAGACAAACATGGATAGCAAAGAGAAAGATATGCTAACAAAGAAAGGAGATTGAGAATGTACCCTCAAAAAGGAATGGATAAAGCCCACGCATCTTCTCCTCGGTTTCCCAAGTTGCGTCTTCTTCGGCTTCACCCCATTGAACCTTCACCAACTTGACCTCTCGATTCCTTAGCTTCTTGGTCTCCGTCCCCAAGATACGAATCGGAGCTCTCCTCAAAGTAGCTTCTTTCTCCACTTCCACATCTTCCAGAGCACTTGGCTCAACAACCTCTGCTGACTCATGTAAACACTTCCAGAGATGCGAGACATGAAAACATCGTGTACTCCGGCAAGCTTCTCGGGCAATTTCACTCTATAAGCCATCTGCCCGATCCTCTCTATAATAGGGAAGGGTCCAACAAATCTCGGTGCTAACTTCCCCACGGCTCCAAATCGGACCACATTCCGCAAAGGAGAAAACTTCACGAAAACCATATCTCCAACACCAAACCCCAAATCAGATCTTCGCTTATCAGCATAGGATTTCTGTCGGTCTTGGGCCGCTTTCATCCGTCTTCGAATCAACTCGATCTTCTCGGATGCATCTCTGATCATATCAGGCCCAAGTATAAGCTTATCTGTAGTCTCCCACCAACATGTAGGCGACTTGCACGGCCTCCCATATAAAGCTTCAAATGGTGCCATCCCTATGCTTGCTTGATAACTGTTATTATATGCAAACTCAACAAGAGGAAGATGGTCTTCCCAAGTACCACCAAAATCCAGAATACAAAGCCTTAACAGATCCTCGAGTACCCTATTCACCCTTTCGGTTTGACCGTCCGTCTGTGGGTGATAAGTAGTACTTAGATTCAACCTCGTGCCCATGGCTTCTTGCAAGCTATTCCAGAACTGACTTGTAAAGATTGGGTCACGGTCACTGACTATACTAGAAGGGACTCCATGAAGTCTCACAATCTCGCGAAGATATACAGACGCTAGCCAAGATGCGGTCCTCTTGCTCTTTACCGGAATGAAATGAGCACTCTTCGTAAGTCTGTCCACAATGACCCAAATGCTCGTATTCCCTTTCCTTGACCTTGGTAGCCCATCAATAAAATCCATGGAAATACTCTCCCACTTCCAAAGTGGAACGTCTAGAGGATGCAATAGCCCACCGGGCTTCTTCGACTCGGCCTTAACTTGCTGGCAAATGATACATCTAGAAACAAACTCTGCCACATCCTTCTTCATCCCAGGCCAAAAGAAAATACGCTTCATATCTTTATACATCTTATCTCCGCCTGGATGTATAGTCAACTTAGAGCGATGCGCTTCTTCAAGAACTTTTCTTACTAGATCTTCTACCACTGGAACACATAACCTTCCATCTCTCCTCAGCCAACCCTTGTCATCAATAGAATATCGAGCGAGATGACTAGACGTCTCTCCTCGAATTAGCTTATCCATAATCTCAACTATCTGAGGATCTTCTTTCTTCGAAGCCCCAACTTGATCAAGAAGGGTAGGTCTGAGTTCCAGAGATGCTAAAGAACCGGTCATCGACTCAATTGCCAAAGAGAAATCAAAGGTTGCCACATACTCTAAATTCTTCATCTCAACGAATAGAGGACTTAGGGTCAACCTCTTTCTGCTTAGTGCATCAGCCACAACATTACCCTTGCCAGGGGTATAAGCTATCTCGAAGTCATACGATGCCAAGAATTCCATCCACCTTTGCTGCCTAAGATTCAGATCTTTCTGCGAGAAGAGATACTTGAGTGATTTGTGATCAGTATACAACTCAAACCTTTCGCCTAAAAGATAGTGGCGCCAGGACTTGAGTGCAAAGACAATCGCCGCCAACTCCAAGTCATGAGTGGGGTAGTTCTTCTCATGAACTTTAAGTTGCCTACCCCCATAACATATCACTCTTCCCACCTGCATTAGAACAGCGCCTAACCCCGTGCCACATGCATCGGTATACACGGTAAACATCTTACCGCCATCGGGTAATGCCAAAACTGGAGCTGTGGTAAGGACCCTTTTGAGCCTTTGAAAAGCGAGCTCACACTCTAAGTCCCATGCAAAGACTAAGTTCTTCTTTGTCAATCTAGTGAGGGGGGGCTGAAGTCTTAGCGAAGTCTCTAATGAACTTCCTATAATAGCCTGCCAGACCGAGAAAGCTTCGCACTTCGGTTGCATTCCTAGGAGTCTTCCAGTCTTGAACTGCAACCACTTTCCCGGGATCCACAGCTATACCCTGCTTAGAAACTATATGCCCAAGAAACCGGACTTCCTTTCTCCAAAAGTGGCATTTGGAGAACTTGGCTTTCAACTGATGGGCTCTAAGCGTATCCATCACTTCCTTGAGATGTCTAGCATGCTCTTCCTCGTCTTTTGAGAAGATCAGAATATCATCTACGAAGACCACGACAAACTTGTTCAAGAACTCCCTGAACACCCTACTCATCAAGTCCACGAAATATGCGGGTGCATTAGTCAAGCCGAACGGCATGACAAGCCATTCGAAGAATCCATCTGGAGTCCTGAACGCAGTCTTGTCTATACTGTCTTCAGCTACCCTGAGCAGATGGAATCCAGTAGCAAGGTCAAGCTGAGAGAAAACAGAAGCACCAACAAGCTGGTCGAAGAGGTCATCTATCCTCGGTAATGGATGCCTATTCTTCTTGGTCAGCTTGTTCAACTCTCAATAATCAACACATAGACGAAGCGAGCCGTCCGCCTTAGTAGCGAACACCACAGGAGCACCCCATTCGGAAATGCTTCGCCTAATAAAATTCTTCTCAAGTAGCTCCTTGATTTGCTTACTGAGCTCTCTCCTTTCACGCGGGGCCATGTGCCTAACTGGTAAGGAGACTGGCTTAGCGTTATCAACCAGATAAATGCGGAAATCTATCTCTCGCTTAGGGGGTAACCCCTTAACTTCTTCGAAAACATCAGGGTATTCTCGAACCACCCTTACAGATTGCAGATCATCGATAGACGAGTCAAGAGATTCAAGATAACATAGCATGACGGGATCTAGCGGGTTGCAAGAAATCTCTAGGGTATTACCAAGGCGAGTCATGAGTCTCACCACCCTATGCTCACAATCGAGAATGGCTCCATAGCGGGATAACCAATCCATGCCCAAGATCAACCCGTATCCCGTGAACCCGAGAACATAAGCATCACACGAGAATTCTACGGTCAAGATAGAAATCCTCAAATCCATACAGATCATAGATAAATGGGCTGAACCCCCAATCGGATTCGAAACACAAACGGGATCCTCAACTAAGCTAGTACTTAGGTGCAAACTTTCAACAATGTCAGAAGAAATAAAACTATGCGATGCGCCAGAATCAAATAAGGTGCGAACAGGATAATCAGAAATATAAACAAGACTTTCTACAGAAATGCTACCTCGATCCTGAACTGGAGCGGCGTTGAGAGCATGCACTTGCCCTCCGGATGAACCTGCACGTTGAGTCTGTCCATGCCCCTGCTTCTTAGGGCAATCCTTGCTAAAATGTCCTGTCTCTCCACAGTGAAAGCACCCACCCAATTTCATTCTCTTCTTCCTACAGTCCTTGGCTATGTGCCCAACAATCCCACAGAAGTTGCACTTTTTTGGGTCCTTTGCCTTGTTCTTGTTGCCCTTGTTGTTCTTGTTGTTCTTGTTACTCTGATTACTCTGATTCCCTCCCCCCTTGGAGTCTGTCTTCTTAGACTGAGTCTCATTGGGCTTGACTTCTTTCTTCCCATTCTTATCCTCTCCCTGCAGCAATGCCATGTCTACTAGGCTCTCGAAAGTGGCCCCCATGGGTATGTGCGACATGGCTAGACCTTGTAATGGCTCATTTAACCCTCGTGCAAAACGTAGAGCCTTCTTCTCGGGAGTATTGACCATGTCCAAACCGAATCGGGCAAGCTGGTTGAACTTATTCACATACTCTCTCACTGTCATGTCTCCTTGCTTCAAGGCTATGAACTTTTCTAGTTGCAAATTTGCCTCTGCAGACGATAGAAACTTAAGCCCAAACCTTGCCCTAAAGTCGGCCCAGGTTTCTACGGGCCTAGTAGCATTGGTGACCTCCCACCAATAAGAAGCTTCCTCCTTTAGTAGCCAAACCGCCAACAGAACCTTTCTACGGTCCTCTATATCAAAGATGGCAAAGAGATCTTCGGTCTCCTTCAACCAATTTCTTGCCTCTACAAAAGTCTCGGTCCCAACAAAATTCTTGCCACCCATTGCCTTGAAGTCCTTGCAAACCTTGGCGAAATCGGCTTGCGGTTGCTGAGGAGGAGGAGGAGGGGGTGGAACCTCAGGGATAGTGGGAGTGGTTGCTGGACCTGCATTGTTGGCCCTAGCTTCCAAGTACCTCCGGAACCATCCGGGAATGGTGACTCCCTCAGGAAGATTGAGATCGGCCATGCTGAAAAAGGGAAAAGATAGATTTAGAACGAGGAAACGAAGGATAGTGCTTATGGCTCTTGGGGGATAGCCTTTCAAAATAAACTAGACTTTTCTTTGGAAAATACTTAATTGGTTTTGAAAATAGCTTTTAAAAGTAACTTTAAAACCCTTTTTGCTCCAATCTCGTAAACCTTATGCTCTGATACCAAATGTAACACCCCACCTCCGCCTGTGCCACTCTTGCAAGGGCACTGACCTTGGAGGGGCGTTTAAACAAGGTAAACATGCATGCAGATATCACAAGACAGAACATATAAGTAAAAACAGAGTAAATATAGCAGCGGATAAAAACTAGCATATCAAAACCATAAGTTAAGTTACAACACAGTACTTGATCATTATTTTCCATAAACAAAGTCTAGAAACATAAAACTTGAAACTGGAAAGGAAAACATAAAGTAGCTATCCCCAGAGTAGGAAACCATAGCAAGCTCAAGTCCAAAGCATACATGAGCTATCCAAGAAAAGCTGCTAAGATCCAAGCTAAGTGCCGGTATTCCCGCCCTGTAAACCTGGGGGGGGGGAACGAAAGAAAAGAGGCGAAAGAAAATGGGTCAGTCAAAAGACTGGTAAGTCCTACCTACTATTGTACAACAACTAATAAAGTTAACTGTATATGTAAACAAGGATGAGTCATAGGATGATAACTGGCATGGTAAAAAGTCAACAAGATAGATCAAGTGTGGCACCGCATATACAAGGTTGAGGTTTGCACCAAGTGTACTAGTTTCACGAGTCATTTCAGTTGTAAACAAGAAGTGATCCCCAGGCCCAAGTTTGGCCCAACATCATGAATGACCTAAATCAAGGTCCAACTAGCACGGTCTAGTCGATCGGCTCCCTAAAGCCTAACTCGTCAAGTGTCGGTGTCTTACGGCCCAACTACGAAGTGTAGCTAAACTGTGCTAGGTCCACCCTAGGGTGTATCAAGTCCTAGGGTGTCAACCACTGACACAAACCAAGCACGCACAGTTTAAACCTACTGGTGCCCGTGCCTGCTTTTTCAACTCCGGACCATGTGCACGACCATGGCCCGCCTGAACCTACACCGGCGCACCTACACAGCCGTCGTTTTGGTCGCTTACATGTCATCCCAGTAATCGTGCCCCACCCTAGCCTAGTCCCTAGGGTATCATGATACAACCAAGAGGGTTACTGGTGCAAAGGACCACGTAACTAGGGTTTCCTTAATGGGTTAAACGTGGTTAACCCAACTCATCCAAGTACCAAGTTGGTTAAGTGTACCCAAGGTTCATGACTTAACCCTACCAACCCATCGTGTTTAATTGGTTAAGTATTCAAGCGGTCCATGACTTAACCCTACCATGTGGCATTAATTAATTTAATGCACCCAACCTCTCACATTAGACCTTGCTGTGGTTACTAGTTAGGCCGGGCGGGTCCGGGTAGGTTTACACCACAACTTAGTCTAACCTCGGGTTTCACGTGCAACATGACCAACTACTCACATTGGGTCCTATTGCTTGTATCCACTAGTTAAGCCGGACGGTTCCGGGTAGGTTTATGCTACAAGCTCAACCCAACCTCGAGTTGGCCATCCTCATGTTGTCTAAGTGTCATGTCCATCATGTTTTCAAAACACATTACAAATTTTCAAGCAATTGGGTAGACCTAACTTAATAGGTAAATTCCCAATGGGTAGACCTAACTTAATAGGTAAATTCCCAAGCTTATGTTTTTATGTCTTTTAAGTTTACCCAACGCCAAACGCAATCCCCTCGCTTTACATATCGCAATAGCGCATAAAGGATAGAAAGAGGGAACTTGGAAAAATCATGACATAAAGGTGTTGGAGCCACAAGTTAAACATGGTGGCATATGAGACAAAGATGTGATCATAAACTTGCATATCATGTTATCAACTTGCAAGATATTCATAAGCATGCATAACATCATTTTAACTTGCATAGTATTCATATGCATGCATAACATGGTTTCAACTTGCATAAGATTCATATGCATGCATAACATGGTTTCAACTTGCATAAGGTTCATATGCATGCATAACATCAAACTTGGCAAATAGGCGGAACATGGCCATAGATAGCATGAGATAAGAACTAGTAACATGCATATAACATTATATGCATGTTAATACAAGGTTTATGAGAGTTTCAAAGTTGCATCATGCAACATTTCCAACCAAAGATCATATCTTTCTATGCATAAAGCCAAGGTAATGACTTTACTAACATGCATAGAGTAAGCTTATGCATAAAATCATAAGATCAAAGCACATATCATGATTAACCCCAAACTCAACTTGCAACATAACATATTAACTTCATAGTTAAAATACAAGAGTAGAAATAGGCTTACTATGCTATGACGACTCAAATGAGTATAGCAAATGTAAGAAACCCCCTTATGCAACTAATTAAAACCCCAAAATGCAAGCAAACTTGATCAAGACTCCTCCTTTATGATGCCAATAGAGAAACAAGACTTTAATGCAAGCTAAAGAGGATCATACAAGCCTAAATACACTTGTATGCATGGAAATTTCTTGAAAATTGATTTAGGAATTTATGAAGAGAGTGAAGGCCATGAGAGGATTGATTTTGCCATAGTTTAGTTGTAGGATAGATTAATGATGATTTAGGGTAGGTTAGGGTCTTATTTATAGATTAGGCTAGTGATTTAGACCATAGGATTAAACCCTAGTTCTCATCTCAACCCTCCAAATCGAATCTGGCCCCCAAGCTCAACACAAACCCCAAAATGGTGCACCAGGCAGAACTGGGCGTCTGAGCCAAGTCGACAGCCAAGTCGACAGGGCTGTCGACCTGGTCAGACCCAGTCGACTCCCAAGTCGACAGGGCTGTCGACTTGGGTACTGTGGCGGGAATTTTCCCGCCTTGGCCCAACTGGCCCAATTTCCAAGCTTAGATTTGAATTTGAAAAATTTGTTTTTATTTAGAAATTTTCTGAAAACTTTGTTGGGCCTTAATCGGGTCATACGGACTCCGATTTTCGAAAACTCGGACTCTATTTCGCGTATTTTTCCTAGACGAACGCAATGGCATAGCCCGTTTCCCTTGATTCAGATTCATAAATTAAATTCTGCCTCGATTTCTGTTATAACAGGTTATTGAAAATACGGGTTGTTACAATTTTATTGCCTTAATACTTTCAATATGACTCTCCCATCATGTGTTAGATAGTGGTTTTAAAGTTAAACCTTTTACATGATCAATTTAAACATGCCATCGCTTTGTTGAGTTAGAAAACACTAGATGTATGCATTGACATGCTCCAAAAAATTATTTTGCTTTATGAGAATTTTTTTCCATGTTACGTAATACTAAATTAAGACAGTGAGAATCACATGGAATGTAAAATGCTCTTGGATTTATTTCAAGCAATCTTGTTTGTACACCTTGATGTCGCCCTCTCATATTAGTCCATTATCGTACATTTTCCCTCTCACATCATCAATAATAAGTCCAAGGTTTTTTAATGCAGTTTGTAATTCATTAAAAAGATCTAGTCTAGTAGTGTCAATAATATTTATAAACTCTAAAAAAAATTCTTCTATTTTTTTGGAGAACACGACACATCAACACATCTTATTATCAAAGTCAATTGTTCTTTATTACTTGAGTCGGATAAACAATCAAGAATAACAAAAGAATATTTTGCCTCCTTAATTTTGTTAATTATAACATTTCTAACTTTGGACGCTAGAATGGCTATCAATTCGTTTTGAATTTTGTGACTAAGACAATGATGATGAATTTCTTTATTTCTAAATGAGTTGAAAATGATGTTGCGTTACTGGATCAATCTTTGTAATCATTTCAATAAGACCTAAACAATTTGCTTTAGCATCATCATCAATTGTTTCGTTTGTTCCATGAAAAGCCAAATTATTTACCGTAAGGCATTTTACAACAACAATAATTCAAACCATTACATTTTTCCAATGTACCGTGTTACTTCTAATTTGCATTTGCAATTCTTTATCTATAATTTGATTTTTTTTAACCCAAGTCTTAGCACTTTCAATGTTTTCAAGTTTTGAAGATGCTCAATTGCTATTTTCATGTTGTTCAAGTGTTTTACTAAGATGTTCCCAATCTCTAATTCCTTCACTTGCTAATTGACTTTTTGATGGTTTCGTTTTGAATAGCTTACAACAAAAACAAAAAACTCTATCTAAATCTCTTGAATACACTAACCATTCTCTATCATGACTTTCTCCATTCGGCAAATTTTGAATATAATAGTTTGAAGAAAATCTTTAGAGTATTCATCTTTTGGAAAATTAATACTAGTTTCCCATTTGGGTCCATTTTCAATAAGCAAGTTTCTAAGTTTTCCTTGAAGATTATCCCAAATTCTAGGATCATAAATGTTAAACTCAAATCATTTTACAAATGCTTAAAATTATTGACAATACAGCTGTTTTCATGAAGATTGTTAACATCACCATCATCGATTACTTTAACCGTATCTTCACCTTTTCATATGTTTCTTCGTATTCGTCACTATCTTCCTCTTTCGAATTTTCAGTATCTTTTTTTACCTCAAATGGATTTACCAATTCATCTCCATTTTCATTTTCTATGATGCTAACTAGTTGTTAAGATTCAACTAATGAACTTGATTGTTTGTTGAAATATTTATTTAGAGAATCTTGTAAACTTTGAGTTATAAGTTCTTGTCTTTGTCGTTTTTTCTTTTTCTTTTTCGAGATCTAGATAATTGTTTCATGATGATACTAACTACTAAATAAAGCTGTAAAAACAGTAAAAATCAATAATCAGAGAAATACAACCTGATTCATGAGATGAGTTCTTGTCCATTCTTCAAATAGTCACATATCATCATGACATCATTCTTCCATCCAACAAAGGGATATTAATCTCAGAAAGCTGTAGTTAATAAACAAGATTAAAATGTTACTCACTGATTTTTTTTCTTAATCAGACAAAAATGGTCAACATTAAGTTTCAATTAATAAGCAACAGACAAAAATACTAAAATTAAAACTTAAAAGTTAAAACAAACCTGAAAATAAAAGGACAACAAATGATATTCAAGTTGCAGGAGGAGCTTTAGTTGTCGCGGGATTGCTTCAGAAATCAGAATTGATAGGGATGTAGTTTTCTGGAAACAAATATATCTTTTTAGGCTTCAAAAATTTTCTTTAGCCAATAAAAAAATAGTAAACACAACAATTTAAAAGCATACCTTGTAATTGAATTCTGAAATCCTATGGAATCTGAATTTGATTTGAATCTAGTGGTGCTGGTAAGCTTTGAAATCTTAATCTTAATGCTTTATAGATTGTAAGATTGATAAAATTAGAAGAGAAAAAGAAGCCTGAATCAAAAGGAGATATGGAGAAAAACGTTATCTCTATTCAATAGATATGGAGAAAAACGTTATCTCTATTCAATATCGAGTGGTTGTTTTGGAAATTGAAAATCAGAAATTGGAAGTCGTGTAGATCGCTTCGGCTTTTGCTGAAATTTGATTCCCGATATGTGAAATTGAAAATTGCGGCTAAGGTTCTTCTTAGTTTTTACAAATGAAGCAAAAAAATAATATAGATAATAGATTAAAAAAAGTGCGGCTGTGCCTTTTGGAATTTGGACCCTGGGTGGTTGCCCAGCCAAAGGGCCGACACTATCCTTAATTTATGTGAATTTTTTTTATTAGGTTTCATATTGTTACTACAAGAATTCAACACTGAAACTGAGGGTAAGGTGAAGGGGTATCAGGGTCGTTACCAAAGCAGAAACCAAGAAGATGCTCAACCGACACCAAAGCATGAAGATGTAAAAGAGAAGCCGATCTCAAAAGTAAAAAACCTCAGAAGAACGAAGCCGGCACCAAAACAATGATGTTATCACACAAACATAAAGTTCACACTGCTTGGCGCCGAAACCGAGACAAGGATGAAAGAAAGCACAATAATCAACACAAACATGTTGTGACGAGTTAGCTTGGTGTCGATTATAGGATAAAAGCATTTGACCTGGTTTCGGTACCAAAGAAAGGGGAGCAAAGACCAAAAGTCGATACTAAAGAAGCAAGGTTAAAACATGAAGGCAATACCAGAAACTACAACATCGAATAAAGAAGCAAAACCAAGCATCAGAACTAAGTATCGACATCGGTGGAAGTAATATCGCACATGAAGAACACGGAGCATGATACCGATATAAAATAGAGACATGATGCTAACAAGCAAAATAGGGGAGCAAGCAGAATGATATCGATACCAACAGGCTTGGTATCGATAACATTGCCAAAGGCGAGAGAAAGTTATAAAGGAAGAAGCACCAGAGAATTGATACCATCAAGAGACCATTGAAGCGGACCGACACCGAGAGGCCATCAAGAAAACCGATGCTAAGTTTTACCATTGATGCCGAGAGTTACAAAGGAAGGTCTATACCAGAGGCTTGAGGCAGAACTGGGCTTCCTATTGGACCACTACCAAAGGGGGCCCAAATTATTTATAAATAAGACAATAGGGGTCACATTTGAGGGGACTTCTCCTCATTCTAAAATTTTGTATACATTTATTAGAGCCAAAACCTAAATTTCTAAACCAATTTGATGATTTCTTATGTAATCAGTTATGTACTCAATCAAGTAAGAAATAAAGAGAAATACTTAGCAATTACTACTGATTGTACTTATCTTTCATTAGTAACTTGAATTCAAGCCTTCAACTTGAGCATAATTACCAAATCGTCCCCAATGAGCCATCTATCCCCAATTAGTGCCGAGCTTACAACACCCTATCCTGAGATAATTGTTAACCCTTAGGTCCTCACTCTTGGGGGGAGAGTAACTAATCTTCGGGCTTGGGATTTTGATATCTAAGGAATGACAAGTTAAATCGGGATTTTAGGAGCTAGATTATACCTAGGTTCCCGTTGGTCTACAACCATATTCTTGTATCACGGTGTTGATGAAAGATACTGTTAACACATATTATATTAAATTGCTTTCATTAACTACGAATTGCGTTAAAGATTGGAATTTCAGCGACTCTCCATTTAATTACAAACACGTAATAGTTCTCTTACATAGTTTGTACCTTGACTTGCTATTTCAGCTTTGTGTTTTGCATCTTCAGTTTTCATCAATAGCTGCTACCTTGAAATTTAGTTGGTTCATTTCCCCTTTAATGATGGAACATTTATTTTGTTACTTCTTTCAACTTGCTCTGATTTTTTTTTAATCAGCCTCATGCATTCTCTATGTAATAGCCACAAACTTCTTTTGCTTTATCCACTTAGGTTTATATGTTCAACAACAAGCTTTAAAACAAACATGAGTAAATTGTAAAATTTGGTAACTCGGTTGTTTTGAATAAATGACTAAGAAGAATAAATACACTTGGTTTGTCCAAAATATATTAGAAACACTAATACAACTTCATTAGCTCTCAAATATAATTTTTTTTTGCTTTCAATTTTTGATGATTTTCAACTTAGCCCAAAAAAAAGAGGAATCCCCTTTAGAGATAAACTGTCCCATCTGTTTTCATAATATCCATTGGACTGTGGATTCGTGCCTTATTAGGTTGATATTGTACATGCTGGATAGTAAACTGTCATGCGTGTTGAGGACAACTGCAAAAGTATTATGAAATACTGGTAATATTCAATGATTTTTTTTGTGAATACGGTATTTAACAGTATGATTTATTTGGTACTATATTTGCAAATTCATGGAAAAATATTTATAAACATACGCTTATGATTACGAACTCGAGTATAACCAAGGTCGTATTTATTTTTACTTACCCATGCCATGAACTGAAACCTGGTTCTTATTACATGAAACTGATGTGTGTGCAGTTTTATGTATGTTTTGCTTGCCTCAAACATTTTTTGTACAAAGCATGTATTTTATGGGTACAGTATTTAGTTATTTATGTGTCCATTATCATGCAATGAATAACTGATCAACTTGTGATATTTTTCTTGTACTGTCAATATGATTATACTTAATGCATGCCTTTTCTTTTGCGATGCAAACTTTACACCTTATTAAATATGAACGTGATTTGATGCTCAACTGGCTATGATTTCTGAAATACAAGACGACAAATATTCGGTGTAGATCTTTTACAAACTATGATTGCAATCTTAAGGCTTGGCTTTATTCAGTGCATTTTCGTTGTTATTTAGTACGTTTCTTTTTAATTTTTTCAAAGTATTTATTTGTTTCCTTGGTGGTCCTTTGGATATTTTAGGCCATGTTTGAACTAAAGAACTATTAATTCATGCATGTGCATTGGAAACAAAGGGATAATTCACACAAGAAAACCATATAGGGATAACTCACACAGGAAAACCATATACTTTTTGTTGTAGTTAATGGAAATTGGTTTCCGAACAACTGATGCTATTAAGTGTTTTTGTCCACAATGGTTTTGGTTAGATCTGTAGTTGTCAAAAATGCACACACATCCATATGCAATTATGTAGCTTTCTGATCTCTAACTAGTGCCTAGTGTGTGTATATTCACCCACTGCATTCCATTAGTAAACACTTACATCTATGTGAATCCATTCAATCATAACATGTTCTATTAACATGTTTTGAACTATTACTTACCATCTATAGGCTTCTACTTAAGACTTATAATTCAAATGGTAGGAAAAATAGATTCAAATTCAAAGCTTAGGAAAGGATTAAGAACGTACAATCTAAGAGAAATGGAAAAGAAGCATGAATCCTATCATTTGGTTCCTAAGTTGCATCATTGTATCCTCTCCCCACTGAATCTTAACAGGTTTAATATCTTTATTCCGCAACTTCTTCACCTCAGATCCTAGTATCCGTGTAGGAACTCGCCCAACTGATGCCTCCCTCTCTACCTCAATCTCCTCGAGAGTACTCGGCTCTACCACTACTGCTGAATATTGTAAACACTTTTACAAGTGCGAAACATGGAATACATCATGAACTCTTGCCATCTCTTCGGTAGTCTAACCCTGTAGGCCATCTGACCTATCCTCTCCACTATAGGGAATGGCCCTACGAACCTCGGCGCAAACTTCCCCACTGAGCAGAACCGAACAACACTCCTCAAAGGTGACACCTTAATGAAAACCAAGTCTCATATCTGAAACTCTAGGTCTGTCCTCCACTGATCTATATATGACTTCTATCTGTCCTGAGCTGCCTTCATCTGCCTCTGAATCAGATCTATCTTCTTTGAGGACACTTTAACCATCTCAGGCCCAAGTGGAAGTCTGTCTGTGGACTCCCTATAACAAGTAGGTGATATGGAGGGCCACCCATACAATGCCTCAAAGGGAGCCATACCTATACTCGTCTGGTAGCTGTTATTATATGAAAACTCCACCAACGGAAGATGCTCCTCCCAAGTCCCTACGAAGTCTAAGATACACAACTGCAATAAATCCTAAAAAATCCTATTAACCATCTCCGACTATCCATTTGTCTAAGGGTGGTAGTCAATGCTAAGTCGTAGTTGTGTCCCCAATGCCTCCTGCAGGCTCCTCCAAAACTCGCTGGTAAAAATGTGGTCTCTATCACTAACAATACTAAAGAGAACTTCATGACGTCGGTATCTCCCTAAGATACACTGATGCCAACCAAGATGTTGTCTGCTTACTCTTGACTAAGATAAAGCGAGCACTCATTGTCAACATATCCACTATAATCCAAACACTGGTGTTGCCCTTCTTCGATCTGGGCAACACATCTACGAACTCCATCGAGATGCTCTCCCACTTCTAGTGTGGTACATGCAGAGGTTGAAGCAATCCACCAGGCTTCCTCTACTCAGCCTTCACTCTCTGTCTTACATCCAGCCACATACTCTACCACGTCCTTTTTCATCCCTTTCCAATGAAAAACCCTCCATATGTCTCTATACATTTTATCACCTTCTGGACGGATGGTCATCCGAGAATGACGGGCCTCCTCTAAAATTGATCTCAACAAATCATCAACTTGAGAAACACATAATCTTCCATCACGATGCAACCATCCTCTCTCATCCAAAGAATACCTAGTAAGGTGACTAGGGGTCTCTCTTTACTAAGTCGGTCCATGATATCCGCTAACCGCTGATCCTCACGCTGACTAGATCTAATGCACTCCAAGAAAGTAGGTCAAACCTCCAAAGATTACAATAATCTTGGTGAATAATCCGTGATGGTCTAAAATTGAATGATGAGATAAACTCCAAACTTTGCCACTCTATGAATAATGGACTCAAAGTCATCCTCTGCCTTCTCAATGCATCAGCCACTACATTCCCCTTCCCCGGGATATACGCTATCTCAAAGTCATACGACGAAGGAAACTCCATCCAGCGTTGTTGTAGCAAATTAAGATACTCTTGGGAGAAAAGTACTTGAGAGACTTATGATCTATGCATAACTCAAACCTTTTACCTAATCAATAATGTCTCCACAACTTAAGCGCAAACACTATCGTCGCTAGCTCCAAATCATAGGTAGAGTAATTCCTCTCATGAAGCCTCAGTTGTCTACACCCACAACTGACAACCCTACCCTCCTCCATAAGCACCACACCTAAACCCGTGATGCGAGCATTCGTATACACAGTGAACATCTCCGTACCATCAGGAAGAGTCATTACTGGAGATGATGTGAGGGCCTTCTTTAATCTCAAGAATGCATCCTTGCAATCCACGCCCCAAGAAAATACTAAAATTTTCTTCGTAAGGTGGGTAAATGGAGCTGAGATCCACACAAAATCCTTAATGAACTTCCGATAGTAACCTGCCAAACTTAGAAATCTCTTTACCTTTATTGCATTTTTGGGGAATTTCCAATCTTGTATTACGGCAACCTTAGCGGGATCCACTGTTATACTATCACTAGAGACAACATGCCCCAAGAAACTCACCTCCTTCCGCCAAAAGTGACAATTAGAAAACTTTGTCTTCAACTGATGTGCATGGAGAGTATGGAGAACCTCTCCCAAGTGCAAGGTACACTCATCCTCGCTCCTTGAGAATACTAGGATATCATCAACAAACACTACCAAAAACTTGTTTAGGAACTATCTAAACACCCATCTCATCAAATCCACTAAGTATGTCTGTAACACCCCGTAAATTTAAATATTAAAGTTAACAAATTAAAGAATACTTAATTTCAAATGTGAGAATCAAGGGAAATGGGTTACGCCATTTTGTTCGTCTTGGAATTCTGGTTTAGATAGAGTCCGAGTTTGCGTAAATTGGACTTCGTATGAAGAAGCTATGGCTATCGGAAGTTTCCACAAATTCAAATTTAAATTCAGAAACGAATTCAGACTCAGAACAGGGCAGGGCGGGAAGTTTCCCGCCTAAGGCCAGGTCGACCTCCCCCTATACAGGTCGACCTTAGTGTCGACCTGGGGGGTCGACCTGCCCCCCCGGGTAGATCTGAAAGATGACGATTTTGTGACTCAGTGTTGAGCCATTAGGGCTGAGGTGTCACCCTATCTTGGCTGGATGGTCTTGGTTTGATTCTAGGTTGATCGGATGGCCTAAATTAATCCTAAATTCTATATAAACACATGTAGACTCAAACCCTAAAACAAAATAAAAATTAGAACCATGGCCGTCATGCTATCATCTTGCAACCTAGAGTAGCCGCCACCAGCTAGAGGGAAAGTGAAGCTAATCAACTCAATTCAACTAAAATTTATAACAACAACAATGAATTTGCCTACTTCAAAGGCGAGCTAAATCAATTTCAGAACTCAGATTTCAGAACTCAAGACCTTCTTTGAGTTGTGAGTTCAATATCTTTAATAAGATAATTAATAAGTTAATTGGGTTAAGTTATAAATTGGGTTATATGGCTATGTTTGTGAGACATTGGAAAAATGTGATATTTTGTGAATATATGCTAGTTGTTCATAATGATAGTTTTGTTGTGGATCCCTTTTCATATTCCAAATCACTTATGTTCAACTTGATTCACATATGATATCATTTTATATGCAAGTTTGGGTGTAGATTATATGCTAGTTTCTATATGAATTGTACACAAGTTTACATGTGAATTAAATAAAGTGACTATATGCAAGTTTAGGTAGAAATTGGATTCACATATATACAAGTTTACACCTTTAGATTTAGATCTATGATGTAAATAGTTTTATGCAAGTTTATGACTATGGCCTAAAACTATATATATATATATATATATATATATATATATATATATGCAAGTTTACACCTTCAGATTTAGATCTATGATGTACATAGTTTTATGCAAGTTTGTGATTATGGCCTATGCAAGTTTTGGATGAAAACTATATTACATATATGCAAGTTCACACCTTTAGGCCTATGTTTAGATTCATGACATTAACAAGTTTATGCAAGTTATGTTGTAATCCTTATTTGCAAGATTAGATCCATTTTGTGTGTTATGCAAATTTGCGATGTTTCTTCCCTTTTATGAGTTAGACTAATTGCTAGTCTAATATACATATATGTCATGATAAACGAATGAACGACGCGGGGACGATGGGGGTAATATTGAATATACACATATTGAGAATTGGCATAATGTCCTTGAAAAAGGAATATAATTAAATTAAGACATTATATGGACATAAGAGAGACAATTACGGGCATAAGTATATTTGGAATTTATTTACAAATTTTGAATAGGGATATTAATCCACTTTGGGTTAAATAAAGATGTGTAATAATAAACCGCCTAAGACACGAGGTTAGACTCGTTTGTGGTGTAAGACTACCCGGACCCGCCCGACAAATCCAGCAGCCACAAATGCTAGTCTAATGTGAGAGGTCGAAGGCATGAATTAAATGCATAACAATTGTAAAGACACGAGGTTAGGCTCGTTTGTGGTGTAAGACTGCCCAGACCCGCCCGACAAATGCCAGTCTAATGTGGGAGGTCTTTACAAGGTTACGGTGTTAATGAATTAAGAAACACTTAACCAGATAAACATGTGGTAGGACATGAGGGGTTAGGTGGGTGCCTTGGGCAGCATGTGAAAATCAAGTGGGTGCCTTGGGTGGCTTGTGAAATACGATTAGATACACTTAACCAAGATTGAAACATGTAAGAAGACATGGATAAGAATGGGGTTAAGTAGGGAAAAACCTTAGAGGGAACCAAGCATAGGTGGAAAGCTTGTGTTATGCATGAGGCCCCTTTTCAAACCAGTAACCCATTAAGTATCTTTGTGGGCTTGACCCAAGTCGAGGATGGGACACGCGTACTGGATTTGATTGTAAGAGTTCAAAACGGGTTTGCGGCGGCTACGCAAGTCCAACGGGGTCATATGCGTGTGTTGGCCCGGGCTGGTAGGTAAGACGTTTTTGCATCGTGTAGGTATAAGCCGTGCATTTTGGTGGTATCGCGTTGCCACTTTGGGGAGTGATACACCCCACTGTGGGGCCAGCACATGTATCTATGAGTTAGGGAGCCGATCGAATGAGGGTAGTGGGTGCACCTAGTTGAGATAGGGGCAGACGACACCTATGAATGCAGCTAGGGGTACACGAAACTACCATTATCATTATTAAGTTTGGTAGACGGGATCAACTTTTAGGTTGTTTTGTGTGGTGCAGTGTAGTAACTATCCTATAGTGATTAGGTACGCCTTTAACATTATCTTTGTTCATCTTATTCCCTTTGTTTGCTCTGTCATACCCATTGGTTCATAGTCATTTCCTTATTTTCCAGCTTATGCCTTATCCATGTTACTTAATGATTATATTGTTAAAGTTATTGCACTCACCAGACTTTATGTCTGACCCCTTTGTTTCCACCTCTTTTCTTCCTTTCCCCCCAGGTGCTCAGGGTTGGACTAGTACTAGTGGAGCTTGATTTGGACAGCTTTATCTCTTTATCTGGAAGTTTGCTTGGATCGCTGAAGTAAAAGTTCAGCCTATCTTATTTATAACTATTTTATGTGGGGTTATGTCTTTCATTTTACGTACTCTGATTTAGTCAAGATGGATATTATGTATTTGACTGTAGTCTTTGGTTTTTGATGTGGTAATCAAACTTATTTGTTTACCGTTGCAATGAATGAAGTTTTTAATTTTTAAGTACTGTTTTATATCTGTCTTGTTTGTTAAGTTTATGTTCTATACACGCTTAAAATGCTTCATAGAAGTTAGTGCATTCCCCTTGTGAGTGACATTAACAGACATGGGGTGTCACACGTGGTATCAGAGCTGAAGGTTGCCCGAACAGATAAGATATTTTGGAAAAACTATTTTCAAATGCATTTTATAAAGAAATACTTTCAAAAGTATGTTTTAAGGAGAATATCTTCAAGAGAAAAGTTTATTTTAAAAACATAACCCCAAGAGCCATATATCTTTCTTTCGAATTCTTCGTTTGAATCTCTTCATTTTCTTTTCAGCATGTCTGGAATTCCCGAGATACCCGAGGGGATACCGATACCAGGATGGTTTAGAAGGTATCTGGAAGCTAGGGCCCATGTCGCAGGCCCAGCAAATGCTCCTCCTCCTCCCCCTCCTCCTCCTCCCCGTGTTGACACTTTCACAAAGATATGCAAGGACTTTCGGGCAATGGGCAGGGAACCTATTCACGGGTCGGAGACTTTTGTTGAAGCTCGAAATAGGCTAAAGGAGGTGGAAGAATTGTTTGGAATCTTCAAGGTAGAAGATGGAAGAAAGGTCCAGTTAGCTGCCTAGTTAATGAAGGATGAGGCCTCATTTTGGTGGGAGGTCACTAATGGAGAGCATCCGGTTGATACATGGCCGGATTTCAGGCGTAGGTTTGAGGCAAAGTTTCTCTCACGGGCTAAAGAGAATCTATACATGGAAAGGTTTTTGGCATTGAGGCAGCAGAATCTATCAGCGAAAGAATACGTCAACAAGTTCAATCAATTGGCAACATTTGGCTTGGACTTAGTGAATACATCCAAAAAGAAGGCCCTGAGATTTGTTAAGGGTTTGAACGAGCCGCTACATGGGTTAGCTATGACCCACACCCCTATGGGGGCCTTCTTTGAGAGACTAGTTGACATGGCGCTTATGCATGAAGAGGAGAAAGGCGCCAATGCTAATAAGGCACCTGAGAAGAAAGGGGATCAAAAGAAACCACAACAGCAACAACAGAACAAGAAGGGTGGTAAAGACAACAATGGTAAGTGAAAGAAAAGATGCTTTAACTGTGGGACACCAGGCCATCTAAGCAAAGACTATAGGGAGAAGAAGAAGACTGGCTGTTTCCACTGTGGCGAAGTAGGACATCTAATTAAGGACTGCCCAAAGAAAGGGCAGAGGGAAGGGCCTACCTCTGGAGGGCAGTTTCAGGTTCTCATGACACCAGGGCAGTCAAGGGGGTGGGTCCAGGCTCTCGTGGTTCCACCGCTGCAAGAATGAGGTAGAGCGATTTCCGTTGAAAGTTTAGTTTATCTTTTCGATCATTCTGTTCGCACACTCTTTGATTCTGGCACATCATACTCTTTTATATCCACTGCTTTAGTTGAGACACTACACCTAAACACCAGTATAGTAGAGGATCCCTTAGTCGTTTCAAATCCAATTGGGGGCTCAACCTATTTGTCGATGATTTGTTTGGATTTGGAAATTTCTATACTTAGCGTTAGGTTTAGATGTGATGCTTATGTTTTGGGCTTCATGGGCTATGGGTTAATTTGGGCATGGATTGGCTATCCAGAAATGGAGCCATCCTAGATTGTGAAAAAAGAGAGGTTAGGCTTATGACTCGCTTCGGCAACACTCTCGAAATCTCTTGTAATCTCATGGTTCTGTTATGCTAAGTTATCTAGAATCGCTTGGCGCGTCTGTTGAGGATTTGTAGTCTGTTAGAGTCGTTCGTGAGTACTCGAATGTCTTCGATGAAGTTCGAGGTTTACCCCCGAGGCGTGAGATAGACTTTCAAATATACTTAGTAGATAATGCAAAGCCAGTTGCATTACCAGTGCGCCACATGGCTCCGAGAGAGAGATGAGAACTCAGTAAGCAAGTGAAAGAATTGTTGAGAAGGGGTTCATAAGAAGAAGTATTTCGGAGTGGGGTGCTCCAGTCGTTTTTGCTACAAAAGCTGATGGTTCACTTAGATTGTGCGTGGACTATGAATTATCTACTGGTTCGAACTCGAATTTGATCTCTTTCCATACTTCACAAGCAGCCGCAAGTTCGGGACTCCATTTGCAAGCTTCGCGGATATGAATAAGCTAACAAAGAAGAACAGACACCCATTACCGAGGATAGACGATTTATTCGATCAGTTGGTGGGAGCTTCGGTTTTCTTGCAACTGGATTTGGCTATAGGGTTTCATTAGCTAAGGGTGGCTGAAGATAGCATCGATAAGACTGCATTTAGAACTCCCGACGGTTTCTTCGAGTGGCTCGTCATGCCTTTTGGTTTGACGAATGCACCCGCATACTTTGTTGACTTAATGAGTAGGGTGTTCAGGGAGTTTCTGAACAAGTTTGTGGTAGTCTTTGTAGATGATATTCTGGTTTTGTCTAAAAATGAAGAACAACATGCCCTACATCTTAGGGAAGTCTTAGAGACCCTATGAGTGCATCAGCTAAAAGCTAAGTTCTCCAAATGCCATTTTTGGAGAAAATAAGTGAGGTTCTTAGGACACATGGTCTCTAAGGAAGGGGTAGCTGTGGATCCCGCTAAGATAGTGGCAATCCAAGATTGGAAAACGCCTAAGAACGCAACCAAACTAAGAAGCTTTTTAGGGCTGGCTGGCTATTATAGGAAGTTCATTAAGGACTTCGTGAAGATATCAGCCCCTCTCACTCGATTAACGAAGAAGAATTTGACTTTTACTTGGGACGTTGACTGTGACGATGCTTTCCAACGTCTGAAGAGAGCTTTGACGATAGCTCCAGTTTTAGTTTTGCCAGACGGGAGTAAGGCATTCACTGTATATACCGATGCTTGCGAGACAGGGCTTGGCGCAGTTTTAATGCAAGAGGGAAGGGTGATATGCTATGGTGGAAGACAGTTGAAAACCCACGAAAAAATTACCCTACCCACGACTTGGAGTTGGCGGTCATAGTTTTTGCGCTTAAGTCATGGCATCATTATTTGCTTGGCGAGAAGTTTGAGTTGTATACAGACCATAAGTTGCTAAAATATTTATTCTCTCAGAAGGACCTAAACTTGAGGCAACAGAGATGGATGGAGTTTTTGGCATCCTACGATTTTGAGACCGCATATACCCCTGGCAAGGGTAACGTTGTAGCTGACGCCCTAACTAGGAAGAAGTTAACTTTAAGTCCTTTATTTGAGAGCGGAAGAGTTTGGAGTATATATTTCCTTTGACTTCGGACCCTCTGTCGAATATGTACCCGGATTGTTAGCATCATTAGAGGTGCAACCTACACTTTTGGGTCGAGTTGGAGAGGCACAGCGGAACGACCCACAGTTGGTTGAGATAGTAGGCAAACTTATTGGAGGGGAGTCCTCAAGACATCTTGATAGATATGCTATAGATGAAAGAGGTTGGCTATGTAGAGATGGAAGACTTTGCATACCACAAGACGAAAGTTTGAAGAAGGCAATTCTTGAAGACTCACATCGCTCTAAGATGACCATACATCCCGGTGGTGATAAGATGTATAGGGATATGAAGCGAGTTTTCTTTTGGGCCGAAATGAAGAAGGACGTGCCCGAGTTTGTTGCTAGATGCTTAGTGTGCCAGCAAGTCAAGGCGGAGAAAAAGAAGCTTAGAGGTTTGCTCCATCCCTTAGAGATTCCGCTTTAGAAATGGGAAAGCGTTTCCATGGATTTTCTAGATGGGTTACCACGATCGAGGAAGGGTAGTACAGGGATTTGGGTAATTGTAGATCGACTTACTAAAAGTGCCCATTTTATTCCCGTCAAAAGTAAAAGGACCGCCGCGTGATTATCATCTATTTACCTTCGAGAGATAGTCCATATGCACGGCATACCCTTCATCATTATGAGCGATAGAAATCCTATTTTCACAAGAGAATTTTGGAAGAGCTTACAAGAGGCGGTTGGAACGCAATTATGCTTAAGTACCGCTTATCATCCTCAGATGAACGACCAGACCGAGAGGGTGAATCGGATTCTAGAAGACCTTCTAAGGCTATGCATTCTAGACTTTGGAGGAACATGGGAAGAACACCTTCCACTAGTAGAGTTCGCCTATAATAATAGTTTTCAGGCTAGCATTGGCATGACACCTTTTGAGCCTTTTAATGGACGACCGTGCTGATCACCTACATGTTGGTGGGAATCCACGGATAAGGTTTTGCTTGGACCCGACATGATTAGGGAGACTTCGGAGAAGATAGACCTGATTCGACGACGAATGAAGATGGCGCAGGACCGACAGAAGTCATATGAGAATAAGAGACGAACCGATCTTGAGTTCAATGTTGGGGACATGGTTTTTATTAAGGTGTCACCGTTAAGAAACGTAGTCCGCTTTGGATCAGTAGGGAAGTTGGCACTAAGGTTCGTAGGACCCTTTCCAATTACAGAGAGGATTAGGCAGATGGCGTACAGAGTAAAGTTACCAAAGAAGCTCAGCGGAGTTCATGACGTGTTTCACATTTCACATTTGCGTAAGTGCTTGCACGATACGGCAGAAGTGGTAGAGCCGAGCACGCTCGAAGAAGTGGAAGTAGAGCGCAATGCCACGATCAGACGAGCTCCTACACGCATTCTCGGATCGGAGGTCAAAAAGCTTCACAACAAAGAGTTCAAGTTGGTCAAAGTGCAATGGGGAGATGATCAAAGAGACGCGATTTGGGAGAAGGAAGATAAGATGCGTACGTTGTACCTTTCCTTTTTGAGGGTATGTTTTAATTTCTCCTTTTTCTACCGCTTTGTTGATACCTGTCCTATTTTTAGTATTATCTTTGCGATGACATCTTCGATCTTTAGTTATGAAGAACCCTATGGTTGAAACATGTGTTTGAGACATGTTATGTCTGATGGTTGCAAATGGATGCAAGTGATTGCTCGTGGATGAATATACACACACCTTAGGCACTAGATCGACTCAATCATCTTCATGTTGCATATAAATGTGTGTGCATATTTAAATTAATGGACGTGTAATGGTTGTGTCATCATATGGATGCTTCATTTTGATGAATGGTTGTGCACACATGTAGAAATAATATGTATCGATAGGATTCTTTCGCATACATAAAGGACGCATGGCACTATCACGATTTGCATTAAGGAGGTCAACTGAATCAGTAGACTGCCTGATTTTGCATTAGGTAAGGAACATATACACACACTTCTTGCATATGTTCATACAACAGTAGAAATTTTGTAAGGAAAATGGATGCATGTGTTTGATGGTTGAGTAGATGGACGATTGGATGTTAGGATATGCATTCTCCTTAACTTGGAGATTTCGAGGGCGAAATCCTTTAAGGAGGGGAGAATGTAACACCCCGTAAATTTAAATATTAAAGTTAACAAATTAAAGAATACTTAATTTTAAATGTGAGAATCAAGGGAAACGGGTTACACCATTGTGTTCGTCTCGGAATTATGGTTGAGATAGAGTCCGAGTTTGCGTAAATTGGACTTCGTATGAAGATGTTATGGCTGTCGGAAGTTTCCAGAAATTCAAATTTAAATTCAAAAACGAATTCAGACTCAGAACTGGGCAGGGCGGGAAATTTCCCGCCCAAGGCCAGGTCAACCTGGGGGTCGACTTTAGTGTCGACCTCCCCCTATACAGGTCGACCTTAGTGTCGACCTGGGGGCCGACCTGCCCCCTGAGTAGATCTGAAAGATGGCGATTTTGTGACTCAGCGCTGAGTCATTAGGGTTGAGGTGTCACCCTATCTTGGCTGGATGGTCTTGATTTAATTCTAGGTTGATCGGATGACCTAAATTAATCCTAAATTCTATATAAACACATGTAGACCCAAACCCTAAAACAAAATAAAAATTAGAACAATGGCCGTCATGATATCATCTTGCAACCTAGAGTAGCCGCCACCAACTAGAGGGAAAGTGAAGCTAATCAACTCAATTCAGCTCAAATTTGTAACAACAACAACGAATTTGTCTACTTCAAAGGCGAGCTAAATCAATTTCAGAACTCAGATTCCAAAACTCAAGACCTTCTTTGAGTTGTGAGTTCAATATCTTTAATAAGTTAATTGGGTTAAGTTATAAATTGGGTTATATGGCTATGTTTGTGAGACATTGGAGAAATGTGATATTTTGTGAATATATGCTAGTTGTTCATAATGATAGTTTTGTTGTGGATTCCTTTTCATATGCCAAATCACCTATGTTCAACTTGATTCACGTTTGATATAATTTTATATGCAAGTTTGGGTGTAGATTATATGCTAGTTTCTATATGAATTGCACACAAGTTTACATGTGAATCAAATAAAGTGACTATATGCAAGTTTAGGTAGAAATTGGATTCACATATAAGCAAGTTTACACCTTTAGATTTAGATCTATGATGTAAATAGTTTTATGCAGGTTTATGACTATGGCCTAAAACTATATTATATATATATATATATATATATATATATATGCAAGTTTACACCTTTGGATTTAGATCTATGATGTACATAGTTTTATGCAAGTTTGTGATTATGGCCTATGCAAGTTTTGGATGAAAACTATATTACATATATGCAAGTTCACACCTTTAGGCCTATGTTTAGATTCATGACAATAAAAAGTTTATGCAAGTTATGTTGTAATCCTTATTTGCAAGATTAGATCCATTTTGTGTGTTATGCAAATTTGCGATGTTTCTTCCCTTTTATGAGTTAGACTAATTGCTAGTCTAATATACATATATGTCATGATAAACGAACGAACGACGTGGGGACGATGGGGGTAATATTGAATATACACATATCGAGAATTGGCATAATGGCCTTGAAAAAGGCATATAATTAAATTAAGACATTAATTGGAAAAATTGGCATTTATGGACATAATTGAGACAATTATGGACATAAGTATATTTGGAATTTATTTACAAATTTTGAATAGGGATATTAATCCACTTTGGGATTAAATAAAGATGTGTAATAATAAACCACATAAGACACGAGTTAGAGTCGTTTCTGGGGTAAGACAGCCCGGACCCGCCTGGCAAATCCAACAGCCACAAATGCCAGTCTAATGTGAGAGGTCGAAGGCATGAATTAAATGCGTAACAGTTGTAAAGACATGAGGTTAGGCTCGTTTGTGGTGTAAGACTGCCCGGACCCGCCCGACAAATCCAGCTGCCACAAATGCCAGTCTAATGTGGGAGGTCTTTACAAGGTTATAGTGTTAATGAATTAAGAAACACTTAACTTGATAAACATGTGGTGGGACATGAGGGGTTAGGTGGGTGCCTTGGGTGGCATGTGAAAATCAAGTGGGTGCCTTGGGTGGCATGTGAAACACGATAAGATACAATTAACCAAGATTGAAACATGTAAGAAGACATGGATAAGAACGGGATTAAGTGGGAAAACCTTAGAGGGAACCAAGCATAGGTGGAAAGCTTGTGTCATGCATGGGGGCTCTTTTCAAACCAGTAACCCAATAAGTATCTTTGTGGGCTCGACCCAAGTCGAGGACGGGACACACGTACTGGATTTGATTGTAAGAGGTCAAAACGGGTTAGCGGTGGCAACGTAAGTCCAACGGGGTCATATGCGTGTGTGGGCCCAGGCTAGTAGGTAAGACGTTGTTGCATCATGTAGGTATGAGCCGTGCATTTTGGTGGTATCGGGTTGCCACTTTGGGGAGTGATACACCCCACTGTGGGGCCAGCATGGGTATCTACGAGTTAGGGAGCCGATCGAATGGGGGTAGTGGGTGCACCTAGTGGAGATAGGGGCAGACGGCACCTATGAATGCAGCTAGGGGTATGAAACTAACATTATCATTATTAAGTTTGGTAGGCGGGATCAACTTTTAGGGTGTTTGGTGTGGTGTGGTGTTGTAACTATCCTATAGTGATTAGGTATGGCTTTAACGTTATCTTTGTTCATCTTATTCCCTTTGTATGCTCTGTCATACCCATTGGTTCACAGTCATTTCCTTATTTTCTAGCTTATGCCTTGTCGTAGTTACTTAATGATTATATTGTTAAAGTTATTGCACTCGCCAGACTTTATGTCTGACCCCTTTGTTTCCACCTCTTTTCTTCCTCCCCTTCCCCCAGGTGCTCAGGGTGGGACTAGTACTAGTGGAGCTTGATTTGGACGGCTTTATCTCTTTCTCTGGAAGTTTGCTAGGATCGCTGAAGTGAAAGCTTAGCCTATCTTATTTATGGCTATTTTATGTGGGGTTATGTCTTTCATTTTATGTACTCTGATTTAGTCAAGATGGATATTATGTATTTGACTCTAGTCTTTGGTTTTGATGATGTAATCAAACTTATTTGTTTACCGCTGCAATGAATGAAGTTTTTAATTTTTAAGTACTATTTTATATCTGTCTTGTTGTTAAGTTTCTGTTCTATACACACTTAAAACGCTCCATAGAAGTTAATGCATTCCCCTTGTGAGTGACATTAACGGACATGGGGTATCACAATGTCGATGCATTGGTTTTCCCAAAAGAAATAACTGGCAACTCAAAGAATCTGTCTATATTCTTAATGGAAACCTTATCTATGCTATCATCTGCCACCTTAAGCTGATGAAAACCTGCAGCTAAATCCAACTGCAAGAAAACTGAACTGCCCACAAGCTGATCAAACAAGTCATATATTCGACGGAGTGGTGTTTATTCTTCTTCACAAGCTTGTTTAATTTTTTGTAATCCACACATAGACGGAGATATCCATCCGCCTTAGTCATGAAGATGACTTGTGCTCCCCACTTAGAAATACTTTTTCTAATAAACCCTTTCTCGAGCAACTCACCCACTTGCTTACTAAGCTCCTTCCTCTCCCTTGGAGCCATGCAGAGCACTGACAATGAAACAGGCTTAGCATTCTCCACCAAGTATATACGGATATCAATCTCACGCCTCGGGGTAGCCTTCTCAACTCCTCGAATATGTCTGGAAAGTCGCTAACTACATGCACCAAACTGAGATCGTCTATAGATGCATCTAGGGATTCTGAGAATCTAGGAATGAATGACCCTCGCGGATTGCAAGAAATATCGAGAGTCATACCATGGCATGTCAAAAGCCTCACAACTCTCTCTCACAATCAAGGATGACACCATACATGGCCAGCTAATACATCCCTAGAATAAGCCCGTACCCCCATAAAACCCAGTACATACGCATCACACTCAAACTCGACGTCAAGAATAGAATCCTCAAACCCCTATACATCATAGCTAGGTGCATCATACCTCCTATGGGATTTGAGACAACTACTACATCAGATACTATAAAAGTATCTAGGTGCAGAATGTTAACAAAAGAATTGGATATGAAAGAATGAGAAGCACTGGAATCGAATAAGATCCTAATGGGAAAGTCAAAATGAGATATCAAACCTTCTACAGTGACCTTCCAACCTCTATCCTGACTGCCACCACTAGCATGAGTTGCCTCAAGCGCATGGACATGTGCTTTAAATGAACTTGCTCCTAGTCCCTGCCTCTGAAGGAACCGTCTGCTATAATGTCCCATCTGTCTGCATTAAAGCAAGCACCCTTCTTAGCCGTTTTCTTGCAATCTCTGATGAAGTGCCCTATCATACCACATTCATGACACTTCACTTCACTTACTTCTTAATCTGTGCTTTATCTGGTTTCTCTCCTTTTTTCTTTCCACCTTTCTTGGGCTACCACTTTTTCCTTCCCATTTCCAAATCGTCTTCCAAGATATAGAACAATTTCACAGTGATCAAGAAGAATTTCATCGTCTCTTGCCAATGAGTTGAAGTTTTCACCATCAAAACACTCTAATTTCATCAAATGCTAATTCATAACTTGCAATGCGCTCATACTTTCCATGATTGAAGATGTTGTCTGAAAATTTGTTGAGATTTTGTGGTTTGAAACACTATCAGATGATGAAAACCTGTCTTGGCCTCCTCAATCTTAACATTTTGTGTACTTTCCTTCCCATCACCGTGCATAAGAGCCATCTCCACTAAAGCCTCATAAGTCGCACCCATCAGAATATGTGTCAATGCTAGTCCTAGGAGGGTTGGTTCTCACAAACCTTAAGCCTTCTTATGTGCAGTATTAACCAGACCCAAGCCGAATCTCGCCAACTCATTGAAGTTATTTACATACTTCTTGACCTAAATATCACCTTGTCTCAGACTTAAGAATCTCTCCAACTTCATCCCTTCTTCGTCTTGTGATAAGAAATTCTTATCGTTGAACTCATTCCATATCATTACTGCTGCTCTGCCTTGACCATTTCTCAACAATACGAGGCCTCTCATTTTAGTTGCCAGGCAGACAACTGAATCCTCCTGTCGTCAAGCTCTATTAATCAAAAAACACGGTAGGTCTCTCTAAGCCATTTAGAGCATCAATAAAACTCTTCGATCTAAGAAATGCCTTGTCGCCCATACTAGAAAAATCCTTACAGAGCGTAGAGAAAGTAGCCGCTGGATTTGGTGGAACTATCGCGGCTACAGCTGGAGGTGGAGGATTTCCTTGCCTTTCGGCAAGCGCCATAGATTCAATATATCTATGGAACTATGCTGGGATGGGAACACCCTTTGGAAAGTTGGGATCCCCAGATATGTTGAAAAGAAAAGAGACAAGGATTCAAAAAGGAATAAAAGGAATACTGTAGTTGACTTGAGGGGATATTTTCCAAAAACAAGTTTTACCCAAAAATACTTTACTTTTGAAAACAATTTTTCAAAAACTTTTTCTTTGATCTTGTAACCTTAGGCTCTGATACCAAATGAAACACCCTACGCCCCTTAACGTCACCCATATGAGGATGCGTTAAGGTTTATGAAGCACATAGATATAAAGTAACAACCAAGAGACCAAAATTCACGAGACTTAAATATAAAACATAGCGGAAACTTTTAAAACATCATTTAATAAAGCAAGTAAAATCAAGATGCTTATTTTCATAAATACCAAATAGTCATCAACAAAAAATCAAATACACTATCTCATGGAAAACCATAATATTGGACTATGTAAGTAAAGCCTTCCCTCTCAAATGTCAATACAATAACTAGGAAATGAGAAATGAACCAATACATGAGTCTTAAATGAGTCTGAATCCAAGCTGAATTGAAAAGTCAAGAATCACTACTGAGATCCTCCACCCTACGGACTTAGAAGGGGATAGGAAGAGAGAAGGAGAAATCAATCTAGGTAAGACATATATCTGGTGAGTTCTATTAATTTCTAGCATGAGCATAAAGTAAGAAGCATTAGATAGATGAACAATTTTAAGGACTTAAAGTATAATGACATAAGATTTAAAAAAATAAAGCACGAATAACGATAGACTTCTCATTCATATTCAAAATTGCTGCACCAACTTGACGCGACATAATAATTAGGCTTTACCTAATTTCTACCCGTCGATTGGCTCCTATAACCACAATGTGATAACTTATGCCAATTATGCGATTCAGGGTTATCAATCTCGAACCCATCAACTAAAAGGACACAATCGTTAATCATAGGTGTTACATCAACTTATTTTCCCCAATCGGCATGATGCTGCTTATCATTTTGCCAAAACACGTCCGTACCCAACTTGTTTTGTCCTTTTACTATCCAGCACAGTAAAGCATTTCCACGCCTCTGCCTAGTATGAGACCTCCATATATGATAATATGTAATTGACACTTGTCTGCCTCTAGACTTTGTCCTCACTTAGCTTTTTTTATTAGGCCACTTAGTTTCCCCAATCAACCCTGCATTGTCGGAACGGACCTAAACTACAATCTTATCATTTTATTAGGCTTCTTATTTTCCCCCAATCAGCTCCACACTGCTGGAACGGACTCCCACCACTATTTAATTATTCTATTAGTACTCTTATTTTTACTAATCAGCCCCATGCTACCGAAACATGTAACAGCCTGCAAATCCGTGCTATCTGAGTTGACTAATAACACCACATGTCCAACCCAAATTGCACAGAAATACGAATCATTATTAGAAAGAAGTTAAAGGATGAGAAATAGAAAGAAAGAAATATTACAATAGAAGAAAACGAAGATCACAAACACACAGCGGAACGAATAAAATATATTAGGTAACATAAACTTTTGAAATACAAATCAGTAACTGTATATACATACCATTATCAGAGCACATCAGTTATTCCTAGAACAGTTATAAACACATGTTTCCAGATACAAACATGGTACACAGCGGAATATATGATAGTTTATAGCTAACTGGTGAAGCCTCCTGCTTCCAGCTCTTCCAAGTGAATTTGAAAAATCCCGACTACTTGACTGCCCGTACAAATTTGGGTACCTAAGAGTTTAGGGAAAACAATAAAAATAAACTCTGGGTCAGTCATGGGACTAGTGCGAGTAAACTCCAACCAATTGTTTAACTTTCAAAATCCTTTCGAAAGAAAGGATAATAGTAAGACCAGCCCACACATAAACATGGACGATTTTTACCTTACTATAACCCAAAATAATTTGATATGAAAATCCAATGATATTATAATAATGTCTACATCAAATAAATAGAATCTAGCAGAACGCTTGCATCTCATGCTCCATATATAATATAAAACCAAAAACCGCATGGCGCTTATTGGAGATTGGATTTCCAACATGACAAGGTATGGAACCACCTTCTGATCATTGTACTCTAGAGGGGATACACTGGGGTTCAACAAGAACATCTTGCAACTCGGCCCACACATGACCGACCACTCATTTCGCTTGAGTGTATCGAATGTATACCACCAACGGTTGGGATCAACAACTGTTTCCTGAATGGGACAACATCGAACATATTAAAGAATGAAATGAATATCTCTAGATAGGTGATTATACACTCTAATGGGAGTGACCCACATAGCCATGCTGCTTGCCCGATTTTTGTCATTCCCCAGTTGTTGAGGCCTGAGATTATAATTTCCTATCATTCATTGATAGCACAATCATTTTGAATGCCACATTGTCAGATCCGTAAATCATTAGTTGATTTGCACAAATATATTTTGGATATTATGCTAAGAGAATAAATTCTTCGCTACCATACATATCTATACAGACCAACATATGCGATCATTGGAAATACTCTGTCAGACATTCGTCCATATTAGTTCATTCTGGGATTGAACGAAACCGAAGGCACAATTTCCATTAATAGAAAAAACCCTTGCACTTTACTCCGTCTTCGATTATCTTCATATAATCTGTTTCGCAACGCTACTACCAATAAGGAGTGGTTCTTGGATAATAATCCGACCGGTCTCTCCATATTGACAACGATTATTGGCAAACATTTTGATAGTCGGTTATTTAACTATCGAAGAAAAACAAACATCCATTCACCGCATCAAACAATCACTGGGCCATTAATTAATTTTACATTAATTAAATTACTACTCCATTTCCTTATCAATATTTATTAACTACATATTTTCAACAATCATCTTGGCCTCTTACTCTATTTGGAAAACATTTCCATATATCGCCTTCTTTTATTTTCTATATTTAGAAAATATATTCTATTTATAATTGGAAAACATTCCAATTACTTATTTCTTTCCCGACTCATTTAATGCTATACTTAGGAAATATTTACTTCTATATTTCCAAAAATTCCACTTATTTGGGTTAAAACGAATGTTGTGTAAAACATTGTTACAACAACCCAAAACATTGCATTCAACTAACTCTTATTCAAACATTTCTCTTCGAGACTGGACCTTGCTATTTATCGGTTAAAAACGAAATCAATCAAGTTGGGGTTTAACTACCTCTCAGAACTTGACTGAAAACATCCTTAACTTCAAATGGACAAAACCACTTACCTCGAATAATCAACATCATATTACCAATTATCCATATCTTTTAAACGTGCATACGTTTTCCTTTCTAATTTGACCAGATTTAATTATAGATTTCCATTTTGTTTACAACATTCTATTTTAATTTCATTTCCTTATCGAATTCTATATCTATTGATACATAATTATCAAATCTTCTTAAAATATTCTAACTCCTTAAATTTCGCCATAACCACTTTTGTACCGGTCGATAGTTCAAATCTCAACTCGCCTCTCTTGCCCCTTTCCATTCAAAAAGAAAATCAAAAAGCCAAGTGGCTTGCCGATTCGGCGCATAAAATCTCATATGGAATTTAAACGGGCACCTTTTTGTCGGGCACATAAATTATAATCTTCATACACTTCATTCCATACCTGTTTAACCCGCATACGTCCATTTACATTTTATTCCAACTCAATCTGGCCATTTTAATTCAATTCGCTAATTAATTCTCTAATTAGCTCTTTTTCTTATTCCACTTTATATTTTAACATATCATGTTCAAATATAATTTTATCTTACTTATTACCAGTCGAATTCCATTTTCAACTCAGGTTTCATATTCGAATTCGAATATAAATTCACAAATTTAATTTACTTATCCAATGTTAACTTAATTCAAAACTTAATTCGAAATTCAATTATCTAAATATCCTTTAACTTAGTTAATCCTCTTAAATAATAAATATTTGATTTTGTTATAAAAATCAGTTCACTTACACTTACTCCACTTGAGTCCATAATTACTTTATATCACAAGTCTGGATTTTTCTAGTGGACTTTCAAATTTTATTTACTTAAAATCCTTTTATTTATTTAAATAAATCGTTATGGTTTTATAATGGTTATGGCGCTGTTTTTCTGGAAAATTGATTTTGACATAACTTAAAATCTATCAGACAAATCCAGATTTTTCTCTTCCATTAGAAAACTATTATTCAACCGGTCCTGACGATTCTTGTTCCAAAGAATTCCGACGTAAATTGAGTTCCATATACTCAATTGAAGTTCGAAACGCCAATTTACGAACTGCCGTGCTGCGGCGATTTCGTTTTAATTATATTTTTATACATAAATTTTTAAACTTTGTTTAAAATAAATTCAACTCCATTCTAATATATTTTTAATATATATCAAACCAATTTTCCCAATTTAACTCAATAATTCTGATTATCTATAATCGCTGATTTTTCCTTACTCGGTTATACATTTATTTAAATTTGATTTGTTATTTTACATCCCAATTCCTTTTATAAATAAATTATAAAATTCGGTATAATTGAATTCCAATTATAACTCCTTTAGATTTTCTCAATTCAGTTTATATTCTAAATCCCGGAATATAATCAATTATTCTATTTTCAACACGTTTTCCAATTTCACTTTTTAAATTCTTTCTTGAATTTAAACTTCTAAATTATCCATTGATAATTTATTTCCCTATTTTTATAAACATTGATTATAAATTGATTTTCTTAAACTATCATTTCTTTTCCTTCGAAATGATTTCAATTTATACTTTTATATTCATATTTGAATTTAATATTTCACATTATACCTTGATAATTAATTCATCATATTTATAAACATCGCTTATAAATTTCCTTGTCTTATATTCTTAACAAGTTCTATTTACAAATCTATTTACAACCAGAATCTTATTTTGGAAATTTCTATTTATAATAACTTATATATATAACACCCAATTTATTTTCATATTCAATTTAACTTCTATTTAAATAAATTCGAATTAATCGTAAACCTTACGGATTTATTTTAGTTCAATTTATATTCTGAACATCAGAATAAATTCCATCGTTTATTTGTTTAAAACGATTTCCCCATTTCTTTAAATTCACATTTGAATTTAAATATTCAAATTATCCAATGATAATTTTCCACTTTATTTATAAACAGTGTTCATAAATTCATTTCAAATCTCGTATTATTAATTTATATACAACATTTATAATTTCACTACTTGGTTTATGTATTCAGACAAGTTAATATATTTATAGTCCAATTGAAATTCATATTCTATTTTAGAAAATAGTTTTCCGTTTTTAAATTTCAAAATCCTATTTAGGATATTTTTTATAAATTATCATTTAGGCCCAGCGATATTTTAAACATCCAAACTAACCAATTATCAATCACTGGTTTTTCTAACACCTCATATATTATGATATATATGAAAACAACAACAATAATATTTTTGAGGGATCCAGTCGGATCCCTCCAACCTATTTTCCTGCATCCACAGACGTTAGCCAACATAAATAATACCCATCCTGCTTCGAGGCTGGATATTGTGATATAGAAGGTCATCCACTATCATAGAGTGGGGCGTATAGGGTCATCCGCTAATGATACTGCGGGCATCCGCTAATGGTACTGCGGGAAATATCCAACCACCAATATATATATATATATAATAACCACAAATACCAATCCTAAATTACTAATATATATAAATAATAGCCACAGTGATATTTTAATGCAATCAAGCAACCATCAAACAATTATTTTAACAAATAAAATAATTCTAAATAAAAATATGAGTGAAATTTACTCACAGTGATTTATATTGTAGCTCCTCTAATTCTTGATTTAATTCGAACTACGGTTGTTTCAAATTTAAAATCCGCCACTTCTCCTAAAAATCCCAAATCCACTCCACTTGCAGTACTCGACGATATGATTTAAATTTCGGTTGTTTTGTTTCAATCGGACCTTGTACCAGTGAGATATAAATTATATTAGCTTCGATTTATAATGTAATTAACCTTAAACCTAACTATTATTATTATTAAAATAAACTAATTACCATTTAAAAGCTTAAATCCATACCTTATTCTCATTTCAATAATCCGTTTTCTCCTTCTTCACTGTTAGAGTTCGATCCTTCCATGTAAAAGAATGATGCCTCCTTCCTTAATGTTCCTATGAGTTCAAAAATTGACGGTCTCGAATAGATCTAATTTGAATAAGATATCACATTATTACCTTTGCACAAATTTATTTTAAACTAATGCACTAATAACTATAATTAAATATAATTACCTTAATTCATGTTTATAACCTAATATATCTTCTCCATTTCCAGCAGCTCTATCAGAATCAGCGACCCCAATTTCATTGATTTTCAAGTTTTAGGCCACTGCCATTTGATTACCTCAGCATCACCATCCCTATTCACTGCGTTAATGGCCTAAAATTCGAACTTGCTGATCTGATTTTGGTGCTTCACCAACTGGCTCCCTTACATTGCAAACCCAACGCCACTTTCACGAACTCAGCAACCCCTCTGCCTTCATGATTTCCGACTTTCCAATACAGAGCCCGGCCTTCATTCAAACCTAAAACCAACAACGATCTGCTGTGGCCACTATCGAGTTCCCTATCGCAACTATTAGCAGTTCGTCATCCACCTTCTCTAACTTCTGGATTCGAACATCCCAATTAACACAGATCGACATGAATTCGATCAAACTCCAATTCGCACCTGCTCCAATAACCATCGTCGAACTTTCCAAATCCAAAACCATGATATCCCTTCAACCGCACCCTAGGCTTCGTCCATCGCGAGCGTTGTCCCTGCTCTGTTGACCCGCGTGAGTTCCAACGCCTCAGAAATCAAAGCATCGTAGGTCACGAGCCCCCTTTTTTATACAGGTTTTCGATTTGTTGAGGCTTTTGAAGTTTCAAATGAATTGGAGAAAACAAATCTGAAAGGAAATAAGGAAGAAATGTCGCGTAATTTATAATTGAGGAGTAGGTTGGCTGAAGTACAGGGAAATAGGTCGGTTAAAATGTCCTTAAGATTTTGAAACAAACTAAATAGATTTTGATTTGATATTAAAAATGTTATAATTAAATTTGATTCGATTTTATAATTAATACGATTTGATATAAAGTGATTTTTATCCTTTTTAAATAGATATCGATTTGATTTCGAATGTATCCACAACAAAATATCTCGGGGACCATTAATTTAAAACATGAACCGCTATTTTAACGTACTAACCGATGTTTCAATATTATTGCATCATTCTGAACTGAACTGAATATATTTTGATATTTCATTTGAACATATATATAAAATAACTATATTAAACCGATATAATATAAATTAAATTCAAAACAATTTATTCCTTAAAAATAAATTAATATTATCGTTAATTTATTCAAATAGAATTTATACTGATTTATCGTCTTGATTTGTTTTTAAATTCTGGATTCAATTATATTTTTAAATCCAAATAAATTCATATTTATCATTTAAATTATTTATCTCCGTTTTAAATTCGAATTGAATTATTTCAACTTCTCGTATTTCGATAATTATAAATATTCGAAATAAATTGTATTTCGATTATGAAATCTATAACACAATATAAATATTAATTTATACTGTCAACTTAATATTTAAAACCATATTAAATATTTAGAATAAATTGTCCATAAAATCTAGGTCGTTACATTCTTTCCCTCTTAAAAAAATTTCGTCCCCGAAATTATTAAGGTAGGAAAATGCTATATACTCGTTAACTTTTCAAAATCTACTTATGTCGAACCTCAACATTTCATATATCTATAATTTCAATCCTACCAAAACTTTTGGTTCTCATTTATATTACACATCATTTATACTCATATTCAATTAATCTGAATGATTTACAATCAGTATATTCACATCCAGTTCATATTCATTCATATGCATTCAAGTTCATTCCAATTGATTCTGATCAATTTATTCACTTCGATCTTTTTAACTTGCTTAAGTTAAATTTAAATTCCAGCTTCAAATTCTCGGGTTCTCATTTCAAATTCTTTTGAAATCACATAAATATATACATATATTTATCATCTTTTCGAATTCAAAACATTTGAATTTTCCAATCAACTTGTTTTCTTTCAAACAACTTTCCATCAAAAACTTTTCTAAGGTAGAAATCCATCACTTAGAAACTCGAAAATGAACACTGATAATGCTGCAGTCATTATCAGAATTATTTCTCAGCGACTGAAGTGAGTTCAGTGCTTTATCACTTTCAAAATCCAACTAAAAATGGTTTTTATTCAAAAATCCTTTTAAAACAAAGCTATATTATTTTTAATATACTTCAGAAAATATTTTCCAACTTCCCAGGATTTAAATTCCAAATTATGTTTTGAATTTAATTTTAATTCATTTCATTTGTATATTTCATTCTTATATAATTTCTATTTGGTTATATATAACCATTCCAATTTTTATAATCTAATTTGATTATAATATTAACATCCAACACATCCATATATTATAATAATTTCAGAAAATTATTTCTTTTTCTATCAAAAATAGAACTTTTGGGTGAAATTATTTCATCTGCCCACTTAAAACAATACCGTGTCCAATCTTCTGGTTAAGTATTTACAAACTCTTATCGATGTCGCGGCGTCCCACGATTCGACCAGAATTCATAAATCACTCAACAAACTAGCCAACACAATATAAAACAATTTTCTTATATCAATTAACAAATACGCTCTCTCGTATATATACACTCAACTCATTCTAGGGTACTACTGACCCTATCTCTAATGAGCATAACCCCCCAGAGCCTAGGTATTCGCTCAACCTAAGCTCTGACTCCAACTGTAACGGCCCGCAAATCCGTACAATCTGAGTTGACTAATAACACCACACGGCCATCCCAAATTGCACAGAAATACGAATCATTATTAGAAAGAAGTTAGAGAATGGGAAATAGAAAGAAATACTAGAATAGAAGAAAACGAAGGTCACAAACTCACAGCGGAACGAATAAAATATATTAGGTAACATAAAATTTTGAAATACAAATCAGTAACTGTATATACATACCATTATCAGAGCACATCAGTTATTCCTAGAACAGTTATAAACACCTGTTTCCAGATACAAACATGGTACACAGCGGAATATATGATAGTCTACAGCTAACTGGTGAAGCCTCCTACTTCCAGCTCTTCCAAGTGAATTTGAAAACTCCCGACTACTTGACTGCCCATACAAATTTGGGCACCCAAGAGTTTAGGGAAAACAAACAAAATAAACTCTGGGTCAGTCATGGGACTGGTGTGAGTAAACTCCAACCATTTGTTTAACTTTCAAAATCCTTTCGAAAGAAAGGATAATAGTAAGACCAGCCCACACATAAACTGGACGGTTTTTACCTTACTATAACCCAAAACACTTTGATACGAAAATCCAGTGATATTATAATAATGTCTACGTCAAATAAATAGAATCTAGCAGAACGCTTGCATCTCACACTCTATATATAATATAAAACCAAAAAACGCATGGCACTTATTGGAGATTGGATTTCCAACATGACAAGGTATGGAACCAACTTCCGATCAGTGTACTCTAGAGGGGATACACTGGGGTTCAACAAGAACAACTTGCAACCCGGCCCACACACGACCGACCACTCATTTCGCTTGAGTGTATCGAATGTATATCACCAACAGTTGGGATCAGCAACCGTTTCCCGAATGGGATAGCATCGAACAGATTAAAAAATGAAATGAATATCTCTAGATAGGTGATTATACACCCTAATGGGAGCGACCCACATAGCCATGTTGCTTGCTCGATTTTTGCCATTCCCTGGTTGTTGAGGCCCGAGGCTACGATTTCCTATCGTTCATTGATAGCACAATCACTTTGAATGCCACATTGTCAGATCAGTAAATCATTAATTGATTTGCACGAATATATTCTGGATATTACGCTAAGAGAATAAATTCTCCGCCACCATATATATCTATACAGACCAACATATGCGATCATTGGAAATACTCTGTCAGACATTCGTCCATATATATTCATTCTGAGATCGAACGAAACCGAAGGCACAATTTCCATTAATAGAAAAATCCCTTGCACTTTACTCCGTCTTCGATTATCTTCATATAATCTGTTTCGCAACGCTACTGCCAATATGGAGTGGTTCTCGGATAATAATCCAACCGGTCTCTCCATATTGACAACAATTATTGGCAAACACTTCGACAGTCGGTTATTTAACTATCAAAGAAAAAAAACATCCATTCACCGCATCAAACAATCACTAGGCCCTTAATTAATTTTTATTAATTAAATCACTACTCCATTTCTTTATCAATATTTGTTAACTACATATTTTCAACAATCATCTTGGCCTCTTACTCTATTTGGAAAACATTTCCATATATCGCCTTCATTTATTTTCTATATTTAGAAAATATATTCTATTTATAATTGGAAAACATTCCAATTACTTATTTCTTTCCCGACTCATTCAATGCTATACTCAGGAAATATTTACTTCTATATTTCCAGAAATTGCACTTATTTGGGTTAAAACAAATGTTGTGTAAAACATCGTTACAACAACCCAAAACACTGCATTCAACTAACTCTTATTCAAACATTTCTCTTCGAGACTGGATCTTGCTATTTATCGGTCAAAACGAAATCAATCAAGTTGGGGTATAACTACCTCTCAGACCTTGACTGAAAACATCCTTAACTTCAAATGGACAAAGCCACTTACCTCGAATAATCAACATCATATTACCAATCATCCATATCTTTTAAACATGCATACATTTTCCTTTCTAATTTAACCAGATTTAATTATTGATTTCCCTTTTGTTTATAACATTCTATTTTAATTTCGTTTCCTTATCGAATTCTATATATCTATATATCGATACATAATTATCAAATCTTCTTAAAATATTCTAACTCCTTCAATTTCTGGAATTTTTTTGCCATAACCTCCTTTGTACCGGTCGATAGTTCAAACCTCAACTCGCCTCTCTAGGCCCTTTCCATTCAAAAAGAAAATCAAAAAGCCAAGTGGCTTGCCGACTCGGCGCATAAAATCTCATATGGAATTTAAACGTGTACCTTTTTGTCGAGCACATAAATTATTATCTTCGTACACTTCATTCCATACCTATCTAACACACATACGTCTATTTACATTTTATTCCAACTCAATCTGGCCAATTTAATTCAATTCGCTAATTAATTCTCTGATTAGCTCTTTTGCTTATTCCACTTTCAATTTGGACATATCATGTTCAAATTTAATTTTAACTTGCTTATTACCAATCGAATTCCATTTTCGACTCAGGTTTCATATTCGAATTCGAATATAAATTCACAAGTTTAATTTACTTATCCAATGTCAACTTATTTCAAAACTTAATTCGAAATTCAATTATCTAAATATCCTTTAACTTAGTTAATCCTCTTAAATAATAAATATCTGATTTTGTTATAAAAATCAGTTCACTTACACTTACTCCACTTGAGTCCATATTTACTTTATATCACAAGTCTGGATTTTTCTAGTGGACTTTCGGATTTTATTTACTTAAAATCCTTTTATTTATTTAAATAAACCGTTATGGTTTTATAATGGTTATGGCGCTGTTTTTCTGGAAAATTGATTTTGACATAACGCAAAATCTATCAGACGAAATCCAGGTTTTTCTCTTCCATTGAAAACTATTCAACCGATCTTGACGATTCTTGTTCCAAAGAATTCCGACTTAAATTGAGTTCCATATACTCAATTGAAGTTCGAAACGCCAATTTACGAACTGCCGCGCTGCGGCGAGTTCGTTTTAATTATATTTTTATATATAAACTTTTAAACTTCGTTTAAAATAAATTCAACTCCATTCTAATATATTTTTAATATATATCAAACCAATTTTCCCAATTTAACTCAATAATTCTGATTATCTATAATCGCTTATTTTTCCTTACTCGGTTATACATTTATTTATACTCAATTTGTTATTTTAAACCCCAATTCCTTTTATAAATAAATTATAAAATTCGGTATAATCGAATTCCAATTATAACTCCTTTGGATTTTCTCAATTCAGTTTATGTTCTAAATCCCGGAATATAACCAATTATTCTATTTTCAACACGTTTTCCAATTTCACTTTTTAGATTCTTTCTTGAATTTAAACTTCTAAATTATCCAATGATAATTTATTTCCCTATTTTTATAAACATTGTTTATAAATTATTTTTCTTAAACTATCATTTATTTTCCTTCGAAATGATTTCAATTTATACTTTTAAATTCATATTTGAGTTTAATATTTCAAATTATCTCTTGATAATTAATTCATCATATTTATAGACATCATTTATAAATTTCCTTGTCTTATATATTTAAATAATTTCTATTTAGAAATATATTTACAACCAGAATCTTATTTTGGAAATGTCTATTTATAATAACTTATATATATAACACCCAATTTATTTTCATATTCAACTTAACTTCTATTTAAATAAATCCAAATTAATCGAATTCAAATCATAAATCCTTACGGATTTATTATAGTTCAATTTATATTCTGAGCATCAGAATAAATTCCATCATTTGTTTCTTTAAAATGATTTCCCCATTTCTATTTTTAAATTCACATTTGAATTTAAATATTCAAATTATCCAATGATAATTTTTCCACTTTATTAATAAACACTATTTATAAATTTATTTCAAATATCGTATTATTAATTATAAACAACGTTTATAATTTCACTATTTGGTTTATGTATTCAAACAAGTTAATATATTTATAGTCCAATTGAAATTCAAATTCTATTTAAAAAAAATAGTTTTCCCTTTTTAAATTTCAAAACCCTTTTTTGATATTTTTATAAATTACCATTTAGGCCCAGTGATATTTTAGACATCCAAACTAACCAATTATCAATCACTGGTTTTTCTTACACCTCATATATGATGATATATATGAAAACAACAATAATAATATTTTTGAGGGATCCAGCCGGATCCCTCCAACCTGTTTTCCTGCATCCACAGACGTTAGCCAATATAAATAATACCCATCCTGCTTTGAGGCAGGATATCGTGGTATAGAAGGTCATCCACTATTATAGCGTAGGGTGTATAGGGTCATCCGCTAATGATACTGTGGGCATCCGCTAATGGTACTACGGGAAATATCCAACCACCAATATATATATAATAACAACAAATACCAATCCTAAATAACTAATATATGTAAATAATAGCCACAGTGATATTTTAATGCAACCAAGCAACCATCAAATAATTATTTTAACAAATAAAATAATTCTAAATAAAAATATGAGTGAGATTTACTCACCGTGACTTATATTGCAGCTGCTCTAATTCTTGAGTTAATTCGAACTACGGTTGTTTTAAACTTAAAATCCGCAACTGCTCCTGAAAAATCCCAAATCCACTCCACTCGTAGTACTCGACGATATGATTTAAATGTCGGTTGTTTTGGTTTAGTCGGACCTTGTACCAATGAGATATAAATTATATTAGTTTCGATTTATAATGTAATTAACCTTAAACCTAACTGTTATTATTAAAATAAACTAATTACCATTTAAAAGCCTAAATCCATACCTTATTCTCATTTTAATAATCTGTTTTCTCCTTCTTCACTGTTAGAGTTCAATCCTTCCATGTAAAAGAATGATGCCTCCTTCCTTAATGTTCCTATGAGTTCAAAAATTGACGGTCTCGAACGGATCTAATTTGAATAAGATATCACATTATTACCTTTGCATAATTTTTTTAAAACTAATGCACTAATTACTATAATTAAATATAATTACCTTAATTCATGTTTATACCCTAATATATCTTCTCCATGTCCAGCAGCTCTATCAGAATCAGCAACCCCAATTTCATCGATTTTCAAGTTTCAGACCACTGCCATTTGATTACCTCAGCATCTGTAACGACCCAGAAAATCTGAACCAATTTAAAATTTTTACATTGGCTAAAATAATGGATTTTAAATATTTAAAATAAATATTTTAAATAATTGAGATGAAAAGTGAGTTTGAATCGACAATTGAAAACAAATATAATGAATTATAATTATAAACAAGGCCTGAAATGGCGCTGCAGTTTCAAAAAATTGAATTCAAACTTTGTTGGACTGTACCGGGTGCAAAACAAAACGGATTTTAGCGAAACCAAAAATATTTAAATCTGTTAGTGAATACCTTTCTAACGAATCTGAAAAATCGAATTTTCATATCGGAAAGCAAAAGTTATGGCCGAATGAATTTTCAGAGATGTCGCTATGGAGTTTATATAGCCCGTGAAATTGGCCATTTTGCATACGACCTCGGAATTCGACGAAACCACTTTTGTTGGAACTGGGATGTGAAGTTATCGCTAGGTTTCAAATTTCATAATTTTTGAAGCTAGTATGTGAGCGTGGCAAAGGAAAATGTGTTTTGGTCAATTACAGTTAAATTGGATCGACCAAAAATGGGCCTTTTGCCAAACGGTCTCAGAATTCGACGAAACTAGTTTTGTTGGGACCGTATCATTAAAACATAGCTAGATTTATTTTTCTGGAATTTTTCGAATCAATTTGTGGCCCTGGCAAATTGAAATGTACGTTCAAATTAAATATTGAATGTTTTATATTTTAATTTGAATGGAAACTGACTGAAACAGTCGAATGGGCCTACGAAACATATCCCATTGTGTTCGGAATAGGGGTAAAATGCTAGGGACGACAGTCATTGGGTTTAAATTGGTGATCGTCTGTATAAGGGGGTATTTTAGAGATTTTAAAATGAATAAATTAAAAGAAAAAAAACTATTGGGCCAACTCATCATTTCTCTCTCCCCGGTGAACCGATTAACGGCGGAACACCTTCCCAACTTCTCTCCTCAAATCCGGCGCCTCCGTTCATCGTTGACCAGCGCCACCACCCAGAATCGAACCGCCTCCCTCCCCTCTTCAAATCAAGACCGACCTCGTCCTTCACCGTTGCTCCATCGTCGAGCACGAGCTCCACAAAGTCCGCCCGCCTCAAGTCGATTTCCTCCTCTGCCGTGGCATCGGACCGGACCCCACCACCACCCCTGGACGTGGATTTCAAGGCTCAACAGCGTAGCGCTAGTGGATCGGCCTCATACTACATCGTTCGATCGCAAAATGGAAACCTAGTTTCGAAGTTTTAACGAGGTAAACGGGTTTAAATTTCAAAATGGAAAAATAACACTTTTTAGTGTTGCAAATCTTGTCTTTCGAATAAAAATCATATCTTTATCATATGTTAACGAAATTCGATGAAACAGGAAACATCGTGACCGTGTGGACGCCTTCTACATTTTAGAAGAGACCGCATATTTTTCTGAGCCTTCTGCTATTTTTGGTGGAGTGGAACTCAATGTGAGATTTCTAATTTATAAATGATATGGAAAACGACGATGTATAAATTATATAGCCGATGTATGAGTTATATAAGCGTTGTACACCTCATGTATAAGCGTTGTATAAGTTCTACGTTCGATGTATAAGTTATATATGCATTGTAAAAATTATATATGTGTTGAAATGAAGTGAATTGCTATATATATATATATATATATATATATATATATATATATATATATATATATACGCCCCTCGTCCACAAACCATGGACGATATTTATTGATTGTGATTGGTGTGAAAATTGATTGAAAGCGAAGGATTGTTTGGGATTGCTTATGGTTGATATTGATTGATTGTGGTTGAAAAATACCCGTTTGTGGTTGAGAAATATTTGGTTGAAACCACTTAGGATTAGTTTGTGGAAATGAAATAAATATATACATGCCGCCTGCGTGCGAACTAGATGCATGATCCCCATTGTAAAAAACCGCGAGGTTTAAAGGTAGAGCGAGGAGCCGTACTAGGGACGGTCCCGGTTTTCACTACCCTGCCTTTATGCTGCCGAAATTTTGAATAATATTCATGTGTTTGAATTATTTTCATTTGCTAAAATTATATTTATTCATTGAATAGAAAACCTTCATGTGTTGAATCGATATTCATTCGTTGATTTGCAATTCATGTGTTGAATGGTATTCGCGTTTTAAATATATAAATCACATTTTTATCTATATATAGAAACTATAGAAAACCTTCATGTGTTGAATCGATATTCATTCGTTGATTTGAAATTCATGTGTTGAATGGTATTCATATTTTGAAATAAATTATTTGATAATAAAAATCACCTTTTATCGACTATATGAACTGTGTAAAATAATCTCGTTTTGAAAGAAATTGTTTTATAAGAAAAATCCTATTTTTATCACCTATGTATACACTATATAAAATAATAGTGTTTTGAAATGAATTGTTTTACAATAAAAATCACATTTTTAGTATATACATGAATCGTTGAAATGTGAAGTGTTAAAAATAGCCACTCGTTCAAATAAATATGCATGAGTCGAAATATTCATTAATTAGCTAATGATATGATCTTTGCCTATGCATGCAACATTAGAATGAACGGTGTTTTTAAACCAAATGGAATCAAATATGAAGTTGAATGGAAAATGATAAATGATAAGAACTGTATATATGTACATGCATATTTATTGAACAGGTTATAGCGAAGGGGCTAGAGAAGAGGAATAAAATTTTGTGCCCGACAAATAGGTACACCTTTACTGTTTTGTTTGGGTGATGATTTTATGAGCCTGTTGGCTAGCCGCTTGGCTTTTTCTTTTTCTTTTTGACATGAGACGCACGTGTGGCTATTTGGGAATTTTCCCAGCCCCTCCCATACGAAGGAGGTTATGGCGAAATTTTCCAAAATTTTAAGGCGTTAGTGAAATATTTGAAGTGAAAACGATATTGAAATTGTTGAATGAACTATATTTATATAAATATATAAATATAAATAAAAGTAAAACGAAACATGGCCGTGCAGTTCGCGTTTTGAAACTGTGATTCAAACAACTAGTACGGGAAATCCGACCATTGGATTTTCCCGAAATCACAACCGTCGGGTTCGCCTTGGAAATATCTTTCCAACGGCACCAACTTTGTAAAAATCCAACGATTAGATTTCCAGATATGTGTAAATCAAATCTGAAGAAAAACTGCGCCACGGCCGCGTTATGGCCCGAAGCGTCATTTTGAATAAATTGGCTATTTTAAAATAAATAAAAATAGCGATAAATCGTTATAAAATATCATAAACGATATGGAATGGAAATAAACTGAATTTGCTCCATTTATGTGGTATTTGATGGTTGAAGGTGTTTGGTGTGAAATTTACATTAAAGAACAAAATTGTGTTGTCGAATGATTTAACCATTGAAATAAATTGATTTGAAATTCTAAATATACGTGAATTATTTGAAAAGGCCGAGTTAATTCTCATTTCAAATAATTGACTGACGATTGAAAGTCGAAGATAAAGATGGTGGTCGAAGACCGGAGATCTTCACCTCGTTTGGATGGTAACCGAGGTCCTGATTGGGAGGCATCCCGAAATATGGATAATGAGTGGTGATCGTCCAGACGTACGTGGTGATCGATGGGTTTGCGAGGTATTTAGTGCCTCCGGTTTCGTTCAGACCCAGAACGGACTTGTAGATGGACTGTGTGTCTGACATTGGATTTTATTCTGTGTTGATTGATCTCTATTAAATATACATCTGTTTGGCGGCGGAGAATTTATTCTTTTGCTTAACGCCCTTCTCTGAAACGCACGAGCTCAGAGGTTGTATATCGATGGACATCAGTCGCATGGCATGAATTGCCTGTGTGGCATGCTAAGATGCAGTGATCAGGGCTTCTGTTGAAAAGCAAAGCCTTGTGGTGATGATCAAAGCACCGCCTGTATGGCATAGCTTTGTGTATAACGTGAAATCGCGAGCCTCACACCCCGGTATGAACCAGAAACGGGAGCAAGACCTCAGGGGGGACGTGCATTTTCTTTCTAGCTAGGGTGGTGTCAGTGACCTACCAGCCCTGACATTTATATACTTTTCACCTATGTGGTTATTGCTTTTGCGAGGCGCCTCGGTTTGATCGGACGATCCGCGTCCGATGGAGTCATTCGTTGGCTCGTTTACACCCCAAAGGGTGGAGAAACGCATTGTTCAGGCATTATAATCCACTTCGTGTGGACCGGCCCTGACGATCCAGGGTATGGTCGCGGCTGTACCTGTGGCTCGGGCTAGAGAGTCACGAATTCGGTAAGGACTATCTTTTGCCTTGGTTCATGACGGAGATCCAATTTCCAAATACGTGACCGAGCGGTTTCGATTGTATATATATATATATATATATATATATATATATATATATATATTTGGCGACATAGTGGCATGGGACGCTCATGTCGTCTATGATTGATAGTTATGATTTGAAATTGTTTTCAAACCATATAAAAACTAGCAATAATATCAAATGCCTTTGTTTTATTCGTATCAAACATATATTGGCCGTTATAAGGTAAAAACTCTATCCTCCGGTTTGCGTTGCATTGTGTGATGGGAACTGAGTCTTATAATGGCTTCATTTTTATAAAAAGCATAGCGATGTTTAAAAGAATGATTTGTTTAAAGCACTGGCAATCCAATGGAGTAAACCCGTTCCACGAAAGTGGCGTGGTCCTGTGATTAGCCATATTATATATGTGTTGAATAGATTTCTCATACCAGTCCCATGACTGACTCGTAGTTTGTTCCACTTTCAAACTCGGGTGCCCCTTTTTCTACACGGGCAGCCTTGTATTCAGGTTTAGCAGGCTTTATCTGGATAGCTGGAGCTGAAGATGGATTCTATCATTTGTCTCTTTTTATGCTATTCAGCTCCTATTGTACATATTATGTTTGTTTCCGCTGTAGACATTTATGTATAGCTGAACTGTATTTTTACTAAGTATGATCCTGTATACTGTGTAACTCTGATGATTACTTTTATCCAGTATATTCTGTTGTTCATTTACTGGTGTATTTATTTAATTCTGTTCTGCTTTTATCTGTTTATGTGTTATATTCCAAGGATTACCCTTGCCGCCGTCAGTACGGGGTTTGGGCTCGTCTCATTTTGGTATCAGAGCCAGGTTAAGCTTAGTTCTGGAATATAACATTTGAACGAACTCGTCAGAAATAGAACCAGTAGTGTTCTAGGACGGGTAACTCTATACAGATAGGATCAGTAATATCCTAGTATGAGTAAAGCAGAATGAAATTACACCTCCATAGACACATTTACATTTGAAGTATGTGTTTCTATATTTTGAAAATATCTTTTCTGTGACCTGACACTTGATCTGCTATTTGCAGAAGTACTAAAAAAATGAGTGTCAGAAATAGGAGAAATGCAGAACCCGATCTAGAGGCTCTATTAAAGAGATATCGAAATCTGAACGGAGCACAATTCTCGGGCAATGAATCTATAATTCAGACTCAAGCTTGGATGAGTTCTGTCGAAAGAATTTTTGAGCGTATCCACCTGACGGATGACTAGAAAAGATTAGTAGCATCTTGGGCGCTCAAAGAAGAAGCTTTAATATGGTGGGAAACAATCATAAAAGATAATCCAGAAGGTGATATCACCTGGAAAAGATTCAAAGAGATTTTCCTAGGAAGATTTAGTCCTCCCGAAGCGACGGAGCGATTATGTGATGAATTTTCTTATCTAATACAAGGTGATATGACCATCCCAGAATATCATAAGAAATTCAACGAACTTGCTCACTTTGCTCCTCATTTGATTCAAGATCCAAAGAGGAAAAATCTGAGATTTATTCATGGCCTGCAAAGGAGATATCAGAATAGTGTAATGAGGAATGTGAAGCTTCCTTTTTCTGAAATGATATACATGGCTTATCAGTATGAAGATCTCCATAAGAAAGGAATGTTGCGCGACGAAGAAGAAGTCAGTTGTAGTGACAAAGAAGAATCGGGAACTGATATTCCTGAAGCCAGTACGATGTCCGAGGTCAGTAAGAAGCCCAGTGCTAAGAGAAAAAGGGCTGAATCTGGGAAAGAACCTGTAACCACAGCGGTGTGCAGTAACTGCAATAGGCAAGGACATCTCTCGATAAGTTGCAGATCTCTGAAGAAACAAGTAAAGGATGGGTTTAAATCCGGCAAGAAGCTCCGGGAAAGTAAAAGATGCAATCAATGCCATCGGTTTGGTCATGTAAAGCAAGATTGCCGGCTGTTGAAAACAACCAAAGAAGCTCAAGTAAATGAAGTAGCAGAAACTTCTGAGCCCTCAGCTAGTCAAGAAAGGGCCGATGTTTTAGAAGGCACGCTAACTGTCAAAAACATTCCAGTCAAAGTACTGTTTGACACAGGCGCGTCACGAAGCTTCATTTCCAAAGATGCAGCTAAGAAACTGGATTTGAATTTGAAAAAGCTGAAGGAACCAATGACTGTCCAGAATCCAGTTGGGGGTTCCATAGATCTCAGTTGGATTTGTGGAGTGCCGGTTTCTTTCTCTCGTTATCGGTTTCCTACCATCGCGGTCGTCATGAATTTTAAAGAGTTTGATCTGATCTTGGGGTTAGACTGGTTGACCAAATATGAAGCTGAAGTTAAATGCGCCGACAGAGTCGTAAAGGCGAAGATTAAATCAGGTGATTATATAACCATTCCCTGTGAAGGTCAGAATGCTAATAGAAATGACTTCTGGGCAGCTTTGAATGTTTCTCCAGCCCAAATAGAAAATATCCCTGAAATCACAGAGAATATTCCCGACCTAGTGAAAGATATTCCTGTTGTCAAGAACTATGCGGATGTGTTCGAGGAAGTTGTTCGCTTACCTCCGCAGAGAGAAATAGATTTCAAGATCGCTTTGATTCCCAATGCAAGGCCAGTAGTTCACGCTATTCGAAGAATGTCCTTGAAAGAGAAGGAGGAATTAGACAATCAAACACGACAACTAGTATAGAAGGGTCTGATCAGGCCTAGTTTCTCTGATTGGGGAGCAGCAGTGGTGTTTGTCCCAAAATCTAACGGTACTCTACGTCTATGTGTGGATTATCGTGATCTGAACGAACAGACAATAAAGAACAAATATCCATTGCCGTGGATTGATGATTTGTTAGATCGATTAAATGGAGCACAAGTATTTTCACGAATGGATCTAGCTACAGGCTTCCATCAACTTCGAATTACCGAAGAGTGTGTTCCAATGACAGCGTTCAGAGGCCCCGACTTATTCTACGAGTGGTTAGTAATGCCGTTCGGCTTATGTAACGCTCCCGCTTACTTCGTCGATCTGATGAACAGAGTATTCAGAGGAGTATTGAATAAATTTGTTCTGGTTTTTATTGATGATATTATAATCTTCCCTAAATCGAAGGCCGAACATGAAAAACATTTGGGACAAGTGTTAGAAATTCTCAGAAGGAATGTATTGAAAGCAAAGTTTTCCAAATGTATATTCTGGCAAGATGAAGTGAAATTTCTGGGCCACGTCGTATCAAAAGAAGGAATTGCTGTGGATCCAAGTAAAATCACAGCTATTCAGAACTGGAAGCAGCCCAGTACCCCCACTGAAGTCCGCAGTTTTCTCGGATTGGCTAGCTATTACCGGAAGTTCGTTAAAAACTTTTCGAAGATATCTGGTCATTTAACAAAGCTTACAAAGAAGCACTCTAAATTCAAATGGACTCCAGAAAGTGAGGAGGCCTTTGAGGAGCTAAAGTTGAGACTAACAACTGCTCCAGTGCTAACCATCATCGATGGCAACTAGGATTTAAAGGTCTGGACTGATGCTTTTAGAGAAGGCCTTGGCGCAGTGTTAATGCAAAGGGGCCAAGTGATTGCTTATGCTAGCCGTCAACTGAAGCCGCACGAGAAGAACTATGTAACTCATGATCTTGAGTTATTGGCTATTGTGTTCGCTTTGAAAATCTGGAGACACTATCTTTTGGGTGAGAGATTTGAACTGTTTACAGATCACCAGTCGTTAAAGTATCTGTTCACTCAGAAAGACCTGAATCTGAGACAACAACGTTGGCTGGAGTTTCTTACAGCATATGATTTTGAAATTCTATACACTCCAGGGAAAGCGAATGTCGTGGCTGATGCGTTAAGCTGAAAGAATGAAATGATCGCCAGTTTCATCATTGCGACTTCGTTGATTGATAAGATATCGGCTCTCCAAGAAGACGACCAATTTATCAAAGGAATGAGTCAGCGAATTCGTGAAGGCAATGCTTCGGATTTCCAGCTAGACAGCGAAGGGATTCTGAGGTTAGAAGGGCGAATTTGCGTTCCAGAGATTCCTGAACTCAGAAGGGATGTGCTGGATGAATGTCACAAATCTAAGCTCAGTATCCATCCAGGTGTGAATAAAATGTATAACGATATCAAACGCACATTATGGTGGAAGTCGTTAAAAAGTGACATCTCGATATATGTTAGTCGATGCCCTACTTGCCAGCTAGTCAAAAGCGACCAGCAGAAATTGGCTGGATTATTACAACCATTAGAAGTTCCTGGTTAGAAGTGGGAACATATTTCTATGGATTTCATTGATGGTCTGCCCAGAACCAGAAAAGGAAATGACAGTATTTGGGTGATCGTAGAACGCTTCACGAAGACCGCCCATTTTATACCTGTCAGATCAAACAGAACTGCTCAGAGTCTGGCGTAGATATACTTCAGGGAAATAGTTAGACTACATGGAGTGCCGCTCAGTATAGTCAGTGATAGAGATACAATATTCACTAGCAAATTCTGGGAAGCATTTCAAGTCGAGCTGGGAACAAAGTTGAACTTGAGAACCGCTTATCATCCTCAGACAGACGGTCAGACTGAGAGGGTAAATCGAATTTTAGAAGATCTATTGCGGGCTTGTGTTATAGATTTCGGTGGATCATGGGAAGACCATCGGCATTTGGCTGAATTCTCTTATAACAACAGCTACCAGGCAAGTCTGACAATGTCGCCATTCGAAGCATTGTATGGCAGACCGTGCCGATCCCCTACTTGTTGGGTCGAACCAGGTAATAGACTTGTGTTGGGTCCTGATATGATCCGAGAAGCTGCCGACAAAGTCGATTTTATTAAGAAGCGATTACTTGCCGCTCAAAGCCGACAAAAGAGCTATGCCGATAAAAGAAGAAGAGATATATCCTTTGCTGTTGGCGACTATGTATATTTGAAAGTATCGCCGATGAGAGGAGTTATCCGGTTCGGTAAAACTGGAAAGTTGGCGCCCAAATTCATTGGTCCGTTTCCTATTCTAGAACGGATCGGAACTCTCGCTTATAGGGTCAAATTGCCTGATAGGTTGCCTGGAGTTCATGATGTATTTCACATATCTCAACTTCGAAAGCACGTTCATGATCCAGACTTGATCGTCGAAGAAGCAGCTCAACAGGATATTGAAATTACCCCCGAATTAGCTGTGAGACGAGAGCCGCTAAAGATTATCGGCAAAGAAACCAAAGAGCTGAGGAACAAGAAGGTTCGCTTAGTCAAAGTGCAATGGAGTGGAGATCCGCGAGATTGTACTTAGGAAACTGAGGAGAGCATTCAGAAAGCTTATCCTAGATGCCGAGTGGATATCTCTGATTGACTCCGGTGCAAGGTACATTTATCCTACTTTGCATTACCATTTGATTCTCTACTCTATTGTTATTTTCTTTCCATGGATGTGAACTTTTAAATTCTATAGTCTGAATGATTTTAAAAGAGAATAGGAGTTGATTAGTATATTTTTGAAAAGTTGAAAACGATTTGATTGTTGGTTGTGTTGTGTGATTGTAGATTTATCAAACCACTTTCGACTTTGTTCCTTTTCGGGGACGAAAAGTTTTAAGTGGGGGAGATTGTAACGACCCAGAAAATCTGAACCAATTTAATTTTTTTACATTGGCTAAAATAATGGATTTTAAATATTTAAAATAAATATTTTAAATAATTGAGATGAAAAGTGAGTTTGAATCGACAATTGAAAACAAATATAATTAATTATAATTATAAACAAGGCCTGAAATGGCGCTGCAGTTTCAAAAAATTGAATTCAAACTTTGTTGGACTGTACCGGGTGCAAAACATAACGGATTTTAGCGAAACCAAAAATATTTAAATCTGTTAGTGAATACCTTTCTAACGAATCTGAAAAATCGAATTTTCATAGTGGAAAGCAAAAGTTATGGCCGAATGAATTTTCAGAGAGGTCGCTATGGAGTTTATATAGCCCGTGAAATTGGCCATTTTGCATACGACCTCGGAATTCGACGAAACCACTTTTGTTGGATCCGGGATGTGAAGTTATCGCTAGGTTTCAAATTTCATAATTTTTGAAGCTAGTATGTGAGCGTGGCAAAGGAAAATGTGTTTTGGTCAATTACAGTTAAATTGGATCGACCAAAAATGGGCCTTTTTGCAAACGGTCTCAGAATTCGACGAAACTAGTTTTGTTTGGACCGTATCATTAAAACATAGCTAGATTTATTTTTCTGGAATTTTTCGAATCAATTTGTGGCCCTGGCAAATTGAAATGTACGTTCAAATTAAATATTGAATGTTTTATATTTTAATTTGAATGGAATCTGACTGAAACAGTCGAATGGGCCTACGAAACATATCCCATTGTGTTCGGAATGGGGGTAAAACGCTAGGGACGACAGTCGTTGGGTTTAAATTGGTGTTCGTCTGTATAAGGGGGTATTTTAGAGATTTTAAAATAAATAAATTAAAAGAAAAAAAAACTATTGGGCCAACTCATCATTTCTCTCTCCCCGCTGGACCGATTAACGGCGGAACCCCTTCCCAACTTCTCTCCTCAAATCCGGCGCCTCCGTTCATCGTTGACCAGCGCCACCACCCAGAATCGAACCGCCTCCCTCCCCTCTTCAAATCAAGACCGACCTCGTCCTTCACCGTTGCTCCATCGTCGAGCACGAGCTCCACAAAGTCCGCCCGCCTCAAGTCGATTTCCTCCTCCGCCGTGGCATCGGACCGGACCCCACCAACACCCCTGGACGCGGATTTCGAGGCTCAACAGCGTAGCGCTAGTGGATCGGCCTTATACTACATCGTTCGATCGCAAAATGGAAACCTAGTTTCGAAGTTTTAACGAGGTAAACGGGTTTAAATTTCAGAATGGAAAAATAACACTTTTTAGTGTTGCAAATCTTGTCTTTCGAATAAAAATCATATCTTTATCATATGTTAACGAAATTCGATGAAACAGGAAACATCGTGACCGTGTGGACGCCTTCTACATTTTAGAAGAGACCGCATATTTTTCTGAGCCTTCTGCTATTTTTGGTGGAGTGGAACTCAATGTGAGATTTCTAATTTATAAACGATATGGAAAACGACGATGTATAAATTATATAGTTCATGTATGAGTTATATAAGCGTTGTACACCTCATGTATAAGCGTTGTATAAGTTGTACGTTCGATGTATAAGTTATATATGCATTGTAAAAATTATATATGTGTTGAAATGAAGTGAATTGCTATATATATATATATATTTATATATATATACACGCCCCTCGTCCACAAACCATGGACGATATTTATTGATTGTGATTAGTGTGAAAATTGATTGATAGCGAAGGATTGTTTGGGATTGCTTGTGGTTGATATTGATTGATTGTGGTTGAAAAATACCCGTTTGTGGTTGAGAAATATTTGGTTGAAACCACATAGGATTAGTTTGTGGAAATGAAATAAATATATACATGCCGCCTGCGTGCGAACTAGATGCATGATCCCCATTGTCAAAAACCGCGAGGTTTTAAGGTAGAGTGAGGAGCCGTACTAGGGACGGTCCCGGTTTTAACTACCCTGCCGTTATGCTGCCGAAATTTTGAATAATATTCATGTGTTTGAATTATTTTCATTTGCTAAAATTATATTTATTCATTGAATAGAAAACCTTCATATGTTGAATCGATATTCATTCGTTGATTTGAAATTCATGTGTTGAATGGTATTCGCGTTTTAAATATATAAATCACATTTTTATCTATATATAGAAACTATAGAAAACCTTCATGTGTTGAATCGATATTCGTTCGTTGATTTGAAATTCATGTGTTGAATGGTATTCATATTTTGAAATAAATTATTTGATAATAAAAATCACCTTTTATCGACTATATGAACTGTGTAAAATAATCTCGTTTTGAAAGAAATTGTTTTATAAGAAAAATCCTATTTTTATCACCTATGTATACACTATATAAAATAATAGTGTTTTGAAATGAATTGTTTTACAATAAAAATCACATTTTTAGTATATACATGAATCGTTGAAATGTGAAGTGTTAAAAATAGCCACTCGTTCAAATAAATATGCATGAGTCGAAATATTCATTAATTAGCTAATGATATGATCTTTGCCTATGCATGCAACATTAGAATGAACGGTGTTTTTAAACCAAATGGAATCAAATATGAAGTTGAATGGAAAATGATAAATGATAAGAACTGTATATATGTACATGCATATTTATTGAACATGTTATAGCGAAGGGGCTAGAGAAGAGGAATAAAATTTTGTGCCCGACAAATAGGTACACCTTTACTGTTTTGTTTGGGTGATGATTTTATGAGCCTGTTGGCTAGCCGCTTGGCTTTTTCTTTTTCTTTTCGACATGAGACGCCCGTGTGGCTATTTGGGAATTTTCCCAGCCCCTCCCGTACAAAGGAGGTTATGGCGAAATTTTCCAAAATTTTAAGGCGTTAGTGAAATATTTGAAGTGAAAATGATATTGAAATTGTTGAATGAACTATATTTATATAAATATATAAATATAAATAAAAGTAAAACGAAACGTGGCCGTGCAGTTCGCGTTTTGAAACCGTGATTTCAAACAACTAGTATGGGAAATCCGACCATTGGATTTTCCCGAAATCGCAACCGTCGGGTTCGCCTTGGAAATATCTTTCCAACGGCACCAACTTTGTAAAAATCCAACGGTTAGATTTCCAGATATGTGTAAATCAAATCTGAAGAAAAACAGCGCCACGACCGCGTTATGGCCCGAAGCGTCGTTTTGAATAAATTGGCTATTTTAAAATAAATAAAAATAGCGATAAATCGTTATAAAATATCATAAACGATATGGAATGGAAATAAACTGAATTTGCTCCATTTATGTGGTATTTGATGGTTGAAGGTGTTTGGTGTGAAATTTACATTAAAGAACAAAATTGGTGTTGTCGAATGATTTAACCATTGAAATAAATTGATTTGAAATTCTAAATATACGTGAATTATTTGAAAAGGCCGAGTTAATTCTCATTTCAAATAATTGACCGACGATTGAAAGTCGAAGATAAAGATGGTGGTCGAAGACCGGAGATCTTCACCTCGTTTGGATGGTAACCGAGGTCCTGATTGGGAGGCATCCCGAAATATGGATAATGAGTGGTGATCGTCTAGACGTACGTGGTGATCGATGGGTTTGCGAGGTATTTAGTGCCTCCGGTTTCGTTCAGACCCAGAACGGACTTGTAGATGGACTGTGTGTCTGACATTGGATTTTATTCTGTGTTGATTGATCTCTATTAAATATACATCTGTTTGGCGGCGGAGAATTTATTCTTTTGCTTAACGCCCTTCTCTGAAACGCACGAGCTCAGAGGTTGTATATCGATGGAAATCAGTCGCATGGCATGAATTGCCTGTGTGGCATGCTAAGATGTAGTGATCAGGGCTTCTGTTGAAAAGCAAAGCCTTGTGGTGATGATCAAAGCACCGCCTGTGTGGCGTAGCTTTGTGTATAACGTGAAATCGCGAGCCTCACACCCCGGTATGAACCAGAAACAGGAGCAGGACCTCAGGGGGGACGTGCATTTTCTTTCTAGCTAGGGTGGTGTCAGTGACCTACCAGCCCTGACATTTATATACTTTTCACCTATGTGGTTGTTGCTGTTGCGAGGCGCCTCGGTTTGATCGGACGATCCGGGTCCGATGGAGTCATTCGTTGGCTCATTTACACCCCAAAGGGTGGAGAAACGTATTGTTCAGGCATTATAATCCACTTCGTGTGGACCGGCCCTGACGATCCAGGGTATGGTCGCGGCTGTACCTGTGGCTCGGTCTAGAGAGTCACGAATTCGGTAAGGACTATCTTTTGCCTTGGTTCATGACGGAGATCCAATTTCCGAATACGTGACTGAGCGGTTTCGATTGTATATATATATTTGGCGACATAGTGGCATGGGACGCTCATGTCATCTATGATTGATAGTTATGATTTGAAATTGTTTTCAAACCATATAAACACCAGCAATAATATCAAATGCCTTTGTTTTATTCGTATCAAACATATTTTGGCCGTTATAAGTTAAAAACTCTATCCTCCGGTTTGCGTTGCATTATGTGATGGGAACTGAGTCTTATAATGGCTTCATTTTTATAAAAAGCATAGCGATGTTTAAAAGAATGATTTGTTTAAAGCACTGGCAATCCAATGGAGTAAACCCGTTCCACGAAAGTGGCGTGGTCCTGTGATTAGCCATATTATATATGTGTTGAATAGATTTCTCATACCAGTCCCATGACTGACTCGTAGTTTGTTCCACTTTCAAACTCGGGTGCCCATTTTTCTACACGGGCAGCCTTGTATTCAGGTTTAGCAGGCTTTATCTGGATAGCTGGAGCTGAAGATGGATTCTATCATTTATCTCTTTTTATGCTGTTCAGCTCCTATTGTACATATTATGTTTGTTTCCGCTGTAGACATTTATGTATAGCTGAACTGTATTTTTACTAAGTATGATCCTGTATACTGTGTAACTCTGATGATTACTTTTATCCAGTATATTCTGTTGTTCATTTTCTGGTGTATTTATTTAATTCTGTTCTGCTTTTATCTGTTTATGTGTTATATTCCAAGGATTACCCTTGCCGCCGTCAGTACGGGGTTTGGGGTCGTCTCAGCATCACCATCCTTATTCACCGCGTTAATCCTCTAAAATTCGAACTTGCTGATCTGATTTTGGTGCTTCACCAACTGGCTCCCTTACATTGCAAACCCAACGCCACTTTCATGGACATAGCAACCCCTCTGCCTTCACGATTTACGACTTTCCAATACAGAGCACGACCCTCATTCAAACCCTAAAACCAACATCTGCACTGGCCACTATCGAATCCCCTATCGCAACCATCAGCAGTTCGTCATCCACCTTCTTTAACTTCTGGATCCGAACATCCCAATTAACACAGATCGACATGAATTTGATCAAACTCCAGTTCGCACCTGCTTCAACAACCATCGTCGAACTTTCCAAATCCAAAACCATGATATCCCTTCAACCGTACCCTAGGCTTCGTCCATCGCGAGCATTGTCCCTTCTCTGTTGACTCGAGTGAGTTCCGGCGCCTCAGAAATCAAAGAATCTTAAGTAACGAGCGCCCTTTTTTATACAGGTTTCGATATGTTGAGGCTTTTGAAGTTTCAAATGAATTGGAGAAAACAAATCTGAAAGGAAATAAGGAAGAAATGTCGCGTTATTTATAATTGAGGAGTAGGTTGGCTAAAGTATAGGGAAATAGGTCGGCTAAAATGTCCTTAAGATTTTGATACGAACTGAATAGATTTTGATTTGATATTAAAAATGTTTTAATTAAATTTGATTTGATTTTATAGTTAATACGATTTGATATAAAGTGATTTTTATCCTTTTTAAATATATATCGATTTGATTTCGAATCTATCCACAATAAAATATCTCGGGGTCCATTGACTTAAATCATGAACCGCTATTTTAACGTACTAACCGATGTTTCAATATTATTGCGTTATTCTGAACTGAACTAAATATATCTTGATATTTCATTTGAATGTATATATATAAAATAACTATATTAAACCGATATAATACAAATTAAATTCAAAACAATTTATTCCTTGAAAATAAATTAATATTATTGTTAATTCTATTCAAATAGAATTTATACTGATTCATCGTCTTGATTTATTTTCAAATTCTGGATTCAATTATATAAATTCAAATAAAATTCATATTTATCATTTGAATTATTTATCTCCGTTTTAATTTCGAATTGAATTATTTCAGCTTCTCATATTTCGATAATTATAAATATTCGAAATAAATTGTATTTCGATTATAACATCTATAACACAATATAAATATTAATTTATACTGTCAACTTAATATTTAAAACCATATTAAATATTTAGAATAAATCATCCATAAAATCTGGGTCGTTACAAAACGGACCTACGAGCCACTTATTTTCCCTAATACACCTCCGTCATTCCGTAACAGACTCCTTTTCTTAGCTTATTAATTCCATATTCAATTTAACTTATCATAATTTAGGTCTATTAATAAGCCCAATATACCCTCAAGTTGTAATCCTAGGTTATATTAAAGATTTCTAATAATGTTTATCTTTTTGCAACCTAACCCCAAGTTACTTAGCATCCACTAAGTTAGTCTTATTCCAATTTATATATTTGCATGTTCTCTGGTTACATGTTAGGATTTATCCCTAATTTACAGTCCAATTATGATTATAGTATTTAATCGGTTCTTACATGCCCAATTATTCCCATTTTAATCATTTTAATATTATTACAATTTTTAATACAATAATAACGATAAAGGCCTAGGCTCTCTTAGGACTAGGCTCAGCGCTAAAATAAAAGGGAAATGATATAGGCTACTCGCAAGGTCCAGACTCAAAAAATAAACAAAACAAATAAAATAGGCATAGCCCGATAGTAAATAAAACCACAACAGAGAAGGGGATAAGAAGAAGGATAATTACTTATAAGAAGTAAATAATTGGAAAGAGATAGGAATAGACAGTAAATAAATTACAGTAGCCTTACAAAAAACTAAACATATAAATACTGTAAATAACTATAAACATTAAACTTGCAAACTTAAAACTATTTAACAGTCTAACTTTTTCCTACGCAAATTACTAATCTAGAAATCACATAAAAATGCACAAACCTAATGAAACAGGTTTCTCCCGTGGCCTTCCTTTATTTATCAGAACCTTCGCCTCCAGAGGTATTTATAAAGATAAATATTTAAAAGTATAAAACTTCTTTATCCTCATAAAAGTTAAATTATTTGGTCTTTCGTAATTTTAAGGATAGGCCTCGGGAAGAAGAAGAAGAAGAGAATGGATGTTAAGAAATGAGAGAGGCTCAACTAGTCTATTTATAGGGTTACTGAATGTCCTCAGAAATCCAAATCTATGATTAAATCTGGTCCAATTATGCCACTAGACCAATCAAGAAGCACCATGTCAGCCTTTGTTTTAAAATAACCCAATAAAACAAAGCCACATCGGGCCAAATTATGTTCAGATAAAATAAAATGTTCGCTGCAAATGTGCGTACCAAGGCCAACACTTTGGGTCGACCCAACCACATCTTAGGTCGACACTGGGTCAACCCAATGACTTCTGGGTCGACACTAGGTCGACCCAAGCGATAGTGAATTAGCCCACTTGGTCGTTAACCCAACATATTGTTATATTTTTTATTTCTGATTTTCTGGTTAAACTTCTTTAATTTATGACTTATTCATTTTAACTTCGATTTCAACAAACCGAGTGCTCGTTTTAATCACAAAAATGACAACGGACCAAATGGTGCTGGTCCCATTGTCTAATTCTAAAGTTTACCCTGATTAATATTTTAATTTATCACCCTTTTATATTTAATTATTTTTATTAAAGTTTTAGGTGTTACAAGCTTTAAAGAAGGATTTAGAATTCAAGATTGTAGTCTCATGGCGGATACATGGACTGACAGAAGAAGAGGAATAACGAATACAGTAGTGAATTACAACTCAAAGACTATTTTTATGCAATCAAAAATGCTTTTGGAGAAGTACATAATGCTAACTACATTTGTAATTTTATAATAGAAGGAAGCAAAGTGCTAGGTGAAGAAAATGTTGTTCAAATTGTAACCCATAATGCGTTGAACAATATGGCGGTCACTAGACTGTTATCTTTAAATTACTCGACCATATTTTGGAAAAGTTCTGCAGCTCATACTTTAAATCTTATGTTGGAATATATTGGAAATATAAGACCTATTGAGGTACGATATTAGAAGATAGATGCATAACCATTTACATATATAGACATGCAAAGATTCCTTATTTTATGAGAAAATGCACTAATCAACGTGAATTAATTCGTCCCGGTCTTACAAGATTTGCTACATTGTTTTTTCACTAGAAAGTCTTTTTAAGAAAAAAAAAAGTAGTTAAGAGAATGATCATGTCATAGGAGTGGGATATGTTTTCTCAATCTGAATCATTGGAGCATAAAAAGGTAATAATTTTATATAAGTAATGAAATTTTATATTGTAAGCAATCAACGATTAATACTTCATATTGTGGCCAGTTATATTATGAAAAGTCATATTTTCGTAGATAGTCATTAATATTTATGTGAAACAGTTGCACTATAAACAACTATTAATATTCACTTTGTTAATTTACTTTTAAGGTGACAAGGATAATAAGCAATTCAACATTTTAGGATCATGTGGATGCTGGGGATGTGGATTAAGGATCTAAAGGCAAACTAAACACTAGAGGGGTGTGAATAGTGTTTTATAGATTATATTAAATTTCTTGAAATCTTTTTGGATTAAACAGAATACTATGCAAATCATAAAATCATTCACAGATGTAGAAAAATAAAATGAAAAGTAGTAAAAGGAAAGTACACACCAGGATTTTTACTGGTTTGGATCCCCTATATCCAGTCCCACACAATGTTGGGTTGATGTGGATTTTATTCAACAAATCTAAATTACAATATTTGATTACAGGGCTATAAAGACACACTCCAATTGATTCCAAGTACAATGAGACTTAGTTGAATTTCTGGGCCACAACTTTATACCCAATCGATTTCCAAATATAAATGCATACCGTAGATTTATACGGGACACTACCACACCCTTCTCTTATCAGTTTTTGTAGTATTGACTAGATATACTTTGATCTTGCGATCTTTGATTATAAACAACCTATAACTCTTGAGTAGCACCTGAAATTCAGAGAGAGTTTGATGTAGAATTGAAAAAGAAGAAGATTGATATAATTTGTATGGAAATCGACAGAGTATAAGTAGAAATTTATGAATTTAAGAAGAATAATGGCAAGATGATTAATAAAGAAGAAGGAGATGAAAACTTATTAAAAATTTCGAATTCTGAAGCGTTCCACATTCTTTCAGAAAGGTTTGAATTCAAAAGACACAACTATTCAAAATTTAAAAAATAATTTAATGATCTATATGTCGACATACCAAAAGGTATATGTTGACATACCCTAATTATTTTTCAAAAATAAAATTTCAGTACAAAGTAAATAATGTTTAAATAAATTATGGTGATTCCTGAGTTAAAACAAACTATATTCCTTTATGTCAAAAAATGTATTTCAAGTAGAAATATATATTTAAAAACATATATTAAAACAATCAAAAACTAAATATAAAATGATATAAAAGTATATATATAAACTATAAATATATTAAAACTTAATATAAATAAGGAAACTAAAAACATAAGTAACTATAATACAGTTAGTAATAAATTTGTAAGTAATACTCATTTGAATTAGAAGTGAAATTTATTATGTATAATTTAAAAACAGGAGTTAAAATAAATTTTAGTAGTTAGAATATTTATAAAAATAAAGAAGTATAAATTTAAAATAGGGAAGTAGTTTCAAAATCATTTGAATTAGATTAAAAAAACGAGGAAGTAATTTTGAATTTTTTGAAAAGAAGTTTGAAATCAGTGTTAAGTATGAAATCAGAATTCAGTGCTAACCACAGTTTTAACAAAATGTCTAGACTTAATTACTCTGTATTTCTTGAATTCTTGATACTCACGAGTCTTCAAACTTGAACTCTTCTACTTTGAAATCTTGATTCTTTGAATTGCGTGCATAGATTTCCTATGTACATGTATTCTAGATAACAGTGTTAGTATATGTTTTATAATAATAGTAATTGAAACAAGGTTATTGTCATCAAAACCATCATCATCAGCATCTCAATCCCTAACAACCCCCCTTTTGATGATGACAACATTGATTTATAAAATATTCATACCTGATGACTTGATTCTCTAGTTACTCCCCCTTACTCCATTGATTCTTATTAAAATAACTAACTCCCTTTTAAATTAAGCCATGTTTTATAATTCTCCCCCTTTGTCATCAACAAAAACTATATAATCCTAACTAAACTATAATACTTCTCCTAAAACTAATGCATATTCCTAATATCTAAAACTAAGACTTACAAACTTAAAACTATCCTAATCTAAACTAAGTACAATAGTCTTATAATATCCTTAGGTATATACACTATTATATAAACACTAGAAAAATTAATACAGAAAAATACTGAACTTCCATATAAACATAAATTTTTAGTATTATATGTTTTACAAATATAAACGTACATTTAGCGAATATATACACGAACGTTTATGTATAATAGCGCATATACGAATACATGAATGTACAAAACTTAATTATAAATTGTTTTCAACTTGTGAATTGGACAGTTTGGGTAACGAAGACAGAATTCTCCATTTTGTCCAATCACATTCCCATTCTACCAATGCAAATCACTTGATCATATTCATTCATTCCTTAGGTTTTGTTCCTCTACTTCCTCTTCTTCTTCATCTTCCTCTATGGGATTATGGACTTGAATGTTGGAGGAATCATCTTCAAGTATAATTGAATTTTCTTGGTTATGCATTATGTATTTTAGAAGATTCCTGATGATCTTCCCTTACTTTTCTTGCTATTTTTCCATTCAGAGTTGTAGAAGTTTGATTTCAAAGAGTAATTGCAGGGTATCTTCCATAGATTTCTCTAGTTTGATAACCTTTGCATGCGTAGAACGTTGAAATAGGCCTTAAGTAGACATAAGAAATGAAAAGTATTTGTTTTGGTTATAATTTGAAGTGGAAGCCATTGTTTTATAGTTTCAGGATTTTTACTATAGAAAAAATGAGTGAGAAGAGAAGGATTTTCGAAGTGAAGAGTTTAAATAAGATAAATACCTAACTTTGGAGAGAATTTTTAAAATTCAAAATTTTCTATTATATGTCGATATGCTACTTTTTGTATGTCGACATATGTATGTTTATTTTGAAAATTTTATTTTTTCTTATAATTTAAACTATATTTATACATATATATTTAATTATTTTACTTCAGTTAGAGAACAAATTCCTAGTTCTCTTCCTAATTTAGTAAATATTGCTTCATTTAATGGTTTAGTTAGTATATTTTTTGACGAAATTAGTTTTGTCAGGACCGTATCGTCAATACGAAGCTAGAAAATATTTTTCGGGAATTTTTAGAGACTGTATGTGACCTCGGTAAATTGAAATGCACGTTCAAATTCAATATATAGAGTTATATGTTGATTTTAACGAAAACTGGTCGAAACAGTCGAATCAGCCTACGATGCATATCCCATTGTGTTCGGAATGAGGGTATTACGCTAGGGACGACAGGCGGTGGGTTTCGTTTTAAGTTCGAAATAAAAAGTTACTTTATGGATTTAATATTAAAATTAAATTAATAAAAAAACCTCACCCTTTATCTCTCCTTATCCCTCCCCCCCCCCCACGTTCATTTTAAAAATTGAAAAAGAAAAGAAAAGGGCAAGGGCGTCGTGCCCTAACCCCATCGCTGCGCCGCTGGAGGGAACCTTGAGCCCTCCCCCCTCTCCCCCCCCCACGCGCCTTCTCCACTCCTCTCGCTCCTGTCTCTTCTCTCCTCCGCAACGCCTACCTCGCGCCCCCTCCTCCTATTGCTGCCGCCGCTGCTTCTTCTTCTTCCTCCCTTCAGCCCCGCGAGAAACCCCGACCCCACTTCGACTCCCTCTTCTCCCTAAGACACAACACCGAAGACCAGGCCCCCTCGAGCACCCCGCCGACAGTGAACTCCCCCTCCCCTTCCCTATTTCAATGTAAGTTTCTTATTCTCCTTTGATTTCGAGTTTTTGTTTATAAAGATCGGATTTTTTTTAACCCTTAAAGGTCGGTTTTTTTTTATATTACATAAAAAGAAGCGATTTTTAGAAAATAAAAGGCTTAGGTTTTTAGAAATGGAATGAATATATTTTTGTATATGAACAAAGAATAAAAATTCGATTTTTAATTTATAGAAGATATAAAAATATGGTTTTTATATAAGTAGTTTTAAATTTAAAATACGATTTTTAATTTATGAAATAGCTTTAATTTTAGTTTATAAAAATAGCATATAGTATAAATCAATTTTGTTCATTATTAATATGAAATCAAATTTTTATTGATGATAAAGTTTCAACTTTTATAGAGAAAGGTTTAATTTTTATTCATTAGAAAGGTTAGATTTATATTATAGATAAAATAAAAATATAATTTTTATAATATAGAAAGGTTAAAAATATGGTTTTTGTTAAAGTAGAAATATAAAAATATAATTTTTATATAGTTATGATAATAAAAATTCGATCTTTATATAAAAAGTAGAAATATAAAAATATAATTTTTATATAGAAAGAAGCATTGTAAACATATGAAGTGGAATAAAAATCTGAACTTTATTTTATCGTGAAGTAGAGAGAATATAAAAATGTGATTTTTATATATGTAGTGAATACGGGCAACGGAAGTGTCAAAAGACGAAAAGGTGAAGATTTCCTATATAAGAAGAGTCATGGCGTTGGTTTAGCTAGTCGGTGAGAACTTCTCACTTTAAATTTTCTTTTCTAGTTAAAAATATATACTAGGATGCAGACGGTGCTTAGTAGCACCCGACACCCGTCGTCCACAGACCATAGATGACTTGTATGTTTGATTGTTTGTTGTGGTGAAAATTGATTGTGTGATGTGAAATGAAATAAAACATTTATATAGTTAAAAATATTTTATCGTTAAAAATATAATTTTTAACGGGTATGTGAATAAGTAAAAATCTGTGTTTGTTGATTTGAAACCCCACATAGGTATTGGGATAAAATACGGCATACGCTTATCCCAATAATTAGTTGTATGTCGATTGATTGATTGACAAGTTGTTATAAGCGTTAGGTATCTATATTTGATGCTTATACAGAGTAGTGCACTTTGGATGATGGTTGATTATTTGTCAGTGCCATTATATACATGTGTTGGGTGGAATCCATATAATTAACATGATTGGGCCTCATTCCAATTGGGAAAATAAAGAATATAAAATATATATTCATATATTAAATAATAAAAATAGTCATGTGTTGACGATGCTCATGTGTTGAGAATATTCATGTGTTGAAACTATTCATGTGTTGAGTAAAATATTTTAACAATAAAATTTACATCTTTATCATATTTAAGATTAGAAACTACTTTACGGATGGAGTCTGATTAAAAATCAAACGATAGATACCATAACAAAAATAGTCATGTGTTGATAGTACTCATGTGTTGAGATTAGTCATGTGTTAAAAGGAATATAGATTCATGTGTTGAATAGAATAAATATTCACTTGTTGAATAGAATAACAAATTTATTGAAATATATAAAGCCGTGTTGATTAGAGTTGCGCTATTTTGACGTGAACGATATTTATACCAATTATATTTGTTTTTATAATGAATATAGAAAAGGTAGTGATTTCAAAATATAACGTTTTGAAAATATTATCATTTATATGGTAATGATATGAAATATTCAATTTTGATTTGAAATTGAATATAGAGTTGAAATGGTTTTGAAAACGAATTTAAAATGATTTATAAAATACATTTTAAAAAGGAAATCGACGAAATATATAATATACATATATATTTTATATATATAATGGCCTGAATAGAACGCGCCGCGCTACGGTAGTTCATGAATTTCGACCATTGACTTCGAATGGACATTATGGGAGATCCGACCATCGGATTCTCCTAAAACCGGAACCATTGGGTTCGTATCGAGAAGAGCTTTCCAATGAATATTAGAAATTTGAAATCTAATGGCTGGATTTGGAATTATGTCCAAATCAAATTTAGAAAAGTTCGCTGTAACTGCAGTTCGATGGCCATGGATGGAAATCGACTGTACGAGCCTTGATAAATTTAGTAAAAATATCAATAATTTGGGTAAAATCATATTAAATGATTTAGGAAGAACTGGGATAAAAAATTCCACATTAGAAAAGATAAAAATAGATTTTTATTGAAATGAACTAGTTTTGAACTAGAATTAAAATCAATTTATTTTTGAAATAAATAAATTGAATTTGAAAGTGGTTTTAAAAATAATCAGAATTTCCAATAATTGAATTGGAATGGATTTGAATCGAAATTGTCTTCAGAATATTTCGATGTTGGATTTTGTGATTATACAGATATGGTTGTGGAAATTTGAAAGATATATCCATATCGTTATTTCCAATACGATATTAGTTGGTCGTAGAATTGGATATTGAATATAAGCCGATATACTTTCTATTCAGAGCCTTATATTTAATATCAAATGGGATTTTGGGGTTCGTCGTGAATGGTGTCTTGAATAAAACTGTTCTTGGACCCAGTGTAGAAAAGATTAAATCTTTCTATTTAGATTTAATGAGGTGTACCAATTAAATAATATTTAATTGGAAATGAATTTGAATGTGATTTTGGGTTTATCGTGAGTCTTGTTTTAGATGACATTGGTTCTTTAACCCAGTTAAAGACAGGATATTAATTTTTGGGAAAATTAAAACTAAGTGGAGTTTTAATGAATCTTTAATTAGATTGAAATGTGAATTGATAATTTAAATTATAAAATCTGAAAAGTGATCGAGGATGGAGTATCACCAGTTTTGCTCCAAAGCGATAGTAAAATCTTTAATTAGATTTGAACACGAAATGGTAATTAATTTTACCGATAACACAGTGGTTTTAGATATGGAGTATTACCAGTTTCGCTCCATAGGATAAATAGGTTGGGATTAGGGAATAAAATAAATAATTACTTCGGTGTGGTTCGCTAATCCCGACTAGTTTGGAAAACCATAATATGGTTTGAAATGATATCCAAAGGAAGATTAAAGAATAAATTTAGAAGAATTTATCTTTGATAAAATTTATGGGAACCTTTCCCTAGGAACTTGAAAATTTGAATAAAAGTGTATTCCGGATTGGAATGAGGCGTATGTTGTGTTTGTGTAACATTTGTTTATTATATACGTGGGTTATTCGGAAAGGCAGGGTTTATACCCATTCTGAATAACCGAGAGTTGAAGATGAAGACGGTGGTTGAAGATCGGAAGTCTTCACATCGTTTGGGTGATTACTGATGATCTTGATTGGGCCGTACACCCAAGATGAGGGAATCAGTTGGTGTTCATCCAGACGTACTTGGAGATCGATGGATATGCGAGGAAAGTGCCTCCGGTTTCGTTCAGACCTAGAACGAACTTGTAAATGGACTATGTGTCTGACATTGGATTTTATTTTGTGTCGATTGATCTCTATTAAATATACATCTGTTTGGCAGCGGAGAATTTATTATCTTGCTTAATGCCCTTCTCTAAGACGTATGAGCTCAGAGGTTGTATATCGATGGACATCGGTCGCATGGAGTGAATTGCCTGTGTGGCACGCCTAAGTGGAAAATGATCAAGGCTTCTGTTGAAAAGAAAAATCTTGTGGTTGATGATCAAAGCACGGCCTGTGTGGCACAACTTTGTGTATAGCGTGAATTCGCGAGCCTCACACCTCGGTATGAGTCAAAAACGGGATAGTGACCGTTGGGAGAACACGACGTTTCTTTCTAGCTAGTGGTGGTGTTAGTGCTTAAACTGGCTGACATTTATATATACTTTTCACCTGTGTTGTTGTTGGAATGCGAGGCGCCTCAGATATAGGTCTGTTAGGACCGGGAAACATGTGTTAAGGAATTGCCAATCCTCAAAAGTAAGAGAGGACCGGCCCAACCGATCCAAGGATCATAGTGGGGTCCTGAGACATTTGCTAGAGTGTCTCGAATCAGAGAGGAGCTTGCCCCTTGCCTCGACTCATGACGGGAATCCAATTTCCAATACGTTATATTGCGGTTTTAATTGTAGAACTAGTATGGCGACATGATATATGGTACTCATGCCGTCTATGATTGATATTTATGATTGAAATTGTTTTGACACTATACACCTATAATATTATCAAATGATTTGTTTTTAAATGTATCAAGCATTATTTGGCTATTATACGGGAAAACCCTATCCTCCGTCTTGCGTTGCATTGTGTGATGGGACCTGGGTCTTATAATAGCTTCATTTTTCCAAAGAGCATTGCGCTGTTTTATTATATGCACTAGTATTCTTGGGAGGAAACCCGTTCCATGTTATACGGCGTGGTCCCTTGATTTACCTAACTTTAAAAATAAAGTTTTAAATAACTGTTTTAGTTCTCACACCAGTCACATGACTGACCTGGAGTTTATTGTTTTAACCTAAACTCTGGGTGCCCTTATTTTCCGCACGGGCAGCTAGTAGTTTTGGTTTTGCAGATTTATATTCACAGGATCCTGATTTACAGCTGGAACGATGCTCGGAAAGCTCTATGTCCGTGTGTTACTTTCAGTTGTGTTTTGTATTGTTTTTCGCTGCTTCGTAATTTATTGTAATCTCTGATATTTATCGAATGTATTTTATTCATCCATACTCTGTATATTCCTGAATTCTGATGGAATTGTTGTAATAAACAATGAAATGTTCTTCTGTTTGCGTTCTGATTTGTCTTGTCCTCAACGCCATTCGGGCTTTACTTACCGGGAAGTTCGGGTCGTGTCAGAGTGGTACCAGAGGTGCATGGGAGGTTATGGCGAAATTTTTTGAAAATTTAGGGTGTTAGCCAAATTTTTGAAAAATTTGAAAAGTTCTTAGAAACTTAAAAGTTGAAGAACTTAAGCCATAATGAAAATAAAGGAAGTTGAGTTGATTAATTAAACAACTTCGGCTTCGTTCCTTTTCGGGGACGAAAAGTTTTAAGTGGGGGAGATTGTAATAACCCGGAAATGCGAGCCAATTTAATGGCAATTTTGATGAATTTTGAATATTTAAAATGAATTATTTTAAATAATAGCGACGAGAAATTTATTTTGAATAGAATTTGAACATATTTATTTATATAGATCGTCGTTAGAATATAAATTTTTATTTTAAATTATAAAAGGAATTGAAAACGGCGCGGTAGTTCGATTATTCGATTTCAAATTTCAAACGAATGTACAAGGTTCAAAATAAATCGGATTTTAACGAAACCAAAAATATTTGAATCTAATTGAGAATATCTTTCCAACGAATCTGAAAAATTGAAATTTCATAGCGGGGATAAAAAGTTATGTCCAGTTGAAATTCAGAATAGTCGCTATGGAATTCAGGCCCTTAAAAATGGGAATTTCGCAAACGACCTCGGATTTCGACGAAACCACTTTTGTTGGATCCGTGATGTCAAATTATTGCTAGGTTTCAAAATTCGTAATTTTTCGAATCAATATGTGAGCGTGGCAAAGGAAAACGCGTTTGACCAGTTTTAGTTGATTTTAATCGACTGGAAAATGGCCATTTTTCAAACGGTCTCAGAATTTGATGAAATTAGTTTTGTCAGGACCGTATCGTCAATACGAAGCTAGAAAATATTTGTCGGGAATTTTTAGAGACTGTATGTGACCTCGGTAAATTGAAATGCACGTTCAAATTCAATATAAAGAGTTATATGTTGATTTTAACGAAAACTGGTCGAAACAGTCGAATCAGCCTACGATACATATCCCATGTGTTCGGAATGGGGGTATTACGCTAGGGACGACAGGCGATGGGTTTCGTTTTGAGTTCGAAATAAAAAGTTATTGTAATGACCCGTTTATTTAGTGATCTTGATTATCCGATATACACCACATATCGAACATCAAGAGTCGAAAATAACGGGTTATTAATGAAAGAAATTAAAGGGTGAGGAAAGATAAGATAGAACTTAGAACAGAAGAAGAAGAAGAACACAACATCAGAGTAACAGGAACCTCACAGCGGAACAAATTACATATAATAGATAACATATCCTTGAAATAAAGGTTTTACTTGAATATACATATCATTATCAAGTACATCACTTACAACACAGCGGAAATAAACTATAGCTATGAGTAAAACAGTTTAAAACAGTTCGAACAAGTAAACGATATCTCATAAGACTACGCCGTATAACGGAACGGGTTTGTCCCTTATGAGAATCCAAAATATCTTTATATCAAAAACCTTTTGATAATATAATAATGTCCATCAACCACAATATAATAATCATCTAGCAGAAACGCTTTCATCTCACGTTCTACATATATAGTATACAATCAAAACCGCAAGCACGTATTGGGTAATGGATTTCTAACTATGACAAGGTATGGAACCACCCTTCGCTAGTGTACCTCTAGAGAAGAATACACTGGGTTCAACAAGAACATCTTGTGACGCGGCCACACATGACCGACCACTCATTTCGCTTGAGTGTATCGAATGTATATCACCAACGGTTGGGATCAGCAACCGTTTCCCGAATGGGACAGCATCAACAATAGATTTTTAGAAGTAAATGAAACTCTAGATCAGGTGATTATACACCCTACTTCAGAGCGACCGACTTAGCCATGCTGCCTGCCCGATTTCTGTCATTTACCGGTTGATGAGGCTTGAGGTTACACTTCATCATCACATCAGATTCACTTCGAATGCCACATCGTCAAATCCATCAAATCACCGATTGACGTCTAGAACAGTACATTACGTGTTAGCTAAAGAAGCTTCCTTCTCCGCTTCCACTCTTGGTACGGTTGAAGAAATCAATGTACGTGACCTTTCTGGAAATACTCTATCAGACATTCATTCATACAAGTCATCCAGGAACAGGATGAACCGAAGGTACTATTCAGTATATCCTTCTTAGACACTGTTATCTAAGACTTATACAATAGCTCTTGCACTTTACTCCGTCTTCAATTTTCTTTGGCATATATGATTCGCAACGCTTATGCCAATACAGAGTGGTTGTAACGACCCGGAAAAATGCGATCTTGGTTATCCGATATACAACATATATCGAACATACAAGGATCGAAAATAACCGAATAGTTAATGAAAGAAATTAGAAGGTGAGAATAGATAAGATAGAAACTTAGAATAGAAGAAGAAGAAGAACATAACATCAGAGTAACACGAACCTCACAGCGGAACGAATAACATATAATAGATAACATAACTTTGAAATATAACAGTTATGTATACAATAGCACTTATCAGAGTACAGCACTTACAACACAGCGGAAATAACTATAGCTATATGATTTTGAAGTCTCCTGCTCCAAGCTCTTCCAGTATATCTGTAAAACCCGACTACTTGACTGCCCGTACAAATTTAGGCACCCAAGAGTTTAGGGAAAACAACAAAGTAACCTCCGGGTCAGTCATGGGACTGGTATGAGTAAAACAGTTTAAACAGGTATATGAACAAGTAAACGACATCTCATAAGACCACGCCGCAAAACGGAACGGGTTTTTCCCTTATGAGAATCCAAAATATCTTTATATCAAAAACCTTTTGATATTATAATAATGTCTATGTACAAATAGATATCAACTAGCAGAAACGCTTTCATCTCACGTTCTACATATATAGTATACAATCAAAACCGCAAGCACGTATTGGGTAATGGATTTCCAACTATGACAAGGTATGGAATCACCTTCCGATCAGTGTACTCTAGGAACGATACACTGGAGTTCAACAAGAACATCTTGTAACTCAGCCACACATGACCGACCACTCATTTCGCTTGAGTGTATCGAATGTACATCACCAACGGTTGGGATCAGCAACCGTTCCCGTATATATATGGGACAACATTGATAGATTTAAGAAACAAATGAATATTCACTAGATAGGTGATTATACACCCTACTTCGGTGCGACCGACTTAGCCATGCTGCCTGCCCGATTTCTGTCATTTACCGGTTGATGAGGCTAGAAGCTACGCTTTATCATCACATCAGATTCACTTCGAATGCCACATTGTCAGATCCATCGAAAATCACTAATTGACGTCTACAACAATACATTACGTGTCAGCTAAAAGAAGTTTCCTTCTCCGCTTCCACTCTTGGTACGGTTGAAGAAATCAATGTACGTGACCGTCTGGAAATACTATGTCAGACATCCATCTTCATTCACTTAGAAATGTCACATCGTCATACCCGCCAAATCACAAATTGACTTATCCAAAAATAACACGGGTATACAGCTAAGAGAAACGAATTCCTCCGCCACCAAACGTGAATACGTTTGAACAGATCAACTTACGCGATCCATTGGATATACTCTGTCAGACCTTCGTCCATACAAGTTGTCCTGGGACTGGACAAACCGAAGGCACTATTCTGTAAACAGGATAGCCCTTGCATTTTACTCCGTCTTCAATTATTTTTGGCATATATGATTCGCGACGCTTATGCCAATACAGAGTGGTTCTATGGATAATAATCCAACCGGTCTCTCCATATTAACAACGTTAAAATGGTCAAAACTTCGATAGTCGGTGAGTTAACTATCAAAGAAAAACAAGTGTGCAAACAACGATATTATTTCCAAATGGAAATTATATCAAACAAACATCATTTAACATAATCTCTTTAGTTCATTTATCTACTTATCTCCTGTTTCCCTATATTCTAAATTCTTATTTTCTTTTATCAGAAAACATTTCTGATTCTCGTTTGGAAAACATTTCCAAAACTCCTTTACGATCAAACCTTACCATTTCTTAGTTAAGAAGGAAGTCACTCAAGTTGGGGTATAATTACCTCTCAGACCTTAACTAAACAACGTTATAACTTCGAAATGGTCAAAGTTTATCTTTTAATCTTTAACAACTTCTTTACGCCTTTCTCGGATTCAATTTTACTAGTCCACTTCTATATTTAAAACATTGGTTATAACGATAACGTTATAATCCCTACTTTCGAATTATCTAACTTTAATTATAACTTCTATTCTTATTAGTGAATACTTAACCTAACACTTATTTCTTTATAAATAAATAAATTTCTATTTAAACACTGGAAAGTATAAGTACTTTCCCGAATTCGATATAATCGAATTTGCCGATTAACTCTCTTCGAGAAATCACTATTTGATTAACTCTTCTTCGAATAACCTATATTCGATTAACTCCTTCTCGAATAAACGATATTCGATAATCTCTCTTCGAATAACTAATATTCGATAACTCTTCCTTTTCAAATATCTCATATTTGAAAATCTCACTTCGATTAAACTATAATCGATAACTCCCTTCGATGAAACTAACATCGATAACTCCTTTCGATGAAACTAACATCGATTTATTTAACTCGACGAACTTAAGTCGACTAACTTAACTTGACTCGACTAACTCGACTTACTTGGTTCGACCAATTCGATTCGATTAACTAGGCTCGACTAACTTGACTAACTTAACTCGACTTACTTGGTTCGACCAATTCGATTCGATTAACTAGGCTCGACTAACTTGACTAACTTAACTTATTTCTCAACTCGATCAACTCGATTAACTCCTATCGAATAACTAATATTCGATTAAACTCCATTCGCTTGACTCTAGATCGCAGCGATCACAATGGTTACGCCTGACTCCTTCAGGAAACATCCGACCGCCGTAGGCTATTTACAACACTGCGAATTACGCTAGCAGTCGTACAAGATGGCAACTTACCCTGAATACTATGTTTGACTAACTCTGCCTCAAATAACTATATTTGATTAACTCTAGTTCGTTTTAACTCTAATCGATTAACTCTAACTAATTAACTCCAACTGGTTAACTCTAACTGATTAACTCTAACTGATTAACTCTAACTGGTTAACTCTAACTGATTAACTCTAACTGATTAACTCTAACTGGTTAACTCTAACTGATTAACTCTAACTGATTAACTCTAACTGGTTAACTCTAACTGATTAACTCTAACTGGTTAACTCTATTTGACTAACTCGACTTGACTAACCCCTTTCGAATAACATATTCGATTAACTAACTTTCGAATACCATATTCGATTAACTAACTTCGAATACCATATTCGATTAACTAACTTCGAATACCATATTCGATTTCTCCTTTCGAATACCATATTCGATTTCTCCTTTCGAATACCAAATTCGATTTCTCCTTTCGAATACCATATTCGATTAACTAACTTCGAATACCATATTCGATTTCTCCTTTCGAATACCATATTCGATTAACTAACTTCGAATACCATATTCGATTTCTCCTTCCGAATGTCTATATTCGATTAACTATCTTCGAATACCATATTCGATTTACTTTATTCACTTTGTAAAGATTTCCTTTTTAACAACGTTTTATTCATTTGAAAAGATTTACTTTTAAATAACGGTTCTACACTTTAAAAATGATTTCCTTTTTATAATGTTCCCTTTCCAATTCTATTTGTAAATGGTTTACAAATATTTCCTTTTCAAATTTATTCTTGAAATATTCTAACTCCTTAAATTTCCGGGAAAATTCGTCATAACCTCCTTTGTAACGGGAGTATCGGGAAAATCCCCAAACCCGCCACACAGGCCTTTCCATTCAAAAAGAATGTTTTGAATTTATTTTCCTTTTTAAAATATCTCCTATTTATAAATATCCCAATTTATAAATATTCCTTATTTATAAATATTTAAATTTATAAATATCTCTTATTTATAAATATTCCAATTTATAAATATGCTATTTTCAATATCACTTTGAAAATTCCCTTATCTACATTCCGGTATGTTATGGTATTTTAACATATCAAATTACGATGTCTAATCTCGTCCATACACACACAATCAACAACAGGTTATAATTCACATCATATATTAAAATATATGAAAAACAATAAAATAACTGTTGAGGAATCCAGTCGGATTCCTCTAACCTGTTTCCCTGCATCACAGATGTTAGACAATATAGATAACATCACTTTCAGTTCCATATGATATATTCTGTTAAACAGAATCAATATAGAAATTTAACTAACTGACTAGCAGTTCAATCAAACAATCAACATACAGTAAATCAGACAATTTCTAACAGTTCTAAAGATACAACATGAAATTATAAACTGTTTAGAGTTAGTGAGATTTACTCACCTTTGTCGATTATCGTTAAGGAACGATAATCGATTTTCGATTCAGATCGAACATATTATTTTTCCGTAAATCCAGACAAGCTCCACATCGCTCACAACCAATTCCAGAGTGTTGTCCTCGTTCCTACGATTCTGATGGACCCTGTATTGTTCGATTCCGTTTGCATATGATTTAGAAACGGAAATAACAAGTCAATGAGCTATTAGACTTAAATTAAACTTAAGTGTTTAATTATTATCATGGGCCTTTACCATTTCATCTTAAACTGGCCCATCCCAAATTCTTAAAGCCCAGCTCACAATCCTTCTCTTCCAATAGTTGGTTTCTTCATTTTTCCTTTTGCATTTCAACACTTCAACTAATACTGTTCTTCGTTTTCTCCAATATCATCCACTCGAACAGACAGTCCCCTTTCACTTCATCTCAATTACAACGCAACTGCACTTCATCTTCTACTCTACGGATAACCGAACTCGCGTGCCATTATAATGGCCATAGCTGATCCTTAACTTCCAGTCATCTCACCAAAATTCAAACGATAATCACACAAATCCTCCACTTCAGAAACTCGTCAAACTCCGGCCATTCATCAACTCGCACGCCTAGTTCAATTTCGACAGCAACCAAGGCCATTTTCGAATACTGATACCACTCCATTCACCCATTCTTCTTTACAAAAACCAAAACGGAATATACCAGACTACTCAACATCTCAACCTCGTCAACATCGTACCAGCATTTTCAAATTCGATCTCTTCTTCTCGAGCGTGTGTTGCAGGTTCTACCCGCTGCTACAGGGACTTGTCGGTCTTAAATCAAAAACCGAGTGCTCCAAAAAAATCACAGCAACCGCCTCTTTCCTCCCCTCAAGCCTTCACCGTAAGGACCAACACAAAACTGCTACCTGAGTCATCAATCCCTGCGCCACCATACTGTACACCGAAACCCCCAAAATGGGTTTCGCTACTGACGAACACCTCATGCTAGAAAACGAAACCGAGTTCAACATAATATATATAGAGTGGAAGAGAACCGAATGAGGAGTTCGAAGATATTTGGTTTGAGAATTCTAGAAATTTAATTGTATTTCTTTTGATTTTTCCTGGAAAAAGAAGGAGCGGCGGATTCATCTGACTTTAGGAAATGAAGTTAGGTTTTAAGCTTTCTTTTTCTTCGAAGATTTTAGTGAATTTTTGTTTTGGTTTATAAGGACAACCCGTCTCCACGTTTTCTCTTTGAGAATCACCAAAGAAAACTTGCGGCTGAAAAGAGGAAGGACGTGGAGCTTAATTGATCGAGTGAAAAGGTTTTGGTTTAGGAATAAGAGATGGTTTATGTTTTTATTACGGGTACATGGTTTGTGCAAATTTCGTTCATTTATGGAATGTCAACGACAGAAATAAAACTACCATTGTGATCAGCGATGTGCCAGAATTTCAAAAATATAAAAATACCGGTAGGTTAACTCATACTTTGAAAACCCCAAAATATTGTTACAGGGTGCAAAACACTCCAAATAAAAAGTTGCTTATTTAATTAATTAAAAATTACAGTAAAATTCTAAAAATTAAATTATCACTATTTCCCAAAAGGACTTTATCTAAATTCAAACACGATCTCTAGTTATATCGAATAAATTGTTATGGTCGATAAACGATTCTATAGCGACTATTTTAAAATTTGATTTGGACATATCTCAAAATCTACACGACGAAATCCCGATTTTTCTCTTCCACTAGAAAGATATACTTCACCAGCTCCACACGTTTCTTGTTTCCCAGAAATCCGATTTAAAACGAATCCTGTACATTCAGTTGAAGTTCAAATCGCGAAATAGCGAACTGCCGCGCCATTTCGAGCTCTATTTTAATTATATTATAATTCTACGTTCAAACTGTCGTCGATTGAATATATTCGTCATTCGAATTCAATTCTAAACTGAATTATATATCACAGATGATCCAGTTCACACCATATTGCCGTTTCAGCCAATTTTGATTATTTCGGAATTAAATATATTATTTAATTATTTAATTTAATTAAATATTCACTATATTTTAATTAACGATGATTTAATTCCCTACCTCACGATATATATAATTAAATTAATTAATTATAATACCCCTGATAGTGCGGGTCATTACATTCTTCCCCACTTAAAATAATTTCGTCCTCGAAATTGCTAAGTTGGAGGACGACCCTATATATTGGAACTCCTAAGATTTGTTTACCCCTTATTTCTGATTTCAACAGAACCAATTAATATCGACTAAAATATTAATTCTTCCGACTAACTAAAATTTTCAAAAATTCTGAAAATTTTCTAACACTTTAAATTTTCGAAAAATTTCGCCAGCACCTCCTTTGTACTGGTCAATAGCTCAAATTCCAACTCGCCTCTCTGGGCCTTCTTTAACCCAAAAGAAAATCAAAACGCCAAACGGCTTGCCAATTCGTCTCATAAATTCCAAACTCATATAAAATATAAACTTGTACCTTTTTGTCGGGCATATTAACCTTATCACTTTCACCTGCTATCAATTCAGCATATACCAATATCAATCAAATCAAACTCTGATCTGTTTATCCTCAACACACCCATTCGTTTGTCCGAGCCAAATTCAACTTTTAAATCAAAGTTCTATTCTCGATTTCAAATCCATAACTCCCCAACCAAATATCGTTTCAAATCCCTATCTTAAAAATCCAATTTTATCTTGATAATTTCTATTACAATTCAAATTCCACTTAACCGGATTCCATTCCAGTTTGTCTCTACGAATTTTTATTCAATTGCTTTTAAATTTAAACTGTCTTTTTCCTGGGAGTTTTAAACCGCTTGGTTTTTCTCAAAACCCAAACTTTCCTTTGCAGGATTCAAACAATTTTGTTTTTCTCAAAACAATTAAAAATCAAAATCCTTGGTAGTAATCCGTCACTTACACACTCGAAAATGAACACCGATGATGTCATGATCAACATCGGAATCTATTTTCCAGCTATCGAAGTGAGTTCAATACTATATCACTTTCAAATCCATTTCTAAATACTTTCATTTTTGAAATCACTTTCAAAATATCCTTCACAAGGATTGTAAACAATTTAAAATCTCCCAGGATTTTAAAATTTTCTTATATTCAATCCTGATTCATTTACAAACACCTTTCCCATTTCTGGGATCTTAAATTCCAATTCCGATCTAAATTCAGATTTAATTCATCTTATTTCATATACTTTACTTATATAAATTCTGATTGGTTATATATAACCATTTTACATTTTATAATCTTATCTGATTATAATCACTACCAACACATCCTATATATGATAATATATCACATATCCATACTGTGTCGGTCCATCGTATTCAAGTGTTTATTTACTCCTACCGATACAGTGGATCAAACTGATCGACCAGAACTCATAAACAACTCAGCCAATGAATCTCCACAATATAAAACCATTTTTATATCAAATACAAATACGCACTCGTATATATACACTCAACTCAATCTAGGGTATTACTAACCCTATCTCTACCGAGTCACGCCACAGAGCCAAGTAATTCTTAACTTAAGCTCTAATACCAACTGTAATGACCCGGAAAAATGCGATCTTGGTTATCCGATATACAACATATATCGAACATACAAGGATCGAAAATAACCGAATAGTTAATGAAAGAAATTAGAAGGTGAGAATAGATAAGATAGAAACTTAGAATAGAAGAAGAAGAAGAACATAACATCAGAGTAACACGAACCTCACAGCGGAACGAATAACATATAATAGATAACATAACTTTGAAATATAACAGTTATGTATACAATAGCACTTATCAGAGTACAGCACTTACAACACAGCGGAAATAACTATAGCTATATGATCTTGAAGTCTCCTGCTCCAAGCTCTTCCAGTATATCTGTAAAACCCGACTACTTGACTGCCCGTACAAATTTAGGCACCCAAGAGTTTAGGGAAAACAACAAAGTAAACTCCGGGTCAGTCATGGGACTGGTATGAGTAAAACAGTTTAAACAGGTATATGAACAAGTAAACGACATCTCATAAGACCACGCCGCAAAACGGAACGGGTTTTTCCCTTATGAGAATCCAAAATATCTTTATATCAAAAACCTTTTGATATTATAATAATGTCTATGTACAAATAGATATCAACTAGCAGAAACGCTTTCATCTCACGTTCTACATATATAGTATACAATCAAAACCGCAAGCACATATTGGGTAATGGATTTCCAACTATGACAAGGTATGGAATCACCTTCCGATCAGTGTACTCTAGGAACGATACACTGGAGTTCAACAAGAACATCTTGTAACTCAGCCACACATGACCGACCACTCATTTCGCTTGAGTGTATCGAATGTACATCACCAACGGTTGGGATCAGCAACCGTTCCCGTATATATATGGGACAACATTGATAGATTTAAGAAACAAATGAATATTCACTAGATATGTGATTATACACCCTACTTCGGTGCGACCGACTTAGCCATGCTGCCTGCCCGATTTCTGTCATTTACCGGTTGATGAGGCTAGAAGCTACGCTTTATCATCACATCAGATTCACTTCGAATGCCACATTGTCAGATCCATCGAAAATCACTAATTGACGTCTACAACAATACATTACGTGTCAGCTAAAAGAAGTTTCCTTCTCCGCTTCCACTCTTGGTACGGTTGAAGAAATCAATGTACGTGACCGTCTGGAAATACTATGTCAGACATCCATCTTCATTCACTTAGAAATGTCACATCGTCATACCCGCCAAATCACAAATTGACTTATCCAAAAATAACACGGGTATACAGCTAAGAGAAACGAATTCCTCCGCCACCAAACGTGAATACGTTTGAACAGATCAACTTACGCGATCCATTGGATATACTCTGTCAGACCTTCGTCCATACAAGTTGTCCTGGGACTGGACAAACCGAAGGCACTATTCTGTAAACAGGATAGCCCTTGCATTTTACTCCGTCTTCAATTATTTTTGGCATATATGATTCGCGACGCTTATGCCAATACAGAGTGGTTCTATGGATAATAATCCAACCGGTCTCTCCATATTAACAACGTTAAAATGGTCAAAACTTCGATAGTCGGTGAGTTAACTATCAAAGAAAAATAAGTGTGCAAACAACGATATTATTTCCAAATGGAAATTATATCAAACAAACATCATTTAACATAATCTCTTTAGTTCATTTATCTACTTATCTCCTGTTTCCCTATATTCTAAATTCTTATTTTCTTTTATCAGAAAACATTTCTGATTCTCGTTTGGAAAACATTTCCAAAACTCCTTTACGATCAAACCTTACCATTTCTTAGTTAAGAAGGAAGTCACTCAAGTTGGGGTATAATTACCTCTCAGACCTTAACTGAACAACGTTATAACTTCGAAATGGTCAAAGTTTATCTTTTAATCTTTAACAACTTCTTTACGCCTTTCTCGGATTCAATTTTACTAGTCCACTTCTATATTTAAAACATTGGTTATAACGATAACGTTATAATCCCTACTTTCGAATTATCTAACTTTAATTATAACTTCTATTCTTATTAGTGAATACTTAACCTAACACTTATTTCTTTATAAATAAATAAATTTCTATTTAAACACTGGAAAGTATAAGTACTTTCCCGAATTCTATATAATCGAATTTGCCGATTAACTCTCTTCGAGAAATCTCTATTTGATTAACTCTTCTTCGAATAACCTATATTCGATTAACTCCTTCTCGAATAAACGATATTCGATAATCTCTCTTCGAATAACTAATATTCGATAACTCTTCCTTTTCAAATATCTCATATTTGAAAATCTCACTTCGATTAAACTATAATCGATAACTCCCTTCGATGAAACTAACATCGATAACTCCTTTCGATGAAACTAACATCGATTTATTTAACTCGACGAACTTAACTCGACTAACTTAACTTGACTCGACTAACTCGACTTACTTGGTTCGACCAATTCGATTCGATTAACTAGGCTCGACTAACTTGACTAACTTAACTCGACTTACTTGGTTCGACCAATTCGATTCGATTAACTAGGCTCGACTAACTTGACTAACTTAACTCGACTTACTTGGTTCGACCAATTCGATTCGATTAACTAGGCTCGACTAACTTGACTAACTTAACTTATTTCTCAACTCGATCAACTCGATTTACTCCTATCGAATAACTAATATTCGATTAAACTCCATTCGCTTGACTCTAGATCGCAGCGATCACAATGGTTACGCCTGACTCCTTCAGGAAACATCCGACCGCCGTAGGCTATTTACAGCACTGCGAATTACGCTAGCAGTCGTACAAGATGGCAACTTACCCTGAATACTATGTTTGACTAACTCTGCCTCAAATAACTATATTTGATTAACTCTAGTTCGTTTTAACTCTAACTAATTAACTCCAACTGGTTAACTCTAACTGATTAACTCTAACTGATTAACTCTAACTGGTTAACTCTAACTGATTAACTCTAACTGATTAACTCTAACTGGTTAACTCTAACTGATTAACTCTAACTGATTAACTCTAACTGGTTAACTCTAACTGATTAACTCTAACTGGTTAACTCTATTTGACTAACTCGACTTGACTAACCCCTTTCGAATAACATATTCGATTAACTAACTTTCGAATACCATATTCGATTAACTAACTTCGAATACCATATTCGATTAACTAACTTCGAATACCATATTCGATTTCTCCTTTCGAATACCATATTCGATTTCTCCTTTCGAATACCAAATTCGATTTCTCCTTTCGAATACCATATTCGATTAACTAACTTCGAATACCATATTCGATTTCTCCATTCGAATACCATATTCGATTAACTAACTTCGAATACCATATTCGATTTCTCCTTTCGAATGTCTATATTCGATTAACTATCTTCGAATACCATATTCGATTTACTTTATTCACTTTGTAAAGATTTCCTTTTTAACAACGTTTTATTCATTTGAAAAGATTTACTTTTAAATAACGGTTCTACACTTTAAAAATGATTTCCTTTTTATAATGTTCCCTTTCCAATTCTATTTGTAAATGGTTTACAAATATTTCCTTTTCAAATTTATTCTTGAAATATTCTAACTCCTTAAATTTCCGGGAAAATTCGCCATAACCTCCTTTGTAACGGGAGTATCGGGAAAATCCCCAAACCCGCCACACAGGCCTTTCCATTCAAAAAGAAATGTTTTGAATTTATTTTCCTTTTTAAAATATCTCCTATTTATAAATATCCCAATTTATAAATATTCCTTATTTATAAATATTTAAATTTATAAATATCTCTTATTTATAAATATTCCAATTTATAAATACGCTATTTTCAATATCACTTTGAAAATTCCCTTATCTACATTCCGGTATGTTATGGTATTTTAACATATCAAATTACGATGTCTAATCTCGCCCATACACACACAATCAACAACAGGTTATAATTCACATCATATATTAAAATATATGAAAAATAATAAAATAACTGTTGAGGAATCCAGTCGGATTCCTCCAACCTGTTTCCCTGCATCACAGATGTTAGACAATATAGATAACATCACTTTCAGTTCCATATGATATATTCTGTTAAACAGAATCAATATAGAAATTTAACTAACTGACTAGCTGTTCAATCAAACAATCAACATACAGTAAATCAGACAATTTCTAACAGTTCTAAAGATACAACATGAAATTATAAACTGTTTAGAGTTAGTGAGATTTACTCACCTTTGTCGATTATCGTTAAGGAACGATAATCGATTTTCGATTCAGATCGAACATATTATTTTTCCGTAAATCCAGACAAGCTCCACATCGCTCACAACCAATTCCAGAGTGTTGTCCTCGTTCCTACGATTCTGATGGACCCTGTATTGTTCGATTCCGTTTGCATATGATTTAGAAACGGAAATAACAAGTCAATGAGCTATTAGACTTAAATTAAACTTAAGTGTTTAATTATTATCATGGGCCTTTACCATTTCATCTTAAACTGGCCCATCCCAAATTCTTAAAGCCCAGCTCACAATCCTTCTCTTCCAATAGTTGTTTTCTTCATTTTTTCTTTTGCATTTCAACACTTCAACTAATACTGTTCTTCGTTTTCTCCAATATCATCCACTCGAACAGACAGTCCCCTTTCACTTCATCTCAATTACAACGCAACTGCACTTCATCTTCTACTCTACGGATAACCGGACTCGCGTGCCATTATAATGGCCATAGCTGATCCTTAACTTCCAGTCATCTCACCAAAATTCAAACGATAATCACACAAATCCTCCACTTCAGAAACTCGTCAAACTCCGGCCATTCATCAACTCGCACGCCTAGTTCAATTTCGACAGCAACCAAGGCCATTTTCGAATACTGATACCACTCCATTCACCCATTCTTCTTTACAAAAACCAAAATGGAATATACCAGACTACTCAACATCTCAACCTCGTCAACATCGTACCAGCATTTTCAAACTCGATCTCTTCTTCTCGAGCGTGTGTTGCAGGTTCTACCCGCTGCTACAGGGACTTGTCGGTCTTAAATCAAAAACCGAGTGCTCCAAAAAAATCACAGCAACCGCCTCTTTCCTCCCCTCAAGCCTTCACCATAAAGACCAACACAAAACTGCTACCTGAGTCATCAATCCCTGCGTCACCATACTGTACACCGAAACCCCCAAAATGGGTTTCGCTACTGACGAACACCTCATGCCAGAAAACGAAACCGAGTTCAACATAATATATATAGAGTGGAAGAGAACCGAATGAGGAGTTCGAAGATATTTGGTTTGAGAATTCTAGAAATTTAATTGTATTTCTTTTGATTTTTCCTGGAAAAAGAAGGAGCGGCGGATTCATCTGACTTTAGGAAATGAAGTTAGGTTTTAAGCTTTCTTTTTCTTCGAAGATTTTAGTGAATTTTTGTTTTGGTTTATAAGGACATCCCGTCTCCACGTTTTCTCTTTGAGAATCACCAAAGAAAACTTGCGGCTGAAAAGAGGAAGGACGTGGAGCTTAATTGATCGAGTGAAAAGGGTTTTGGTTTAGGAATAAGAGATGGTTTATGTTTTTATTACGGGTACATGGTTTGTGCAAATTTCGTTCATTTATGGAATGTCAACGACAGAAATAAAACTACCATTGTGATCAGCGATGTGCCATAATTTCAAAAATATAAAAATACCGGTAGGTTAACTCATACTTTGAAAACCCCAAAATATTGTTACAGGGTGCAAAACACTCCAAATAAAAAGTTGCTTATTTAATTAATTAAAAATTACAGTAAAATTCTAAAAATTAAATTATCACTATTTCCCAAAAGGACCTTATCTAAATTCAAACACGATCTCTAGTTATATCGAATAAACTGTTATGGTCGATAAACGATTCTATAACGACTATTTTAAAATTTGATTTGGACATATCTCAAAATCTACACGACGAAATCCCGATTTTTCTCTTCCACTAGAAAGATATACTTCACCAGCTCCACACGTTTCTTGTTTCCCAGAAATCCGATTTAAAACGAATCCTGTACATTCAGTTGAAGTTCAAATCGCCAAATAGTGAACTGCCGCGCCATTTCGAGCTCTATTTTAATTATATTATAATTCTACGTTCAAACTGTCGTCGATTGAATATATTCGTCATTCGAATTCAATTCTAAACTGAATTATATATCACAGATGATCCAGTTCACACCATATTGCCGTTTCAGCCAATTTTGATTATTTCGGAATTAAATATATTATTTAATTATTTAATTTAATTAAATATTCACTATATTTTAATTAACGATGATTTAATTCCCTACCTCACGATATATATAATTAAATTAATTAATTATAATACCCCTGATAGTGCGGGTCATTACAGTGGTTCTTTGGATAATAATCCAACCGGTCTCTCCATATTAACATCGTTAAAATGGTCAAAAACTTCGATAGTCGGTGAGTTAACTATCAAAGAAAAACACTGTGCAAACAACAATATCATTTCCAGATGGAAATTCTATCAATCAATCATCAATCATATATATATACTCATATTTCCTATTTCAATATTTGATTACGTTTCTGATTCTATTTGGAAAACATTTCCAAATCTTCTTTACTTGGATTTAAACAGATGTTTAAATCAACATCGCGACGACAACTCGAACCACTATACTTATTTACTTAATTCACTTAACCACTTTCACTCTCGATCCTTAACCATTTCTAAATTAAAAACGAAGTCAATCAAGTTGGGGTATAACTACCTCTCAGACCTTAAATGAACAACATTTCAAATCTCGAAATAGGGTAAGTTCATCTTTTAACTCTTTAACACTTCCTTACGTAACTTTCGTTCGAATAAATCTCTATTCGATAACTCCTCCCTTTGAATAACTATATTTGATAATCTCTCTTACGCATAACTAGATTCGATTAACCTTTCTTCAAATAAACTAAATTCGATTTACTCTATTTATTTAACCCTAATCGATTTACTCTTTTTACTTAACTCCTTTCGAATAACTAATTCAATAACTCCTTTCGATTAAACTATAATCAATAACTCCTTTCGAATAACTAATTCGATAACTCCTTTCGATTAAACTAAAATCGATAACTCCTTTCGAATAACCAATATTCTATAACTCACATCGATTAAACAAATCGATAACTCTTTTCGATTAAACTATAATCGATAACTCCTTCCGAATAACTATTCATTTATAAAGATTTACTTTTAGTAACGGTTCTTCACTTTACAAATTATTTCCTTTTTATAACGTTTTCCTTTTTATAACATCCTATTCAGTTATAAAAAAATTTCCTTTCTATAACTCTATTTATTTTCTAAATATTTCCTATCAATTCTGTTCGTAAATGATTTACAAATATTTCCTTTTCTATTATTCTATTTGCAAATGGTTTGCAATTATTTCCTTTTCAAATCTATTCTTTGATTTTATAATTTCCCTTTTCTAAATATCTCCTATTTATAAATATTCCAATTTATAAATATTTCTTATTTATAAATATTCCATTTATAAATATTTTATTTTCAAATATCACTTTGAAAATATTCCCTTATCATAATTTTGGTATGTTATGGTGTTAGATATCGTCCATACACATATAATCAACAAAGATTATATATCACATCATATATCACAATATATGAAAAACAGTAAAATAAATGTTGAGGAATCCAGTTGGATTCCTCCAACCTGTTTCCCTGCATCACAGATGTTAAACAATATAGATAACATCACTTTCAGTTCCATATGATATAATCTGTTAAACAGAATCAATATAGAAATTCAACTAACTGACTAGCAGTTCAATCTAACAGTCAACACACAGTCAATCAGCCAATATCTAACAGTTCTAAGAATACAATATGAAATTATAAACTGTTCATAGTTAGTGAGATTTACTCACATTACGCGTTAACCGTTTATATAACGATTTGCGTTAGTTGATTCTGATCAGACAATTTATTTTTCCATAAATTGTGACGAGCTCCGATGGACTTCCAGTCAGTTCCATCGTGTAGTGTCCGTCCATACGATCCCAACGGATCTGACCGTTCAAAATTCTGTTATCGTATTTGCCAGATACAATAATTCAAAGTTAGTATACACTAATTTAATTTAATATAAACAAAACTTATAAAACTCTTGGCCCTTACACTTTCATTTCACGGCCCATAACCCAAACTAAATACCCGACCGCAAATCTCAACCTTCTTCCCCAAATTCACCTTAAACCCGTCGCTCCTTTCTAGTAAACACCAATGCCAAAACCTGACCATTTCCACATCCACTCTTCCATCCTTAAATCAAAAGAAAATCACCAAAATTCCCTTCTCTCTCTCCTCTTGAATCTCATACCCACCATGCTCAACTCGGCCACACACTCCTCATCGCGTCGAGCAGCTTTTCCAACGGCTACAGGGAGGACATCAACCCCTATTGTAACCGAATACCCCAAATTGTTGCGCACAGATCCCATTTCAACTCCTCAATCCAAATATCTACCCAGAAATTCAAACGATGCTTTATATCACTCGAATCATTGAACCCTAGAATTTCTGGAAAAATCATACGCCCCAAATACTTACGTCGAGCTCAATGAAAGGACCATGGGGCTGACGAGCAAGTTGAGAGGAATCCGAACAAATTCATTCCATGATTTATTGATTTTGATTCCATTTGTATTGATTTTTTCTTTGTGGTGTTCTTCACGTTTTTAGTGATTCTGTGTGGCGGCTTGAAAGAGAGGATTATATAAGGGACGAGAATTGTTTGTGTGGTTGGAATAAGAGTAGGCGTGCCTTGTTTTAGGATCAGACATAGATTAGGATATTTTTCTAATTTTTTTATTGATTTCCTCATTACTCTATACTGTATCTGCCTTCTAAAAATTGGTATGATCACATACGGTACCTAAAAATCACGAAACTGGACATGCAACTAAAGTTCGACATTACGGTCCCAACGAAACTGGTTTCGTCGAATTCCGACTTCGTTTGCAAAAGTGGCTATTTTTAAAGCTCTGGATGGCCCATTTAAGTATATAAATATATTTAAATATAATTATATTAAATATAAATAAATTTATATTATTGTATATATACACAGTGGAATACCATACAGCTCAAGAATATTTCTATATGAATTTCTAACTTGATATTTCTAATCTGGGTCAACCCGATATTCTATTTATATTGAAATTCCTTTTTAAAATATAAATAATTCCTTTATAAATTATAAAGGAATTCCACAGCGACTTTTCTAAAATTTGATTTGGACGTAAATCAAAATCTACACGACGAAATCCCGATTTTTCTCTTCCACTAGAAAGATATACTTCACTAGCTCCTAACGTTTCTTGTTTCACAGAAATCTGATTTGAAACGGCTTATGTATACTCGTTTGAAGTTCGAATCGCCAGTTTACGAACTGCAGCGCCACTTCGAGCTCGATTTTAATTATAATATAATTATACGTTCAAACTGTCGTTTAAACAATATATTCGTTATTCTAATTCAATTCTAAACTGAATTAAATATCACAGATGATCCAGTTCACACCATATCGCCATTTCAGCCAATTCTGATTATTTCAGAATTAAATATATTATTTAATTTATTATTTTAAATTAAATATTCACCATTATTTAATTAAACCACCATTTAATTCACTATATCACTATTTATATAATTAAATAAATTAATTATAATACCCTTGCAAATGCGGGTCATTACAGTTACTTTATGGATTTAATATTAAAATTGAATTAATAAAAAAAAACCTCACCCTTTATCTATCCTCAGCGCCCCCCCCCCCCCACGTTCATTTTAAAAATTGAAAAAAAAGAAAAGGGCAAGGGCGTCGTGCCCTAACCCCGTCGCTCGCCGCCGGAGGGAACCCCGAGCCCCCCCGCCTACTCCACTCCTCTCGCTCCTGTCTCCTCTCTCCTCCGCAACGCCTACCTCGCGCCCCCTCCTCCTGTTGCTGCAACTGCTGCTTCTTCTTCTTCCTCCCTTCATCCCCAGGAGAAACCCCGACCCCTTTTCGACTCCCTCTCCTCGTTAAGATGCAGCGCCGAAGACTAGGCCCCCTCGAGCACCCCTCCGATAGTGAACACCCCCTCCCTTTCCCTATTTCAATGTAAGTTTCTTATTCTCCTTTGATTTCGAATTTTTGTTAATAAAGGTCGGATTTTTTTTAACCCTTAAAGGTTGGTTTTTTTATATACATAAAAAGATGCGATTTTAAGAAAATAAAAAGCTTAGGTTTTTAGAAATGGAATGAATATATTTTTGTATATGAACAAAGAATAAAAATTTGATTTTTAATTTATAGAAGATATAAAGATATGGTTTTTATATAAGTAGTTTTAAATTTAATATACGATTTTTAATTTATGAAATAGCTTTGATTTTAGTTTATAAAAATAGCATATAATATCAGTTTTGTTCATTATTAATATGAAATCAAATTTTTATTGATGATAAAGTTTTAACTTTTATAGAGGAAGGTTTAATTTTTATTCATTAGAAAGGTTCGATTTATATTATAGATAAAATAAAAATATAATTTTTATAATATAAAAAGGTTAAAAATATGGTTTTTGTTAAAGTAGAAATATAAAAATATAATTTTTATATAGTTATGATAATAAAAATTCGATCTTTATATAAGAAGTAGAAATATAAAAATATAATTTTTATATAGAAAGAAGCGTTGTAAATATATGAAGTGAAATAAAAATCTAAACTTTATTTTATCGTGAAGTAGAGAGAATATAAAAATGTGATTTTTATATATGTAGTGAATACGGGCAACGGAAGTGACAAAAGACGAAAAGGTGAAGATTTCCTATATAAGAAGAGTCGTGGCGTTGGTTTAGCTAGTCGGTGAGAACTTCTCACTTTAAATTTTCTTTTCTAGTTAAAAATATATACTAGGATGCAGACGGTGCTTAGTAGCATCCGACACCCGTCGTCCACAGACCATGGATGGCTTGTATGTTTGATTGTTTGTTGTGGTGAAAATTGATTGTGTGATGTGAAATGAAATAAAACATTTATATATTTAAAAATATTTTATCTTTAAAAATATAATTTTTAACGGGTAGGTGAATAAATAAAAATCTTTGTTTGTTGATTTGAAACCCCACACGGGCATACACTAATCCTAATAATTAGTTGTATGTCGATCGATTGATTGACAAGCTGTTATAAGCGTTAGGTATCTATATTTGATGCTTATACAGAGTAGTGCACTTTGGATGATGGTTGATTATTTGTCAGTGCCATTATATACATGTGTTGGGTGGAATCCATATAATTAACATTATATGGTAATTGATTGGGCCTCATTCCAATTGGGAAAATAAAGAATATTAAAATATATATTCATATATTAAATAATAAAATTAGTTATGTGTTGACGATGCTCATGTGTTGAGAATATTCATGTGTTGAAACTATTCTTGTGTTGAATAAAATATTTTAACAATAAAATTTACATCATTATCATATTTAAGATTAGAAACTACTTTACGGTTGGAGTCTGATTAAAAATCAAACGATAGATACCATAATTTTATAAAATATATTACATAACAAAAATAGTCATGTGTTGACAGTACTAATGTGTTGAGATTAGTCATGTGTTAAAAGTAATATAGATTCATGTGTTGAATAGAATAAATATTCATTTGTTGAATAGAATAACGAATTTATTGAAATATATAAAGCCGTGTTGATTAGCGTTGCGCTATTTTGACGAGAACGATATTTATATCGATTATATTTGTTTTTATAATGAATATAGAAAAAGTAGTGATTTCAAAATATAACGTTTTGAAAATATTATCATTTATATGGTACTGATATGAAATATTCAATTTTGATTTGAAATTGAATATAGAGTTGAAATGATTTTGAAAACGAATTTAAAACGATTTATAAAATACGTTTTAAAAAGGAAATTGACGAAATATATATATATATATATATATATATATTATATATATATAGTGGGCTGAATAAAACGCGTCGCGCTGCGGTAGTTCGTGAATTTCGACCATTGACTTCGAATGGACATTACGGGAGATCCGACCGTCGGATTCTCCTAAAACCGGAACCGTTGGGTTCGTATCAAGAAGAGCTTTCCAATGAATATTAGAAATTTGAAATCTAATGATTGGATTTAGAATTATGTCCAAATCAAATTTAGAAAAGGTTGCTGTAACTGCAGTTCGATGGCCATGGATGGAAATCGACTGTACGAGCCTTGATAAATTTAGTAAAAATATCAATAATTTGGGTAAAATCATAATAAATGATTTGGGAAGAACTTGGATGAAAAATTCCACATTAGAAAAGATAAAAATTAGATTTTGAACTAGAAAAATTCCATATAATTAACAAGGATGAACTAGTTTTGAACTAGAATTAAAATCAATTTATTTTTGAAATAAATAAATTGAATTTGAAAGTGGTTTTAAAAATAGTCAGAATTTCCAATAATTGAATTGGAATGGATTCGAATTGAAATTGTCTTCGGAATATTTCGATGTTGGATTTTGTGATTATACGGATATGATTGTGGAAATTTGAAAGATATATCCATATCGTTATTTCCAATACGATATTTGTTGGTTGTAGAATTGGACATTGAATATAAGCCGATATATTTTCTATTCAGAGCATAATATTTAATATCAAATGGGATTTTGGGGTTCGTCGTGAATGGTGTCTTGAATAACACTGTTCTTGGACCCAGCGTAGAAAAGATTAAATTTTTCTATTTAGATTTAATGAGGTGTACCAATTAAATAATATTTAATTGGAATTGAATTTGAATGTGATTTTGGGTTTATCATGAATCGTGTTTTGGATGACATTGGTTCTTTAACCCAGTTAAAGACAGGATATTGATTTTTGGGAAAATTAAAACTAAGTGGAGTTTTAATGAATCATTAATTAGATTGAAATGTGAATTGATAATTTAAATTATAAAATTTGAAAAGTGATCGAGGATGGAGTATCACCAGTTTTGCTCCAAAGCAATAGTAAAATCTTTAATTAGATTTGAACGTGAAATGGTAATTAATTTTACCGATAACACATTGGTGTTAGATATGGAGTATTCCCAGTTTCGCTCCATGGGATAAATAGGTTGGGATTGGGGAATAAAATAAATAATTACTTCGGTGTGGTTCGCTAATCCCGAATAGTTTGGAAAACCATAATATGGTTTGAAATGATATCCAAAGGAAGATTAAAGAATAAATTTAGAAGAATTTATCTTTGATAAAATTTGTGAGAACCTTTCCCTAGGAATGTGAAAATTTGAATAAATGAATATTCTGGATTGGAATCAGGCGTATGTTGTGTTTGTGTAACATTTGTTTATTATATACGTGGGTTATTCGGAAAGGCCGGGTTTTTACCCATTCTGAATAACCGAGTCGACGATAAGTCGAAGATGAAGACGGTGGTTGAAGACTGGAAGTCTTCACATCGTCTGGGTGATTACTGATGATCTTGATTAGGCTGTACACCCAAGATGAAGGAATCAGTTAGTGGTCGTCCAGACGTACTTGGAGATCGATGGATATGCGAGGAAAGTGCCTCCGGTTTCGTTCAGACCTAGAACAAACTTGTAAACGGACTGTGTGTCTGACATTAGATTTTATTCTGTGTTGATTGATCTCTATTAAGTATACATCTGTTTGGTGGCGGAGAATTTATTCTCTTACTTAACGCCCTTCTCTGAGACGTATGAGCTCAGAGGTTGTATATCGATGGACATCAGTCGCATGGAGTGAATTGCCTGTGTTGCACGCCTAAGTGGCAAATGATCATGGTTTTTGTTGAAAAGCAAAGTCTTGTGGATGATGATCAAAGAACGGCCTGTGTGGCGCAGCTTTGTGTATAGCGTAAATTTGCGAGCCTCACACCTCGGTATGAGTCAAAAATGGGATAGTGACCGTTGGGAGAACACGACGTTTCTTTCTAGCTAGTGGTGGTGTCAGTGCTTAAACTGCCTGACATTTATATATACTTTTCACCTGTGTGGTTGTTGGAATGCGAGGCGCCTCGGATATAGGTCTGTTAGGACCGGGAAACGTGTGTTTAGGAATTGCCAATCCTAAAAATTAAGAGAGGACCGACCCAACCGATCCAAGGATCATAGTAGGTGTGACGGCCTGGAATTTCGCTCGATCCGAATCAGTCGTTAAACCGATCTAGACCGTTCGAAACCCCTGAACGTTGAGAACAGGACAAATCAGAACACAAACAGAAGAACATTTCATTGTATATTACAACAATGCATCAGATTACAAGAATATACAGAGTATAAATGAATAAATATTACACAGAAATGTCAGAGATTTAAATTACATTTAAATACATAGCAGCGGAAAATAATACAAAGCACAACTGAAGGTGATATACGGATACAGAGCTTTCCGGATATCATTCCAGCTGTAAACCAGGATCCTGTGAATATAAATCTGCAAAACCAAAACTACTAGCTGCCCGTGCGGAAAATAGGGGCACCCAGAGTTTAGGTTAAAACAATAAACTCCAGGTCAGTCATGTGACTGGTGTGAGAACTAAAACAGTTATTTAAAACTTTACTTTAAAAGAGAGTGATTCAAGGGACCACGCCGTATAACACGGAACGGGTTTCCTCCCAAGAATACCAGTGCATAGAATAAACAGCGCAATGCTTTTTTCGAAAAATGAAGCTATTATAAGACCCAGGTCCTATCATACAATGCAACGCAAGCCGGGGGATAGGGTTTTCCCTTATAATAGCCAAACATGCTTGGTACGTGTAAAACAAATCATTTGATACTATAATAAGTGTATAGTGTCAAAACAGTTTCAATCATAAATATAAATCATAGACGGCATGGGTACCATATATCATGTCGCCATACTAGTTCTACAATTGAAACCGCAATACACGTATTGGAAATTGGATTTCCGTCATGAGTCGAGGCAAGGGGCAAGCTCCTCTCCGCGTTCGAGACACTCTAGCAAATGCCTCAGGACTACGCACACTGGGTAACCCTTGGATGCGGCTGGGCCGGTCCTCACTTACGTTAGAGGATTAATTATGCCTGAACACACGTTTCCCGGTCCTTACAGACCTATAATCGAGGCGCCTCATCCAACAACCACAAAGGTGAAAAGTATATATATGTCAGGGCTGGTAAGTCACTGACACCACCAAAGCTAGAAAGAAACGTGCGCTCTCCCAGCGGTCCGTATCCCGTTTTTAACTCATACCGAGGTGTGAGGCTCGCGAATTCACGCTATACACAAAGCTACGCCACAAAGGCCGTGCTTTGATCATCAACCACAAGACTTTGCTTTTCAACAGAAGCCTTGATCTTTGCATCTTAGCGTGCCACACAGGCAGTTCATGCCATGCGACTGATGTCCATCGATATACAACCTCTGAGCTCGTACGTCTCAGAGAAGGGCGTTAAGCAAAAGAATAAATTCTCCGCCGCCAAACAGATGTATATTTAATAGAAATCAATCCACACAGAATAAAATCCAATGTCAGACACACAATCCATTTACAAGTCCGTTCTGGGTCTGAACGAAACCGGAGGCACTTTCCTCGCATATCCATTCATCTCCAAGTACGTCTGGACAACCACCAACTATTTCCATCCTCTTGGGTGTACAGCCCAATCAGGATCGTCAGTAATTATCCCTACGATGTGAAGACTTCCGGTCTTCAACCACCGTCTTCATCTTCGACATATCGTCGAATCGGTTATTCAGAATGGGTGTAAACCCGGACTTTCCGAACAACCCGCGTATATTAAAACAAATGTTACACAAACACAACATACGCCTCATTCCAATTCATTAGTCACTAACCGCAAATTAGCAAGAGAACAATTTCCCAAACATTAACCCCGAAGGCCGAAACCAACATCAGATCAATACCCAGGAAACCATTCTTCTTAGCCAACCTACAACTAGTTTCTAAATTTCACATTCTTAGGGAAATGTTCCCATTAATTTTATCCAAGATAAATTCTTTAAAATTTATCCTGTAATCTTCCTTTGGATGTCTTTTAAAACCAAATTATGGTTTTTCCAACTAGTCGAGATTAGCGAACCACAACGAAGTAATTATTTATTTTATTTCCCAATCCCAACCTATTCATCCCATGAAGCAAAACTGGTAATACTCCATATCTAACACCGTGGTGTTATCGGTAAAATTAATTACCATTTCACGTTCAAATCTAATTAAAGCTTTAACTATCGCTTTGGAGTAAAACGGGCGATACTCCATTCTCGCTCAATTCTAAATTTGATAATTTAGATTATCAATTCGAATTTCAATCTAATTGCAAATTCATTAAAACTCCCTTTTTCTGGGTTAAAGAACTAGGTGTTATTTAAAACACAGTTCACGACAAACCCAAATTAAATTCTATTTATTATCGGGTTAAAGAACTAGTGTTATTTAAAACACTGTTCACGATAAACCCATTTCAAATTCAATCAAATATATTAGAAATTTCGATTATTTAAAACCCCTTTTTAAATCTTATTTATTTATTTAAAAAGAAATCGGGTTTTAAATTTAGTTCAAAACTAGTTCATTTCGATAAAAATCTATTTTTATCTTTTCAAATATGGAGTTTTTCATCCCAATTTTTCCCAAATCATTTCTTATGATTTTACACTAATTATTACTATTTTTAATAATTTTATCAAGGCCCGTACAGTCGATTTCCAACAATGGCCATCGAACTGCACTTACAGCGACCTTTTTCGAATTTGATTTGGACGTATCTCCAAATCCAACCGTTAGATTTTGAATTTATAATATTCGTTAGAAAGCTCTTTTCGATACGAACCCAACGGTTCCGGTTTTAGGAGAATCCGACGGTCGGATCTCCCGTAATGTCCGTTTGAAATAAATGGTCGAAATTTACGAACTGCCGCGGCGCGGCGCGTTCTATTCAGGCCATTATATTATATATATAATATATATATAATATATATTCCGTCGATTTCTATTTAAAACGAATTATATATATATAGTTTTGAATTCGTTTCAAAAGCAAATTCAACTTCCATTTCAATTCAAATCAAAATCGAATTCTTCTTTATAAATTCGTTTTAAAATTCATCTCTATTCAATTCAAATTTCTAGTCAATTTGAATTCGTTTCACTTCATTTTAAATTCAATTCGAATTCGTTTTCAATTCAATTCAATTCAAATTGGTTTTCTATTCGATTCAAATTCATTTCGAAATCGTTTTATATTCAATTCATTTCAAAATTGTTATATACTCAATTCATTTCGAAATCGTTATATATTCAATTCATTTCGAAATCGTTATATATTCAATTCATTTCGAAATCGTTTTATATTCAATTCATTTCGAAATCGTTATATATTCAATTCATTTCGAAATCGTTATATATTCAATTCATTTCGAAATCGTTATATATTCAATTCATTTCGAAATCGTTATATATTCAATTCATTTCGAAATCGTGATATATTCAATTCATTTCAAAATCGTTATATATTCAATTCATTTCGAAATCGTTATATATTCAATTCATTTCGAAATCGTTATATATTCAATTCATTTCGAAATCGTTATATATTCAATTCATTTCGAAATCGTGATATATTCAATTCATTTCGAAATCGTTATATATTCAATTCATTTCGAAATCGTTATATATTCAATTCATTTCAAAATCGTTATATATTCAATTCATTTCAAAATCGTTATATATTCAATTCATTTCAAAATCGTTATATATTCAATTCATTTCAAAATCGTTATATATTCAATTCATTTCGAAATCGTTATATATTCAATTCATTTCAAAATCGTTATACATTCAATTCATTTCGAAATCGTTATATATTCAATTCATTTCGAAATCGTTATATATTCAATTCATTTCAAAATCGTTATATATTCAATTCATTTCGAAATCGTTATATATTCAATTCATTTCAAAATCGTTATACATTCAATTCATTTCGAAATCGTTATATATTCAATTCATTTCGAAATCGTTATATATTCAATTCATTTCAAAATCGTTATATATTCAATTCATTTCGAAATCGTTATATATTCAATTCATTTCAAAATCGTTATATATTCAATTCATTTCGAAATCGTTATATATTCAATTCATTTCGAAATCGTTATATATTCAATTCATTTCGAAATCGTTATATATTCAATTCATTTCGAAATCGTTTTATTCGATATAAATATCGTTCGCGTCAAAATGGCGCATCACTATTCAACACGGCTTTATATATTCTATTTCAAATATTTCTTTTTTGTCAACACACGACTAATCTCAACGAATGAGTACCGTCCATGTGTGACTATTTTTGTTAAATTATTTCGTTCAACACATGACTAATCTCAACGGATGAGTACAGTCAACACATGAACCTTTATTTTATATTGATAAAGATGTAAATTTTTATTATAAAAATAATTCGTTCAATTCTTTTTTTTGTCAACACACGACTAATCTCAACGAATGAGTACCGTCCGTGTGTGACTATTTTTGTTAAAATATTTCGTTCAACACATGACTAATATCAACGGATGAATATAGTCAACACATGAACCGTTATTTTATATTGATAAAGATATAAATTTTATTATAAAAATATTTCGTTCAACACATGACTAATATCAACGGATGAATATAGTCAACACATGAACCTTTATTTTATATTATTCTTTATTTTTCAAATTGGAATGAGGCCCAATCAATTACCATATAAAGTTAATTATATGGATTTTCATACAACACGTGTATATAATAGCATTGAAAAATAATCAACCATCAACCAAAGTGCACTACACTGTATAAGCATCAAATATAAATATCTAACGCTTATAACAGCCTGTCAATCAATCGATCGACATATTTAATCAATCAGGATGAGTGAACTTCAAATTTCATCCCAACACCCGTGTGGGGTTCCAAACAATCAAACACAGATTTTATTTGTGCAGTTGGGCGATGTGTAAAATTTATCGACCCAATCAATGTCATTCAAATAGGTGTACATAAACAAACCGTCTGGTTTGTAAATGAATATTTTATTTATTCGCATTCACGTTAAAAAATTATATTTTTAACGATAAAACATTTTATTTTAACATATGAATGTCTACTCAGTTCATTCTTTAAATAAAATGGTATTTTTATTTTTCTAACATATTCTAGAAAATTTCGGCGGCATAACGGCACGATACTAGAAACGGGACGAGGCCTAGCCTTATCCCCGGTCTAGTGAAGGCCCACGCCATTCACACATCAATCAAATTCACTTTCGTTATGCAAACCACAAAATTTGGAGTAAGGGTCTAACCTAGCCTTACTCCTTCGCCTTATAACGGCGCACGTCTAATCCTAATCAATTTATCGATTCGATTTTTCACACCACAAACCACATTCAAACCAATATCGCAATCAATCACCAAACAGTCAAACAAACAAGTCCATGGTCTGTGGACGATTGTGTCGGGTGCTACTAAGCACCGTCTGCATCCTAGTATATATATATATAACTAGCAAAAGAGAAATTTTGAGTGAGAAGTTCTCACTTATAGCTATCCTAGCTCCACGGCACTTCTTTGATAGAAATCTTCATTGTTTTCGCATCTTCGTCAGCTTCGTCGCTGCTTTCACTACATATGTAAAAACCGAATTTTTACTCTGCTATTCAATATATAAAAATCGAATTTTTAGTATGCTATTCAATATATAAAAATCGAATTTTTAGTATGCTATTCAATATATAAAAATCGAATTTTTAGTATGCTATTCAATATATAAAAATCGAATTTTTATTTCAAAGTTCAATATATAAAAATCGAATTTTTAGTATGCTATTCAATATATAAAAATCGAATTTTTAGTATGCTATTCAATATATAAAAATCGAATTTTTAGTTCAAAGTTCAATATATAAAAATCGCATTTTTATTTCTATGTCATATAGATAAAAATTATATTTTTATCACGCTATTTTCCATATAAAGATTTCACCTTTATAAAAATATAGACTTCGCCATTTCAAATTTAAAGATTTCATCTTTATAAAAATCTCATTTTTATTTTTCTACACATATAAAGATGATATTTTTAATCTTCCTATCATGTAAAAATTATATTTTTGACTCTCTACCTAACCAAAAATCATATTTTTACATCATCTATATAGTAAAGACTATATTTTTAATACTTTAAAAATATAAAAATCATATTTTTACTACTTTAAAAATATAAAAATCACATTTTTTTCCTAAATTAAAAAATCCTAACTTTTATAAATTAAAAATCCTAACTTTTATAAATTAAAAATCCTAACTTTTATAAATTAAAAATCCTAACTTTTATAAATTAAAAAAAAATATGAAAACTCACAGCGAAGGGGATGATCGCAGTTGCCCGCGGTGGAGGTTGAGGGGGTCGAGGCGTCTGAGGGGGGTGGCTTCTCTGGCGAGGGGACGCTGTGGGCGAGGGCCCGCGTTGATGAACGGCGGCAGCTTCGCGATAGGGGAGGAGAAGAAGGGCACGTGGTGCAGTCTCAATTTGGGAGTTCGCGATGGGGCTCGCGTTCGACTGGGGGAGGCTGGCGGGATGTGCGACGGCGAGGGAGGGGGCTCTGGCAGCTGGCCATGCGGTGGGCGACGACGTCTTCTGTGGTGGCGGCGAGGCACAGGGGCGACGGGCTTTTAGTTTTTTTTTTTTTTTTTTTTAAATCGATTTTAAAACTAAAGAGAAAGGGAGAGGATAAGGGGGTTTTATAATATATATATATTTAATTATTTTTATATTTCATATAGTTGACTTTTCATTCGAACCTCAAATCGAGCCCAACGACTGTCGTCCCTAGCTAATTACCCCCATTCCTAACACAATGGGATATGTTTCATCAGCTGATTCGGCCGTTTCGATCAGTTTTCGTTTAAATTAAAATATAAATCTATATATTCAATTTTAAACGTACACTTCAATTTACCGGGGTCACATATTAGCTCTAAAAATTCCAGAAAAATATTTTCTAGCTTCGTATTGACGATACGGTCCTAACAAAACTAGTTTCGTCGAATTCTGAGACCGTTTGAAAAATGGCCAATTTCCAGTCGATTAAAATCAACTGAAACTGGTCAAACGCGTTTTCCTTTGCCACGCTCACATATTGATTTGAAAAATTATGAAATTTGAAACCTAGCAATAATTTGACATCACGGACCCAACAAAACTGGTTCCGTCGAAATCCGAGGTCATTTGCAAAATGTCCATTTTTAAGGGCCTGAATTCCATAGCGACTATTCAGAATTTTCAACTGGACATATCTTTTGATTCCCGCTATGAAATCTTGATTTGTCGGATTCGTTGGAAAGATATCATCAATTAGATCCTAAGATTTTTGGTTTCACTAAAATCCGGATTGTTTTGCACCCGGTACATTCAATTGAAGTTTGAAATCGAATTATCGAACTACCGCGCCATTTTCAATTCTATTTATAATTATATATAATTATTTATATTCTAACGACGGCGTATATAATATATACGTCGAATTATATTCAAAATAAATTTCTCGTCGATTTTATTTAAAATAATCTATTTTAAATATTCAAAATTCGCTAAAATCGCCAAAATAAAAATTTTAAACTGGCCCAGAATTTCGGGTTATTACAATCTCCCCCACTTAAAACTTTTCGTCCCCGAAAAGGAACAAAGTCGAAAGTGGTTTGATTAATCAGCTCTACGTTCGATCTGGCTTCCATTCTCCAACTTTTCAATTTCTGAGAATTCTCAAAATTTCAGAAATTTGGCTAACACCCTAAATTTTCGAAAAATTTCGCCATAACCTCCCCTGCAATGGGAGCATCGGGGAATTTCAAATAGCTTCCCCGGTCCTTCAGATCTCAAAAAGAAAAAGAAAAAGCCAAGCGGCTAGCCAATAGGCTCACAAAATCATCATCACCCAAACAAAACAGGAAATTATGTAGTAAACATGTACCTATTTGTCGGGCAAACAAATTTTATTCTCTGGCTCTAGCCTCCTTGCTATGACCTGTTCAATGTAAGTATATGTATATGCAAGCAAACGCAACCAATTTTCAATATAGTTCAATATTCGATCAAATTAGGCAAAATGGTTGAAAATTAGCAAACAAATAGACAAACAACACAAACATCAATCAATTAGTGGATTAGAGTTTCAAATCCATAAAATTTGATATATATACAAAAAATCATGTTTTTGATGCCAATTCACAACAATGTGTACTAACTATATAAGTTTTGGTTCTCACACCAGTCTAATGGAAATATATCGATATCACACCTTCGTTACTCGAACATGAATACTAATGACAACTAGTCAATCATCAGAATCATCTTCGGGCCACTAGAGTATGATTCCACATCTATCTAGTATATTAAAACCTCGAATATACGTTCATGACGCGTATATGCAAAATCTTTATATACTCGATTGTCCATATTCAAAAATAAATAAATATTCAAATACGTTTTAAAAAGGTTTAAAATTTCAAAACAAAATGGTTTTCATTTGAAAAATATACTCTTCACACTCGTTCTAGGACACTACTGATCCTATCTCTAACGAGTCATTCTAATTGGATATTACTAATCCAATATCTGATGAATTCTTTCGTATGGTTCTAATGTGTCTTGTTCTCGAGCTCTGTAAACCAAAGCTCTGATACCAAATGTGACGGCCTGGAATTTCGCTCGATCCGAATCAGTCGTTAAACCGATCTAGACCGTTCGAAACCCCTGAACGTTGAGAACAGGACAAATCAGAACACAAACAGAAGAACATTTCATTGTATATTACAACAATGCATCAGATTACAAGAATATACAGAGTATAAATGAATAAATATTACACAGAAATGTCAGAGATTTAAATTACATTTAAATACATAGCAGCGGAAAATAATACAAAGCACAACTGAAGGTGATATACGGATACAGAGCTTTCCGGATATCATTCCAGCTGTAAACCAGGATCCTGTGAATATAAATCTGCAAAACCAAAACTACTAGCTGCCCGTGCGGAAAATAGGGGCACCCAGAGTTTAGGTTAAAACAATAAACTCCAGGTCAGTCATGTGACTGGTGTGAGAACTAAAACAGTTATTTAAAACTTTACTTTAAAAGAGAGTGATTCAAGGGACCACGCCGTATAACACGGAACGGGTTTCCTCCCAAGAATACCAGTGCATAGAATAAACAGCGCAATGCTTTTTTCGAAAAATGAAGCTATTATAAGACCCAGGTCCTATCATACAATGCAACGCAAGCCGGGGGATAGGGTTTTCCCTTATAATAGCCAAACATGCTTGGTACGTGTAAAACAAATCATTTGATACTATAATAAGTGTATAGTGTCAAAACAGTTTCAATCATAAATATAAATCATAGACGGCATGGGTACCATATATCATGTCGCCATACTAGTTCTACAATTGAAACCGCAATACACGTATTGGAAATTGGATTTCCGTCATGAGTCGAGGCAAGGGGCAAGCTCCTCTCCGCGTTCGAGACACTCTAGCAAATGCCTCAGGACTACGCACACTGGGTAACCCTTGGATGCAGCTGGGCCGGTCCTCACTTACGTTAGAGGATTAATTATGCCTGAACACACGTTTCCCGGTCCTTACAGACCTATAATCGAGGCGCCTCATCCAACAACCACAAAGGTGAAAAGTATATATATGTCAGGGCTGGTAAGTCACTGACACCACCAAAGCTAGAAAGAAACGTGCGCTCTCCCAGCGGTCCGTATCCCGTTTTTAACTCATACCGAGGTGTGAGGCTCGCGAATTCACGCTATACACAAAGCTACGCCACAAAGGCCGTGCTTTGATCATCAACCACAAGACTTTGCTTTTCAACAGAAGCCTTGATCTTTGCATCTTAGCGTGCCACACAGGCAGTTCATGCCATGCGACTGATGTCCATCGATATACAACCTCTGAGCTCGTACGTCTCAGAGAAGGGCGTTAAGCAAAAGAATAAATTCTCCGCCGCCAAACAGATGTATATTTAATAGAAATCAATCCACACAGAATAAAATCCAATGTCAGACACACAATCCATTTACAAGTCCGTTCTGGGTCTGAACGAAACCGGAGGCACTTTCCTCGCATATCCATTCATCTCCAAGTACGTCTGGACAACCACCAACTATTTCCATCCTCTTGGGTGTACAGCCCAATCAGGATCGTCAGTAATTATCCCTACGATGTGAAGACTTCCGGTCTTCAACCACCGTCTTCATCTTCGACATATCGTCGAATCGGTTATTCAGAATGGGTGTAAACCCGGACTTTCCGAACAACCCGCGTATATTAAAACAAATGTTACACAAACACAACATACGCCTCATTCCAATTCATTAGTCACTAACCGCAAATTAGCAAGAGAACAATTTCCCAAACATTAACCCCGAAGGCCGAAACCAACATCAGATCAATACCCAGGAAACCATTCTTCTTAGCCAACCTACAACTAGTTTCTAAATTTCACATTCTTAGGGAAATGTTCCCATTAATTTTATCCAAGATAAATTCTTTAAAATTTATCCTGTAATCTTCCTTTGGATGTCTTTTAAAACCAAATTATGGTTTTTCCAACTAGTCGAGATTAGCGAACCACAACGAAGTAATTATTTATTTTATTTCCCAATCCCAACCTATTCATCCCATGAAGCAAAACTGGTAATACTCCATATCTAACACCGTGGTGTTATCGGTAAAATTAATTACCATTTCACGTTCAAATCTAATTAAAGCTTTAACTATCGCTTTGGAGTAAAACGGGCGATACTCCATTCTCGCTCAATTCTAAATTTGATAATTTAGATTATCAATTCGAATTTCAATCTAATTGCAAATTCATTAAAACTCCCTTTTTCTGGGTTAAAGAACTAGGTGTTATTTAAAACACAGTTCACGACAAACCCAAATTAAATTCTATTTATTATCGGGTTAAAGAACTAGTGTTATTTAAAACACTGTTCACGATAAACCCATTTCAAATTCAATCAAATATATTAGAAATTTCGATTATTTAAAACCCCTTTTTAAATCTTATTTATTTATTTAAAAAGAAATCGGGTTTTAAATTTAGTTCAAAACTAGTTCATTTCGATAAAAATCTATTTTTATCTTTTCAAATATGGAGTTTTTCATCCCAATTTTTCCCAAATCATTTCTTATGATTTTACACTAATTATTACTATTTTTAATAATTTTATCAAGGCCCGTACAGTCGATTTCCAACAATGGCCATCGAACTGCACTTACAACGACCTTTTTCGAATTTGATTTGGACGTATCTCCAAATCCAACCGTTAGATTTTGAATTTATAATATTCGTTAGAAAGCTCTTTTCGATACGAACCCAACGGTTCCGGTTTTAGGAGAATCCGACGGTCGGATCTCCCGTAATGTCCGTTTGAAATAAATGGTCGAAATTTACGAACTGCCGCGGCGCGGCGCGTTCTATTCAGGCCATTATATTATATATATAATATATATATAATATATATTCCGTCGATTTCTATTTAAAACGAATTATATATATATATATAGTTTTGAATTCGTTTCAAAAGCAAATTCAACTTCCATTTCAATTCAAATCAAAATCGAATTCTTCTTTATAAATTCGTTTTAAAATTCATCTCTATTCAATTCAAATTTCTAGTCAATTTGAATTCGTTTCACTTCATTTTAAATTCAATTCGAATTCGTTTTCAATTCAATTCAATTCAAATTGGTTTTCTATTCGATTCAAATTCATTTCGAAATCGTTTTATATTCAATTCATTTCAAAATTGTTATATACTCAATTCATTTCGAAATCGTTATATATTCAATTCATTTCGAAATCGTTATATATTCAATTCATTTCGAAATCGTTTTATATTCAATTCATTTCGAAATCGTTATATATTCAATTCATTTCGAAATCGTTATATATTCAATTCATTTCGAAATCGTTATATATTCAATTCATTTCGAAATCGTTATATATTCAATTCATTTCGAAATCGTGATATATTCAATTCATTTCAAAATCGTTATATATTCAATTCATTTCGAAATCGTTATATATTCAATTCATTTCGAAATCGTTATATATTCAATTCATTTCGAAATCGTTATATATTCAATTCATTTCGAAATCGTGATATATTCAATTCATTTCGAAATCGTTATATATTCAATTCATTTCGAAATCGTTATATATTCAATTCATTTCGAAATCGTTATATATTCAATTCATTTCAAAATCGTTATATATTCAATTCATTTCAAAATCGTTATATATTCAATTCATTTCAAAATCGTTATATATTCAATTCATTTCGAAATCGTTATATATTCAATTCATTTCAAAATCGTTATACATTCAATTCATTTCGAAATCGTTATATATTCAATTCATTTCGAAATCGTTATATATTCAATTCATTTCAAAATCGTTATATATTCAATTCATTTCGAAATCGTTATATATTCAATTCATTTCAAAATCGTTATACATTCAATTCATTTCGAAATCGTTATATATTCAATTCATTTCGAAATCGTTATATATTCAATTCATTTCAAAATCGTTATATATTCAATTCATTTCGAAATCGTTATATATTCAATTCATTTCAAAATCGTTATATATTCAATTCATTTCGAAATCGTTATATATTCAATTCATTTCGAAATCGTTATATATTCAATTCATTTCGAAATCGTTATATATTCAATTCATTTCGAAATCGTTTTATTCGATATAAATATCGTTCGCGTCAAAATGGCGCATCACTATTCAACACGGCTTTATATATTCTATTTCAAATATTTCTTTTTTGTCAACACACGACTAATCTCAACGAATGAGTACCGTCCATGTGTGACTATTTTTGTTAAATTATTTCGTTCAACACATGACTAATCTCAACGGATGAGTACAGTCAACACATGAACCTTTATTTTATATTGATAAAGATGTAAATTTTTATTATAAAAATAATTCGTTCAATTCTTTTTTTTGTCAACACACGACTAATCTCAACGAATGAGTACCGTCCGTGTGTGACTATTTTTGTTAAAATATTTCGTTCAACACATGACTAATATCAACGGATGAATATAGTCAACACATGAACCGTTATTTTATATTGATAAAGATATAAATTTTATTATAAAAATATTTCGTTCAACACATGACTAATATCAACGGATGAATATAGTCAACACATGAACCTTTATTTTATATTATTCTTTATTTTTCAAATTGGAATGAGGCCCAATCAATTACCATATAAAGTTAATTATATGGATTTTCATACAACACGTGTATATAATAGCATTGAAAAATAATCAACCATCAACCAAAGTGCACTACACTGTATAAGCATCAAATATAAATATCTAACGCTTATAACAGCCTGTCAATCAATCGATCGACATATTTAATCAATCAGGATGAGTGAACTTCAAATTTCATCCCAACACCCGTGTGGGGTTCCAAACAATCAAACACAGATTTTATTTGTGCAGTTGGGCGATGTGTAAAATTTATCGACCCAATCAATGTCATTCAAATAGGTGTACATAAACAAACCGTCTGGTTTGTAAATGAATATTTTATTTATTCGCATTCACGTTAAAAAATTATATTTTTAACGATAAAACATTTTATTTTAACATATGAATGTCTACTCAGTTCATTCTTTAAATAAAATGGTATTTTTATTTTTCTAACATATTCTAGAAAATTTCGGCGGCATAACGGCACGATACTAGAAACGGGACGAGGCCTAGCCTTATCCCCGGTCTAGTGAAGGCCCACGCCATTCACACATCAATCAAATTCACTTTCGTTATGCAAACCACAAAATTTGGAGTAAGGGTCTAACCTAGCCTTACTCCTTCGCCTTATAACGGCGCACGTCTAATCCTAATCAATTTATCGATTCGATTTTTCACACCACAAACCACATTCAAACCAATATCGCAATCAATCACCAAACAGTCAAACAAACAAGTCCATGGTCTGTGGACGATTGTGTCGGGTGCTACTAAGCACCGTCTGCATCCTAGTATATATATATATATAACTAGCAAAAGAGAAATTTTGAGTGAGAAGTTCTCACTTATAGCTATCCTAGCTCCACGGCACTTCTTTGATAGAAATCTTCATTGTTTTCGCATCTTCGTCAGCTTCGTCGCTGCTTTCACTACATATGTAAAAACCGAATTTTTACTCTGCTATTCAATATATAAAAATCGAATTTTTAGTATGCTATTCAATATATAAAAATCGAATTTTTAGTATGCTATTCAATATATAAAAATCGAATTTTTAGTATGCTATTCAATATATAAAAATCGAATTTTTATTTCAAAGTTCAATATATAAAAATCGAATTTTTAGTATGCTATTCAATATATAAAAATCGAATTTTTAGTATGCTATTCAATATATAAAAATCGAATTTTTAGTTCAAAGTTCAATATATAAAAATCGCATTTTTATTTCTATGTCATATAGATAAAAATTATATTTTTATCACGCTATTTTCCATATAAAGATTTCACCTTTATAAAAATATAGACTTCGCCATTTCAAATTTAAAGATTTCATCTTTATAAAAATCTCATTTTTATTTTTCTACACATATAAAGATGATATTTTTAATCTTCCTATCATGTAAAAATTATATTTTTGACTCTCTACCTAACCAAAAATCATATTTTTACATCATCTATATAGTAAAGACTATATTTTTAATACTTTAAAAATATAAAAATCATATTTTTACTACTTTAAAAATATAAAAATCACATTTTTTTCCTAAATTAAAAAATCCTAACTTTTATAAATTAAAAATCCTAACTTTTATAAATTAAAAATCCTAACTTTTATAAATTAAAAATCCTAACTTTTATAAATTAAAAAAAAATATGAAAACTCACAGCGAAGGGGATGATCGCAGTTGCCCGCGGTGGAGGTTGAGGGGGTCGAGGCGTCTGAGGGGGGTGGCTTCTCTGGCGAGGGGACGCTGTGGGCGAGGGCCCGCGTTGATGAACGGCGGCAGCTTCGCGATAGGGGAGGAGAAGAAGGGCACGTGGTGCAGTCTCAATTTGGGAGTTCGCGATGGGGCTCGCGTTCGACTGGGGGAGGCTGGCGGGATGTGCGACGGCGAGGGAGGGGGCTCTGGCAGCTGGCCATGCGGTGGGCGACGACGTCTTCTGTGGTGGCGGCGAGGCACAGGGGCGACGGGCTTTTAGTTTTTTTTTTTTTTTTTTTAAATCGATTTTAAAACTAAAGAGAAAGGGAGAGGATAAGGGGGTTTTATAATATATATATATTTAATTATTTTTATATTTCATATAGTTGACTTTTCATTCGAACCTCAAATCGAGCCCAACGACTGTCGTCCCTAGCTAATTACCCCCATTCCTAACACAATGGGATATGTTTCATCAGCTGATTCGGCCGTTTCGATCAGTTTTCGTTTAAATTAAAATATAAATCTATATATTCAATTTTAAACGTACACTTCAATTTACCGGGGTCACATATTAGCTCTAAAAATTCCAGAAAAATATTTTCTAGCTTCGTATTGACGATACGGTCCTAACAAAACTAGTTTCGTCGAATTCTGAGACCGTTTGAAAAATGGCCAATTTCCAGTCGATTAAAATCAACTGAAACTGGTCAAACGCGTTTTCCTTTGCCACGCTCACATATTGATTTGAAAAATTATGAAATTTGAAACCTAGCAATAATTTGACATCACGGACCCAACAAAACTGGTTCCGTCGAAATCCGAGGTCATTTGCAAAATGTCCATTTTTAAGGGCCTGAATTCCATAGCGACTATTCAGAATTTTCAACTGGACATATCTTTTGATTCCCGCTATGAAATCTTGATTTGTCGGATTCGTTGGAAAGATATCATCAATTAGATCCTAAGATTTTTGGTTTCACTAAAATCCGGATTGTTTTGCACCCGGTACATTCAATTGAAGTTTGAAATCGAATTATCGAACTACCGCGCCATTTTCAATTCTATTTATAATTATATATAATTATTTATATTCTAACGACGGCGTATATAATATATACGTCGAATTATATTCAAAATAAATTTCTCGTCGATTTTATTTAAAATAATCTATTTTAAATATTCAAAATTCGCTAAAATCGCCAAAATAAAAATTTTAAACTGGCCCAGAATTTCGGGTTATTACAGTAGGGTCCTGAGACATTTGCTAGAGTGTCTCGAATCGGAGAGAAGCTTGCCCCTTGCCTCGACTCATGACGGAAATCCAATTTCCAATACGTGATATTACGGTTTTAATTGTAGAACTAGTATGGCGACATGATATATGGTACTCATGCCATCTATGATTGATGTTTATGATTGAAATTGTTTTGACACTATACACCTATAATAGTATCAAATGATTTGTTTTTAAATGTATCAAGCATTATTTGGCTATTATAAGGGAAAACCCTATCCTCCGGCTTGCGTTGCATTGTGTGATGGGACCTAGGTCTTATAATAGCTTCATTTTTCCAAAGAGCATTGCGCTGTTTTGTTGTATGCACTAGTATTCTTGGGAGGAAACCCGTTCCGTGTTATACGGCGTGGTCCCTTGATTTACCTAACTTTAAAAATAAAGTTTTAAATAACTGTTTTAGTTCTCACACCAGTCACATGACTGACCTGGAGTTTATTGTTTTAACCTAAACTCTAGGTGCCCTTATTTTCCGCACGGCAGCTAGTAGTTTTGGTTTTGCAGATTTATATTCACAGGATCCTGATTTACAGCTGGAACGATGCTCAAAAAGCTCTGTATCTGTGTATTACTTTCAGTTGTGTTTTGTATTGTTTTCCGCTGCTGTGTAATTTATTGTAATCTCTGATATTTATCGAATGTATTTTATTCATTCATACTCTGTATATTCTTGGATTCTGATGGAATTGTTGTAATAAACAATGAAATGTTCTTCTGTTTGCGTTCTGATTTGTCTTGTCCTCAACGCCATTCGGGCTTTCCTTACCGGGGAAGTTCGAGTCGTGTCAGAGTGCTCAAACTGTTACGACCCGAACTTCCCCGGTAAGGAAAGCCCGGATACTTTGAGAAAAACACACAAAAGAACGTAGATAGAAGAACATTTCATTGTATATTACAACAATTCCATCAGAATACAAGAATATACAGAGTATGAAGAAATATTACACAGAAAATATCAGAGATTTAAATTACATTTAAATGCATCACTGCAGCGGAAAGTATAAAACACAACTAAAGGAGATATACGGATACAAACCTTTCCGGATATCATTCCAGCTGTAAACCAGGTTCCTGTGAATATAAATCTGCAAAACCAAAACTACTAGCTGCCCATGTCAAAATAAGGGCACCTAGAGTTTAGGTTAAAACAATAAACTCCAGGTCAGTCATGGGACTGGTGTGAGAACTAAAACAGTTATTAATCTTTATTTTAAAGTTTGGTAAATCAAAGGACCACGTCGTATAACACGGAACGGGTTTTCTCCCAAGAACACCTATGCATAAAACAATAGCGCAATGCTAAATAAAGAACGATGAAGCTATTATAAGACCCAGGTCCCATCACACAATGCGACACAAGCCGGACGATAGGGTTTTACCTTATAATAGCCAAAGAATGCTTGATATGCTAAATTTCATCTTTTATTATTACTATAAGTGAAGAAATCAATTTCAATCATAAATATCAATCATTGGCGGCATGGGTACCATATATCATGTCGCCATACTAAGCTCTACAATCACAACCGCAAATGTCACGTATTTGGAAGTTGGATTTCCATCTGTGAACCGAGGCAAGGGATCGTCCTCTACCGAATTCGAGACATTCTAGCCCGTGTCTCAGGCAAGCGCGCACACAAGCCTTGGATCGTCAGGGCCGGTCCACCGATGTGGATTAAAATGCCTGAACACTGCGTTTCCCCACCCTATGGGGTGTCAATGAACCAACGAATGACTCCATCGGCTTCACTATCCGAGGCGCCTCGCAACAGCAACAACCACATAAGTCAAACTCGTCAGGGCGTCTAAAACCACTGACGCCACTTCTAGCTAGAAAGAAACGCATGTCCTCCCTGAAGCCCTCTCCCGTTTCTGGTTCGCCGCCGGGGTGTGAGGCTCGCGAATCAACGTTACACAAAGCTACGCCACATAGGCCGTGCTTTGATCATCAACCACAAGACTCTGCTTTTCAACAGAAGCCTTGATCATTTGCATCTTAGCATGCCACACAGGCAATTCACGCTATGCAATCGATATCAATCACACAGAATGAAATCTGATGTCAGACACACATCCATTTACAAGTCCGTTTCGGGTCTGAACGAAATCGGTGGCACTTAGTACCTCGCATATCCATTGATCTCCAAGTACGTCACTAACTGATTCCATCCTCTTGGGTGTATGGCCCAATCAAGATCATCAGTAATCACCCAAACGACGTGAAGACCTCCGGTCTTCGACTTATCATCGTATCAGTCATTCAGAATGGGATTAACCCGGTCTTTCCGAATAACTCGCGTATATAATAAACAAGTGTTACACAAACACAACATACGCCTTATTCCAATTCATCAGTCACTAATCGTAAATAGTAAGAGAACAATTCCCCAAATATTAACCCCGAAGGCCGAAACCAACATCAGATCAATACACAGGAAACCATTCTTCTTAGCTAACCTACAGTTAGTTTCTAAATTTCACTTTCTTAGGGAAAGATTCCCATTAATTTTATCAAAGATAAATTCTTTAAATTTATTCTTTAATCTTCTTTTGAATATCAATTCAAACCAAATTATGGTTTATCCAAACTAGACGGGATTAACGAACCTTACCGAAGTAATCATGTGTTTTAATTTCCCAATCCCAACCTTTTTATCTCATGAAGTAAAATTGGTCATACTTCATATCTAACACCACGGTGTTATCGGTAAATTCAATTACTATTTCATGTTCAAATCTAATTAAAGATTTAACTATCGCCTGAAGCAAAACCGGTGATACTCCATTCTCGATCTTTTCAATCTAATTAAAGATTCATTAAAACTCCACTTAGTTTTAATCTTTGACTGGGTTAAAGAATCAGTGTCATTTAAAATAGGTTCACGATAAACCCCAAAATCACATCATATTTCAGTCAGTCCCTAACCGTAAATTAGCGAGTGAGCAATTCCCTAACTATTAACCCTGAAAGCCGAAATCAACATCAGATCAATACCCCAGAAACCATTCAACTTAACTAATCTCCAGTTAGTTTCTGAATTTCTTAATTCCTTTGGGTCTAAGAACAATATTATTGAAGATACTGTTCGTGACAACCCAAAATCACATTTGATATTAAATACAAGGCTCTGAATAGAAAATATATCGGCTTATATTCAATATCAAATTCTACGACCAACAAATATCGTCTTGGAAACAACGATATAAATATATCTTTCAAATTTGGAAAAGGTCGCTGTAAGTGCAGTTCGATGGCCGTTGATGGAAATCGACTGTACGGGCCTTGATAAAATTATTAAAAATATCAATAATTTGTGTAAAATCATAAGAAATGATTTGGGAAGAATTGGGATGAAAAACTCCATATTTGAAAAGATAAAAATAGATTTAAAAATGGTCATTTTCCAGTCGATTAAAATCAACTGAAACTGGTCAAACGCGTTTTCCTTTGCCACGCTCACATATTGATTCAAAAAATTACGAATTTTGAAACCTAGCAATAATTTGACATGACAGATCCAACAAAAGTGGTTTCGTCAAAATCCGAGGTCGTTTGCAAAATTCCCATTTTTAAGGGCCTGAATTCCATAGCGACTATTCTAAATTTTCAACTGGACATAACTTTTTATCCCCGCTATGAAATCTCAATTTTTCAGATTCGTTGGAAATATATTCTCAATTAGATTCAAATATTTTTGGTTTCGTTAAAATCCAGTTTATTTTGAACCCTGTACATTCATTTGAAATTTGAAGTCGAATTATCGAACCACCGCGCCATTTTCAATTCCTTTTATAATTTAAAATAAATATTTATATTCTAATGACAACCTATATAAATATATACATTGAAATTCTATTCAAAATAAATTTCTCGTCGCTATTATTTAAAATAATTCATTTTAAGTATTCAAAATTCATCGAAATTGTCAAAATAAATTTTTTAAATTGGCTCGCATTTCCGGGTTATTACATATTTGCAATTTGATTTCCTGAGTTAATAAATTCTAGTAAAATATTTTCTTTATTTACGTTATCTCCTAGGAAATGATGTCTCACATCAATATGTTTTGTTCTAGCATGATGTGTAGGATTTTTAGATAGGTTTTATAGCACTTGTATTATCGCAGTAAGTTAATGATTTGGTTTTACCAATATCTCTTAAAATTTATTGCATATATATATATATATATATATATATTACTTGAGAACAAGCCAAAGCAGCAGATATAAATTTTGCTTCAATCGTTGACAAGGAAAAATATTTAGCTTTTTACTAAACAAGAAACCAGGGAATGACCCAAAAAGTTATAGGTTCCACTTGTGCCTTTTCAAATTGATTTACAACCATCATAGCCAGCATCACAATAGGAAATTAATTCAAATGAATTGTTTTTAAGATAGAATAAACCAAAGTCTACTATATGTTTGACATATCATAGAATACATTTTACAGCTTTTAAGTGAGTTTCATTAGGTTGTGATTGATATCTAGTGCAAAGACAAAAGCTATGCATTATGTCTAGTCTACTCACAGTTATATATAATAAGGATCATATCATTTCTCTATATAGTTTCTGATCCACATATTTTGAAGAATCATCTTTACTTAAGGTTTCTTTGTCATAGGAGTGGATTTTCCTTTAGTACTAGCTATGTTAAATTTATTAATTAAATCTCTAGCATATTTTCTCGATTAATAAATATTCCATTATCTAATTGTCTAATTTGTAATCCTAAAAAGAAAATGAGTTCTCCCACATAACTCATTTCAAATTCTTTTTTCATGATTTCAGAAAATTCTTGATTTATTTTATTATTTATTGATCCAGAAATTATATCCTCTACAAATGTTTGTACTAATTGAATATCATTTTCATTTCTTTTAATAAATACTGTATTATCTTCTTTATCAATTTCAAATTTTGATTGTAATAAAGTTCTTAATCGATCATACTAGGTTCTAGGAGCTTGTTTAAAATTGTATAAGGCTTTTTTTAACTTATAAACGTGGTTAGGAAATTTTTTATCCTTGAATAATGGAGTCTTCTTTAACGAATCCCTTTAGAAAAGCACTTTTTACATCCATTTGAAATAATTTGAAATTAGTATGATTAGCGAAAGCAAGTAGAATTCTAATAGCTTCCAGTCTTGTTATGAGGGACAAGGTTTCGTCGTAATCTATTCCTTTTCTTGGCAATATCCTTAAGCAACTAATCGTGCATTAGTTTTAACGTCCTCACCAAGGGTCATTCATTTAATTTTAAACACCCATTTAGTTCATATTATAGTTTTATTGTAAGGACCCGTAACTTCCCCGTGAAGGAAAGCACGAATACTTTGAGAACAACACACAAAAGGACGCAGACGGAAGAACATTTCATTGTTATTACAACAATACCATCAAATACAAGAATATACAGAGTATAAATGAATAAATTACATTCGATAAATATCAGAAATTTTAAATTACATTACTGCAGCGGAAAAATAATACAAAACACAACTGAAAGTAATACACGGATACAGAGCTTTTCGAGCATCGTTCCAGCTGTAAATCAGGATCCTGTGAATATAAATCTGCAAAACCAAAACTACTAGCTGCCCGTGTCGAAAATAAGGGCACCCAGAGTTTAGGTTAAAACAATAAACTCCAGGTCAGTCATGTGACTGGTGTGAGAACTAAAACAGTTATTTAAAACTTTACTTTAAAAGAGAGTAATTCAAGGGACCACGCCGTATAACACGGAACGGGTTTCCTCCCAAGAATACCAGTGCATAGAACAAACAGCGCAATGCTAAATAAAGAAAAATGAAGCTGTTATAAGACCCAGGTCCCATCACACAATGCAATGCAAGCCGGAGGATAGGGTTTTCCCTTATAACAGCCAAACATGCTTGGTACGTTTAAAACAAATCATTTGATACAATAATAAGTGTATAGTGTCAAAACATTTCAAATCATAAATATCAATCATATGCAGCGTGGGTACCATCTATCATGTCGCCATACTAGTTCTACAATTAAAACCGCGATATCACGTATTGGAAATTGGATTTCCGTCATGAGCCGAGGCAAGGGGCAAGCTCCTCTCCGCGTTCGAGACACTCTAGCAATGCCTCAGGACCCCACTCTGATCCTTTGGAACCTCCAAGGCCGGTCCTCTCTTACTTTTGAGGATTAGTTATTCCTGAACACACGTTTCCCGGTCCTTACAGACCTATATCCGAGGCGCCTCGTATCCAACAACCACACAGGTGAAAAGTATATAAATGTCAGGGCTGGTAGGTCACTGACACCACCCTAGCTAGAAAGAAACGTCGTGCACTCCTTGGGTCCGTATCCCGTTTTTAACTCATACCGAGGTGTGAGGCTCGCGAATTCACGTTATACACAAAGCTACGCCACACAGGCCGTGCTTTGATCATCAACCACAAGACTTTGCTTTTCAACAGAAGCCCTGATCAATTGCCACTTATGCGTGCCACATTGGCAATTCACTCCATGCGACTGATGTCCATCGATATCCAACCTCTGAGCTCGTACGTCTCAGAGAAGGGCGTTAAGCAAGAGAATAAATTCTCTGCCGCCAAACAGATGTATATTTAATAGAAATCAATCAACACAGAATAAAATCCAATGTCAGACACACAATCCATTTACAAGTTCGTTCTGGGTCTGAACGAAACCGGAGGCACTTTCCTCGCATATCCGTCCATCTCCAAGTACGTCTGGACGATAACCAACTGATTCCCTCATCCTGGGTGTACAGCCCAATCAAGATCATCAGTAATCACCCAAACGATGTGAAGACTTCCGGTCTTCAACCACCGTCTTCATCTTCGACATCTCGTCGAATCGGTTATTCAGAATGGGTATAAACCCGGCCTTTCTGAATAACCCACGTATATAATAAACGAATGTTACACAAACACAACAAACGCCTCATTCCAATTCAGAATATTCTTTTATTCACAAAATCACATTCCTAGGGAAATGTTCCCATTAATTTTATCCAAGATAAATTCTTCTAAATTTATCCTATAATCTTCCTTTGGATATCATTTCAAACTAGTCGGGATTAACGAACCACACCGAAGTAATTATTTATTTTATTTCCCAATCCCAACCTATATATCCCATGGAGAAATACTAGTGATACTCCATTCCTAACACCACGGTGTTATCGGTAAAATTAATTACCATTTCACGTTCAAATCTAATTAAAGATTTAACTACCGCTTTGGAGCAAAACTGGTGCTACTCCATTCTCGATCACCTTTCAAATTTGATAATTTAAATTGTCAATTCACATTTTAATCTAATTAAAGATTCATTAAAACTCCTCTTAGTTTTAATCTTTTCAAAAATCAATATTCTGTCTTTAACTGGGTTAAAGAACCAATGTCTTCTAAAACATGATTCACGACAAACCCAAATCACATTTGATGTTAAATACAAGGCTCTGAATAGAAAATATACCGGCTTATATTCAATATCAAATTCTGAAACCAACAAATATCGTATTGGAAATAACGATATAAAATATATCTTTCAAATTCCCATAACAATATCTGTATAGTCACGAAATCCAACATCGAAATATTCCGAAGATAATTTCGATTCAACTCCAATCCACGTATTGGGAATATTGATTATTTTTAAAATCACTTTCAAATTCAATTTATTTATTTCAAAAATAAATTGATTTTAATTCTAGTTCAAAACTAGTTCATTTCGATAAAAATCTATTTTTATCATTTCAAATGTGGAATTCTCCAGCTCAATTCTTTCCAATCCATATATTATGATTTTACACAAATTATAGATATTTTTAAAAATTTTATCAAGGCCCGTACAGTCGATTTCCATCAACGGCCATCGAACTGCACTTACAGCGACCTTTTTCGAATTTGATTTGGACATAATTCCAAATCCAACCGTTAGATTTCAAATTTCAAATATTCATTGGAAAGCTCTTTTCGATACGAACCCAACGGTTCCGGTTTTAGGAGAATCCGATGGTCGGATCTCCCACAACGTCAATTCGAAGTTAATGGTCGAAATTCATGAATTGCCGCGGCGCGACGCGTTCTATTCAGGCCATTCTATATATAATATGTATATATTATATATATTTCGTCGATTTCCTTTTTAAAACGTATTTTATAAATCGTTTTAAATTCGTTTCAATTCAATTCAATTCGAATTTACCTTCTATTTGATTCAATTCGAATTCGTTTCAATTCAATTTCAGTTCGTTTTAAATTTCATTCAAAACGATTTCAATTCGTTTTTAACTCAGTTTCAATTTAATTCAATTTCAATTCATTCCTAATCGATTTGAATTCAAATTCACTTTCTATTCAATTCGAATCGAATTCATTTCCTATTCGATTCGAATTCATTTCAAATTGATTCAATAAAATTTCAATTTGAATTTTAATCTAATTAAATTTGAATTTCATTTCAAAATATTAAATTTTGAAATCACTTTTCAATATTTATTATAAAACGAATAAAATCGATATAAATATCGTTCACGTCAAAATAGCGCAACTCTAATCAACACGGCTTTATATATTTCAAAAACTTCTTTATTCTATTCAACAAATGAATATTTATTCTATTCAACACATGAATCTATATTTCTTTCAACACACGACTATTTTTGTTATGTAAAATATTTTATAAAACTATGGTATCTATCGTTTGATTTTAATTAGACTCCATCGCAAAGTAGTTCTAATTTTAAATATGATAAAGATGTAAATTTAATTGTTAAAATATTTTACTCAACACATGAATAGTTTCAACACATAAATATCATCAACACATGACTATTTTTATATTCAACACATGAATCTATATTTCTTTTATAATATTCATTGTTTTCCCGATTGGAATGAGGCCCAATCAATTACCATATAACGTTAATTATATGGATTCCATACAACACATGTATATAATAGCAACAATAAACAATCAACCATCATCCAAAGTGCACCACACAACTGCATAAGCATCAAATATAAGTAATCGACGCTTACACAGTCTGTCGACCGATCGATCGACATACAATTAAATAATTGGGATAAGTGTACCCAAATATCATCCCAACACCCGTGTGGGGTTTCAAATCAACAAACACAGATTTTTATTTGTGCAGTTGGGTGATGTGTAAAATTTATCGACCCAATCAATATCAGTCAAATCAGTGTATATAAACAAATCGGCCGATTTGTTTATAAATATTTATTTATTCACTTTCACGTTAAAAATTATATTTTTAACAATAATATATTTTATTTTAACACATGAATTTCTATTCATTTATCAAATAAAATGATATTTTTATTTTCTAATTTATTTTAGAAAATTTCGGCGGCATAACGGCACGATACTAGAAACGGGACAAGGCCTAGCCTTATCCCCGGTCTAGTGAAGGCCCACGCCATTCACACACATCAATCAAATCCATTCCATTTCACCAAACAATTCAATTCAAACCAATTAGACTAACCAACTACACAACCAAACAATTTAACAAACAAGCCATCCATGGTCTGTGGATGACGGGTGTCGGGTGCTACTAAACACCGTCTGCATCCAAGTATATATATATATATATAACTAGAAAAAGAGAATTTAGAGTGAGAAGTTCTCACCAATAGCTATCCAACTTCACGACACTTCATAAGTAGAAATCTTCGTCGTTCTCGCCTTTTTGTCATCTTCGTTGCCCGCAGCCACTACATATATAAAAATCGAATTTTTACTTCGCTATTCAATATATAAAAATCGAATTTTGACTTCGCTATTCAATATATAAAAATCGAATTTTCACTTCGCTACTCAATATATAAAAATCGAATTTTCACTTCGATATTCAATATATAAAAATCTAATTTTGACTTCGCTATTCAATATATAAAAATCTAATTTTGACTTCGCTATTCAATATATAAAAATCGAATTTTTACTTCGCTATTCAATATATAAAAATCTCATTCTTCACTGCTATTATATAGATAAAAATTCTATTTTTACATCGCTACTCTCTATATAAAGATTTTGCCTTTTCATATATAAAGATTTTATTTTTATATTCTCTATTATATAGAAATTTTATTTTCAATACACTACTTATATAAAAATATTATTTTTATATCTTCTATTATATAAAGGTCATATTTTTAATACTCTACACAAATAAAAATCATATTTTTAATCTTCCTATGATATAAAAATCTTATCTTTATCCTTTCTATGATATAAAAATCATATCTTTAACCTCACAAAGATTACATTTTTATCGACTCTACACACATTCAAAACTGAAATTAAAGTAAAACAAATGTAAATAAATATAAAAACTCACTTCTTTGCGGATCTAGGTGTCGGAGGAGAGTCGTCGGGTGCTGTTGGTGTCGAGGAAGTCGCGGTGGTGGTCGGTGGAGGTGTTAATTGCAAAACAAACATTCGAAATCGGGTTTTTAACAAGGAGGGGGACCCACGGGGTTTGTGGGTTGTCGCTGGAGATGTGGGGAGGCCGAGGAAGGGGGTAGCTGTCGGCGGTGGATGGCCATTGGCCATAGGTGGGCGGATTTGGGGTTTTCTGGAAGAGGGGGAGGGCGAGAGGGAGGATCAGAGAAGGGGACAACGACAGGGGGAGGAGGGGGAGGCGGTGGCTTACGCCACCAGCGGCGGTGGCAGCAGCGCCGCTGCAGCGGCGGTTTGGGGTCTCGCGCCCCCTTTTTCTTTTTTTTCTTTTTTTTATTTCGAAAGTGAATTTCAACGGGGGGGGGGGGGGGGCTGCGTAGTTAAGGGGATGAAGAGAGAGGAATTTCCTTTTTATTTTATTTATTATTTTATTTCAAAAAAAAAGTTGACTTTTTATTTCGGCCTCGAAACGAGGACCACCGCTTGTCGTCCATTGCGTATTACCCCCATTCCGAACACAATGGGATATGTATCGTAAGCTGATTCGACCGTTTCGATCAGTTTTTGTTAAAATCAACATATAACTCTATATATTAAATTTGAACGCGTATTTCAATTTACCGAGGTTACATATGAACTTTAAAAATTCCATAAAAATATTTTCTAGCTTCGTATTGACGATACGGTCCTAACAAAACTAGTTTCATCGAATTCTGAGACCGTTGGAAAAATGGCTATTTTCCAGTCGATTAAAATCAACTGAAACTGGTCAAACGCGTTTTCCTTTGCCACGCTCACATATTGATTCGAAAAATTATGAAATTTGGAATCTAGCAATAATTTGACATCACGGACCCAACAAAAGTGGTTTCGTCGAAATCCGAGGTCGTTTGCAAAATGTCCATTTTTAAGGGCCTGAATTCCATAGCGACTATTCAGAATTTTCAACTGGACATATCTTTTGATCCCCGCTATGAAATTTTGATTTTTCGGATTCGTTGGAAAGATATCATCAATTAGATCCTATTATTTTTGGTTTCACTAAAATCCGGATTGTTTTGCACCCGGTATATTCAATTGAAGTTTGAAATCGAATTATCGAACTACCGCGCCATTTTCAATTCTATTTATAATTATATATAATTATTTATATTCTAACGACGACGTATATAATATATACGTTCGAATTATATTCAAAATAAATTTCTCGTCGATATTATTTAAAATAATTCATTTTAAATGTTCAAAATCCGCTAAAATTGCCAAAATAAAAATTTTAAACTGGCCCAGATTTTCGGGTTATTACAATCTCCCCCACTTAAAACTTTTCGTCCCCGAAAAGGAACAAAGTCTAAAGTGGTTTGATTAATCAACTCTGTGTTCGATCTGGCTTCCATTCTCCAACTTTTCAGTTTCTGAGAATTTTCAAATTCTTCAAAAATTTGGCTAACACCCTAAATTTTCGAAAAATTTCGCCATAACCTCCCCTGCACCGGAACCACGGGAAAATCCCGAAATTGCCATATAGGCCTTCTGATCTCAAAAAGAAAAAGCCAAGCGGCTAGCCAATTGGCTCATAAAATCATCATCACCCAAACAAAACAGTAGATTATATAGTAAACATGTACCTATTTGTCGGGCAAACAAATTTTATTCTCTGCTCTAGCCTCCTTGCTATGACCTGTTCAATGTAAGTATATGTATATGCAAGAAAATGCGACTAATTTTCAATACAATTCAATATTTGGTTTAATTAGGCTAAATGGTTCAAAATTATCAAACAAATAAACAATCAACGCAAACATCAATCAATTAGTGGATTAGAGTTTCAAATTCATAACTTTGATACATATACAGAAAATCATGTTTTTGATGCCAATTCACATTAATGTATTCTAGCTATATTAGTTTTGGTTCTCACACCAGTCTAATGGAAATATATAGAAATCACACCTTCGAAACACGAAAATAAATACTGGTAACGCTGCAGCATTATCAGAATCATCCCCGGGCAACTAGAGTGTGATCCTATATCTATCTAGTATATTAAAACTTCGAATATACGTTCATGACGCGTATACGCGAAATCTTTATATACTCGATTGTCCATATTCAAAATAAATAAATATTCAAATACGTATAAAGCGATTTAAAATTTTCAAAACAAAATTGTTTTCATTTGAAAAATATACTCTTCACACTCGTTCTAGGATACTACTGACCCTATCTCTAACGAGTCATTCTAATTGGATGTTACTAATCCAATATCTGATGAATTCTTTCGTATGTTTCTAATGTGCCTTGTTCTCGAGCTCTGTAAACCAAAGCTCTGATACCAACTGTAAGGACCCGTAACTTCCCCGTGAAGGAAAGTACGAATACTTTGAGAACAACACACAAAAGGACGCAGACGGAAGAACATTTCATTGTTATTACAACAATTCCATCAGATACAAGAATATACAGAGTATAAATGAATAAATTACATTCGATAAATATCAGAAATTTTAAATTAGATTACTGCAGTGGAAAAATAATACAAAACACAACTGAAAGTAATACACGGATACAGAGCTTTCCGAGCATCGTTCCAGCTGTAAATCAGGATCCTGTGAATATAAATCTGCAAAACCAAAACTACTAGCTGCCCGTGTCGAAAATAAGGGCACCCAGAGTTTAGGTTAAAACAATAAACTCCAAGTCAGTCATGTGACTGGTGTGAGAACTAAAACAGTTATTTAAAACTTTACTTTAAAAGAGAGTAATTCAAGGGACCACGCCGTATAACACGGAACGGGTTTCCTCCCAAGAATACCAGTGCATAGAACAAACAGCGCAATGCTAAATAAAGAAAAATGAAGCTGTTATAAGACCCAGGTCCCATCACACAATGCAATGCAAGCCGGAGGATAGGGTTTTCCCTTATACCAGCCAAACATGCTTGGTACGTTTAAAACAAATCATTTGATACTATAATAAGTGTATAGTGTCAAAACATTTCAAATCATAAATATCAATCATAGGCGGCATAGGTACCATCTATCACGTCGCCATACTAGTTCTACAATTAAAACCGCAATATCACGTATTGGAAATTGGATTTCTGTCATGAGCCGAGGCAAGGGGCAAGCTCCTCTCCGCGTTCGAGACACTCTAGCAATGCCTCAGGACCCCACTCTGATCCTTTGGAACCTCCAAGGCCGGTCCTTTCTTACTTTTAAGGATTAGTTATTCCTGAACACACGTTTCCCGGTCCTTACAGACCTATATCCGAGGCGCCTCGTATCCAACAACCACACAGGTGAAAAGTATATAAATGTCAAGGCTGGTAGGTCACTGACACCACCCTAGCTAGAAAGAAACGTCGCGCACTCCTTGGGTCCGTATCCCGTTTTTAACTCATACCGAGGTGTGAGGCTCGCGAATTCACGTTATACACAAAGCTACGCCACACAGGCCGTGCTTTGATCATCAACCACAAGACTTTGCTTTTCAACAGAAGCCCTGATCAATTGCCACTTATGCGTGCCACATTGGCAATTCACTCCATGCGACTGATGTCCATCGATATCCAACCTCTGAGCTCGTACGTCTCAGAGAAGGGCGTTAAGCAAGAGAATAAATTCTCTGCCGCCAAACAGATGTATATTTAATAGAAATCAATCAACACAGAATAAAATCCAATGTCAGACACACAATCCATTTACAAGTTCGTTCTGGGTCTGAACGAAACCGGAGGCACTTTCCTCGCATATCCGTCCATCTCCAAGTACGTCTGGACGATCACCAACTGATTCCCTCATCCTGGGTGTACAGCCCAATCAAGATCATCAGTAATCACCCAAACGATGTGAAGACTTCCGGTCTTCAACCACCGTCTTCATCTTCGACATCTCGTCGAATCGGTTATTCAGAATGGGTATAAACCCGACCTTTCTGAATAACCCACGTATATAATAAACGAATGTTACACAAACACAACAAATGCCTCATTCCAATTCAGAATATTCTTTTATTCACAAAATCACATTCTTAGGGAAATGTTCCCGTTAATTTTATCCAAGATAAATTCTTCTAAATTTATCCTATAATCTTCCTTTGGATATCATTTCAAACTAGTCGGGATTAACGAACCACACCGAAGTAATTATTTATTTTATTTCCCAATCCCAACCTATATATCCCATGGAGAAATACTGGTGATACTCCATTCCTAACACCACGGTGTTATCGGTAAAATTAATTACCATTTCACGTTCAAATCTAATTAAAGATTTAACTACCGCTTTGGAGCAAAACTGGTGCTACTCCATTCTCAACCACCTTTCAAATTTGATAATTTAAATTGTCAATTCACATTTTAATCTAATTAAAGATTCATTAAAACTCCACTTAGTTTTAATCTTTTCAAAAATCAATATTCTGTCTTTAACTGGGTTAAAGAACCAATGTCTTCAAAAAATGATTCACGACAAACCCAAATCACATTTGATGTTAAATACAAGGCTCTGAATAGAAAATATATCGGCATATATTCAATATCAAATTCTGAAACCAACAAATATCGTATTGGAAATAACGATATAAAATATATCTTTCAAATTCCCATAACAATATCTGTATAGTCACGAAATCCAACATCGAAATATTCCGAAGATAATTTCGATTCAACTCCAATCCACGTATTGGGAATATTGATTATTTTTAAAATCACTTTCAAATTCAATTTATTTATTTCAAAAATAAATTGATTTTAATTCTAGTTCAAAACTAGTTCATTTCGATAAAAATCTATTTTTATCATTTCAAATGTGGAATTCTCCAGCTCAATTCTTTCCAATCCATATATTGTGATTTTACACAAATTATAGATATTTTTAAAAAAATTATCAAGGCCCGTACAGTCGATTTCCATCAACGGCCATCGAACTGCACTTACAGCGACCTTTTTCGAATTTGATTTGGACATAATTCCTAATCCAACCGTTAGATTTCAAATTTCTAATATTCATTGGAAAGCTCTTTTCGATACGAACCCAACGGTTCCGGTTTTAGGAGAATCTGATGGTCGGATCTCCCGCAATGTCAATTCGAAGTTAATGGACGAAATTCATGAATTGCCGCGGCGCGGCGCGTTCTATTCAGGCCATTATATATATAATATATATATATATATATTATATATTTCATCGATTTCCTTTTTAAAACGTATTTTATAAATCGTTTTAAATTCGTTCAATTCAATTCAATTCGAATTTACCTTCTATTTGATTCAATTCGAATTCGTTTCAATTCAATTTCAGTTCGTTTTAAATTTCATTCAAAACGATTTCAATTCGTTTTTAACTCAGTTTCAATTTAATTCAATTTCAATTCATTCCTAATCGATTTGAATTCAAATTCACTTTCTATTCAATTCGAATCGAATTCATTTCCTATTCGATTCGAATTCATTTCAAATTGATTCAATAAAATTTCAATTTGAATTTTAATCTAATTAAATTTGAATTTCATTTCAAAATATTAAATTTTGAAATCACTTTTCAATATTCATTATAAAACGAATAAAATCGATATAAATATCGTTCACGTCAAAATAGCGCAACTCTAATCAACACGACTTTATATATTTCAAAAACTTCTTTATTCTATTCAACAAATGAATATTTATTCTATTCAACACATGAATCTATATTTCTTTCAACACACGACTATTTTTGTTATGTAAAATATTTTATAAAACTATGGTATCTATCGTTTGATTTTAATTAGACTCCATCGCAAAGTAGTTCTAATTTTAAATATGATAAAGATGTAAATTTTATTGTTAAAATATTTTACTCAACACATGAATAGTTTCAACACATAAATATCATCAACACATGACTATTTTTATATTCAACACATGAATCTATATTTCTTTTATAATATTCATTGTTTTCCCGATTGGAATGAGGCCCAATCAATTACCATATAACGTTAATTATATGGATTCCATACAACACATGTATATAATAGCAACGATAAACAATCAACCATCATCCAAAGTGCACCACACAACTGCATAAGCATCAAATATAAGTAATCGACGCTTACACAGTCTGTCGACCAATCGATCGACATACAATTAAATAATTGGGATCAGTGTACCCAAATATCATCCCAACACCCGTGTGGGGTTTCAAATCAACAAACACAGATTTTTATTTGTGCAGTTGGGTGATGTGTAAAATTTATCGACCCAATCAATATCAGTCAAATCAGTGTATATAAACAAATCGGCCGATTTGTTTATAAATATTTATTTATTCACTTTCACGTTAAAAATTATATTTTTAACGATAATATATTTTATTTTAACACATGAATTTCTATTCATTTATCAAATAAAATGATATTTTTATTTTCTAATTTATTTTAGAAAATTTCGGCGGTATAACGGCACGATACTAGAAACGGGACAAGGCCTAGCCTTATCCCCGGTCTAGTGAAGGCCCACGCCATTCACACACATCAATCAAATCCATTCCATTTCACCAAAAAATTCAATTCAAACCAATTAGACTAACCAACTACACAACCAAACAATTTAACAAACAAGCAATCCATGGTCTGTGGATGACGGGTGTCGGGTGCTACTAAACACCGTCTGCATCCTAGTATATATATAACTAGAAAAGGAGAATTTAGAGTGAGAAGTTCTCACCAATAGCTATCCAACTTCACGACACTTCATAAGTAGAAATCTTCGTCGTTCTCGCCTTTTTGTCATCTTCGTTGCCCGCAGCCACTACATATATAAAAATCGAATTTTTACTTCGCTATTCAATATATAAAAATCGAATTTTGACTTCGCTATTCAATATATAAAAATCTAATTTTCACTTCGCTATTCAATATATAAAAATCGAATTTTCACTTCGCTATTCAATATATAAAAATCTAATTTTGACTTCGCTATTCAATATATAAAAATCTAATTTTGACTTCGCTATTCAATATATAAAAATCGAATTTTTACTTCGCTATTCAATATATAAAAATCTCATTCTTCACTGCTATTATATAGATAAAAATTCTATTTTTACATCGCTACTCTCTATATAAAGATTTTGCCTTTTCATATATAAAGATTTTATTTTTATATTCTCTATTATATAGAAATTTTATTTTCAATACACTACTTATATAAAAATATTATTTTTATATCTTCTACTATATAAAGGTCATATTTTTAATACTCTACACAAATAAAAATCATATTTTTAATCTTCCTATGATATAAAAATCTTATCTTTATCCTTTCCATGATATAAAAATCATATCTTTAACCTCACAAAGATTACATTTTTATCGACTCTACACACATTCAAAACTGAAATTAAAGTAAAACAAATGTAAATAAATATAAAAACTCACTTCTTTACGGATCTAGGTGTCGGAGGAGAGTCGTCGGGTGCTGTTGGTGTCGAGGAAGTCGCGGTGGTGGTCGGTGGAGGTGTTAATTGCAAAACAAACATTCGAAATCGGGTTTTTAACAAGGAGGGGGACCCACGGGGTTTGTGGGTTGTCGCTGGAGATGCGGGGAGGCCGAGGAAGGGGGTGGCTGTCGGCGGTGGATGGCCATTGGCCGGAGGTGGGCGGATTTGGGGTTTTCTGGAAGAGGGGGAGGGCGAGAGGGAGGATCGGAGAAGGGGACAACGACAGGGGGAGGAGGGGGAGGCGGTGGCTTACGCCACCAGCGGTGGTGGCTTACGCCACCAGCGGCGGTGGCAGCAGCGCCGCTGCGGCGGCGGTTTGGGGTCTCGCGCCCCCTTTTTCTTTTTTTTTTCTTTTTTTTATTTCGAAAGTGAATTTCAACGGGGGGGGGGGAGGCTGCGTAGTTAAGGGGATGAAGAGAGAGGAATTTCCTTTTTATTTTATTTATTATTTTATTTCAAAAAAAAAGTTGACTTTTTATTTCGGCCTCGAAACGAGGCCCACCGCTTGTCGTCCATAGCGTATTACCCCCATTCCGAACACAATGGGATATGTATCGTAAGCTGATTCGACCGTTTCGACCAGTTTTTGTTAAAATCAACATAAAACTCTATATATTGAATTTGAACGCGTATTTCAATTTACCGAGGTTACATACGAACTTTAAAAATTCCATAAAAATATTTTCTAGCTTCGTATTGACGATACGTTCCTAACAAAACTAGTTTCATCGAATTCTGAGACTGTTGGAAAAATGGCCATTTTCCAGTCGATTAAAATCAACTGAAATTGGTCAAACGCGTTTTCCTTTGCCACGCTCACATATTGATTTGAAAAATTATGAAATTTGGAATCTAGCAATAATTTGACATCACGGACCCAACAAAAGTGGTTTCGTCGAAATCCGAGGTCGTTTGCAAAATGTCCATTTTTAAGGGCCTGAATTCCATAACGACTATTCAGAATTTTCAACTGGACATATCTTTTGATCCCCGCTATGAAATTTTGATTTTTCGGATTCGTTGGAAAGATATCATCAATTAGATCATATTATTTTTGGTTTCACTAAAATCCGGATTGTTTTGCACCCGGTATATTCAATTGAAGTTTGAAATCGAATTATCGAACTACCGCGCCATTTTCAATTCTATTTATAATTATTTATATTCTAACGACGACGTATATAATATATACGTTCGAATTATATTCAAAATAAATTTCTCGTCGATATTATTTAAAATAATTCATTTTAAATGTTCTAAATCCGCTAAAATTGCCAAAATAAAATTTTTAAACTGGCTCAGATTTTCGGGTTATTACATTTATCCTCTGATCTAGGAATAAGTTCCCATACATCATTTCTGGTGAATTGATTCAATTCCTGTTGCAAGTATCCATGAATCATTAGAAGATGCTTCCTTTGGATTTTTGGGTCCAATAGTTGATATAAATGCTATATTACTCATATTATTTAATTGATTTATGGTTCTAACTACAGATTCAATATCTCCTAGTAGATCCTCTACAGGATGATCTCTTAAAAGCATAATTCTTTTATTAGGTTGATTAATTTCATTTTTTAATTTATTTTATTCATTATCATTACCATATTCATTTTTATTTTGATTTAAATATTTATAATTTTCATCAAATGATACATTTAGATTTTATTCAATAGTATTATTTTCAAATTCAAAACTGTATATGTTTTATTTCTATTTGAATACCAATAAATACTCCTTTATCCGATTTAGGATCAATTTTATCTACATTTTCTTTAGTATTCAAAATAAATCATTTAGTCCTAAATTTTTTGAAATAAGATACCTTCAGTTTCTTATTTTACAGAAGTTCATATGGAGTCCTATTTTTTAATGGTCTAATTAAGATTCTATTTAAAATATAACAAGTAGTAGCAAGTGCTTTAGCTTCAAAAACTTTTTGGTAAACTACTATATATCAGATAACATAGATCTCGCACACTCTTTTTTCATCCTATTATTATGCTTAACTACTCCGTTTTGTTGAGGAGTTCTTGGAAAAGAAAATTTATGAGTAATTCCCTTTTTAGTACAAAATTTCTCCAAAAATTTCATTTTCAAATTCTCAACCGTGATCGCTACGTATAGTTTTAATTTTCAAAGATAATTGATTTTGAATTATCTTAGAAAAAGTTCTAAATAATTCAAAAGAATTACTTTTATGTTTAAGAAACAAATTCTAAGTAAATCTAAAGCAATCATCGATAATTACGAAAGTGTATTTACTATGGTTTATTGACAGTTTTTGAGATGGATCAAATAAATCCATATGAAGTAATTCTACTGGATTTGAAGTAGTAATCTCATTATTTGACTTGAATGAACTTTTTCTTGATTTCCTTAATCGGCAAGCTTCATATAAATTATCTAATTTAAAATTTATTTTGGGCAATCCCCTAACTAAATCTAATTTAGAGATTTTAGATAGATGTTTGAAATTCAAATGATCAAATCTCTTATGCCAAATCCAAGGGTCACTTGTATTGGCCGAAAAAAAAATTATCATTTGAAAATTTCATATTAATATGTAAATATTTTTCTTTCTAGTTCCTTCAAAAATAATGTTTGAATTACTATCTTAAATAAAGCACGTATCTTTTCCATATTTAATTTTATAGCTTTTATGGCATAATTGACTTATATTAAGCAAGTTATATTTTAAATTCCTAACCAATAAAACATCAAAAGTAGTAGGATTTTTAGAATACTGACACTGCCATTGCCAATCGCTCCATCCGAGTTATCACCAAAATGGACCATTCTACCATCTTCATAGACTATATTGCACAACATTCTCGATTTCTCTTCATATGCCTCGAACAGCCACTATCCAGTATCTATTTATATCTTCTGATTTGCACCATTTGACCATTAATTTTTGAATCATCAACAATATGTAACACCTCTGTTCCTATACAACATACCGGTTTGGTAGACAACTTGATTTTTCAATATAATTAAATGCAGACTTATGAAACAATGATGAAATGCTTACTTTAGAACTACTGTTACGAAAATCATCAAAAATTGCCATTTAAAATTTTCAAAATTCAGATTATGAAAACTTCGAAAACCAATGCTCTGATACCAATTGTTGGTGATGCAGATTAACTGTCACGGCCCGTTCCGGACTAGCCGACATTTCTCAGAAATGCGCTGTGCCGATGTCCAACTAGCACGAGACGGTCGCCAAAGAAAAAGGGTGTGAAGCTAAAACTACCAAAGGAACCTATATTATATCTCACAGCGCATGGAGTAAAATATAATAACAACATAACTTTGACATAAAACAGGCGAGACAGTGCATAAGATGAAAACTAAATCATCATAGCAGCGGAATCCATAATACAGCTTATGATCCAACATCATTATTACAACTTCAAATTACTGTCTACAAAGCAATAGAAAGAAAAGGTACACTACTAATACCCAAGCAGTGACCAGCTACAACACAGGGAGTATATATGTATATCATACGTGGAAGATTCCTACTCGTCTCCGGACAGCTACTCGCGCATTACCACCTAACCTGTCTCTAGTCTAGTGGTAATGCGCGAGTAGCTGTCCGAAGACGAGCATGAGGCTTCCCCGTACGGTATACATATATACTCCCCGTGTTGTAGCTGGTCACTACTTGGGCATTAGTAGTGTACCTTTTCTTTATTTTGCTTTAGAGACAGTAATTTGAAGTTGTAATAATGATGTTGGATCATAAGCTGTATTATGGATTTCGCTGCTATGATGATTTAGTTTTCAGCTTATGCACTATCTCACTTGTTTTATGTCAAAGTTATGTTGTTATTATATTTTATTCCATGCGCTATGACATATACTACAGGTTCCTATGGTAATTTTAGTTTCACACCCTTTTTCATTGGCGACCATCCCGTGCTAGTTGGAGTGACATAGCGCATTTTGGAGAAATGTTGGCTAGTCCGGAGTGGGCCATCACATTTGGTATCAGAGCCTATACCCAGCCCGAATTGTGTGTGTAATGCTGCGGATGTCAGTCGGTGTCACTACTACAAAAGTGGGCATATTCGACACTATTTTGCTGTGGTCGTAGATCAAAAAAGCATTGCCGTAGGCCCTTTTTTCAAATAGGCAACACTCGGCGGGCATGGCATCCACAACCATTGCATTAGCCATCTAAAGCAACGCTTTTGCCCATCTACGGCCACAGACAGAAAGCGTTGCCTTAAGTAGAGCTTTCTTTCTATTGCAACTGTGTATGAATGTAATGCAACAACATACAACGTTGCCTTAAGTAGAAGCCAGATCCTGGCTTCCAGGTCATGATAGCGGGGTCCACATAGACTTTCCACGTCAGCTGCCAACGTGTCACATGCCACATCAGCTCGCCACGTCAACTATCCATGTGGTACCACGTAAGTTGTGGGCCCCACGTACCATACCATTGTGGAATTAATAATATTACGCTTAATGCAACACCACAGCAAAGTCTAATGCAACACCACAGCATAGTCTAACACAACACCACAACAGAGTATAAAGCAACACCACAACAATCTAATGCAACACCAGAAAACCTCAACTGCAATGGTAAAAAAATCAATTGTGACACCATAAAAAAATTAACTGCAGCTGTAATACAAACCTGTAATTACATATATTCAATCCAAAACATTGTACAACGTTCATACATATATACCAAAATATTCATACAACAAATCCTCCCAAAACATTCATCACCACAATCAGACCAACCAATTATATATACAACTCACAAGTGCCATCACCAACACATTCCACAAGTGCCATCACATCGTTTAAAAGAACAATCCGAATATATCACAAGTGCTAACACATACCATCCAAGTACTTCATTCTGTTGCCAGGGTTGAAGAAGTACAAATGTTAGCATCTTCATCACTTGTTAAGGTGACACAAAAGTCTCTGACATCTAAATTAAGATCTGGATTGGCTTCACCTAGCTTTTTTAACACCCATGACACGCTCTCTTTCACTTTTCTATTAACCTTTTCTTCCAAATCCGCCTCAAGCTCTTACCTTATTTTTTGTGTCAGCTCTTGCACATAACTATCCGGTGAACCAGGAGTTGTTGGAGACTTTTTAGCTAATTTATCTTGCCTTCCTACAAGCCAGTCCCGCATGTGGCTCTTCCCACCAGAAACAAGTGCATCTGCCTCAGCAATGTTTCCTGCATCCACCATTGCTTGAACCTTTGCCTACAAAATGAAAACCAGGCAAGCATATAGATAATTAGGCAGCTGGCAGGAATGAATTTATTAACAGAACTATTTCTCTTTCAAAGTAACTATGTGTTTGATTTAATAAGCAGCTCCAACAAACGTACAATATGCCAATTATACTGACATAAGTATTGCTATTTCAGTATCTAATTATATATGTACTCCTGTATTTGGCCTTTAGTTTGTTAGTCTTGTAACTTCTGCCTGGTTCTCGTTTATATGTTTCCAAATAAACCAAGGCAGCGGATGGGGATGCTTTTTCTGGGTCCTTCTTTCTCTGTCAAGTATTAGGATTACCAATAATTCAATGATATAACAAATTAGAATTATCATGTGGTCAATTCAAATAAATCACAATAAAAAATAACTTAAGTTAAAAAAATAATATCTTTTCTTTGGCTACCGCATGAGTTTTGGGACCCATGGTATGTGTCTCATTTAACCAATTACAATGCACAGAGTTAGGGTCAGCTAGGGCATGGAAATCAAAAAAAAAATAGCACTAAACAAGGATAATGTGAACTACTAAAGTAAAGATTAGCATTAACCAAGATACTAAGCATTATACAAATGTGAATATCATTAAAACCGTACCTAAACTGCTTCATCCCCCTAGTATTTCAAGAGCATTTTAAAATCCTCCAACAGAATTGTACTGGGCATATTTGCAAGCCTTTCCTCATCAGCTGATTTTTTTTTAATAATACCTTGCTTTGATGCGAGACTTGTACTGCCTCCAAGAGTCGTTAAGCGTGTACAAGACCCACTTATGTCCTTCTTCCGGTATGACACACCTAGACTGCAATATATCAATCACAAAATTCAGGAGACAAACTAATTAATTAAAACTAAACATTTAGGAAGTCAATTGAACTGTATATGGTTAAGGAAATTAGATTGTACCAGAGCATAATCCAATATTTGTCGCTTTAATTGATCAGGAACAACATCCCAATTGATGTAAGTAAGAGACACATTATCCTTTGCTAGTATACCAAGAAAATTGCTTAGCTCTGTAATATTATCATATACTAGCTGACCATCCTCATTCAGCTCAATGACTTCTTTATCATCAGGGGTTCTAGCATGCACCTTGGTCATTTTTGACTTCCCTCTAGGTTTTTTTGACCTTGTACTTTACCTACCAGGTTCAAAAATGTGAGTAGGAAAAAGACACACTCAACAGTGCAGTGCAGTGCACAGATAAAGAAATATTATATTGTACCTGTACATGCTTCATCTTCCTGTGCAATCCACTACTGCTCTAATCGATCAGTAAGATTTTCCATTGTTAGAGGTGCTTCAACATTCTTCTTTTGACATTTCCACATCGCTAAATAAGCATCAACTAAACTAGTAGCTTCACATGAATTGGTTGTTTGTTTGAGCAATTTGCTACATGTAGGTTTTAAAATGGATGGACGGGACATTGTTGGTTTTAAAACTCCCGAAAAAGACGGTGTAGGGTTCATCAATTCCTTTAATGTTTTTGTTAATTTACCCCGGTTACTGAGTTCATTTTGACTGGGAGTGTGTGTCATGATTAACTCCTTGTTGAAGCCGGCTTTCTTTGGGGGGGAGGGGGTGCGCTTCATCGCTTCCTTCTCAATTTCAATGGCTGCATTGGTTCGTGCATGAGTTCTTGGTCCAGGTAAAGGATCCTTTGACTTAACAATTCTAATTCTCTACAATTAAGTTGAAGTTCAAGATTTTTTACATTCATAAAGGCAAAGACAATAAGTAATAAACAAATAACTTCTTTATACCTTCGAATCTGAAGAATCATCAGTGACATCTTGACCAGCATTTTCTGAGATATATTCATCACGTCCAACAACATCTTTACCTTTATCTTTCTTATTTCATGCGGAAACCTCTTGCATACAACTAACCAATGAAGGCACCCCAAGTTAACTAATAATTGCATCATTTTCTTGCATTCGCGCGATTTGCTCTTGTTCATACTTCGTCAAAACTGATGGTTGTGAGAACTGCAAGCAGATTAGCATTATTACTCACCATCGATGATAAATTTAAGCTAGTTAACCAAATAGAGTTGACGTATAAACAGTTCTTGCTATTTTGACAGAGTGCATGCACAAAGGACAATTAGTTACTTGAATTAGCTGCAGCTTTCATGGTGGAATAAGATTTCATCCGGATTAATAAAACTGAAATGAAAACTGAAAAATACCTGAACATCAACTTCATTCTCTCGGGTACCATCATCATTACCTGTTTCATTTCCTACATTTAATTTCCTCCTGGTTCCTTTGTCCGTCACAGTAACATCTTCTTCATCATTATTCATATCAGGCTCCGATGGTAGTTTCTGCTGACCCACTTGAGTTGGGTTGTTTTTCATCATTTTATATTGCTGCTGAAATTTATGTGCAGTAGTATACTTGCGCTTTACAACCGACTTCTTAGCAGAACCTGGAACAATAAAAATAATAATGATGTCCTCCTTCATAGTTCTTTACACACACAGAGATATATATAAGAATGGTTCTACATTTCATATACTTATATACCTTGAATTATGTTTTTCCTTGGCCGTATGATTACATGTGGCTGCAGTTGAATCAATGGCTCACTGTCTCTGTCAATGGTGTTGTTGATGTAAAAAACCACTTCTTCTTGCTTATTGCAGCCTTGTACGTACTCGTTTACGTCCTTGTCATTCAATATTAGCTGTCAGCCACCCCTCGTTCCTTTGCTGATATAGACTCCTCCTATTTTAGTGTAATAAGACAATCTTTAACAAAGTCCATAAGCACACTGTAAGAAAACTAGTCTACATCATGTTTTGTTACTACGAAGGATTCTCCGCCGATGCAACATGTCCTTCGGAACTGTCCGCCATGTTGCAGTCGGATATTAATAAGTTCATCCGTCCTGTACAAACTGAATACAATATAACAAGTTACATGCATGTTAAAGTGGACAAAAAACAATAACTATAACATTTTGGTCTATAACCAATTTAGATGACTGTAAAGAAAGACATTAAATCATAAAACATGTGAACAGTGTAGATTGCAATATGAGAAAAGAGTGCCAAATACATTCATCAAAGATAATAATTTCCAACTAAAAAAAAGTGCCAAATACATCATAAATTAGACCAAATTAAAGCAATAAGGAAGATGAATTTTTTGTCCTAACGAGATAGAATAGGATCAGGAACTTATGCTTCTAGTTCTGTTTGTAGTTGTATTACGGGGACGTCATCCCTAATCCAACCCCCATCCACAACTTCTAGTTCTAGTTCACCACCTATGCCCATATCATGTGAATGCGTATTGCTCATGTCTTCTTCAATTGCATTCTGATTTTCAGTATCACACCAATCTCTCGGCAATTTTTTAATAGCGTAATGACTGTTCTTTTCAACTGCATCTTCCACATAAAATACTTGCTGCACTTGCAAAGACAGGACATAAGGATCAGTTTTATGGAACTTGCTAAAATTTGCTCAAGTAAGACCATATGAATCTTTTTCCTCTTGGTACCAGCAACACTTAAAAAGGACCACTGTGAAAGCTCCCCAATAATCAAGCTCAAAAATTTCTTCGATTGATCCATAGTAATGGACATCATCCACTATTGGGTTTTGGTCTTTCGAACTTGCAAAGCTGGTGGTTTTGGCAGTCAAAAATACACCACTATTTTATGTGGTACATCGAGAATCTCTAAATTTTGAGTGAAATCCATATCCATTTACTATATAACCGCTAAACTTCCTAGCTACTCGATTAGGACATAATGCAAATACCTCTAAATCTGTTGAAATATTGTCCTTTTTCAGAACCTCTTCTGTAACAACCCAAATTTTTAATAACGCATTAAAACAAGAATTAAGGCAGAATTAAATTTTAAAATAAGAATCAAGCGAAACGGGTTGCGCTGTTGCGTTCGTCTCGGAATTCTGGTTGGAAACGAGTCCGAAATTTCGTAAATCGGAGTCCATATGACCAAGATATGGCCCATAGAAGATTTCAGAAAATTCAAAATTCAGCCCGAAATTCAAAATCAGCTCAAAACAGATTGGGCGGGAAAATTTCCTGCCCTACCCCAGGTCGACTGGGGAGTTGACCTGCCCCCCCAGGTCAACTGGGGAGTCGACCTGGGTGTCAACCTGGGGGTCGACCTCCCTGGTCGGGCCAGGTTAGCCTGATGCACCTGCTTGTTTGTGTGGTCTGGTAGGTTGGCCTGTAACGATTTTCAGTGGTTCAGATCTAAACTAGGGTTAATCTAAGGGCCAAAACTAGTCCTAACTTCTATAAAAAGACCCTAAGACCTAGCCTAAACCACCACAAATCATTCTAACAACGAAGTGCTGCCAAAATGTCTCTTGATCATGGCCTCCATCTCCAACTTCAAAGGCTTGAGCTTTCAAACTAGATCCATGACAAAGGAGCAAGCTTTCTACATCAAATCAAGGAAGTAGAGCACCATCTCAACACCATTCTATGACGATTCTTTCTCTTAATCCTCTAGCCACGATTTGTAAGTTCTAGATGCTTTTAGATTGAAATAATAACATGAATATGATATGTGATAAAGTTGAAATTGGATCTATGCATGATATTCAATCCATGTTCCTTCTTGTTTATTTTTGATCTTGACCTTTGGGGATGTTGCTATAGCATTAATTTGAACCTATGCATGTTGCAGATCACTCTTTCATGTCCTTAGCATGCATGTGATGATGTTTTTCTCTCGAATCTTGTTTTATGCAAAGTTTCCACCTTCCCCCATTTATTTTCTTTTGATGAACCTTGGTCGATTTCGGACCTAGGCCTAAACTACGATTTACATGCGATTTGTATACGGGGAAATTTGGGGTATTGCCAATGTAATTTGCAAGTTTGGGCATACATGAATTGGCATATGAATTAAATCACGGGTTTTGAGACTATGCAAGTTAAATCAAGGGATTGGGCTTATGTAAATTAGGCATAAGTGGAATTGGGAACATGAACCATGATGTGGGTTTATATAGGCATGAACGCGGCAAAAAAAATGTAATTTTGGCTAGAACTTGATTTGTGCAAATTGGCATAAACTTGACATACATGCAAATAGGCGAGAATAGGACATATGTAAAGTGGCTAGAATTGGGTACATATTTTCATGGGCATGTAAGGTGGAACTTGGGCATATGTATAGTAATATGTAAAGTGGGGATTTTGGCTTAGATGACACATATGTGATTAACAATCTAACGGATGTCTTCGACACGAGGTTAGACGTGAGTTGTGGTGTAATTCTGCCCGGAACCGCCCGACATATCCAGTGACCACAACAATAATAGTCTAATGTGAGAGGTCGCAGGCAAAGATTAGATTGTGGTAATGCATGAACCCGAGGTTGGAATGGATTTGCGGTGTAATTCTGCCCGGAACCGCCCGGCATATCCAGTGACCGCAAATAAGTCCAATGTGAGAGGTTGATGCATTAGTAAATAATAAATGAATATGACATGGATGGGTAGGTTAAGTAACTTGATTAGAATAATGACACTTAACCAATATGACATGGACGGGTAGGTTAAGTAACTTGATTAGAATAATGACACTTAACCAATATGACATGGACAGGTAGGTTAAGTAACTTGATTAGAATAATGACACTTAACCAATATGACATAGATGGGTAGGTTAAGTAACTTGATTAGAATAATGACACTTAACCAATATGACATGGACGGGTAGGTTAAGTAACTTGATTAGAATAATGACACTTAACCAATATGACATGGACGGGTAGGTTAAGTAACTTGATTAGACTAATACACTTAACCAATATGACATGGACGGGTAGGTTAAGTAACTTGATTAGACTAATACACTTAACCAATTATGACATGGACGGGTGGGTTAAGTAACTTGATTAGACTAATGACACTTAACCAATATGACATGGACGGGAGGGTTAAGTAACTTGATTAGACTAATGACACTTAACCAATATAACGTAGATGGGTGGGTTAAGTAAAACCGGACTTGATTTCTAGATGACACTTAACCATATAACACGATTAGAGGATAGGTTAGTTTAACCTGAATAGGTCGATAACACCCGACTAGTATAACGCGAGGCATGGTAAGGTTAAGTAAACTCACGAGGGTAACACTTAACCGTTATAATTTGACTAGAGGATCGGGTTAGATTAACATATACTTAACCAATCCAACATGATAGCTTGATGGGGTTAAGTCATGAATCGCTTAAATATACTTAACCAATCTAACATGATAGCTTAATGGGGTTAAGTCATGAATCGCTTGAATATACTTAACCAATCTAACATGATAGCTTGATGGGGTTAAGTCATGAATCGCTTGAATATACTTAACCAATCTAACATGATAACTTGATGGGGTTAAGTCATGAATCGTTTGAATATACTTAACCAATTTGACACGATGATTTGGATAGGGTTAAGTCATGAACCGCTGGAATACGCTTAACCAACTTGACATGTGATTCGTAGGGCTAAGTCATGAACTTGAATGACAACACTTAGCCAACTTGACATGAAATGTAAACGGGTTAAGTCACGAACTGGAATGACCACACTTAACCAACTTGACATGCTAGACTGATAGGGGTTAAGTCTTGAGTTTAGATGACAACACTTAACCTGCTAGACGGAAACCCTAGTTACGCGGTCCTTTTCAGAAGTAACCCTCTTGGATGTATCACGATACCCAAGGGACTAGGCTAGGGTGGGGCACGATTACTGGGCTGATTGTAAGCGACCAAAACGGCGGCTGAGTTTGGTGCGCCATTGTAGGTTCAGGCGGACTATGGTCGTGCACGTAGTCCAGAGTTGAAAAAGCAGGCATGAGCACCAGTAGTTTTACACTGTGCGTACTTGGAATGGTGTCAGTGGTTGACACCCTAGGACTTGATACACCCTAGGGTAGACCTAGCATAGAGTAGCTACATTTGTGATTGGGTCATATGACACCGACACACAACGAGCTAGGTCTTGTAGGGAGCCGATCAACTAAAGCGTGACGTAGGGCGTTGTTCAATAGGTAGCGTAATCCCTAGTGGTCCTAGGTGGCATAAACCCTAGTCGAAAACGTCCATTAGGTAGCGTAATCCCTAGTGGTCCTAGGTGGCATAAACCCTAATCAAATCTAGAAATTGTTCAATAGGTAGCATAATCCCTAGTGGTCCTAGGTGGCGTAAATCCTAGTTGAACACGCGATAATTCATGATAAGGGAATCTGGCCAGAACAAGGATAGCAGTCCGAGCGACTTCAAGGATGGTGACACTACGTTGTAGTAGTATATAATAACGTGATGGAACCCGTACGATGTACGGCAAGGGTCTATACATATACATGGAAGGGATGATACGAGTTAGGATGCTAGTACGGTCGGTGCAGTGGACGTTAGACATGCGATGCTATTCCGAGTTTACCTTGGTTATCCTGTTACCTTGGTTATCTTGTTACTTGAGTTTATCCTGTTATCTTAGTCTGATCTGTTTATCTTGTCATCATGCTTATATTTACTTTCGGTTTATACATGTCATGTTACCCTTACCTGTTTTTAGGCTGAAAGCCACTAGGACTTACTCAGTCTTTATGACTGACCCGTTTTGTTTCGCCTCTTTTTCTTCCGTCCCCCCCCCAGGTTTACAGGGAGGAAATGTTGCTACTTAGTGCGGATCTTTCTGCTTCAAGATTATCATCGATGGCTTGGACTTTTCTTGGCTATGGCTATTTTACTGTTTTACTTGGGGAATAATTTATGACTATGGGTTTATGCTTCTTTATTATTGCAAGACAGGTTTCGATGTAAGTAATTTAATGGCACTTTGATGTAAAAAGTTTTAGACCTTACTAATGTTATAAAGTAATGAAATCATGTTTACTTCCGCTATTTTTATATGTTCTGTCTTGTAATATTTCTGTGCATGTTTACCTAGATAATACTCCACCAAAGCTAGTGCATTCCCTTTGTGAGTGACCCTAGCGGAGATGGGGTGTTACATTTGGTATCAGAGCAGAAGGTTACCAGACTGGGCAAAAGTTTTTAAAACCTTCTGAAACTATTTTCAAAGCCATTTTACAAAGAAGCATTTTTCAAGAAAAGTTTTAAAGAAAAAGGCTATTCCCCAAAAAGCCATTAGCATTATCCTTCGCTCCCTTGATTGAATCTCTCTTCCTTTCTTTCCTCCGCCTGTAGTCACAGTAGTTTTAACTGTGACTAATCCTTTTCTAGCTACGTAAATGTTTTCCGTGCGATGGAGGAAGTTCTCAAGAGACCCGTTACCGTGTTATACAAGAAAGGATAGGAGTGGATAAGGCGAATAAGACTCAGCACAAGAAGGTAGTTAAGTACTATAGGACAAGGACATGGGCAAAGAACAAGATCATCGAGAGGGAAATTGTATACTCTCAGCTAAGAGGGATGGTAACGTTTCCGTTAAAGGTTTTCCTTTCTATCATCCCATTAGGACTTTGTTTGGTACATCGCATCCTTTTTTAATCTTGCTTCGATAGTTGAGTCTCTGCACCTTAGTACTAACATAATAGAGGGTCCCGTTTTGTCTCAAATCCTGTTGGGAGATCGTCCCATTTATTCATGACTTGTTTGGATTTGAGGACATCTATGACTTTTGGGAATAATGCTTATGTTTTTGAGCTATGGGTTGATTTTAGGAATGAAGTGGTCATCCCGTAAGGGTGCCATTCTCGGGTCGGAAAGGAGGGTAGTTAGACTCTTGACTTGCCTCGATAATACCCTCGAAGTCTCGTGTAACCTTTAGGGTTCTGTCGTGATTGGTTACCTAGAATCTCTTGATGCATTTGTTGGTAATCCGTTCGAGTGGAGTTCACCACTAAGGCGGATGGTTCATTTCGCTTGTGCATGAGATATAGAAATCACTCTAGTAAGTACACTTGGTAACATGGTTGGCATCTGTTTGTTTTCAAAGATAAGTTCTTCTGCGTGGAATGCCGTAGAGCAAGAAAACGAGATCCATGATTCACTAGTGAATTTTGGAGAGCTTACATGAAACCTTGAGTACACGGATATGGTTGAGTCAAGTATACTAAAGGGAGAATAAGAAAAGTGGAACGAGAGGCGACAATGAAGTGAGTTCCAGCTCATATTTGGAAATAGGAGTTAAGAGGCCACGAAATCATGAAGTTAAAGATGGTCAAAGCACAATGGAATTAAGATCAAGGAAATGCGACTTAGAAGATTGAAGACTAGATACGCGCATCATATCTCTTTTTAAGAGTATATCCTTGATCCCTGTTTTTCTGTAGAGCTTACCTGCATGCTATCTTTTATGCATATCCTCTCGGTCCTCTTTTCGATCTTATTTCTGTTGCAAACTCCATAGGGGGTATGACTCATCGGTTAGTGATACATGTCAGGGCTTGAAGGTGTCCGTTAGGCTGACTAAACCTTTTGGGCTTTATAGGATATGGGTTGGGTTTAGAAAGGGATTTCTTGTAATCCAAAAAGGAGTTTATCTTGCTTATCTTCTCGATCCTTTCTTGAGGACCTTAGGTAGAACCCTATGGATGCAAACATGTATTTGAAACATGTTATGATTGATGTTTGCGAAATGGTTGCAAGTGGTCGCAAGTGGTTGCTCGTGGATGCATGAATACACATTAGGCACTAGATCGGCTCAGACACATTTTCATGTTGCATATGCATAAGTGTTTATACTTGTTTATGGATGAAATTGAATGTGTTAGCATGTGGATATTGCATATGGATGAATGTTTGTGCACACATATAGTGTTTATGTGACTAGGACTATTTGCATACATGTGGATTCATGGCACTAAACATATTTTGCATTTAAAAGATCAATCAGGCCTGATCATTTGCATTAGATAAGGAACATATAAACACACTTTCTGCATATGTTCATGCAGCATTAGGAATCTTTTAAGGACAATGGCTGCCTGTGGATGATGCTTTGAGTAGATGGATGATTGGATGGTAGGACACATCCTCCCTAACTTGGAGATTTCGGGGACGAAATCCTTAAAGGAGGGGAGAATGTAACAACCCGAATTTTTAATAACGCGTTAAGACAAGAATTAAGGCAGAATTAAATTTTAAAATAAGAATCAAGCAAAACGGGTTGCGCCGTTGCGTTCGTCTCGGAATTCTGGTTGGAAACGAGTTCGAAATTTCGTAAATCGGAGTCCGTATGACCAAGATATGGCCCATAGAAGATTTCATAAAATTCAAAATTCAGCCCGAAATTCAAAATCAGCTCAAAACAGATTGGGCGGGAAAATTTCCTGCCCTACCCCAGGTCGACTGGGGGGTCGAATGGGGAGTCGATCTGCCCCCCAGGTCGACTGGGGAGTCGACCTGGGGGTCGACCTCCCTGGTCGGGCCAGGTTAGCCTGGTGCACCTGCTTGTTTGTGTTGTCTGGTAGGTTGGCCTGTGACGATTTTCAGTGGTTCAGATCTAAACTAGGGTTAATCTAAGGGCCTAAACTAGTCCTAACTTCTATAAAAAGACCCTAAGACCTAGCCTAAACCACCACAAATCATTGTAACAACGAAGTGCTGCCAAAATGTCTCTTGATCATGGCCTCCATCTCCAACTTCAAAGGCTTGAGCTTTCAAACTAGATCCATGACAAAGGAGCAAGCTTTCTACATCAAATCAAGGAAGTAGAGCACCATCTCAACACCATTCTATGACGATTCTTGCTCTTAATCCTCTAGCCACGATTTGTAAGTTCTAGATGCTTTTAGATTGGAACAATAACATGAATATGACATGTGATAAAGTTGAAATTGGATCTATGCATGATATTCAATCCATGTTCCTTCTTGTTCATTTTTGATCTTGACCTTTGCGGATGTTGCTATAGCATTAATTTGAACCTATGCATGTTGCAGATCACTCTTTCATGTCCTTAGCATGCATGTGATGATGTTTTTCTCTCGAATCTTGTTTTATGCAAAGTTTCCACCTTCCCCTATTTATTTTCTTTTGATGAACCTTGGTTGATTTCGGACCTAGGCCTAAACTACGATTTACATGCGATTTGTATACGGGGAAATTTGGGGTATTGCCAATGTAATTTGCAAGTTTGGGCATACATGAATTGACATATGAATTAAATCACGGGTTTTGAGACTATGCAAGTTAAATCAAGGGATTGGGCTTATGTAAATTAGGCATAAGTGGAATTGGGAACATGAACCATGATGTGGGTTTATTTAGGCATGAACGCGACAAAAAAATGTAATTTTGGCTAGAACTTGATTTGGGATAATTGGCATAAACTTGACATACATCTAATAGGCGAGAATAGGACATATGTAAAGTGGCTAGAATTGGGTACATATTTTCATGGGCATGTAAGGTGGAACTTGGGCATATGTATAGTAATATGTAAAGTGGGGATTTTGACTTAGATGACACATATGTAATTAACAATCTAACGGATGTCTTCGACACGAGGTTAGACGTGAGTTGTGGTGTAATTCTGCCCGGAACCGCCCGGCATATCTAGTGACCACAACAATAATAGTCTAATGTGAGAGGTCGTAGGCAAAGATTAGATTGTGGTAATGCATGAACCCGAGGTTGGAATGGATTTGCGGTGTAATTCTGCCCGGAACCGCCCGGCATATCCAGTGACCGCAAATAAGTCCAATGTGAGAGGTTGATGCACTAGTAAATAATAAATGAATATGACATGGATGGGTACGTTAAGTAACTTGATTAGAATAATGACACTTAACCAATATGACATGGACGGGTAGGTTAAGTAACTTGATTAGAATAATGACACTTAACCAATATGACATGGACGGGTAGGTTAAGTAACTTGATTAGAATAATGACACTTAACCAATATGACATGGACGGGTAGGTTAAGTAACTTGGTTAGAATAATGACACTTAACCAATATGACATGGACAGGTAGGTTAAGTAACTTGATTAGACTAATACACTTAACCAATATGACCTGGACAGGTAGGTTAAGTAACACTATTAGACTAATACACTTAACCAATATGACATGGACGGGTGGGTTAAGTAACTTGATTAGACTAATGACACTTAACCAATATGACATGGACGGGAGGGTTAAGTAACTTGATTAGACTAATGACACTTAACCAATATAACGTGGATGGGTGGGTTAAGTAAAACCAGACTTGATTTCTAGATGACACTTGACCATATAACACGATTAGAGGATGGGTTAGTTTAACCTGAATGGGTCGATAACACCCGACTAGTATAACACGAGGCATGGTAAGGTTAAGTAAACTCACGAGGGTAACACTTAACCGTTATAATTTGACTAGAGGATCGGGTTAGATTAACATATACTTAACCAATCCAACATGATAGCTTGAGGGGGTTAAGTCATGAATCGCTTGAATATACTTAACCAATCTAACATGATAGCTTGATGGGGTTAAGTCATGAATCGCTTGAATATACTTAACCAATCTAACATGATAGCTTGATGGGGTTAAGTCATGAATCGATTGAATATACTTAACCAATCTAACATGATAACTTGATGGGGTTAAGTCATGAATCGTTTGAATATACTTAACCAATTTGACACGATGATTTGGATAGGGTTAAGTCATGAACCGTTGGAATACGCTTAACCAACTTGACACGTGATTCATAGGGCTAAGTCATGAACTTGAATGACAACACTTAGCCAACTTGACATGACATGTAGACAGGTTAAGTCACGACCTGGAATGACCACACTTAACCAACTTGACATGCAAGACTGATAGGGGTTAGGTCTTGAGTTTAGATGACAACACTTAACCTGCTAGACAGAAACCCTAGTTACACGGTCCTTTTCAGCAGTAACCCTCTTGGATGTATCAAGATACCCTAGGGACTAGGCTAGGGTGGGGCACGATTACTGGGCTGATTGTAAGCGACCAAAACGACGGCTGAGTTTGGTGCGCCATTGTAGGTTCAGGCGGACTATGGTCGTGCACGTAGTCCAGAGTTGAAAAAGCAGGCATGGGCACCAGTAGTTTTACACTGTGCGTGCTTGGAATGGTGTCAGTGGTTGACACCCTAGGACTTGATACACCCTAGGGTGGACCTAGCACAGAGTAGCTACATTTGTGATTGGGCCGTATGACACCGACACACGACGAGCTAGGTCTTGTAGGGAGCCGATCGACTAAAGCGTGACGTAGGGCGTTGTTCGATTGGTAGCGTAATCCCTAGTGGTCCTAGGTGGCATAAACCCTAGTCGAAAATGTCCATTAGGTAGCGTAATCCCTAGTGGTCCTAGGTGGCATAAACCCTAATCAAATCTAGAAATTGTTCAATAGGTAGCATAATCCCTAGTGGTCCTAGGTGGCGTAAATCCTTGTTGAACACGCAATAATTCATGATAAGGGAATCTGGCCGGAACAAGGATGGCAGTCCGAGCGACTTCAAGGATGGTGACACTACGTTGTAGTAGTATAGAATAACGTGATGGAACCCGTACGATGTACGGCAAGGGTCTATACATATACATGGAAGGGATGATACGAGTTAGGATGCTAGTACGGTCGGTGTAGAGGACGTTAGACATGCGATGCTATTCCGAGTTTACCTTGGTTATCTTGTTACCTTGGTTATCTTGTTACTTGAGTTTATCCTGTTATCTTAGTCTGATTTGTTTATCTTGTCATCATGCTTATATTTACTTTCGGTTTATACATGTCATGTTACTCTTACCTATTTTTAGGCTGAAAGTCACTAGGACTTACTCGGTCTTTATGACTGACCCGTTTTGTTTTGCCTCTTTTTCTTCCGTTCCCCCCCGTTTTACAGGGAGGAAATGTTGCTACTTAGTGCAGATCTTTCTGCTTCAAGATTATCATCGATGGCTTGGACTTTTCTTGGCTATGGCTATTTTACTGTTTTACTTGGGGAATAATTTATGACTATGGTTTTATGCTTCTTTATTATTGCAAGACAGGTTTCGATGTAAGTAATTTAATGGCACTTTGATGTAAAAGGTTTTAGACCTTACAAATGTTATAAAGTAATGAAATCATGTTTACTTCCGCTGTTTTTATATGTTCTGTCTTGTAATATTTCTGTGCACGTTTACCTAGATAATACTCCACCAAAGCTAGTGCATTCCCTTTGTGAGTGACCCTAGCGGAGGTGGGGTGTTACATCTTCTTTAGTCGAATTCCAAAACTCTTCGAAATGTTCTCGTTCCCTCTTGTTTCTTCTTCGATTTGCAAGACCATCTACAATAGCTCGATGAACCCTAAATAATAATTAAGGTAAAAAAAACCACGAAATGCAGATGTTAATTTATAGTTAAGGAAAATGATATAGGAACTTAAGAACTTACTCGATCAAACTCTCAATTTCTTTATTACCGGAATTGAACAGTATATAGCGATGCGTTGCCTTCCAATCTGCATCTTTCAAATTGAACATCTTTCCGTCTTTATTCTTCTTTGTTCCAATATGATATTCCAAATCTGTTGGACATCTTCCAAAATCAATCGACATGTTTTCTGTTCCTCCATCAAAGCTTAAAAATCTTGAACAGAAGGTCACACACTCTTCTGCCAAGTAACCTTGTGCAATTTAACCTTCCGGTCTGTTTCTATTTCGCACATAAGATTTCAACTTTCCTAAATATCGGTCAATTGAATACATGCATCTAAGATGTTCAGGCCCACCGTATTCAATTTCTCTGCATAAATGAACAGGCAAGTGTACCATTATATCGAAAAAAGCCTGTGGAAAAATCATTTCAAAATGATAAAGTATCTCGACAAATTCTTTTTGCAGCCTCTTGATATCATCCACTGCGATAACCTTGCTCCATTGTCCTTTAAGGAATGCACTAAATCTGATCATTGATAACGCAACCTCGGGTTTTGATGCTTTCTTCACGGCAAATTGTAATAAATAGTCGAGTATGAAATGAGCATCATGGCTCTTATATTCCACAACCATTCTCTCTTTTATGTGCACATACCGACTAACATTCGAGGCACAACCGTAGGGGAATTTGGCGTTCTTCAATACAGAGCAAAAGATTTCTTTTTCCTTATTTTTCATATCAAATATTGCAACTCTAATTTCAACATGCTTTCCATCACCACATTCAAAAGGATGAAGGACCTTCCTTATGCCCAATTCCTGTAAATCCAAATGAGCGTTTAGGTGATCCTTCGACATGCGACCTATATTAAATAAAGTACCTAATATTTTGTCGCATATGTTCTTCTTTATGTGAGTGGCATCTAGGTTATGTCGAAGGGGATTATGACACCAATATGATAAGTCAAACAGTATTGACCTTTCTTTAAAAGGGCCATCACTTTTACCAAGTTTCTTTGTCTTATTCCCAAACCGATTTTTGAAACCCCGCAATAACTCTTCAATATCAGTTCCTGATAATATTTCTGGAATGCTCCCTATTTCAGTTTCTCCATTAAATCTCCTCTTATCCAGCCTCCACTTATGTTTTGGATCAAGAAACTTTCTATGGTGCATATAACACATTTTTTTTCTATGCTTCAAATAATTTCAAGAAGTTTCATAATGGCATACTGGACACGCTAGTTTCCCCTTTGTGCTCCAACCTGACAGCATGGCATATCCCGGAAAATCACTAATGGTCCATAAGACACTTGCACGTAAATTAAAATTCCCATCAGTCAAGGAATCATATGGTTCGACGCCAACATTACATAACGCTTTCAATTCCGCAATTAAAGGCTGCATATATACGTCAATACTGTTCTTTGGAGAATCTGGACTAGATATTAATGTTGAAAGAATCAAATTCTTTTGTTTCATACATAACCATGGCAGAAGATTGTAGTTTACGAACACAATTGTCCATGTACTATAACTTAAATTCATTGAATGATATGGATTAAATCCATCAGATGCTAGACCCAATCTAACATTACGATTTTCTAATGAAAGATCAGGATAGCGAGCATCCATCATCTTCCATGCCACGCAATCAGCCGGATGTCTTAGTTTTCCATCTTATTTTCGTTCCACTTGGTGCCATCTCATAAGTTTGGAAAATTCTTTGCACATAAACATCCTTCGTAACCTTAGTCTTAGAGGAAAGTACCTCATAACATTTGCCGGAACTTTGGGATCGACTTTGGTGGATCATTATTATCAACGATGTCTTCTTTTTCTTTTACAGCCCACCTCGAAAAACCACAAATGTCACAAGCCTCTTTATCTTTATTCTCTACCCAATATAACATGCAATGGTTTGGAAAGACATGTATTTTATGGTAATTAAGACCTAAATCCTTAATGACATTCTTTGCAGCGTAAGAAGACAAAGGCACCTGGGCATCAGGAAAGGCTTCTTTTATAAGCTTTGACAATTCCCCAAATGCAGACTCGTTAATTACATAAGCACACTTTAAATGATAAAGCCTGATCAAGTACTTAGTCGAGAAAATTTAGTGCAGCCAGGATATAACGGTTTTTTTCCTTCTTTAACATGATGATAAAATTTCTCGGCCTCTGGATTTGGTTCTACTACAAAGTCCTTGGGATTTTGACCGATTTTGTAACCCGCACATTTGAACATCACATCTAAATTATCCTCAAAATCCATCTTTGTTGCACAATCCATATGGTCATCAACACCTATTAATTTTGTCTATGAAACTTCACAAATCCACCCGGTATGTAATGGAGAAGGGCCATTAAAAATTAGATGATCGTATATGACATTTTCACAATACCAATTACGTTCTGTACATTTTTTGCAGGGGCACTTCATCTCATCACCTACTTTATAAATGGGAAATGCATTTCTTAGAAAAGCTGCTACCCCTCTTACATATTCTGCACTCGATCTCAGAAGTCATATCCATATGTAGTACTCACTATCCATTGCCACAATCTAACCACAACCTAGTAAGACTAAATTTGATACTACTAAGAGTTTCAAGACACGGACAGGGGCTACCCTGTAATGTTTAACTAAATTAGAAATAAAAACAAAACAAGCTAATAATTTACAAATATACATAATCACTGTGATGATACAAAGACGATTGTTTTGATATGAATTATCACTAACTTTTGGAACTGAGTTATCAGGAGAATACATAAAACAAGCAACTAAGGATACTGAACACAAATTCATAACATTACATGACTGCACCAAAACAAAACAGTACAGATATAAAGACTATACAGGTGATACAAAGACGATACAATTATACCTAATACAAAGAACGATGCAATAATTTAATTTTGTCTTCTAATGTTTAGCCCTTGAAGCTGGTCGTTAAGTCTACTGACGTCAGTTTGAAAACAAATAACTCAATTTTGCAGTGTTGTAAGTTGATGTTGTAATTCATTTGTGTACTCAGCGGCTCGACTTGGAAACTGTTGGTCAATCCACTGCCAAAAGGTACACCCTGTGGGATAAACTCGACATCTAAAACAACGACGACCAATGTTGAATCCAATCGAAATAACATCTTCTACAGCGGCATACCCACATTCACACATTTTGATTGGTGAGTCAGCTTGCTGTTCGTTAAACACTTGGTTGTTTTGATGCCGACCACGCAAGCTAGCACGACTATGCCGTTGCATCGCCCTTTTCTTCACGTCGTTCTTCTCGCCATTGTCTTCGGAGTTCTTCTTTCTCTAGTTCATACTCACGCAAATCATCGTAGTGCCTTTCTTGCATCTCTATATAAAAATCAATAGGAGTTTCTGGTGATGATGTGTTTGACAGTCGTAGATCACCCATGCCCAGGGTATCTTCGTAGTCATACGATGCAGGAAGAGAAATATGCATTATTTAACTACAAACAGAAATAGACATTTAAACATTTAAATTGGATTTCTTTTGTCCTCTAAATTTTATTTCCACCTCTCGAAATAAGCATTATTTACCAATACATCAGTGGTTTGGTAAACATAAAAATGCAGAACTTGCACAATTTCAACACATGCAAACATATAAATACAACACTTCAAGTATAAAAAACCTAATGTAAGGCAATCGGTATACCCAAATCACCTAGAGACTTTGAACGTAGACCTAAATAAGTAAGAGATGAAATCAACTAAATAAAACCGAAATGATGAAGCCCAAACTACCTGTAATTGTCCTAACTGATCCAAATTGGAGGTGTAAAGTTTGTAAAATAGGAGCAATCAAAGTTTTATAGTTTGTAACCTGAGGAAGAGTACCAATCGGAGGTGTTCTTGAACAGATTTGGTGGAGAGAGAAACGGACAGAAAGAGGAGTATGGGAGAAATTTGTCTTGGGGTGAAGTATTTCGTGAATGGGGAAACTATCGCGCCAAATTTTCACTAAGCTATAACAAGGTTTGGCTTGAACCGTTGGAATAATCAACATCTACGGTTATTTATTTGTTTAAACTGATAACACGGATCGCTGACTTGACATGTATTTATGTAATGTAACACTTTAAACTGGTGTTGCACGTCACAACATAAGAATTCCAACCGCAACACTGCGTTCACATCTAATGCAACAACAAATGTATGTTGTTGTAGAAGATCAAAGAATGCATAGCTTTCGCCACACTTTTCATGAAACACACACAAATTAGTATCAAATATGCCCACTTTTGTAGTACTGATGCGGGTTACATGCACAATGCCTGGGTGGTGAGTGATATGAGCCAACGAGGACATTGGGCTCTTTAAGGGGGGTAGTCTGTAACACCCATCTCGAAAAGCTAACACAAATATCTTTTAGCATAGTGGTTTGTGCATGGTGTTGCTTTCTAGGATGTCGGGGGTTCGAATCCCATGGTTGTCACATTAATGATCTTAAGGCAAATCAAACACTAATGGGTTGGCAAATTGTGTTTTATAGAATATATTGAATTTCTTGAAATCTTTTTGGTATAAACAGAATATATGCAAATCACCGATACCACAAATCACAGAGTCAATCGTAGATCCATGAAATAAAATGAAAAGAAGTAAAAGGAAAGTACATACCGAGATTTTGTACTGGTTCGGGACTCCTCTATATCTATTCCCACACAACGCTGGGTTATATGGATTTATATTCAACAAATCCAAATTAAAATCCTTGATTTTAGGACTATAAGGGAACAACCCAACTGTTTCCAAGTACAGTGAGACTTAGTTGATTTTCCAGACCACAACTTTACATCCAATCGATTTCCAGGACACAATCACACCAAATAGATTTATACGGGACATTATCACGCCCTTCTCTTATCATTTTTTTATAGTATTGACTCTATATACTTTGATCTTGCGATCTTTTGTTACAAACTGCCTGTATGCCTTGAGTAGCACTTGAATTTCAAAGAGATTTCGATATAGAATTTAAAAAGAAAAAGGTTGATATAGTTTCTATGGACATCAACAGAGTATAGGTGTAGAAATTTAAGAATTTAAGAGGAATAATGGCAGGATGATTAAGGAACAAGAAGCAGATGAAAAATTATTAAAAATTTCGAATTCTGGAGCCTTATATAGTTTTTCAACAACCACATCCATTTAGAAAAGGTTTGATTTCAAAAGACACAACTATTCAAAATTTAAAAATAATTTAACGGTCTATATATCGATATATCCAAAGATATATGTTGATACACCCTAGTTACTTTTCAAAAATAAAATTTTAAAATAAAGTAAATAATTTTTAAATAAACTATGGTGATTCTTGAGCTAAAACAAATATAATCCTTTATATTAAAATAGAGTATTTCAAGTAGAAATATATATATTTAAAAACATATATTAAAATGATTGAACACTAAATTTAAAATGATATAAAAGCGTACATATATAACTGTGAATATATTAAAACTTAATATAAATAAGGAAATTGAATGCGTAAGTAACTATAATAAAATTAGTAATAAATTTGTAAGTAATATTCATTTGAATTAAAAGTTAAAATTTATTTATAATTTTAAAACAGGAGTTAAAAATGAATTTCAATAGTTAAAATATTTCAAAAAATAAAGAAGTATAAATTTAAAATAAGGAAGCAATTTTGAAATCATTTGAAAATAGATTTAAAAAACAAGGAAGTAATTTTCAAATTATTTGAAAGAAGTTTGAAATCAGAATTAAGTTTGAAATTAGAATTCAGTGCTAACCAGAGTTTTAACAAATATCTAGATACAATTACTCTATGTTTCTTGAACTCTTGATACTCATGAGTCTTAAAACTTGAACTCTTCTACTTTGAAATCTTGATTCTCTGAACTGTACAGTCTTCAATAATTAATACCTAGATAGATTTATTGTGTGCATATATATATATATATATATATTCTAGATAGCAGTGTTAGTATATATTTTATAATAATAATTGAAATAAAGTTGAAATAAGGTTGTTGTCATCAAAACCATCATCATCAATATCTCAGTCCCTAATAGTGGAGCTTGCAGTCAAATTTTTTGAGCCACTAGTGAAAGTCCTTCGAAGAGAGGAAGGTGATATACCCTCAATGGGGTGGCTTGATAGAGATTCAGAGAATGTGAAGACTAATATTTCTGAAGCACTTAATCATAAAGAAAAGAGATTCAGAGAAATTTGGGAAATAATTGATAAAAGGTGGAATCATAAATTGAAAACGAGTTGCATTTGAGTGGATATTTTCTAATCCATGTCTACTATTATAATAAAAGATAAGAAATATAGTGCAAAAAAGAATTCATGTACGGGTTCTCTTCTTGTATTTTTAATACATACAAAAATGACCATGTTGCTCAAGACAATATTAGTAAAGAATTGAATATTTATCAAAATCAAGAAGCGGCATTTGGGACATTGCATGCCATAAGACAAAAGAATTGCTCTCCATTTAAACCGAGTACTTTTCTTTGAATAATTTGTTTCTATGTATTTTTCTGGTATGTGTGTGATGTGTAATGTACTCGTTATGTGGTTCCATAACATGAAACAACTTATTTTTCGGTTACTTGAAGGAAAATGTATGGTGGATCTGCATCGGAGTTAAAAAATAGTAACTAGAGTACTAAGTTTGACTACCAGCTCATTGGCATGTGAGAAATCATGGATTGCCTTTGGGATGGTAAACATAAATATTTTATTTTATTCGGAGTTAAAAAATAGTAACTAGAGTACTAAGTTTGACTACCAGCTCATTGGCATGTGAGAAATCATGGATTGCCTTTGGGATTGTAAACATAAATATTTTATTTTATCGACAAATTTACAACACATTGCATTTAACATAAAAGGCTTAAATTCAATTGAATGAATGGTTTGCATGTGTTTTTCAAAAGTATTTTTCATGAAGGTTGGATTTGCATGTGTTTTCCAAATGCATATAGGCTTTGAAATGGGTAAATTTCATTCTCTGCTATGATTTCATGCGGGTTGGATTTGCATGTGTTTTTTAAAATGCATATAGAGTTTGATTTATTATTGAACAAATATTTATTCATTTAATTCTTGAACTGGTTAAGTGGGCTAAGTAGTTTTCATGAAGGTTAGATTTGCATGTGTTTTCCAAATCCATGTAGGCTTTGAAATAAGTAAATTTCATTTTCTACTGTGTTTTTCATGCGGGTTGGATTCGCATGTTTTTTGAAATGCATATAGGGTTTGATTTACTATTAAACAAATATTTATTGATTTAATTCTTAAACTAGTTAAGTGGTCTAAGTTGCATGTGTTCTCCAGAGATTTTTCATGTATTTATGGAAAGAATTTTTCATGCAAGTTAGGTTTGCATGTGTTTTTGTGGCTTTCTGCATTTTTTATGCAGGTTCATTTTGCATTCATTCAATTCTTAAACTAGTTAAACTATCAGGTGTATTTTTCGGGTGTTTAATGTAGTTGTTTTTCATGCAGGTTGGGTTTGCATTTATTCATTTATTTGTTCATGCATTTCATTACATTCCTATTTTACTATTTTTTCCCTTTTGCATTTGTTAGTCTGTTAAATGTATTTTCATTTTTTGTTTTCATTGTTGTGTGCATTTGTTTTGCCATTTGCTTTTGCGTTACAAAAAAAAGTAAATGTTGTGTTCATTTATTACTGCTGCAGTTTAATCACTGTGACTTTCTCAAATTTTTTTCCTGTGGGATGCCTCATTTGCTTTTAGTCTCTCACTTCATTTTTCTTTCATCCATTTCTGTCTTCATTTAGTTACTATTTCAAAATGCAAAATTTCATTACATGGAAATGTTTTTATCACTTTACTTGTAGTGTACAATTTTATTGTTCCACTTTGGTATTCATAGCCAAGTTCTGTTTGCACTATTTTCAGTGTTAAAAAGAAGTTCATTGTATTCCTTACAATTTTTTCTTCTATTCACCTTGTTTGTTCCCGTCTTGTGCATGTTTTTTGATTTTAGTCTTGGAATCAAATCATATTCAACAACATTTGTCTTTACTCTTATTACAAATCTTGTTTCATTTTCCTTGCAATTTTTTTAATTAAATATCTCACTTCATATCAAACTTTGTTTTTATACTTTTTCAAAATGTTCTTAATTTTTGCATTTCATATTTATTTCGATGTCAACAATCAACCTAAAAGTCGACTTCACTACATTTCGCCAGAAACGCATATAAGCAAGTTGACTTCTGCTTGTGCTTGAATGTATTCTAATTTCATATTTTAGTCATGTTGGGTTTGTGTGTTTTTCAGTTTCAAGCTTAGTAAAATTTGAATGTGCCTGAGTTTGTCTTTTCATGCAGGTTGACATTAGAGCTTTAGCATATTTCAAACTGCAAATCGTAGAACTTTTCCTATTACAACATGTTAACAATATTCTGAAACAACATACAGTAGTTTATAATATATAAAATATCGTTTTCTTTTTCCTTTTTTTACTACCATTCCATTTTCATTCTAGAATCTTGATGTCCTAGTTATGCTCATCACTGACTCTTAGCAATATCCAACATGAAAAAATGTAGAAGGAGTCAGCTTCGTGTAAATATTCGATAATGCAATTGTAACAGTCCATATTTTTAACTATTTATTTGAACATTCAAAATTATTTCTTAACGTTGATTTGGAATTTAATAACTCAAATTAAATGGTTTTGAATATTTTATTAATAGAAAATTGATAAAATAATGGTTTAATTTCGAAATAGTTGGAATAAGTTGAATTTGCAATACTGTGTGAACTGGCAATATAAAAGGATATAATTTAGTTTGGTTTTGAATGATATGAACGAATTCATTTATTAAAACGATGTTTAAACGTTATAATTTAATTATAAACGAGCTCATAACGTCGCGGCAGTTCGTAATATTACATTTTTAACATTAAATGAATGTATAGGATTCGATATAACTCGGAATTCTTTGAAACAAGAATTGTCCGGATCTTCTGGATAATAGTTTTCTAATGAAAGAGAAAAATGGAGGTTTCATATTATAGATTTTGAGTTATGTTCAAATCAAATTTTCAAAAAGGTCACTATGGAATTTTTTAAAAAACCATAACAATTGAACATATAAAATAAGAGGGAGTATATTAAATTTAATTTTATTTAACTTGGAATTTAATATATTGGGTTTAAAACCTAAACTAGCCTATTTTTGAAAGTTATATAAATTCTGGTTAAACATATATAATAATTTATTATCAACATATTTTGAAATCAATGTATATTTTATCGATTTAATGTGGAATTATAAAATAGTCAATTTCCAAACAATCTTGGTTTTCAACGATTTTTTTTATCAAAACCGTAATGATTAATTAATGTAAGATTTCCAATTTCACAACAATTGGATTTATTTTATGACCATGCACGATATTAACGCGTATGGTTTAACCGTTTGAAATTAAAATGGTATTTTCACAAATGATCTCAAAATTCGATGAAACCAGTTCTCTCGTGTCCAAAGTATTAAATCATTGTATGTTTTCGAGTTTTGTTTCAATCGAACATCGTGTGCGCTCATGTGAATTATAAACATAGAGTGCTATACGCTATAAATATCGTCAGTTGTTTTCATAAAATATCGTTGGTCAGCTTCAATAAAAATCCTTGGTCACCTCAACCAAAAAATATTTTGTCACTCTCTTTTATCACCTGCGAAAATTTGTAGCACCTAGTTCGCACATGCTTCTGTCCAATGTTTCTGATCGATACAGTGGAAATCATGTGGTCCAATAATAATAAAAAATGCTTCTCCTCCTTTAAAAGAACTCAGTCTATTTGCAAACAAAACACAAAAGCCGTTTCTTTTGAATTTTTTTTGCAGAAGCTTTGAAAATCAAAACAAAATCAATGCTTAACGTAATTAAACATTGTTTGATCCGTTGTGATCGTCGAGGCATGGGCTTTGCACCAGTATACTTCGAACTGGATTAAGCCAATTTATCTTTGCCTCTTTTCCTTGGCAGTCCGGGTTGATGTTGGGTTTAGTCAGTGTAGGGTAGATACGTGAGGCCACCATAGGCATCTAGGGAAGGCAAGGTGGCGGGGTTGTTCGTGGTGGTCAGGAGCTTTGTACAGCTAGATCTGGTGGGTTTTCGACACTAAAGATGTCGATTTTTTTCAAGTCGAGCATGGTTTTCAAAACTAGGTTAATACCTAGAGGGTTCCATCGGAGGTAGAGCTGAGATAGAGACGGGGTGGGCATTGAATGGTGTGTTGTTTGGGGGAGTATGATTCGAGAGGAGGCATAGGGGAGCTAAGCTAGGTTGGAAATAGGAAAGTTTTGAGGGTCGGATGGAGCTCGTTACGTGGAGGAGGTTAGCTAGCTTAGTGTGAAGTAGTAAGGGAGAGTGGGACAAAGGAAGTTTCAGCCATGGTTATAACAAAATAAAAAAATATGATGTTAGCCTGGGTGGAGTATGATATCGGAGTAAGATATTTCGTGGTGGGGAAGAAGAATTGAGGGAGGGCTAAGTGTAGTTTTTACTGATGGGCTTGGGCCTTAAGTTGTTTTTAAATAAAAAAATAAACAACAATGTGTTAGGGATCACTAAAGCCTGTTACGTGGTGGCATACGGAGCCAGGTTGTCTGGTGAGATCGGAGGCCGGTTTAGGTGGTAGTTTGGCGTCAAAGATGCCTTCAGCTGTTAGTAGGTTAGTAATGTTTGAATTTGTTTAATCATCTAACTTGTAAATAAAATAACTATGTCATACATATGCAGAATTGCGCAAAACAAAGGATGTTAGAACCACAGAGACGAAGGCTACGCAGTCAAGCTGGTTTGGTTGGATTCATAGCTCACTGGTATTTCGTGTAATTTTAAACGCTTGTTTAAAATTATAAGAAACAACGTGAATCGTCAATCGAAAACAATGGTGAGTTAACTCTCACAATTTCTGGAATTCTATCATGTGCTATAATTCATATAATTAAAATTTAATGTTGATAATGTAAATTAGATGATTGAATGCCTCATATGATTACTAATTGTTTAATGGTTGTCGACATATATATTATGTCGAATTGGATGGTTTTAATTTAAAATATTTATTATAACATGATGTTACGAACTGTGATGCAGGAAGAACAGGTTGGAGGGATCCAACTGGATTCCTCAAATAAATTGTATGTTGTTTGCTTATTTTATTTATGTATGAACTGTTTATCCAAATGACATAATATCCTGATTGGAAATGTTTTTAATCAATGGATGATATGGGTTAAGTGGTTGGCAGTGAATGGCCTAAAACCCGTCTTTTTAGACGTTGATTGCTACAGGCAAATTAACACAATTGAAGTTATGAAATTTATTTTTATATAACTGAGGCGAAGTTTTAAATTACATATTATATATAAAAATAGAAGTTTTATTAATAAACTAATATTTTATTATAAATGATTTGTTTTGACGTTTAATCAGTTTACAAACAACGAAGTTAGAAATTAACCTTACGGTTAGTAGTTTGAGGATAATTGTTTTATAAAAACAATTTAAGAGATGTTATTAAATTAATTCAGTTATTAAATTAATTTATGAGAAAGGGGTCAGTTGAAATCAGTTAATAAGTTAACTGATGATTTCAGTTGACTAAGTCAACCGTTTTAATTAGAAATAGTTATTGGATTAATTTATCTAACGAAAATAGTTCAACAATAGTTTACTAATGTAAGATTTCTTAAATGCAAATTATCTTTTATTTAACAATATTTTAAGCATTTTCGGAAATCACTGATATAGTTAAGTATTGTTTAGTAGTTTATTTTGAAAGGTAATTAACTAATTATTTCTAGTTGAGTAAATTATTTTTACTTCAGTGATGAGGTAAATTATTATTTTATTTGACAAACAATATAATTGATTACTTTTTAAATATAATTCATTTAAAGTGTAATCGAGTCGGTAAAGGAATTTAGTTGAATTTAAAAAAGGGATGTTATGATTCAAGCTTATGAACAAGTTTTAAAAGAATGTGATAAAAGGGATTTTAGTAATAAGATATTAACGGATTTTGGTAAAGCAATGGATATATAGATTTTAGTACTTGAATCTAAGGTGGAGTTTATAATATGATGTTAACAGCCTTGAATAAAATATTTGGTAAGTGGATTATTATAATATAATCCAAATTATAAATGGAATTGTAGAAAGAGATTTTAAAGAGAAAGTTAAGTATTTTGGTAAACATTTTACTTAATCTATGAATTAAGTTAAAATGGTCATTATTAGCAGTTATTTTCAAAGAAAAGATGTGGTTTATAAAACCATAATTTAAATAAAATAGAAAATAAGGGACGGTTTATATTATAAGTTACATCGGGTTTTGAATTATAAAATATTATCTATCGTAAGATGAGAAAGTTGTCGATCAAGGCTTGAGAGGTAATTAAAATACCCCAACTTGAATGACTTCACTATTATCGAGAGATGGTATCAGTTTGTAATGGTATATGAAGTAAAAGGAGATTTTGTCAATATTTGTAAAAAATATTTCAGAGGTAAGGGAAATAAAAGGATTTTGAGAATATATATTTCCAAAGAAAGGAAATACAAAAGGATTTTGAGAATAAAATGGGATTTTGGAAAATACAATGTTTCCGAGATAAAATGGAAATAAAAAAAGAGTTTTGGAAGATGTTTATTTTAAAGAGAAATGGGTTAATTATATTTTTCAAGTAGTGAAAGCAAAAGAGGTTTGCTTGAGATAAATTAATAGTATCAATTTTGAAATGGTAAAATGATTTTGTAATAACCCGGAAAATCTGAGCTAGTTTAAAATTTTTATTTTGGCAATTTTAGCGAATTTTGAATATTTAAAATAGATTATTTTAAATAATATCAACGAAAAATTTATTTTGAATATAATTCGAACGTACATATTATATACGTCGTCGTTAGAATATAAATATTTATATATAATTATAAATAGAATTGAAAATGGCGCGGTAGTTCGATAATTCGATTTCAAACTTCAATTGAATGTACCGGGTGCAAAACAATAAGGATTTTAGTGAAACCAAATACATTAGGATCTAATTGGTAATATCTTTCCAACGAATCCGACAAATCGAAATTTCATAGCGGGAATCAAAAGTTATGCCCAGTTGAAAATTCAGAATAGTCGCTATGTAAATTACATACGGCGCTAAAAAGTCATATTTTGCATACGGATGAATTTGGACTCGAAACCACTTCCATTGAGTTCAAAAGACCGTTTAGAACTCCGAAAAGTATAAGCTTCGATATATTCTGATATCCGGAATAGTGGCTATGGGGTGGAGTTGTTCGGTTAACAAAACATAGCCCTTAAAAAGTGAAATTTTGCATACGAGCTCAGAATTCGACGAGATAAATTTTTATGGATTCATAATGACAAATTATTGTTATATTCCAAAGGGCGTGTCGAACGGAGTCAGTATGTGGCCGTGCGAGCTAAAACAGTTCAGGGTAAAGCGGACAGTCATTTTACAAAGGAACATTACTGATACGACCTCGGAATTCGATTCTACTTTTTTTTCTGGATTCGTATGGTCCAATAATGGTTAAATCCAAGAGGGCATGATTTTTGGAGTTAGTGTGTGAGCGTGCGAGAAGAAAAGGTGCGCCAAAATCGCATTTTTGAGCAATATCTGAGCATATTCGTGATTTTTTTTGAACGGTCAAACGAACTCGGAATTCGATGAAACTTGTTTCGTTGGATTCGTCTTCACGTCTACTATCTCGTGTCCGAAATGCGCGGCGATTGGAGTTCGTTAGCGTTCGGGCGATAGGCGAGAAACAGGCATATAAGCCACTTTACTTCCTTTTCTTTCTCACTTTCTCTCTTTCTCTCTTTTCTTCTTTTTCCTCTTTAATGGGGAGCTCCACCCCTTTGCCGCTGCCCCCTCCTCCACCAGCCACCACCGGCCTCCACCGCCCACCGCCGGCCGCCCGCACCCCCTCCTCCTCCTCCTCTTCCTCCTCCTCTCTCTCTCCTCCTCTTTCCCTCTTCTAATTTGCAACCCTAGGCCCCAACCACCAACCACCACCACCGTGGGCCCCTCCACCACCGCCACCACCCACCAGCACCCTCCCCACGCCCATTCAGGCCCAGCACCGCCACCCCCCAGCCCAGCTCCGGCCGTGGGCCCTGCTACACCCAAAAATCCATTTTCACCAAAAATTCCGTTTTGCAAATAACACCCTGTCACCATTTCGTGAATAACTCCCAAACCGTGCGTTTCTAGCCAAAATTTCTCAAGACCAAAGTCGAAGAGCACGATTTTCTCTTCGATTTGGTATATGATAAGTCCTATTTTGCATTGCGGAGTTATCGAGAAAACGCGTCCGAAGTCTGCTGTTCAAACACTGTCAAAATGCTGTATTTTCGCGATTTCCGGTGAAATGGCACATTTTCGGCAAGAAGACCACTAGGCAAAAGTTGTTCAGAATGGCGTGCTTGTGCTATAAAAAAAGATGGTGTGAAGATTGAAGCTCGTTTGCAAATTCTGGAGCCCGAACAGCGAATCCGGGCGTTAGAAAAAAAGTGAGTTTTCTCCATTTTAAAAACTTCTACAGTTTTTGACATATGAAGTAAATAAAAATATGATCTTTATATTATAGAGAGGATAAAAATCCGATTTTTAACTTATAGAAGATATAAAGGTAAGATTTTTATATAATGTAGGTAATAAAAATGTGATTTTTATATATGTAGTGACTACGGGCAGTGAAATTGGCAAAAAGGCGAACACGACGAAGATTTCTACATAAGAAGAGTCGTGGCGTTTGGTTTAGCTATTGGTGAGAACTTCTCACTCTAAATTTCTTTTTCTAGTTATATATATATATATATATATATATATATATATATATATATACTAGGATGCAAACGGTGCTTAGCAGCACCCGACACCCGTCATCCACAGACCATGGATGGCTTGTTTGTTAAATTGTTTGGTTGTGTAGTTGGTTTGTCTATTTGGTTTGAATTGAATTGTTTGGTGAAATGAAATTGATTTGATTGATGTGTGAATGGCGTGGGCCTTCACTAGACCGGGGATAAGGCTAGGCCTTGTCCCGTTTCTAGTATCGTGCCGTTATGCCGCCGAATTTTCCTAAAATATGTTAGAAAAATAAAAATATCATTTTATTTGATAAATGAAATGAATAGAAATTCATGTGTTAAAATAAAATATATTATCGTTAAAAATATAATTTTTAACGTGAATGTGAATAAATAAATATTTATAAACAAATCGGCCGATTTGTTTATATACACTGATTTGACTGATATTGATTGGGTCGATAAATTTTACACGTCGCCCAACTGCACAACTAAAATCTGTGTTTGATTGTTTGAAACCCCACACGGGTGTTGGGATGAAATTTGAAGTTCACTCATCCTGATTGATTAAATATGTCGATCGATTGATTGACAGGCTGTTATAAGCGTTAGATATCTATATTTGATGCTTATACAGTGTAGTGCACTTTGGTTGATGGTTGATTATTTTTCAATGCTATTATATACGTGTGTTGTATGGAAGCCATATAATTAACATTATATGGTGATTGATTGGGCCTCATTCCAATCGGGAAAATAATGAATATTATAAAGGAAAATTCATGTGTTGAATCTATTCATGTGTTGAGTGAAATATTTTAATAATAAAATTCACATCTTTATCATATTTACAATTGGAATCTACTTTACGGTGGAGTCTAATTAAAATCAAACGATAGATACCATAGTTTTATAAAATATTTTACATAACAAAAATAGTGATGTGTTGACAGTACTCATGTGTTGAGATTAGTCGTGTGTTGAAAGAAATATAGATTCATGTGTTGAATGGGATAAATATTCATTTGTCGAATAGAATAAAGAAGTTTTTGAAAAATATAAAGTCGTGTTGATTAAAGATGCGTTATTTTGACGCGAACGATATTTATATCGATTTTATTCGTTTTGCAATGAATATTGAAAAGTGATTTCAAAATCTAATATTTTGAAATGAAATTCAAATTGAATTAGAGAAAAATTGAAATTGAAATTTTATTGAATCAATTTGAAATGAATTCGAATTGAATAGAAATCGAACTCGATTCGAATTGAATAGAAAACGAATTAGAATTTGAATTGGATTGAAACGAATTTGAATTAAATAAAAATTGAAATGAATTCTAATTGAATTGAAATCAAATAGATTTGAAATTAAAGATGAAGTTGAAATTGTTTTTGAAAACGAATTTAAAACGATTTATAAAATACGTTTAAAAAGGAAATCGACGAAATATATTATATATATATATATATATATATATATATATATATATATATATATAATGGCCTGAATAGAACGTGCCGCGCCGCGGCAGTTCGTGAATTTCAACCATTAACTTCGAATTGACTTTGCGGGAGATCCGACCGTCGGATTCTCCTAAAACCGGAACCGTTGGGTTCGTATCGAAAAGAGCTTTCCAATGAATATTATAAATTTGAAATCTAACGGTTGGATTTGGAATTATGTCCAAATCAAATTTGAAAAAGGTCGTTGTAAGTGCAGTTCGATGGCCGTTGATGGAAATCGACTGTATGGGCCTTGATAAAATTATTAAAAATATAAATAATTTGTGTAAAATCATAATATATGAATTGGAAAGAACCGGGATGAAAAACTCCATATTTGAAAAGATAAAAATAGATTTTTATCGAAATGAACTAGTTTTGAACTAGAATTAAAATCAATTTATTTGTGAAGTAAATAAATTGAATTTGAAAGTGATTTTAAAAATAATCAATATTCCCAATACGTGGATTGGACTGGAGTTGAATCGAAATTATCTTCGGGATATTTCGATGTTGGATTTCGTGACTATACAGATATTGTTATGGGAATTTGAAAGATATATTTTATATCGTTATTTCCAATACGATATATGTTGGTTTCAGAATTTGATATTGAATATAAGCCGATATATTTTCTATTCAGAGCCTTGTATTTAATATCAAATGTGATTTGGGTTTGTCGTGAATCGTGTTTTAGAAGACATTGGTTCTTTAACCCAGTTAAAGACATAATATTGATTTTTGAGAAGATTAAAACTAAATGGAGTTTTAATGAATCTTTAATTAGATTAAAAAGTGAATTGATAATTTAAATTATCAAATCTGAAAAGTGATCGAGAGTGGAGTATCACCAGTTTTACTCCAAAGCGATAGTTAAATCTTTAATTAGATTTGAACGTGAAATGGTAATTAATTTTACCGATAACACCGTGGTGTTAGATATGGAGTATCACCAGTTTTGCTCCATGGGATATATAGGTTGGGATTGGGAAATAAAACAAATAATTACTTCGGTGTGGTTCGCTAATCCCGACTAGTTAGAAATGATATCCAAAGGAAGATCAAAGAATAAATTTAGAAGAATTTATCTTGGATAAAATTAATGGGAACATTTCCCTAAGAATGTAATTTTGTGAATAAAAGAATATTCTGAATTGGAATGAGGCATTCATTGTGTTTGTGTAACATTTGTTTATTATATACGTGGGTTATTCAGAAAGGCCGGGTTATACCCATTCTGAATAACCGATTCGACGAGATGTCGAAGATGAAGACGGTGGTTGAAGACCGGAAGTCTTCACATCGTTTGGGTGATTACTGATGATCTTGATTGGGCTGTACACCCAGGATGAGGGAAACAATTGGTGATCGTCCAGACGTACTTGGAGATGGATGGATATGCGAGGAAAGTGCCTCCGGTTTCGTTCAGACCCAGAACGAACTTGTAAATGGATTGTGTGTCTGACATTGGATTTTATTCTGTGTTGATTGATCTCTATTACATATACATCTATTTGGCGGCGGAGAATTTATTCTCTTGCTTAACGCCCTTCTCTGAGACGTACGAGCTCAGAGGTTGTATATCGATGGACATCAATCGCATGGAGTGAATTGCCAGTGTGGCACGCGTGAGACGACCCGATTTCCCGTTCTCACGGAAACAAGGTTATCTTTTGGAATATAACACAGAAACAGAAATAGCAGAACAGAATTAAATAAATACACCAGAATGAACAACAAAATATACTGGATAAAAGTAATCATCAGAGTTACACAGTATACAGGATCTTACTTAGTACAAATACAGTTCAGCTATACATGAATGTCTACAGCGGAAATAAACAAAATATGTACAATAGGAGCTGAACAGCATAAAAAGAAATAAATGATAGAATCCATCTTCAGCTCCAGCTATCCAGAAAGAACCAGCTAAACCTGAATACAAGGCTGCCCGTGTGGAAAAAGGGGCACCCGAGTTTGAGAGTGAAACAAACTACGAGTCAGTCATGGGACTGGTATGAGAAATCTACTCAACACATATATAATATGGCTAATCACAGGACCACGCCACTTTCGTGGAACGGGTTTACTCCATTGGATTGCCAGTGCTTTAAAACAAATCTTTCCTTTAAACATCGCTATGCTTTTTTTAAAAATGAAGCCGTTATAAGACTCAGTTCCCATCACACAATGCAACGCAAACCGGAGGATAGAGTTTTTACCTTATAACGGCCAAGATATGCTGGATACGAATAAAACAAAGGCATTTGATATTATTGCTAGTGTTTATATGTTTTGAAAACAATTTCAGATCATAACTATCAATCATAGACGGCATTAATGCCCCATACCACTATGTCGTCATATATAGGTATAAAATCAAAACCACACAGTCACGTATTTGGAAATTGGTTTTCCGTCATGAACCAAGGCAAAAGATAGTCCTTACCGAATTCGAGACGCTCTAGCCCGTGTCTCAGGATCAGAGCTCGAGTGACCCTAGGAGCGACAGGGCCGGTCCACCGATGTGGATTAAAATTCCTGAACAATACGTTTCCCCGCCCTTTGGGGCGTCAACGAGCCAACGAATGACTCCATCGGACCCGGATCGTCCGATCAAACCGAGGCGCCTCGCAACAGCAACAACCACATAGGTGAAAAGTATATAAATGTCAGGGCTGGTAGGTCACTGACACCACCCTAGCTAGAAAGAAACGCATGTCCTCCCTGAGGTCCTTCCTCCCATTTTAGGTTCATACCGGGGTGTGAGGCTCGCGAATTTACGTTATACACAAAGCTACGCCACACAGGCGGTGCTTTGATCATCACCACAAGACTTTGCTTTTCAACAGAAGCCCTGATCACTGCATCTTAGCATGCCACACAGGCAATTCATACCGTGCAACTGATGGCTATCAATCACACAGAACAAATTCCAATGTCGGACACACAGTCTATTTACAAGTCCGTTCTGGGTCTGAACGAAACCGGAGGCACTAAATACCTCGCAAACCTTTTGATCAACACGTACGTCTGAACGATCACCACTCATTATCCATATTTCGGGATGCCTCCCAATCAGGACCTCGGTTACCATCCAAACGAGGTGAAGATCTCCGGTCTTCGACCATCGTCTTCATCTTCGAATTTCAATCGTCGGTCAATTATTCGAAATGAGAATTAACTCGGCCTTTTCAAATAATTCACGTATATTTAGAATTTCAATTCGATTTATTTCAATGGTTAAATTATTCGACAACACCAATTTTGTTCTTTAATGTAATTTTCACACCAAACACATTCAACCATCAAATATCACATAAATCAAGCAAATTCAGTTTATTTCCATTCCATATCGCTTGTGATATTTTATAACTATTTATCGCTATTTCTATTTATTTTAAAATAGCCATTTTATTCAAAACGACGCTTCGGGCCATAAGGCGGCCGTGGCGCTGTTTTTCTTCAGATTTGATTTACACATATCTGAAAATCTAACCGTTGGATCTTCACAAAATTTACATCATTAGAAAGGTCTTTTCAAAACAAATCCAACGGTTCCAGTTTCGGGAAAATCCGACGGTCGGATCTCCCGGTACAATCGTTTGAAATTTCGATTTCAAAATACGAACTGCAGCGTCGTTATTCGATTAAATATAATTCTATTTATATTTATATATAAATAAAATCGATTCTGGCGCTGTTTTTCTTCAAATTTGAATTAAACATTCCAGACAATCCAACCGTTGGATTTTTACAAGGTTGGTGCCGTTGGAAAGATATTTCCAAGGCGAACCCGACGGTTGAGATTTCGGGAAAATCCGATGGTCGGATTTCCCGCACTAGTCGTTTGAAATCACGGTTTCGAAATACGAACTGCACGGCTTCGTTTCGTTTTAATTTTATTTATATTTATATATTTATATAAATATAGTTCATTCAACAATTTCAATATCGTTTTCACTTCAAATATTTTTCTAACACCTTAAATTTTGGAAAAATTTCGCCATAACCTCCCCTGCACCGGGAGCATCGGGAAATCGCAAATAGCGTCCCCGGTCCTTCTAATCTCAAAAAGAAAAAGAAAAAGCCAAGCGGCTAGCCAACAGGCTCAAAATCATCACCCAAACAAATCAGTAAATGTGTACCTATTTGTCGGGCACAAAATTTTATTCCTCTTCTCTAGCCCCTTTGCTATAACCTGTTCAATGAATATGCATGTACATATATATACAGTTCTTATCATTTATCAATTTCTATTCGACTTCATATTCGATTTCAATTTGGTTTAAAAACACCATTCATTCTAATGTTACATAAATAGGTGCAAATCATTTCATTAGCTAATTAATGAATATTTCATCTCATATATGTTTATTTCGAACAAGTGGCTATTTTTAACACTTCACATTCCAACGATTTATGCATACAATAAAAGTGCGATTTTTATTGTAAAACGATTCATTTCAAAACACTATTTTTCTATATAGTTCATATAGTCGATAAAAGGTGATTTTTATTATCAAACAATTTATTTCAAAATATGAATACCATTCAACACATGAATTTCTAAACAACGAATGAATATCAATTCAACACATGAATGTTTTCAATAGTTTTTATATATAGATAAAAATGTGATTTTTATTATCGAACAATTTATTTCAAAATATGAATACCATTCAACACATGAATTTCTAAACAACGAATGAATATCAATTCAACACATGAATGTTTTCTATAGTTTTTATATATAGATAAAAATGTGATTTTTATTATCGAACAATTTATTTCAAAATATGAATACCATTCAACACATGAATTTCTAAACAACGAATGAATATCAATTCAACACATGAATGTTTTCTATAGTTTTTATATATAGATAAAAATGTGATTTTTATTATCGAACAATTTATTTCAAAATATGAATACCATTCAACACATGAATTTCTAAACAACGAATGAATATCAATTCAACACATGAATGTTTTCAATAGTTTTTATATATAGATAAAAATGTGATTTTTATTATCGAACAATTTATTTCAAAATATGAATACCATTCAACACATGAATTTCTAAACAACGAATGAATATCAATTCAACACATGAATGTTTTCTATACAATGAATAAATATAGTTTAAGCATATGAAAATAATTCAAACACACAAATATTATTCAAAATTTCGGCAGCATAACGGCAGGGTAGTTACACCGGGACCGTCCCTAGTACGGCTCCTCGCTCTACCTTAAAACCTCGCGGTTTTTGACAATGGGAATCATGCATCTAGTTCGCACGCAGGCGGCATGTATATATTTATTTCATTTCCACAAACTAATCCTAAGTGGTTTCAACCAAATATTTCACAACCACAAACGGGTATTTTTCAACCACAATCAACCAATATCAATCACAAACAATCCCAAACAATCATTCACTATCAACCAATTATCACAACAATTTCAATCAATAAATATCGTCCATGGTTTGTGGACGAGGGGCGTATATATATATATATATATATATATTTATATATAGCAATTCACTTTTACTTCACACATATATATATATAAATTTTAAATCAGAAATCTCACCAATAGCTATCCAACTTCAAGACTCTTCTTAATAGAAATCTTCGCCTTTTGTCGCTTTCGCCCGTATTCTCTACATATGTAAAAATAGAATTTTTACGATGCTATTCAATATATAAAAATATGATTTTTACTTCGACTTTCTCTAAATAAAAATATGATTTTTACCTTTGCTTTCAACATATAAAAATAAATATGACAATTCTATTTTTACTTTCTTTAAAGAAACCAGTTTTAACTTTTTTTAAAAATTTCAGTTTTTAATTAATTTTTTTTTAAAACCTAGATCAGTTTTACTTATCTAAAATAAAATCAGTTTTAAATTTTTAAAACCTAAATCAGTTTTAATTACCTAAAATTAAAATCAGTTTTTAATTTTTATAAAATTCAGTTTTTCTTTAAAAACATAAAACGGTTTTAACTTTAAAAACATAAAACAGTTTTAACAGAATAAAATAAAAAAGAAAATAAATTAAATAAATAAAAATAGGGAATGCTCACCGATGTAGCTGCGAAAAAAGGGGGGGTTTTCTGGTGGCGATCGACGGTTTCGATGGCGCGGTTGCTCGATGGTGTCGGCGGCTTCGAGGGTGGCGCGGCTTCTTCGCAGACGTCGCGACGAGGGTTGGGGGGGCGCGGCTCTTCGTCGGCGTCGAGACGAGGGTTGGGGGGGCGGCTCGATAGTTTTAGGGTTTGGTTTTTTTTTTTTTTTTTTCTTTTTTTCTGTTTAGAATTAAAACGAACGGGGGGGGGGGGGGGGCAAGCAGAAGATAAGAGGGAGGGAGGGAATAAAAAAATATATATATATATTTTTTTTTATTATTTATTTATTCAAAAAGTTGACTTTCACATACGACCTCGAAACGAGGCCCACCGCCTGTCGCCCATAGCGTTTTACCCCCATTCCGAACACAATGGGATATGTATCGCAAACTGATTTGATCGTTACAGCCAGTTTCCTTTTGAATTTTCTTTTAAATCATTATATTGAATTTTAAACGCACATTTCAAATTACCGGGGTCACATACTAACTAGAAAAATTCCAGAAAAATATTTTCTAGCTTCGTATTGACGATACGGTCCTAACAAAACTAGTTTCGTCGAATTCTGAGACCGTTTGAAAAATGGCCAATTTCCAGTCGATTAAAATCAACAGAAACTGGTCAAACGCGTTTTCTTTTGCCACGCTCACATATTGATTCAAAAAATTATGAAATTTGAAACCTAGCAATAACTTGACACTGCGGATCTAACAAAAGTGGTTTCGTCGAAATCCGAGGTCATTTGCAAAATTTCCATTTTTAAGGGCCTGAATTCTATAGCGACTATTCAGAATTTTCAATTGGACATACCTTTTGATTCCCGCTATCAAATTTCGATTGGTCGGATTCGTTAGAAAGATATTATCAATTAGATTCCATTATTTTTGGTTTCACTAAAATCTGGATTATTTTGCACCCGGTATATTCAATTTAAGTTTGAAATCGAATTTATCGAACTACCGCGCCATTTTCAATTCTATATATAATTATAATTAATTATATTGGTTTTCAAATGTCGATTCAAACTCAGTTTTCATCGCCATTGTTTAAAATATTTATTTTAAATATTTAAAATCCATTATTTTAGCCAATAAAATTTTTTTAAATTGGTTCAGATTTTCTGGGTCGTTACAATCTCCCCCACTTAAAACTTTTCGTCCCCGAAAAGGAATAAAGTCGAAAGTGGTTTGATAAACCTACAATCATACAACACAACAACCAATCCAATTGTTTTTAACCTTCAAAAATATACTAATCAAATTTTATATTCCTTTAAAAATCATTCAGAGTATAGAATAAATAGTGTACATCCATGAAAAGGAAATAACAACAGAATAGAGAATTGAATGGTAATGCAAAGTAGGGTAAATGTACCTTGCACCAGAGTCAATCAGAGATATCTACTCGGCATCTAGGATAAGCTTTCTGAATGCTCTCCTCAGTTTCCCAAGTACAATCTCGCGGATCTCCACTCCATTGCACTTTGACTAAGTGAACCTTCTTGTTCCTCAGCTCTTTGGTTTCTTTGCCGATAATCTTTAGCGGCTCACGCCTCACAGCTAATTCTGGAGTAATTTCAATATCCTGCTGAGCTGCTTCTTCCACGATCAAGTCTGGATCATGAACGTGCTTTCGAAGTTGAGATATGTGAAATACATCATGAACTCCAGGCAACCAGTCAGGCAATTTAACTTTATATGCGAGAGTTCCTATCCGTTCCAGAATAGGAAACGGACCAATGAATTTGGGTGCTAACTTTCCAGTTTTACCGAACCGGATAACTCCTCTCATCGGCGATACTTTCAAATATACATAGTCGCCAACTTCGAAGGATATATCTCTTCTTCTTTTATCGGCATAGCTCTTTTGTCGGCTTTGAGCGGCGAGTAATCGCTTCTTAATAAAATCGACTTTGTCGGCAGCTTCTCGAATCATATCAGGACCCAACACAAGTCTATTTCCAGGCTCGACCCAACAAGCAGGAGATCGGCAAGGTCTACCATACAATGCTTCGAATGGCGACATTGTCAGACTCGCCTGGTAGCTGTTGTTATAAGAGAATTCAGCCAAATGCAGATGGTCTTCCCATGATCCACCGAAATCTATAACACAAGCCCGCAATAGATCTTCTAAAATGCGATTCACCCTCTCAGTCTGACCGTCCGTCTGAGGATGATAAGCGGTGCTCAAGTTTAACTTCGTTCCCAGCTCGACTTGAAATGCTTCCCAGAATTTGCTAGTGAATATTGTATCTCTATCACTTACTATACTGAGCGGCACTCCATGCAGTCTAACTATTTCCCTGAAGTATATCTGCGCCAGACTCTGAGCGGTTCTGTTTGATCTGACAGGTATGAAATGGGCGGTCTTCGTGAAGCGATCTACGATCACCCAAATACTGTCATTTCCTTTTCTGGTTCTGGGCAAACCATCAATGAAATCCATGGAGATATGCTCCCACTTCCAACCAGGAACCTCTAGTGGTTGTAACAATCCAGCCAATTTCTGTTGGTCGCTCTTGACTAGCTGACAAGTAGGGCATCGGCTGACATATATCGAAACGTCTCTTTTCATAGCCTTCCACCAGAAAGTTCTTTTGAGATCGTTATACATTTTGGCCACACCAGGATGGATACTCAGCTTGGACTTGTGACACTCGTCCAACACTTCCCTTTTTAGCTCAGGAACGTCAGGAACACAAATCCTTCCTCTTAACCTCAAGGTCTCGTCGTTATCTATTTGAAAACACGAGGGTTCGCCTTTCTGAATCCTTTTAATCATATCCTTAATAAAATTATCCTCCTTCTGAAGAATAGATATTTTGTCAATCAAGGATGTCGTGATAATAAAGCTGGCGATCATTACATTCTTTCTGCTCAGCGCATCGGCCACGACATTGGCTTTTCCTGGAGTATATATAATTTCAAAGTCATATGCTGCAAGAAACTCCAGCCAACGCTGCTGCCTCAAATTCAAGTCCTTCTGAGTGAACAGGTACTTTAATGATTGGTGATATGTAAACAGTTCAAATCTCTCACCCAAAAGATAGTGTCTCCAGATTTTCAAGGAGAATATGATAGCCAATAACTCAAGATCATGAGTTACATAGTTTTTCTCGTGCGGCTTCAGTTGACGGCTAGCATAAGCAATTACTTGGCCTCTTTGCATTAACACTGCGCCAAGGCCTTCTCTAGAAGCATTAGTCCATACTTTTAAATCTTGGTTGCCATCGATGATGGTTAACACTGGAGCTGTGGTTAACCTCAACTTTAGCTCTTCGAAAGCCTCCTCATTCTCTTCAGTCCATTTGAATTTAGAATGCTTCTTTGTAAGCTTCGTTAAGTGGCCAGATATCTTCGAAAAGTCTTTAACGAACTTCCGGTAATAGCTAGCCAATCCGAGAAAACTGCGGACTTCAGTGGGAGTACTGGGCTGTTTCCAATTCTGGATAGCTGTGATTTTGCTTGGATCCACAGCGATTCCATCTTTCGATACGACATGGCCCAGAAATTTTACTTCATCTTGCCAGAATATACATTTGGAAAACTTGGCTTTTAATACATTCCGTCTGAGAATTTCTAACACTTGTTCCAGATGCTTTTCATGTTCGGCCTTTGACTTAGAGAAGATTAGAATATCATCAATAAAAACCAGAACAAATTTATTCAAAACTCCTCTGAATACTCTGTTCATTAGATCGACGAAATAAGCTGGAGCGTTACATAAGCCGAACGGCATTACTAACCACTCGTAGAATAAGTCGGGGCCTCTGAATGCTGTCATTGGAACACACTCTTCGGCAATTCGAAGTTGATGGAAACCTGTAGCTAGGTCCATTCGTGAAAATACTTGTGCTCCATTTAATCGATCTAACAAATCATCAATCCGCGGCAATGGATACTTGTTCTTTATTGTCTGTTTGTTCAGATCACGATAATCCACACATAGACGTAGAGTACCGTCAGATTTTGGGACAAATACCACTGCTGCACCCCAATCAGAGAAACTAGGCCTGATCAGACCCTTCCATACTAGCTGTCGTGTTTGATTGTCTAATTCCTCCTTCTCTTTCAAGGACATTCTTCGAATAGCGTGAACTACCGGCCTTGCATTGGGAATTAAAGCAATCTTGAAATCTATTTCTCTCTGCGGAGGTAAGCGAACGACTTCCTCGAACACATCCGCATAGTTCTTGACGACAGGAATATCTTTGATGAGGTCAGGAATATTTTCTGCGACTTCAGGGACCTTTTCAATTTGGGCTGGAGAAACATCGAGAGCTGACCAGAAATCTTTTCTATTTGAAGTCGGGCCTTCACATGGTATGGTTATATAATTCCCCGATTGGGCCTTTGCTTTAACCACTCTCTCGGCGCATTTAACTTCAGCTTCATATCTAGTTAACCAATCCAATCCCAGAATAAGATCGAATTCATTAAAATTCATGATGATAGAGATAATAGGGAATTTATAGCAAGAAAAAGAGACAGGTACTGCACAAATCCAACTGAGATTGATGGAACCTCCCACTGGATTTTGGACAGTCATGGGCTCTTTGAGCTTCTTCAAATTCAAATCCAGTTTCTTGACTGCACTCTTTGCAATAAAGCTTCGTGACGCGCCTGTGTCAAACAGTACTTTAACTGGAATGTTTTTGACATTGAGCGTGCCTTCTAAAACATCAGACCTTTCCTGAGCAGACGGGGAGGCAGGTACTTCTACCACTTCATTTACATGTACTGCTTTAGGCTTTTTGAATAGCGGGCAGGCCTTTGAAAGATGACCGGACTGATGGCATTGACTGCACTTTCTATTCTCTTGAAATCCCTTCTTGGATTGAAACCCGCCTCTTAATCGCTTCATCAAGGGTCCGCAGTTAATCGACAAATGCCCTGGCTTCTTACAGTTACTGCATATGGTAGTCGTTACGGGTTCTTTCTCAGCTCTGGCCCTTTTTCCCTTGGCACTGGGCTTCTTATTGACCTCTGACCTCGTACTGTTTTCAGGAATATCAGTTTCTGACTCTGTTTTGCCACTAGAACAGACTTCTTCTTCGTCGCGTAACATTCCTTTCTTATGGAGGTCTTCATACTGATAAGCCATGTAAATCATTTCTGAGAAAGGAAGCTTCACATGCCCTAATACCTTATTCTGGTATTTCCTTTGAAGCCCGTGAATAAATCTCAAATTCTTTCTCCTCGTATTCTGAATTAGATGAGGGGCAAAGTGAGAAAGTTCATTGAATTTCTTATGATATTCGGGGATGGTCATATCGCCTTGAATCAAATAAGAAAATTCTTCACATAATCTCTCGGTTGCTTCGGGAGGAGTAAATCTTTCTAGGAAAATCACTTTGAATCTGTCCCAGGTGATATCACCTTCTGGATTATCTTTGATGATCGTTTCCCACCAGATTAAAGCTTCTTCTTTGAGCGCCCAAGACGCTACTAACCGTTTCTGGTCATCACTCAGCTGGATATGCTCAAAGATTCTTTCGACAGAACTCAACCAAGCTTGAGTTTGAATAATAGATTCATTGCCCGAGAATTGCGCTCCGTTCAGATTTCGATATTTCTTTAATAGAGCCTCTAGATCGGGTTCTGTATTCCTTCTGTTTCTGGCACTCATTTTTTTCTAGTACTTCTGCAATTAGCAGATCAAGTGTCAGGTCACAGAAAAGATAGTTTAAAATATAGAAACACATACTTCAATGTAAATGTGTCTATCGAGGTGTAATCATTCTGCTTTACTCATACTAGGATATTGCTGATCCTATCTGTATTGAGTTGCCCGTCCTAGAACACTACTGGTTCTATTTCTGACGAGTTCGTTCAAATGTTATATTCCAGAACTAAGCTTAACCAAAGCTCTGATACCACGTTGAGACGACCCGATTTCCCGTTCTCACGGAAACAAGGTTATCTTTTGGAATATAACACAGAAACAGAAATAGCAGAACAGAATTAAATAAATACACCAGAATGAACAACAAAATATACTGGATAAAAGTAATCATCAGAGTTACACAGTATACAGGATCTTACTTAGTACAAATACAGTTCAGCTATACATAAATGTCTACAGCGGAAATAAACAAAATATGTACAATAGGAGCTGAACAGCATAAAAAGAAATAAATGATAGAATCCATCTTCAGCTCCAGCTATCCAGAAAGAACCAGCTAAACCTGAATACAAGGCTGCCCGTGTGGAAAAAGGGGCACCCGAGTTTGAGAGTGAAACAAACTACGAGTCAGTCATGGGACTGGTATGAGAAATCTACTCAACACATATATAATATGGCTAATCACAGGACCACGCCACTTTCGTGGAACGGGTTTACTCCATTGGATTGCCAGTGCTTTAAAACAAATCTTTCCTTTAAACATCGCTATGCTTTTTTTAAAAATGAAGCCGTTATAAGACTCAGTTCCCATCACACAATGCAACGCAAACCGGAGGATAGAGTTTTTACCTTATAACGGCCAAGATATGCTGGATACGAATAAAACAAAGGCATTTGATATTATTGCTAGTGTTTATATGTTTTGAAAACAATTTCAGATCATAACTATCAATCATAGACGGCATTAATGCCCCATACCACTATGTCGTCATATATAGGTATAAAATCAAAACCGCACAGTCACGTATTTGGAAATTGGTTTTCCGTCATGAACCAAGGCAAAAGATAGTCCTTACCGAATTCGAGACGCTCTAGCCCGTGTCTCAGGATCAGAGCTCGAGTGACCCTAGGAGCGACAGGGCCGGTCCACCGATGTGGATTAAAATTCCTGAACAATACGTTTCCCCGCCCTTTGGGGCGTCAACGAGCCAACGAATGACTCCATCGGACCCGGATCGTCCGATCAAACCGAGGCGCCTCGCAACAGCAACAACCACATAGGTGAAAAGTATATAAATGTCAGGGCTGGTAGGTCACTGACACCACCCTAGCTAGAAAGAAACGCATGTCCTCCCTGAGGTCCTTCCTCCCGTTTTAGGTTCATACCGGGGTGTGAGGCTCGCGAATTTACGTTATACACAAAGCTACGCCACACAGGCGGTGCTTTGATCATCACCACAAGACTTTGCTTTTCAACAGAAGCCCTGATCACTGCATCTTAGCATGCCACACAGGCAATTCATACCGTGCAACTGATGGCTATCAATCACACAGAACAAATTCCAATGTCGGACACACAGTCTATTTACAAGTCCGTTCTGGGTCTGAACGAAACCGGAGGCACTAAATACCTCGCAAACCCTTTGATCAACACGTACGTCTGAACGATCACCACTCATTATCCATATTTCGGGATGCCTCCCAATCAGGACCTCGGTTACCATCCAAACGAGGTGAAGATCTCCGGTCTTCGACCATCGTCTTCATCTTCGAATTTCAATCGTCGGTCAATTATTCGAAATGAGAATTAACTCGGCCTTTTCAAATAATTCACGTATATTTAGAATTTCAATTCGATTTATTTTAATGGTTAAATTATTCGACAACACCAATTTTGTTCTTTAATGTAATTTTCACACCAAACACATTCAACCATCAAATATCACATAAATCAAGAAAATTCAGTTTATTTCCATTCCATATCGCTTGTGATATTTTATAACTATTTATCGCTATTTCTATTTATTTTAAAATAGCCATTTTATTCAAAACGACGCTTCGGGCCATAAGGCGGCCGTGGCGCTGTTTTTCTTCAGATTTGATTTACACATATCTGAAAATCTAACCGTTGGATCTTCACAAAATTTACATCATTAGAAAGGTCTTTTCAAAACAAATCCAACGGTTCCAGTTTCGGGAAAATCCGACGGTCGGATCTCCCGGTACAATCGTTTGAAATTTCGATTTCAAAATACGAACTGCAGCGTCGTTATTCGATTAAATATAATTCTATTTATATTTATATATAAATAAAATCGATTCTGGCGCTGTTTTTCTTCAAATTTGAATTAAACATTCCAGACAATCCAACCGTTGGATTTTTACAAGGTTGGTGCCGTTGGAAAGATATTTCCAAGGCGAACCCGACGGTTGAGATTTCGGGAAAATCCGATGGTCGGATTTCCCGCACTAGTCGTTTGAAATCACGGTTTCGAAATACGAACTGCACGGCTTCGTTTCGTTTTAATTTTATTTATATTTATATATTTATATAAATATAGTTCATTCAACAATTTCAATATCGTTTTCACTTCAAATATTTTTCTAACACCTTAAATTTTGGAAAAATTTCGCCATAACCTCCCCTGCACCGGGAGCATCGGGAAATCGCAAATAGCGTCCCCGGTCCTTCTAATCTCAAAAAGAAAAAGAAAAAGCCAAGCGGCTAGCCAACAGGCTCAAAATCATCACCCAAACAAATCAGTAAATGTGTACCTATTTGTCGGGCACAAAATTTTATTCCTCTTCTCTAGCCCCTTTGCTATAACCTGTTCAATGAATATGCATGTACATATATATACAGTTCTTATCATTTATCAATTTCTATTCGACTTCATATTCGATTTCAATTTGGTTTAAAAACACCATTCATTCTAATGTTACATAAATAGGTGCAAATCATTTCATTAGCTAATTAATGAATATTTCATCTCATATATGTTTATTTCGAACAAGTGGCTATTTTTAACACTTCACATTTCAACGATTTATGCATACAATAAAAGTGCGATTTTTATTGTAAAACGATTCATTTCAAAACACTATTTTTCTATATAGTTCATATAGTCGATAAAAGGTGATTTTTATTATCAAACAATTTATTTCAAAATATGAATACCATTCAACACATGAATTTCTAAACAACGAATGAATATCAATTCAACACATGAATGTTTTCAATAGTTTTTATATATAGATAAAAATGTGATTTTTATTATCGAACAATTTATTTCAAAATATGAATACCATTCAACACATGAATTTCTAAACAACGAATGAATATCAATTCAACACATGAATGTTTTCTATAGTTTTTATATATAGATAAAAATGTGATTTTTATTATCGAACAATTTATTTCAAAATATGAATACCATTCAACACATGAATTTCTAAACAACGAATGAATATCAATTCAACACATGAATGTTTTCTATAGTTTTTATATATAGATAAAAATGTGATTTTTATTATCGAACAATTTATTTCAAAATATGAATACCATTCAACACATGAATTTCTAAACAACGAATGAATATCAATTCAACACATGAATGTTTTCAATAGTTTTTATATATAGATAAAAATGTGATTTTTATTATCGAACAATTTATTTCAAAATATGAATACCATTCAACACATGAATTTCTAAACAACGAATGAATATCAATTCAACACATGAATGTTTTCTATACAATGAATAAATATAGTTTAAGCATATGAAAATAATTCAAACACACAAATATTATTCAAAATTTCGGCAGCATAACGGCAGGGTAGTTACACCGGGATCGTCCCTAGTACGGCTCCTCGCTCTACCTTAAAACCTCGCGGTTTTTGACAATGGGAATCATGCATCTAGTTCGCACGCAGGCGGCATGTATATATTTATTTCATTTCCACAAACTAATCCTAAGTGGTTTCAACCAAATATTTCACAACCACAAACGGGTATTTTTCAACCACAATCAACCAATATCAATCACAAACAATCCCAAACAATCATTCACTATCAACCAATTATCACAACAATTTCAATCAATAAATATCGTCCATGGTTTGTGGACGAGGGGCGTATATATATATATATATATTTATATATAGCAATTCACTTTTACTTCACACATATATATATATAAATTTTAAATCAGAAATCTCACCAATAGCTATCCAACTTCAAGACTCTTCTTAATAGAAATCTTCGCCTTTTGTCGCTTTCGCCCGTATTCTCTACATATGTAAAAATAGAATTTTTACGATGCTATTCAATATATAAAAATATGATTTTTACTTCGACTTTCTCTAAATAAAAATATGATTTTTACCTTTGCTTTCAACATATAAAAATAAATATGACAATTCTATTTTTACTTTCTTTAAAGAAACCAGTTTTAACTTTTTTTAAAAATTTCAGTTTTTAATTAAATTTTTTTTTAAAACCTAGATCAGTTTTACTTATCTAAAATAAAATCAGTTTTAAATTTTTAAAACCTAAATCAGTTTTAATTACCTAAAATTAAAATCAGTTTTTAATTTTTATAAAATTCAGTTTTTCTTTAAAAACATAAAACGGTTTTAACTTTAAAAACATAAAACAGTTTTAACAGAATAAAATAAAAAAGAAAATAAATTAAATAAATAAAAATAGGGAATGCTCACCGATGTAGCTGCGAAAAAAGGGGGGGTTTTCTGGTGGCGATCGACGGTTTCGATGGCGCGGTTGCTCGATGGTGTCGGCGGCTTCGAGGGTGGCGCGGCTTCTTCGCAGACGTCGCGACGAGGGTTGGGGGGGCGCGACTCTTCGTCGGCGTCGAGACGAGGGTTGGGGGGGGGCGGCTCGATAGTTTTAGGGTTTGGGTTTTTTTTTTTTTTTCTTTTTTTCTGTTTAGAATTAAAACGAACGGGGGGGGGGGGCAAGCAGAAGATAAGAGGGAGGGAGGGAATAAAAAAAATATATATATATTTTTTTATTATTATTATTTATTTATTCAAAAAGTTGACTTTCACATACGACCTCGAAACGAGGCCCACCGCCTGTCGCCCATAGCGTTTTACCCCCATTCCGAACACAATGGAATATGTATCGCAAACTGATTTGATCGTTACAGCCAGTTTCCTTTTGAATTTTCTTTTAAATCATTATATTGAATTTTAAACGCACATTTCAAATTACCGGGGTCACATACTAACTAGAAAAATTCCAGAAAAATATTTTCTAGCTTCGTATTGACGATACGGTCCTAACAAAACTAGTTTCGTCGAATTCTGAGACCGTTTGAAAAATGGCCAATTTCCAGTCGATTAAAATCAACAGAAACTGGTCAAACGCGTTTTCTTTTGCCACGCTCACATATTGATTCGAAAAATTATGAAATTTGAAACCTAGCAATAACTTGACACTGCGGATCTAACAAAAGTGGTTTCGTCGAAATTCGAGGTCATTTGCAAAATTTCCATTTTTAAGGGCCTGAATTCTATAGCGACTATTCAGAATTTTCAATTGGACATACCTTTTGATTCCCGCTATCAAATTTCGATTGGTCGGATTCGTTAGAAAGATATTATCAATTAGATTCCATTATTTTTGGTTTCACTAAAATCCGGATTATTTTGCACCCGGTATATTCAATTTAAGTTTGAAATCGAATTTATCGAACTACCGCGCCATTTTCAATTCTATATATAATTATAATTAATTATATTGGTTTTCAAATGTCGATTCAAACTCAGTTTTCATCGCCATTGTTTAAAATATTTATTTTAAATATTTAAAATCCATTATTTTAGCCAATAAAAAAATTTTTAAATTGGTTCAGATTTTCTGGGTCGTTACAACGCGTAAGTGGCAATTGATCAGGACTTCTGTTGAAAAGCAAAGTCTTGTGGTTGATGATCAAAGCACGGCCTGTGTGGCGTAGCTTTGTGTATAACGTGAATTCGCGAGCCTCACACCTCGGTATGAGTCAAAAACAGGATAGTGACTGCAGGGAGAGCACGACGTTTCTTTCTAGCTAGGGTGGTGTCAGTGGCCTACCAACCCTGACATTTATATACTTTTCACCTGTGTGGTTGTTGGATTGCGAGGCGCCTCGGATATAGGTCTGTAAGGACCGGGAAACGTGTGTTCAGGAATAACTAATCCTCAAAAGTAAGAGAGAACCGGCCCTGAAGATCCAAGGATCATAGTGGGGTCCTGGGACATTTGCTAGAGTGTCTCGAACGCGGAGAGGAGCTTGCCCCTTGCCTCGACTCATGACGGAAATCCAATTTCCAATACGTGATATTGCGGTTTTAATTGTAGAACTAGTATGGCGACATGATAGATGGTACCCATGCCGCCTATGATTGATATTTATGATTGAAATTGTTTTGACACTATACACTTATAATAGTATCAAATGATTTGTTTTAAATGTACCAAGCATGTTTTGCTATTATAAGGGAAAACCCTATCCTCCGGCTTGCGTTGCATTGTGTGATGGGACCTGGGTCTTATAATAGCTTCATTTTTCCAAAAAAGCATTGCGTTGTTTTGTTATATGCACTAGTATTCTTGGGAGGAAACCCGTTCCGTGTTATACGGCGTGGTCCCTTGAATTACTCTCTTTTAAAGTAAAGTTTTAAATAACTGTTTTAGTTCTCACACCAGTCCCATGACTGACCTGGAGTTTATTGTTTTAACCTAAACTCTGGGTGCCCCTATTTTCCGCACGGGCAGCTAGTAGTTTTGGTTTTGCAGATTTATATTCACAGGGTCCTGATTTACAGCTGGAACGATGCTCGGAAAGCTCTGTATCCGTGTATTACTTTCAGTTGTGTTTTGTATTATTTTCCGCTGCTATGTAATTTATTGTAATCTCTGATATTTGTCGAATGTAATTTATTCATTTATACTCTGTATATTCTTGTATCTGATGGAATTGTTGTAATAACAATGAAATGTTCTTCCGTATGCGCTCATTTGTGTGTTGTTCTCAAAGTATTCGTGCTTTCCTTCACGGGGAAGTTACGGGTTCTTACAGTGGTATCAGAGCTTTGGTTTACAGAGCTCGAGAACAAGACACATTAGAACCATACGAAAGAATACATCAGATATTGGATTAGTAATATCCAATTAGAATGACTCGTTAGAGATATGATCAGTATTATCCTAGAACGAGTGTGAAGAGTATATTTTTCAAATGAAAACAATATTGTTTTAAAATTTAAATCGCTTTATACGTATTTGATTATTTATTTATTTTGAATATGGACAATCGAGTATATAAAGATTTCGCGTATACGCGTCATGAACGTATATTCGAGGTTTTAATATACTGGATAGATATAGAATCACATTCTAGACACCCGGGGGTAATTCTGATGATGTGGCCACATCATCAGTATTTATATTCGTGTTTCGAAGGTGTGATATCTATATATTTCCATTAGACTAGTGTGAGAACCAAAATATAGCTAGAACACATTGTTGTGAATTGACATCAAAACATGATTTTCTGTATATATATATCAAAATTATGAATTTGAAACTCTAATTCACTAATTGATTGATGTTTGTGTTGTTTGTTTATTTGTTTGCTATTTTTTAACCATTTATCCTAATTGCATCAAATTTTGAATTGTATTGAAAATTGGTCGCATTTGCTTGCATATACAAGTACTTACATTGAACAGGTCATAGCAAGGAGGCTAGAGCCGAAGAATAAAATTTGTTTGCCCGACAAATAGGTACATATTTACTATAATTTACTGTTTTGTTTGGGTGATGATGATTTTATGAGCCTATTGGCTAGCCGCTTGGCTTTTTCTTTTTCTTTTTGAGATCAGAAGGCCTATATGACAATTTCGGGATTTTCCCGTGGCTCCCGGTGCAGGGGAGGTTATGGCGAAATTTTTCGAAAATTTAGGGTGTTAGCCAAATTTTTGAAAATTTGAAAATTCTCAGAAACTGAAAAGTTGGAGAATGGAAGCCAAATCGAACGTAGAGCTGAATAATCAAACCACTTTCGACTTTGTTCCTTTTCGGAGACGAAAAGTTTTAAGTGGGGGAGATTGGAATAACCCGGAAAATCTGAGCCAGTTTAAAATTTTTATTTTGGCAATTTTAGCGAATTTTGAATATTTAAAATAGATTATTTTAAATAATATCAACGAAAAATTTATTTTGAATATAATTCGAACGTACATATTATATACGTCGTCGTTAGAACATAAATATTTATATATAATTATAAATAGAATTGAAAATGGCGCGGTAGTTCGATAATTCGATTTCAAACTTCAATTGAATGTACCGGGTGCAAAACAATACGGATTTTAGTGAAACCAAATACATTAGGATCTAATTGGTAATATCTTTCCAACGAATCCGACAAATCGAAATTTCATAGCGGGAATCAAAAGTTATGCCCAGTTGAAAATTCAGAATAGTCGCTATGTAAATTACATACGGCGCCAAAAAGTCATATTTTGCATACGGATGAATTTGGACTCGAAACCACTTCTATTGAGTTCAAAATGCCGTTTAGAACTCCGAAAAGTATAATCTTCGATATATTCCGATATCCGGAATAGTGGCTATGGGCTGGAGTTGTTCGGTTAACAAAACATAGCCCTTAAAAAGTGAAATTTTGCATACGAGCTCAGAATTCGACGAGATAAATTTTTATGGATTCATAATGACAAATTATTGTTATGTTCCAAAGGGCGTGTCGAACGGAGTCAGTATGTGGCCGTGCGAGCTAAAACAGTTCAGGGTAAAGCGGACAATCATTTTACAAAGGAACATTACTGATACGACCTCGGAATTCGATTCTACTTTTTTTTCTGGATTCGTATGGTCCAATAATGGTTAAATCCTAGAGGGCATGATTTTTGGAGTTAGTGTGTGAGCGTGCGAGAAGAAAAGGTGCGCCAAAATCGCATTTTTGAGCAATATCTGAGCATATTCGTGATTTTTTTTGAACGGTCAAACGAACTCGGAATTCGACGAAACTTGTTTCGTTGGATTCTTCTTCACGTCTACTATCTCGTGTCCGAAATGCGCGGCGATTGGAGTTCGTTAGCGTTCGGGCGATAGGCGAGAAACAGGCATATAAGCCACTTTACTTCCTTTTCTTTCTCACTTTCTCTCTTCCTCTCTTTTCTTCTTTTTCCTCTTTAATGGGGAGCTCCACCCCTTTGCCGCTGCCCCCTCCTCCACCAGCCACCACCGGCCTCCACCGCCCACCGCCGGCCGCCCGCACCCCCTCCTCCTCCTCCTCTTCCCCTCTTCTAATTTGCAACCCTAGGCCCCAACCACCAACCACCACCACCGTGGGCCCCTCTACCACCGCCACCACCCACCAGCACCCTCCCCACGCCCATTCAGGCCCAGCACCGCCACCCCCCAGCCCAGCTCCGGCCGTGGGCCCCGCTACACCCAAAAATCCATTTTCACCAAAAATTCCGTTTTGCAAATAACACCCTGTCACCATTTCGCGAATAACTCCCAAACCGTGCGTTTCTAGCCAAAATTCCTCAAGACCAAAGTCGAAGAGCACGATTTTCTCTTCGATTTGGTATATGATAAGTCCTATTTTGCATTGCGGAGTTATCGGGAAAACGCGTCCGAAGTCTGCTGTTCAAACACTGTCAAAATGCTGTATTTTCGCGATTTCCGGTGAAATGGCACATTTTCGGCAAGAAGACCACTAGGCAAAAGTTGTTCAGAATGGCGTGCTTGTGCTAAAAAAAATGATGGTGTGAAGATTGAAGCTCGTTTGCAAATTCTGGAGCCCGAACAGCGAATCCGGGCGTTAGAAAAAAAGTGAGTTTTCTCCATTTTGAAAACTTCTACAGTTTTTGACATATGAAGTAAATAAAAATATGATCTTTATATTATAGAGAGGATAAAAATCCGATTTTTAACTTATAGAAGATATAAAGGTAAGATTTTTATATAATGTAGATAATAAAAATGTGATTTTTATATATGTAGTGACTACGGGCAGTGAAATTGGCAAAAAGGCGAACACGACGAAGATTTCTACATAAGAAGAGTCGTGGCGTTTGGTTTAGCTATTGGTGAGAACTTCTCACTCTAAATTTCTTTTTCTAGTTATATATATATATACTAGGATGCAGACGGTGCTTAGCAGCACCCGACACCCGTCATCCACAGACCATGGATGGCTTGTTTGTTAAATTGTTTGGTTGTGTAGTTGGTTTGTCTATTTGGTTTGAATTGAATTGTTTGGTGAAATGAAATTGATTTGATTGATGTGTGAATGGCGTGGGCCTTCACTAGACCGGGGATAAGGCTAGGCCTTGTCCCGTTTCTAGTATCGTGCCGTTATGCCGCCGAAATTTCCTAAAATATGTTAGAAAAATAAAAATATCATTTTATTTGATAAATGAAATGAATAGAAATTCATGTGTTAAAATAAAATATATTGTCGTTAAAAATATAATTTTTAACGTGAATGTGAATAAATAAATATTTATAAACAAATCGGCCGATTTGTTTATATACACTGATTTGACTGATATTGATTGGGTCGATAAATTTTACACGTCGCCCAACTGCACAACTAAAATCTGTGTTTGATTGTTTGAAACCCCACACGGGTGTTGGGATGAAATTTGAAGTTCACTCATCCTGATTGATTAAATATGTCGATCGATTGATTGACAGACTGTTATAAGCGTTAGATATCTATATTTGATGCTTATACAGTGTAGTGCACTTTCGTTGATGGTTGATTATTTTTCAATGCTATTATATACGTGTGTTGTATGGAAGCCATATAATTAACATTATATGGTGATTGATTGGGCCTCATTCCAATCGGGAAAATAATGAATATTATAAAGGAAAATTCATGTGTTGAATCTATTCATGTGTTGAGTGAAATATTTTAATAATAAAATTCACATCTTTATCATATTTACAATTGGAATCTACTTTACGGTGGAGTCTAATTAAAATCAAACGATAGATATCATAGTTTTATAAAATATTTTACATAACAAAAATAGTGATGTGTTGACAGTACTCATGTGTTGAGATTAGTCGTGTGTTGAAAGAAATATAGATTCATGTGTTGAATGGGATAAATATTCATTTGTTGAATAGAATAAAGAAGATTTTGAAAAATATAAAGCCGTGTTGATTAAAGATGCGTTATTTTGACGCGAACGATATTTATATCGATTTTATTCGTTTAGCAATGAATATTGAAAAGTGATTTCAAAATCTAATATTTTGAAATGAAATTCAAATTGAATAAGAGAAAAATTGAAATTGAAATTTTATTGAATCAATTTGAAATGAATTCGAATTGAATAGAAATCGAACTCGATTCGAATTGAATAGAAAACGAATTAGAATTTGAATTGGATTGAAACGAATTTGAATTTGAATTAAATAAAAATTGAAATGAATTCTAATTGAATTGAAATCAAATAGATTTGAAATTAAAGATGAAGTTGAAATTGTTTTTGAAAACGAATTTAAAACGATTTATAAAATACGTTTAAAAAGGAAATCGACGAAATATATTATATATATATATATATATATATATATATTATGGCCTGAATAGAACGTGCCGCGCCGCGGCAGTTCGTGAATTTCAACCATTAACTTCGAATTGACGTTGCGGGAGATCCGACCGTCGGATTCTCCTAAAACCGGAACCGTTGGGTTCGTATCGAAAAGAGCTTTCCAATGAATATTAGAAATTTGAAATCTAACGGTTGGATTTGGAATTATGTCCAAATCAAATTTGAAAAAGGTCGCTGTAAGTGCAGTTCGATGGCCGTTGATGGAAATCGACTGTATGGGCCTTGATAAAATTATTAAAAATATCAATAATTTGTGTAAAATCATAATATATGAATTGGAAATAACCGGGATGAAAAACTCCATATTTGAAAAGATAAAAATAGATTTTTATCGAAATGAACTAGTTTTGAACTAGAATTAAAATCAATTTATTTGTGAAGTAAATAAATTGAATTTGAAAGTGATTTTAAAAATAATCAATATTCCCAATACGTGGATTGGACTGGAGTTGAATCGAAATTATCTTCGGGATATTTCGATGTTGGATTTCGTGACTATACAGATATTGTTATGGGAATTTGAAAGATATATTTTATATCGTTATTTCCAATACGATATATGTTGGTTTCAGAATTTGATATTGAATATAAGCCGATATATTTTCTATTCAGAGCCTTGTATTTAATATCAAATGTGATTTGGGTTTGTCGTGAATCGTGTTTTAGAAGACATTGGTTCTTTAACCCAGTTAAAGACATAATATTGATTTTTGAGAAGATTAAAACTAAATGGAGTTTTAATGAATCTTTAATTAGATTAAAAAGTGAATTGATAATTTAAATTATCAAATCTGAAAAGTGATCGAGAGTGGAGTATCACCAGTTTTACTCCAAAGCGATAGTTAAATCTTTAATTAGATTTGAACGTGAAATGGTAATTAATTTTACCGATAACACCGTGGTGTTAGATATGGAGTATCACCAGTTTTGCTCCATGGGATATATAGGTTGGGATTGGGAAATAAAACAAATAATTACTTCGGTGTGGTTCGCTAATCCCGACTAGTTAGAAATGATATCCAAAGGAAGATCAAAGAATAAATTTAGAAGAATTTATCTTGGATAAAATTAATGGGAACATTTCCCTAAGAATGTGATTTTGTGAATAAAAGAATATTCTGAATTGGAATGAGGCGTTCATTGTGTTTGTGTAACATTTGTTTATTATACACGTGGGTTATTCAGAAAGGCCGGGTTATACCCAGTCTGAATAACCGATTCGACGAGATGTCGAAGATGAAGACGGTGGTTGAAGACCGGAAGTCTTCACATCGTTTGGGTGATTACTGATGATCTTGATTGGGCTGTACACCCAGGATGAGGGAAACAATTGGTGATCGTCCAGACGTACTTGGAGATGGATGGATATGCGAGGAAAGTGCCTCCGGTTTCGTTCAGACCCAGAACGAACTTGTAAATGGATTGTGTGTCTGACATTGGATTTTATTCTGTGTTGATTGATCTCTATTACATATACATCTGTTTGGCGGCGGAGAATTTATTCTCTTGCTTAACGCCCTTCTCTGAGACGTACGAGCTCAGAGGTTGTATATCGATGGACATCAATCGCATGGAGTGAATTGCCAGTGTGGCACGCGTAAGTGGTAATTGATCAGGGCTTCTGTTGAAAAGCAAAGTCTTGTGGTTGATGATCAAAGCACGGCCTGTGTGGCGTAGCTTTGTGTATAACGTGAATTCGCGAGCCTCACACCTCGGTATGAGTCAAAAACGGGATAGTGACTGCAGGGAGAGCACGACGTTTCTTTCTAGCTAGGGTGGTGTCAGTGACCTACCAGCCCTGACATTTATATACTTTTCACCTGTGTGGTTTTTGGAATGCGAGGCGCCTCGGATATAGGTCTGTAAGGACCGGGAAACGTGTGTTCAGGAATAACTAATCCTCAAAAGTAAGAGAGGACCGGCCCTGAAGATCCAAGGATCATAGTGGGGTCCTGGGACATTTGCTAGAGTGTCTCGAACGCGGAGAGGAGCTTGCCCCTTGCCTCGGCTCATGACGGAAATCCAATTTCCAATACGTGATATTGCGGTTTTAATTGTAGAACTAGTATGGCGACATGATAGATGGTACCCATGCCGCCTATGATTGATATTTATGATTGAAATTGTTTTGACACTATACACTTATAATAGTATCAAATGATTTGTTTTAAACGTACCAAGCATGTTTGGCTATTATAAGGGAAAACCCTATCCTCCGGCTTGCGTTGCATTGTGTGATGGGACCTGGGTCTTATAATAGCTTCATTTTTCCAAAAAGCATTGCGTTGTTTTGTTATATGCACTAGTATTCTTGGGAGGAAACCCGTTCCGTGTTATACGGCGTGGTCCCGTGAATTACTCTCTTTTAAAGTAAAGTTTTAAATAACTGTTTTAGTTCTCACACCAGTCCCATGACTGACCTGGAGTTTATTGTTTTAACCTAAACTCTGGGTGCCCCTATTTTCCACACGGGCAGCTAGTAGTTTTGGTTTTGCAGATTTATATTCACAGGGTTCTGATTTACAGCTGGAACGATGCTCGGAAAGCTCTGTATCCGTGTATTACTTTCAGTTGTGTTTTGTATTATTTTCCGCTGCTATGTAATTTATTGTAATCTCTGATATTTGTCGAATGTAATTTATTCATTTATACTCTGTATATTCTTGTATCTGATGGAATTGTTGTAATAACAATGAAATGTTCTTCCGTATGCGCTCATTTGTGTGTTGTTCTCAAAGTATTCGTGCTTTCCTTCACGGGGAAGTTACGGGTTCTTACAGATTTAAATAAATGTTTTAAATCAAAGGGACCTATACTAATCTACTATTTGATTTGATAGTTAAAAACCCGACTATCAATGAATATTGTTTGGACCTTTGACGAGTCAGTTCGAAGAGATAGGGATGGGAACTAAACCCAAAACCACTTTAAACTAACTGTGTAACAATCCATGTTCCGACGGACCGAATTTTTTTCAAAAACCCAATCCATCAAAATTCATGTTGTTTTGCTCTGGTATCCTGCAGAAAAGACAGAGACATAAAACATATCATAGTTAGGAAAACATCTCACCGGGGAAGGAACAAAATATAATATAATTAAAACATAGCTTTACCTTAATAAAAATACTGCTAAACCAGTACCCAAAGCTATACAGTCTCCGTCATGAACCTAACCTGGGAACGTTATGAGGTGGGTGTCAGAACATAAGTTCTATGTGAATGAATTTAAACTACACCTCTTGAATGATCCTACATATACCATTCAATTACATTTTCTCATTTATTAGGTTATCTGTGTTATTAGCACTCAAGGCTTTCACACACACGTCGCACCCATCTACCCCTAGTAGATTAATCTAATATAATGTATATGTAGCTACCCCAAACTGAGGCACACCCCATGGTACCCCACTCGCACGGTCTCCTCTGTATCGCCACAGTAATATGCGCAGTCCCTCATCCTATGACATAGTAACGTACAACGCAACATTCGCATAGAACCACTATCGCTGTGCTTGTAAGCGTACTGACTGCTATCCTCGAACTATTCGATCGAATTTGATTCCATCATCGAATAATGCCCTCTATTCTATGATACACCACCCAGAGCAGACATGGTTATACCTAGACTTTCCCACATACTTATCATCAATCGTACTTGATGTTTCTACTGCACATAACCTCTACTCGTGCACCCGAGTTCCGTGGTAGGGCTGCACCAGAAACACGGAACTCGGTCGGGAGCTTTTCTATATCTGTACGGGACCGCCTCTAAGAGTGTCCAATGTACAGATATCCCTCGGGTCTAGTTTTTCTGTAGTGGCTATGGCCCCACCTCAGTCCCTCCCTCAACTAGTAAAGACCACACGAGCTAAGCGACCACCCCTAACAAGTAAACAATCTAGAAATCCATGTGGGATCTCCCCGCACCCGTCCCTTGATAGCAAAGGTTAACGATCTCTAGGGATTAGCTCTTGTCTTTTCGCATTCCTTAGGCTACTGGTGACAGGCGTTCGACGATCTTGATATTGTTTGGTCTTGAACCCCCACCTTCGCCTGAGGCAACCGCCAAACCACCCTTAATGCCACCGCATACAGCATTCTGACTGCCCCCTGCTTATGCAGTCAAGGCCCACCCACCCGGTAGTTCCGCGCAGACCCAACTTTTGTAATCCTAGCCCGAAGCTAAACCATCACAGAGGACTACCAGGAGCACTTTTAATGTCTCAGGAAGCCGCCTGCCTCCCCTTCCAGCCTGTTGGAGCCGCCATGTGCGCTCCCCTCATGCCTTATGAAACCGTGATGATCTACCTCGTTGGTTATTCATCCTATAACGTACGGACTGCTTCAAGTGCCTTAGTTTTATCTGTCATTAGACCCTACGTCTAATCATTAATTGCGCGCTTGCGCCACCTCATCAATTTTCTCATTTAACTTGGTTATTCACATTAGCTTCCTTTTTCGTATTTACCAAGTTACCCTTGCTTATTAACTCAATTTATACTTAACCCACTTAAGTCCATTAATAAGCCCACACCATGTTATCTTCCAATTTCATGAATTATACCCTTTTAGGGTTACAACAACATGTTATACTTAATTCATAGTTAAGTATGCCTTATCCCACATATATACTGATTAGGAGAATAACGCCCTAAACACCAGCCCCGAAGACCGAAATCAACATCAGACTGGCCACCAGAGAATTACTCAACCCAACCAACATATATGATTCTAATTTACTTCTTTTCCATTCATATAACTTATATCATTTTTAATTTCACATTTCTCCTTCCCAAACCACTTAACTTAAGTATATCTTTACATATAAGTTATCTCATCTTCCTTTTCGTTTGCTATAACTTATCTTGTCCCATAAGTTATAATTTCCACCTATTGTCCGTTCTTGCCTTATTCAAGTTTATTCATAATAGGTTATTTATCATTCCCCATTTCTTGTCACTAATTTTAGATTTGACTTAGCCCTTCCATTTACTTAACCCATTACTTAAACTTTACCCAATTTAATGAATTTATGACACCGTTATGGGTCCCATTTGGTTAGGCATATCTAAATTATTGTTTCATGTGTCATCCATGTCCCACTTAACACCTTTATTACAGTTTCCATGTCCTACACATGTCTTACTATGGTTAAGTCTGCCTTAGTCATGTTTTAAATGTCATTTATATCACCCACTTAACCCTCTAACCATACCCAAGTCACCCACATGTCTTATTATGGTTACTACTTCTTAATTTATTTATTATGCCGTAACGATGTATGACCTCTCACATTAGACGTCCATTCGTGGCTGCTGGATTTGCCGGGCAGTTCCGGGAAGACCTATACCACAACGCGCCTTACCTCGTGTCATAAACTGCTACGCCTCTAGTTCTTGTCGTTGGCCGCTCACATTAGACGGCCGCTTGCGGTTGTTGGATTTGTCGGGCGATTCCGGGCAGCCTTACACCACAAACGCGCCTAACCTCGTGTCATAGGCGTTCATTAACAATCGTCTTTCACCCAAACCCCAAATTCATGTCATGCATTCCAAATTCAACTTAATTACAATTCATTTTTCTATGCCTATTTCCAATTTATCATTAACTACCTCAATTACATAATAGTTAGCCAAATTTCATACTACCTAAATTATCCAATTATAGCCAAATTCACCAATTCCATGTTATTCATACCCAAACATGCCAATTTACAATATCCACTTATACCCAATTTCATATAATCAATATTTTCCCAATATATATATGCCCCAACATTCCCATGTTCATACATATAATCTAATTCACCCTTTAGGATTATTTTTCAAGTCACAAATAAATTCACCAATTCATGTTATCCAATTACATGTTGTTAATATTAAATTAGACCAATTCCATATCCAATCACAATTATGTCAATTTACATAAATCCAACATTATAGTATAATTATGACCATAATTCTATACAATACCTTCCAATCCCAATATTATCCTCAAACCAACCCTTTTTCCTTTTTTAATTTCTCGTTCTCATTAAAATGCTTAAATCGATGATAAATGTAGGCTCGAGATAACCTAACTATAAAAATAAAAAGGGAAAGAATAAAAAGGAGAGAACTCAAATGTAGGCAAAATAAAATAACTGATCTTATTGAATTATCATCATATTCATTATGGGGAATGGAAAACGATAGAAGCAATATTATACAACAAATATAGTTCAAATCCACTCACATTGATTGGATTGGAGAAATAAATGATTTTTTGTTGATGTAGAATGCTGATTCAATCTTCTTTTTAGATTATTGGTGAAGAGCTTGAATTGTTGATGAAGAATTTCTAATTTGATTAAGGTTTTAGAGGCGGTGGCTAAGAGAATTGAGAGTTCAGTAGCACGGAGGCATCTTGAGGAATTATTATGAATTAGGGTTAGGTCTTGTTATGTATTTATAGGTGTCGAGATTGTTTTAGAGCCCTTAGATTGACTAAAACCATCAGATTCGTACAGCACATTAAAACACGTCACAGGAACATTAAAACACGTCACAGGAACGAAACTGCCTAGACCTGGGGGGGGGGGGGGTAGGTCGACACCCAGGTCGACTTCCCTAGGAGTAGGTTGACCCCCTAGTCGACATGACCCCAAGGTTAACCCCAAGGTCGACCTACCTGGTTGATGGCGGGAAATTTCCTGACCAGCTGTCTGGGTCGAATTTCGAACTGTTTTGAGTTTTAGTTGAATCTTCTAAAGGCCATAACTCATTCATACAGAGTCCGATTTACGCAAACTTGGACTCTATTCCAAGCATAATTCCGAGACGAATGAAATGGTGATGTCCGTTTTTACTTATTTCCTGAAATTTAAATTAAGTATCCTTATGTCATTATCTTTTTCGTTACACACACCATTATTGAATTAATTTTTCCCTTCTCTTCCATGTATTAATTATTTCTCATTGTACATCACCATTATTTACCCATCTATGCATATATGCATAAATTTTTTTTTTTAATTATATTAAAAATGTGGGGTGTTACATTCTCCTACCCTTAAAGAATTTCGTCCCCAAAATTCGATAAGAGTAAAATAGATAATCCCTCACAATATTCATCCATCAAGTGTGCAATCAATTGTTGCAAACATTGTGCATATGTGCAAAGTGAAATACATCATAGTAAAGCATGTATGCCTAATTGGTACCACCTATATGTATGCAAACTTTAAAAAAACGCTTTCTCAAATCGTGATGCTCACATCCTAAATATACTTGCAGTTCTATATGAATGCAAAATTGTTTATGGAAAATTCTAAAATATTTTTTCATCCAAATTTTCCCACACCCCTATAAAATAAGAGTGTAGTTCATCCAATTGCCACGCCCAAAATCCTCTCAATCACTTTTAAATTTGAAAATTTAGAAAAATCTAGTTTTCCAAATTTTATTCCTTATGCATTTAATGGGAAAACCTATATTTTCCCGTTTTCTTTTAGCTTTCTAGTTTAATTAATTTAAATTTCTCATTTTTCATGCCCAGCAAATTATAACTAAAAATTTTCTAATTAAACAACTCGTAGATTTCGTCAAAGTAAATTCTAGTACATTACTACAACTAGATAAAAAAAGAAATAGTCATATAATACATAATAAGATACTACCCTACTGATACAGTAATAGAGGTCAGGACCATATCGGAAGAAACTACGAATGAGATCCTCTATACCACCAATCTTACTATCCGATGCTCTGTAAGCTGTTTAGCCCCCTCCTTAACCTCTAATTGCAAGTCCTGTAGCCCAGCTCCTAACTGATCATAGGAGGTGCCCATCTCCTATAGCATCTGCTATTGAGTCTGTCCCAACTCAACCTGTGTCCGGAGCATCTCCTGCTGTGTCCTCAAGATGTCTTGGTGATCTCTAACTAACATAGTTTGTTGCTCAGAAACTGTTCTCAATTCCGCCCTCCAGTCTGACTCTCTGGAAATCCAAGGGTCCCACTCAGATATACCGGAAGTACCCCATCCTGGAGCCTGGGAAGTCCAAGTACCTTCCTAAGACTGCTCTGTCTAATATGGGTCTGATCCTGCCGGCGGTACATATTCGGGCTCTCCATCATGTCCGGGCTGATAGTCACCACCCTGCGGTTCCTGCACATGCTCCGCATGTACATGCTCCTCCTCCTCCTCATCTCCTCCATCATGATCCATGGGTTGAGGCTCTAATAAATCATTTAGGTGTATATGCATCCTCGTCAGTGCGGCCAAATCTATAATAATGGATGGATGAGAAGGAGGTGATATATAACCTTCCTTTCGCAGAGGAACATTGCTTCATGTAAAAACTTGGGTCCATAAATTTCCGAAAGAAATGTTTGACTGCCTCGCTTCTCTAGTATAGTCATAATACTGTAGGATAGTGCGAGCCCAATTTATCTGAATACCCCCAAAAACAGCATACGTGGCTCGTTTAATGATTTGCGTTATCCTATCAAATCCACTAGTCTGTCCAATAATATTATACTGTAAAATCCGAATAACAAATCTAGCTAATGGACGTAGATGGGTATAATCCCAAATCCTCTCGTACTCATCGTAGAAAATCCGACGCCATACAGCCAAGTCAGTCGTCTCAACATCCCCTATCTCGTGTCCCGTACTACAGATGTTCAACATTTCCCCAAACTATATTTCATTGAAACTAATGATGGTTCCCTTTACATTCGAATCATATGTAATCAAACCCTCATTGTCTACCCCAACTTCTAAGTTAGCATCAAAAAGTCTTACTAACCTCTTATAGCCCTTTCGCTCGACTGTATTAACATCCAAAATTGCGATTAAACCCGCATCCGCAAATAAACCCTCCAGAGATGTTCCAACAAAATCACCAAACTTAACCGAACGGCCTAACAACAACTTCAAACCTGCAGTGTTGACGTACACCTCGATTATATCTTCCGAGTGTTGCACCAAGCGATTTCTTGAGGCGTAAGTTGGGGAAAAGAGACAAGAAGGGAAGGTTGGTCCGCTATGGAGAATTAAGCTTGAATTGAGAGGGGAAAGGTATAGATCTGGGTAGAGGATACTTCTAGCTTCGATTTGGAGGTAATTTTGTGCGAAATAGTGGAGATTTGAAGTGGTGGGAGGTGAAAAACATGGTGGTGGAGGTGGGTTTCGTGCTTCCTGTAATGGAGCAGCTGGAACGATCGAATGAAGCTGAAGGCCGTAGGCCTTCGGCCTTTTATTTTTTTCATCCTGCATTAGGCAGGTCGACCTCCCTATGGACAGGTCGACACCCTGGTCGACCTCCCTAGAGGTAGGTCGAGAAAAGTGTCGACCTGTTTTTTTAAAACTATTTTTCGTTCCGCATTTCTCTATCTTCTTTCTCGATGGTTCACCTCCGTTTTTGTGCTATACTATTGGTCTAAACTTGATATGTTTACTGGCAACTGCCTATTCTTTTTGCACATGTTCCAATTCCATGAAATAGAAACTTAAGCGGAACATGAAGTCTTAAATATCCATTTTTATGTACACCTTTTGCTCTTTCAGATTTTTTTTTTTGATTTCCATTTTTAGTGTACGGGGGTAAAAATCTCATTCTTTTCCCGATCTATTTCTCCAACGGGCTCCTGTACTAACCAAAGCTTATATATATATATATATATAATATTTATATTTTTCTCAAAAATACAAATACGCTCACTCATTATTTTTCTCCAGGAAAACTAAACCGAGGATCTGATACCAAATGTAATAACCAGCGTTCCAACGGATCGATTTTTTTTCAAAAACCCAATCCATCGAAACTCGTGTTGTTTTGCTCTGGTATCCTGTAGAAAAGACAGAGACAAAAAACATATCAGAGTTAGGAAAACATCTCACAACGGAAGGAACAAAATATAATATAATTAAAACATAGCTTTACCTTAATAACAATACTGCTAAACCAGTATCCAAAGCTATACAGTCTCCGTCATGAACCTAACCTACGAATGTTATGAGGAGGGGGTCAGAACATAAGTTTTGTGTGAATGAATTTAAACTACACCTCTTGAATAATCCTACATATATCGTTCAATTACATTTTCTCATTTATTAGGTTATCTGTGTTATTGGCACTCAAAGCTTTCACACACACACACGTCACACCCATCTATCCCCTAGTAGATTAACTTAATATAATGTGTATGTAGCTACCCCCAAACTGAGGTACACCCTGTGGTATCCCACTCGCACGGTCTCCTCCGTATCGGCACAGTAATATGCGCAGTCCCTCATCCTATGCCATAATAACATACAATGCTACTTCCGCATAGAACCACTATCGCTATGCTACGTAAGCGTACTGACTGCTATCCTCAAACTATTCGATCGAATTTGATTCCACCATCGAATAATGCCCTCTTGTCTACGATGCACCACCCAGATCAAACATGGTTTTACCTAGACTTTCCCACGTACGTATCATCAATAGTACTCGATGTTTCTACTGCACATAACCTCTATTTGTGCACCCGAGTTCCATGGCAGGGCTACACCAGAAACACGGAACTCGGTCGGGAGCTTTTCTATATCTGTACGGTCCTACCTCTAAGAGTGTCCAATGTACAGATATCCCTCGGGTCTAGTTTTTCTATGGTGGCTATGGCCCCACCTCAGCCCCTCCCTCAACTAGTAAAGACCACACGAGCTAAGCGACCACCCCTTACAAGCAAACAATCTAAACATCCATGTTGGGTCTCCCCGCACCCGTCCCTTGATAGCAAAGGTTAATGATCTCTAGGGGTTAGCTCTTGTCTTTTCGCATTCCTTAGGCTGCTGGTGACAGGCGTCCGACGATCTTGCTATCGTTTGGTCTTGACCCTCCACCTCCGCCTGAGGCAACCGCCGAACCACCCTTAATGCCACCGCGTACAGCATTCTGACTGCCCCTACTTATGCAGTCAAGGCCCACCACCCGGTAGTTCCACGCAGACCCAACCTCTGTAATCCTAGCCCAAAGCTAAACCATCACAGAGGACTACCAGAAGCATCTTTAACATCTCTGGAAGCCGCCCGCCTCCCCTTACAGTCCGTTGGAGCTGCCAGAATAATGAACGTGCGCTCCCCTCGTGCCTTATGATACCGTGATGATCTACCTCGTTGGGTTATTAATCCTATAATGTACGGACTGCTTCAAGCGCCTTAGTTTTATCTGTCATTAGACCCTACGTCTAATCATTAATTACGCGCTTGCGCCACCTCATCAATTTTCTCATTTAACTTGGTTATTCACATTAGCCTCCTTTTTCGTATTTACCAAGTTACCCTTGCTTATTAACTCAATTTATACTTAACCCACTTAAGTCCATTAATAAACCCACAACATGTTATCTTCCAATTTCATGACTTATTCCCTTTTAGGGTTACAACAACGTGTTATACATAATTCATAGTTAAGTATGCCTTATCCCACATATATACTGATTAAGAGAATAACCCCCTAAACACCATCCCCGAAGACCGAAATCAACATTAGACTGGCCACCAGAGAATTACTCAACCCAACCAACATGTATGATTCGAATTTACTACTTTTCCATTCATATAACTTATATCATTTTTAATTTCACATTTCTCCTTCCCAAACCACTTAACTTAAGTACATCTTTACATATAAGTTATCTCATCTTCCTTATCTTTTCCTATAACTTATCTTGTCTATAAGTTATAATTTCCACCTATTATCCTTACTTGCCTTATTCAAGTTTATTTATAACAGGTTATTCATCATTCCCCATTTCTTGTCATTAATTTTAGATTTGACTTAACTCTTCCATTTACTTAATCTGTTACTTAAACTTTACCCAATTTAATTAATTTATGATACCGTTACGGGTCCCATTTGGTTAAAAATATCTAAATTTTTGTTTCACATGTCACCCATGTCCCACTTAACCCCCTTTATTATAGTTTCCATGTCTTACTACGGTTAAGTCTACCTTAGTCATGTTTTAAATGTCATTTATATCACCCACTTAACCCTCTAGCCATACCCATGTCACCCACATGTCTTATTATGGTTGGTATTTCATAATTTATTTATTATGCTGTAACGATGTATGACCTCTCACATTAGATGTCCGTTCGTGGCTGCTGGATTTGCCGGGCGGTTTCGGGCAGACTTATACCACAACGCGCCTAACCTCATGTCATAAACCGTTAGGCCTCTAGTTCTTGTCGTTGACCTCTCACATTAGATGTCCGCTTGTGGTTGCTGGATTTTCCGGGCAGTTTCAGGCAGTTTCGGGCAGTCTTACACCACAAACGCGCCTAACCTCGTGTCATAGGCGTTCATTAACAATCGTCTTTCACCCAAACCCCAAATTTGTCATGTGCTCCAAATTCAACTTAATTACAATTCATTTTTCTATGCCTATTTCCAATTTATCATTAACTACACCAATTACATAATGATTAGCCAAATTTCATACTACCCAAATTATCCAATTATAGCCCAATTCACCAATTCCATGTTATTCATACCTAAACATGCCAATTTCCAATATCCAATTATACCCAATTTCATATAATCAATATTTTCCCAATATATGTACCCCAACATTCCCACGTTCATACATATAATCTAATTCACCCTTTAGGCTTATTTTTCAAGTCATAAATAAATTTCACCAGTCCATGTTATCCAATTACATGTTAATATTAAATTAGACCAATTCCATATCCAATCATAATTATGTCAATTTACATAAATCCAACATTACAGTATAATTATGACCATAATTCTATACAAAACCTTCCAATCCCAAATTATGCTCAAACCAACCCGTTTTCTCTTTTTTAATTTCTCGTTCCCATTAAAATGCATAAATCCATGATAGACGTAGGCTCGAGATAACCTAGCTATAAAAATAAAAAGGGAAAGAATAAAAAGGAGAGAACTCAAACGTAGGCATAAATAAAATAACTGATCTTATTGAATTATCATCATATTTATTATAGCGAATGGTAAACGATAGAAGCAATATTATACAACAAATATAGTTCAAATCCACTCACGTTGATTGGATTGGAGAAATAAACGATTAGTTATTGATGTAGAATGCCGATTCAATCTTCTTTTTAGATTATTGGTGAAGAGGTTGAATTGTTGATGAAGAATTTCTAATTTGATTAAGGTTTTAGAGGCGGCGGCTAAGAGAATTGAGAGTTCAGTAGCACGGAGGTGTCATGAGGAATTGTTATGAATTAAGGTTAGGTCTGGCTATGTATTTATAGGTGTAGAGAGTGTTTTAGGGCTCTTAGATTGACCTAAAAGCCATCAGATTCGTACAGCACATTAAAACACGTCACAGGAACATTAAAACACGTCACAAGAATGAAACTGCCTAGATCTGGGGGGGGGTAGATTAACACCCAGGTCGACCTCCCTAGGGGTAGGTCGACCCCCTGGTCGACTTGACCCCAAGGTCGACCCCCAGGTCGACCTTCCTGGTTGATGGCGGGAAATTTCCTGCCCAGCTGCCTGGGTCGAATTTTGAAGTGTTTTGAATTTTAGTTGAATCTTCTAAAGGCCATAACTCATTCATACAGAGTCCGATTTACACAAATTTGGATTCTATTCCAAGTAGAATTCCGAGACGAACGCAATGGTGTTGTCTAATTTTTACTTAATTCCTGAAATTTAAATTAAGTATCCTTATTTCATTATCTTTTCCTTTACACACACTATTATTGAATTAATTTTTCCCTTCTCTTCCACGTATTAATTAATCCTCATTGTACATCACCATTATTTACCCATCTATGCATATATGTATAAATATATATATACATTTTTAATTATATTAAAAATGCGGTGTGTTACGAACTATACGTTTGAAACTAACTAGCATAGATGTTATAAAGATGGAGCATCTGGATCTTCATGAGCGGAAGAAATACTCGTCAATTTCTTTGGCTACCTACTAGAGTTATTATGACTTGTTATTCTTTCGTGATTGAAATCTTCGGATTTTCAAGGACTACTCGCTTCTGATCCTTGGGGTGATTCCTATATAGGATGCGGTAGGAGGGTGCCTTTGGTTTATCCTGTTCCTGGATGACTTGTATGGACGAATGTATGACAAAGTATTTCTTAAGGATCACATATGATTGATTTTTTCAAATATATCAAGTTTAGTGGCGAAGAAGGAAAATTCTCTTAGCTTAACACCTAAGTATATTTGTGGACGTAAATTAGTGGTTTGACGGATCTGACAATGTGGCATTTAAAGTAAATGAGATGTTCTCAAAAAGGTAAATTGTAACCACAAGCCTCATCAAACCGGGATGTGACAGAAATCGGCAGGTAGCATGGCTATGTGGGTCATTCCCATTACGGTGTATTGTCACTTTCTACAGAAATTTTATTTGCTCTTCTTCTGTTGTTTCTGTACCTTGTAGGAATACGGTTTGGGTCACTATCAACTGTGGTGACAATATATTCAATACACTCAAGTTGAATGAGTGGTCGGTCATGTGTGGTCGCGTTGCAAGATGTTCTTGTTGAACCCTAGTGTATTATCTCTAGAGGTACACTATTCGGGAGGTGGTCTGGTATCTTGTTGTAATGGAAATTCAAACTCCAATATGGGCTGAGCAATTTTTGATTATGTATTAAGTATGTGGAGCGTGAGATGCAAGTGTTCTGCTAGATGGTTATATATTTATGGATTGATAGAGACTATTATAATAACATTGGATTTGATATATCAAAATATTTTGGTTTGTCATAAGGTAAAACCATCCATTTTTATGTGTGGACTGGTTTTACGATTATTCTTTTTTTCCAAAAGGATTTTCCAAAGTTAAACAAGTTGGTTATGTTATGAATCTATCACTGAAAGTATTCCACACTGATTCGGGTGAATTTTACTTTGCTTCAGTTGTGCTTGGGTCAGACCAGGTGTATTATAAGGTTGGATTTCGGTTGGAGCTTCAGAAGAGAAACTGGAGTCAAGACGTATATCCTAATTTTTTGGTAATAAGTTATTCCGCTGTGTGTGTTGTATTGAAATGTATGTGTACTATGATTGTAATCATACACATATATATAGTTTTCTCCTATATGAAGAGTTTTGATATATTATATTTTATTTGTTTTTCTCTAAGACTTTTATTTTCTTATTCTCCTATTCTAATACTTCCTTCATTCTTTTCTCATCCTCTAATTTCTTTCTGTTAACAATCTGGGGTTTGATACTTAGGTTTTTGGCAAGTAATACAGGATTATGTATTATTAACAAAAATTCGAGTGTTAATTTTTCTGGATCATTATAGTTTGTATTAGAGCATAAGTTTAGCGATAACCTTGGCTCTGTGGCATAAAACAATAAGATAGGGTTAGAAATAACCTAGGTTGAGTTTGAGAGTGTGTGTATATATATATGAGAGCGCGTATTTGTAATTGAATTTAAAATTATTTTTATATTATGATTTCACGATTCAATGATTTCCCATTTTTGTTAAGTAACAAATTTCTTAAATTATTATAATATTGGTAATTAATCATGTATACCATATTGATTTGGATGGATTGGATCATGAAGTTGGAACAATTTTGAATATGAAACGTGAAACTTAGATTTAAATTCGACTTATACAGTTAATAAATTTAGCCAAAATAAACTATATAAATAGACTTATTAAAAAGAATTCAAGTTAATAAATTCGATTATAAAGGAATCAGCAAATTGATAAGGAAATTGGTTATAATAAATTCCATGTGGTTCGGATATCATATTAAATAAGTTGAACTAGATAAGCTGAATATTTGAACTCATACTGCATGTAAATATGATTATGGATGAAAATATAATGGATATGGAATTTTGCAATTGCTTGGTTATGAGATTGATAAATTTTCATCTAAGTTAAGAAGAAGTGCAGGAGCTAATTCATCTTTTTAATCGGGTTCTGAGGCTGATTCATTCTAGTGCAGTTATACTTGCATTTTAATTAAGCAGGCTCAATTATAAATTATCGTTAAATAGCACTCGTAAAATATGCCTACGTAAAATATAACATTTTTTGGGTTTTGAATTGAATTTTTCAACCCTGTGGGTCGATGAGTTTATTTTTGTTGTTCCTGCAATATTGTAGAAGTTTCTATGTATAAGGGAGGCTCCACCAAAATATTTCCAAAATTTAAAGTATTAGAATTTTTTTGACAGTTTTTATTGATAATAATAAATTGGTTTTTATTTTAAACTAATTGGGTTAGTTTCGAAAGTGAAACTGAATTTTTTGGCTAGAGTTGATTTTTTGAAAGATAATGTAACAACCCAGAAAATCAGAACCAGTTTAAAGTTTTTAATTTGGCTATTTCAGTGGATTTTAAAATTTTAAAATAAATTATTTTAAATAATAACGATGAAAAGTATATTTGAATCGATGTTTGAAAATAAATATATTTATTTTAAATATAAACAAGGCCTGAAATGGCACGACAGTTTGAAAATTTGAATTTGAACTTTGATTGACTGTACTGGGTGCAAAATAAAACAGATTTTTGTGAAACCAAAAATATTTAAATCTGTTTATGATTATCTTTCTAACGAATCTGAAAAATCGAAGTTTAATAGCGGGAATCAAAAGTTATGGCCAAATGAATTTTCAAAAAGGTCGCTATAGAGAATATATAGCCCGTGAAAATAGCCATTTTGCAAACGACCTCAGAATTCGAGAAAACCACTTTTATTGGATCTGGGATGTAAAATTATTGCTAGGTTTCAAATTCCATTATTTTTGAAGTTAATATGTGAGCGTGGCGAAGGAAAATGTGTTTGGTTGATTTCAGTTGAATTGGATCGACCAGAAAAGGGCCATTTTTCAAATGGTCTCAGAATTCGATGGAACTTGTTTTGTTGGGACCATATCGTCAAAACATAGCTAGATTTATTTTTCTAGAAATTTTGGGATCAGTTTGTGGCCCCGACAAATTGAAATGTACATTCAAATCAAATATTGAATGTTTTATATTTTAATTTGAAGAGAAACTAACTGAAACAGTCGAATGGGCCTACGAAACATATCCATTGTGTTCAGAGTGGGGGTATTTGGCTAGGGATGACAGTCGTTGGGTTTGGATTGGAGTTCGTATGTGGTAAGGGGTATTTTTGGATTTTAAAAATATATAAATAAAAAAAAACCCATTGGCCAATCACAAAGCGACATCTCAACTTCTCTCTCCCTAATCTATAACACCCCATGTCCATTAATGTCACTCACAAAGGCAATGCATCAATGTCCATGAAGCGTTATTGTTGCATAGAACAGATAAATTACAAGAATAAATAAATAAAACAACACAACGGAAGATAAAACTTATTTTAGAGCATCATAACTCAAAACAAGCTTACATAAGTAGTCTCCAAAACCATTACAACAGGATCAATAGTCTTTTCCAAAAACTTCAAAGTACATAAAGAAGCAAATACTTAAATAACATAAATGTATAAATCCCCACTGAGCAAAAGCAAAGCCATAAAGATGAGAGAGTCCAAAGCGATACATCTACTCTTTTCAAGCAACTGAAAGAAATTGGCACTAAGCTGTAGTATTCCCTCCTTGCAAACCTGAAGGGGAGGGGGGAAGGAAGGAAAAGAGGTGGAAACAAAATGGGTCAGACATAAAGTCCGGCGAGTCCAGTAATTTTAACAAATAATAGATAAGCTAAATGATCAAGACATAAATAGGCATCATGATATGGCTGTAACATAGATGAGGTAGATAAAAGGATGGACAAGACGATTCCGTTCCTAAGTACTAAGACAATCCTACACCTTGGCTAAGCGAACAACCCTCCAAGTACTAACCCCAAAGACCGAAGTCAACATCAGACTAGCACCTAAAGGACTATCCAACTCAACCAACATGTATTTCGTTACACCGCACTTTTGCTAAGTTACACCACATTACTTAATTACACCGCACATCTACTAGTCTTTATTTACTAAAGGTTGATCCGTTCCCACTAACTGTACCCACATGAAAAACTTGGTAGTTACTTGTACCTAGCTGCTATCGTAGGTGCCGGCTTGCTCCTACCACCGCTAAGGTACCCTTACCCTACCCATTCGATCGGCTCCCTAAACCCCGTAGGCACTTGTGCTGGCCCCATAGTGGGGTGTATCACTCCCCAAAGTGGCAATCCCAATACCAACATAAAATGCATGGCCATACCTACATGATGCAACAACGTCTTACCTACCAGCCTGGACCCATGCACGCACATGAACCCTTTGTACTTGCGTTGCCACCGCTATTCACGTTTTGACCTCTTACATTCAAGTCCAGTAAGCGTGCCCCAACCTCGGCCTAGTACCGGGCCTAATTAGATACTCAAATGGGTTACTGGTTGAAACGGGTCCCCATCCGACACAAGCCTCCCACCTATGCTAGGTCCCCACTAGGTTTTTCTCCCACTTAACCATTTTAATTTAAATGTCCATGTCTTACACATGCTACGGTTAAGTCCATACTTACATGTCATAATTTACATACCTTATCTTTTTCCGGTTAAGTCCATATTTACATGTCATAATTTACATGTCACCCCACTTAACCCTCTAACCATACCCATGTCTTATTATGGTTAGTATTCCTTAATTCATTCCTTATGACGAACGGATCATGACCTCCCACATTAGACCGAACACTTTTTGGCCGCTGGATTTGCCAGGCAGTTCCGGGCAGTCTTACGCCACAAACCGGGTTTAACCTCGTGTCATTAACCATTATGCCTACAATTCATTCCTTTGACCTCTCACATTATACATCCAATTGTGGCAGCTGGATTTGCCGGGCGGTTCCGGACAGTCTTATGCCATAATTGCGCCTAACCTCGTGTTAAAGGTTTATTAATAATCGTATTTCACGCATACCCAATTTTCATGTCATGTATATCCAATTAAACATGTAATCATGTTTATAATATTGCCTATTCCAAATTGTCACTAATTACATATTAATTAGCTCAATTACAAATTTACAATTATAGGCAATTTCGTCAATTCCATGTAATTCATACCCAAATATGCCAATTTCACATATTATCCAATTATCCAAAATATCCAATAATATCCAATTTTCCATATTTCATATATTCCCATCGTTCCCACGTATTCGCATTCACGCGTATTTTTAACACAGGCTCGAAGGTAGCCTAGATCCAAAAATAAAAGGAATAGGGATAAGAAGAGAGAATCAAATCACGGAAAATTGGAATTAACACAACATCATGAAATAAAGGGGCATGTAAACTAGCATAGAGGCATTATGACAGATTCAACATGAATAAACTGATAAAAGGTATGAATTTTACATAGAAACATAGGTATATGATGACATGAATCAAAAAGGTGAAGACTTGGATGAGATTTAAATTACATACATACATATGAATCCTCTTTAAACCTTCATCATGTTACTTTTAATCCCATTATATTGTGAAAATCACCATACTCACCTTTCATGGTTAAAGAATAGAAATTTTTTTTTTTTGAGCAAAAAATGTGTGATCTTCTGAAAGGAAGAGAGCACACATATATATATAATAAAAATACAAAGATACAAATATCCGAATACAACCAATAAACGAGTAACCCATAAAGAAAAAGTAAGGGATAACAGAAGGATGAGTTCCGGCAAGGCCACCACCCATCATACTACTTATCGAATTCCGGCAAGGCCACCACCCGATAAGAAGTATATCTGTTCCCCTACACATAACAACTATGAGCAAAAGTAATGAAGCAAAACACCAAGAAAATACAAACATCTCTACTCATCATACACCAATAACCCAAGTCACATCAAGGAGATCAATCCAACCAACTGCCACAAAAGCTCCACTATAATATCTACAACCTGTAATCTGAAAAGACTGAAAAAGAGTATCAGTATCTTATACATATATATGCCTATATAAAAATATAGACATATATCCATATATACATGTATAAGGAGAAGGGCATAAAAAAAATAGACAAGTAAAAGGATAAAAACAACCTAAAAAAGAAATCAACATCCAAGACGAAGACTATTACTACTAAAAAAGCTATTAATACGAATGAATAAACTCAGATTTAAACTGACCTTAACCAGAAAGCGACCAAATAACAAATCACCAAAAAATTTATAGTGCGAATTAGACATCCAGAACAGACAGAAATTAACTATGTTGATAATTAAATGATCTTTAGAAACAGAAACCAAATGAAAAATTCTTTGGTTCCTCTCAACCCAAATAAACCAACTTATGAAAATAACTAAAGAATCCAATATGTATTGCTGTCTAGTATTGTATCGAAATCTGTGACAATACCAATACTCGTTACAACTGTTAAAGGATATAAAACAATCAAAGGAGAAAATCCTGATAATCATATTGAAAATAGAAAGGGTAAAATAACAAGAGTAAAATAAATGATCTACATCCTCCTCTCCAGAATTACAAAAACAACATTTGACATCGAAAATAACATTCTTTCTTTTTAACACCTCAATCGTATTAAGCTTCTTATGAATGATCAACCACATTAGGAACTTTGCTTTAGGTGTAGCATTAGCCTTCCAAAGATATTTAAAAAGTTAGAATGAAATACCAGTAAAGTTTATAAAACTATACATAGAATTAACAGTGTAAACTAACCATTTATTTAAACCCCAGCTAATAGAATCATCACTTTCATCCAAGTGGTACAATGCTAACTTAACTTTCAGTAAGGCCAGTTGTCTTAATAAATCTACCTCTAAAATATTATCAAAGGAAAAGTCCCACGGAGGATCTAAATCAGCTTTGTATACATCCTTAATAAGAGCATTCTTAAATCTACAAATATTGTAAAGCTCACTAAATTCAACTTTAAGCGGCCTTATAGAAATCCAAGCATCATGCCAAAAATAAGAAAGGTTACCAGAATGAACTAACACTTTGCATCCTAATCTAAAATAATCAAAACAATTCAAAACGGAGTTCCAAAAGTGGGATAATCTATTATCCCAACAACTCCTATTTTCTATAAAAAATTCGCCTCTAGAATAATAAAATTTAAAAACAATAGACTTCCAAGAAGCGTTCACTTCTGGACATCTATATTTCCATAACCGTTTAGCAAGTAAAGCGGAGTTAAAATTATGAAGATTAACGATCCCCAGACCCCCTTCTTTCTTAGGTTTACAACACATGTCCCAATTAACTAAACATTTATATCCCTCACAACTAGAATCACCATTCCATAGAAAATTCCGCCTAACCCTATCAATCTTCTCAATGACCCATTTAGGAAATTGATGAACAGCCATCCAGTAAGAGGGGATAGCCGATAAAACGGAATTGACTAGAACTAATCTACTCGCTCTAGACAGAAATCTGTTGTTCCAGCTTCATAATCTATTATTAATCTTATCAATGATGACTAACCAATCTTCCTTCTTAAGCTTCAAAGGTCGAATCTTAAAACCTAAATAATCAAAAGGAAATTTCATGATCGAACAGTTCAAAGTGCTAGCTACCAAAGACTCAACATTGTTAGAATCATTAAGAACCATTACAGCACTTTTATCAAAATTAATTCTAAGACCAGATAACATCTCGAAACAGTAAAGAATAAACTTTAAAGCTATAATATGCTCAGGCAATCGGGAAGAAAATAATAATGTATCATCTGCAAATTGAAGGATCGATAATTCATTATTAAATTCCTCATTACCGACCCTACCAAGGACACCTAAACTCCCAGCTCTCTTAATAATTCTAGAGAAGATATCAACCGCTAAATTAAACAGAAATGGCGATAGAGGGTCACCTTGTCTAAGACCCCTTTTGGATTGAATCTTCTTACCCACTACCCCATTCACCATAATGTTTGAACAACCAGTCCTAAGCAATAACAGAATCCAATTTGTCCATCTAACACTAAAACCCCTAGCAAGACATAATTCACAAATAAAATCCCAATCAATAGAGTCAAAAGCTTTCTCAAAGTCCAGCTTCAAAATGGCACAAGATATATTATTCTTACAGCAGACATTAATGTATTCCTGCACCGCTGCCACACCATCTACTATATTTCTACCTTTAATAAAAGCAGTTTGGGAGCAATCAATAAGGTCATTCATCTTACTACTAAGCCTGTTCGCTAGGACTTTAGAGATAATCTTAACAGAAACATTTATAAGAGAGATTGGCCTAAAATCCTTTAGAGAATTGGCTCTCTCTCTCTCTTATGAATAAGAATGACGTTAGCAAAGTTAAAACTACCTAGACGCAATTCACCATTATAAAATTCATTAAATAAGCCAATAATATCAGACTTTAAGACTTCCCAAAAATGTTTATAAAAATTAACAGAAAAACCATCAGGTCCAGGAGCTTTGTCATTAGGCATATCACTGATCGCCTTCCAGATCTCCTGTTCAGAAAAAGGTTCATCTAAATTATCTAGATTAATCCTAGTTTCATAAGGGTATAAATCGTTCCATCTAACATTAGTTCTTCTCTTAACCTTAGAACCAAAGATCTGCTTATAATAACTTGTGAAAGCTTCATTTAAGTCCTTTTGTAAAGACAATTCCACATTATTGACAATAATAGAATTAATCCTATTCTCACGTCTCCTCTTATTCGCTACACTATGGAAGAATTTCGTGTTATTATCCCCTTCCTTAATCCACTGGATACGAGACCTTTGCCTCCACATGACCTCTTCTTTTTCTAAAATCTGCTTGAGTTCTAGCTTAAGATTAAAATATTTGTCCTTCTCAGTGAAGTTAAGAATCCTAGACTCACTAATAATATCCAAGTCTAACAAACCACACATAATCTTATCCTTTTTAATTTTAATGTTACCAAAGACAAATTTATTCCAGCGCTTAAGGAAAAACCTCAGCTTGCCTAATTTAGCAACAAAAATATTTGCACTATTACCCCTATATACATTATTAAAATAAAACAATGACTTCCACTTGATAGACACAAGATTTGTGAAACTAGAATCAAGTTGCCACATTTTTTCAAATTTGAAACAGTTATTAATAGAAATATTCGATTCACAAGTGAGAATGATAGGACAATGGTCAGAGTGCAAAAAAGGTAAACCCTTAACTCTACAAATCGAAAATCTATCATCTACTTCAGAATTAATAAAAAATCTGTCTAATAAAGCATAAGAAGGATTATCCCTTGCATTCGACCAAGTAAAAGACCTGTTAACCATCGAAATCTCTATCAAATTGTTATCTAAAATAAAGTCATTAAATTCCTCCATGTCAGAGAAATCTCCTTCTCGGGGTGATCTCTCTCCTAAATATCTAGTAACATTGAAATCTCCCCCTACAATCCACAGATTATAGGAAAGATTTCGAAAAAGAGTAACTTCATCCCACAGAATTCTCCTCTCTATCTTAGAGTGCGGCCCGTACACATTAGAGATACCCCAGACAGAATTATCAATACTTGAAGATAAAATAACGTGCAAGGAATGTAACTTAGTATACTCCTGCACAAGTCTATATTGACTCTCTTTCCATCCAATCATAAGTCCACCAGCAGTACCAATTGCCGGAAGACAAGCCCAATTACGGAAAGTGGACCCACCTAAACGAAGATAAAAACTAAAATCCGGACTCTCTATTTTAGTCTCTTGAAGCAAAACAATATCAACATGGCGATCTCTCAAAAAAACACGAACTTTAGCGCATTTTTTAGGATCGTTTAGACCCCTAACATTCCAACTAACAATCCTCATCTACTCAAGGAAGAAACTCTCTCTAATTCCCTACTCCTAATGTACTCAGCATCAATCTCAATATCAGAAAAAATAAAAGCAGTATCATTGGCAAGCTGAAATAACTGGTCAATCGAAAAACTACCTAAAGAAAAAGGAGTGTAATCACTACCCAAAATCGGAGACATACCTGAGCCCAAATCCAAACTGCTACTGTTAGCATTTGAATTTAGGAACTTACCATGAGAGGAAGACAAACCATATCTAATCCGCGCACTTCGCCGAACCAACCCAGAAACGGAAGACACCCTCCTACGTTTCCTCTTCTTGGACTGAGATAAAAGAATCTCACTATTGCACTGATGTTGCTCTTCATTAATGGCTCTTGAATACTTGCTAATTGCTGGACGAGAAACAACAACAGCCTCCAAAGCTGAACTAGGAAAATCAAACCCCAAAGTAACCTCATCCAGGCACGGCCTCAGAATTAGTGAGCAAAGACTTGTTCCCTTCTTGCTAATAAGGATAGATGAAAAATCACTTTCCCCACAAAATGACAGGCTGCGCATAACTGAACAAAGCATACGATAGTAGTCACCGCCTGTCCACTCTTTAATACCCTTCTGCATAACAGAAACAGCAAGATCCAAAGGGGAAGCCTCACACCAACTCGACACTTTGATTGCGGTTATAACCTCCTCAGCAGATTCTCCTCGCTTGGCTTTATGATTGAACCGCCACCCCAACATAACTCTTCCAGCCCTAAAGCCTTTTCTATACGAATTCTTGGAATCAACAGCACACATATCTGAATAAGGAAGTGAAACCTCAGTCTTATAGTTTTCTAGAAGGGAAAATTTGTTCGAAAGAGTTAAATCGTCTGCTACTTTCCAATGATCTTCATCGACACAAACTGAGCCAGATGACATACACCCAGCCTCATCTAACCCAACATAACCACACTTACCAAACCCGACCACTCCAGACATCATCTCCCTTGGCCTCCTCCCTTTTTTAGTAGAAAAACTATTCTCCTCCAATAAACCCAGACAGTATGATACAACAGGATCACAGAAAATAGGATCAACCCGACCACAGTCCCACTCAATCCCAACATCACCCACCAACATATCGCCAAAGAAACTGTCTGCATCAACATGATATAACAAATCCTTATCCTGAGAATTTTCTATACAATCCTTACCACTCAAGCCAGAACCAGAAAGAGCAGCACTGTCTGCTAAATTCTGAAAAATGACGGCTTTTCTATCACAATTAATAATTGTGTTTAAAACGTCGAAGTGTTTCAGTATCTCATTTAAACACATACAAACTTCCCTCTTGTTTCTTGCCAGCGAATCTTCATATAACAAGCGAAATTTCAGGAAGTTTTTACAAAATGCAATAGCATGATCCTTCCTACTTAGCGGAAATGGCAACGGTGGATAAACAACAGCATTCTCCCACCTCTTAAACCACAGGATTCCATCAACAAGTCCCTCCAGATGCCACCCCAAAAGAAATAACATATAACCTCCATCGTTCGAACCTTTAGCAAAATCTTGTATATACAGATCCGACAAGAAAATGATGATCTGACATATTCTCGAACAGTTGAAGTGCATTATGTCAAAGTCTGAATTCCCACTGTATCTCCTCGGACAATTGGACTTGCGATGACCTATAGTGCCGCAATTGAAACATCTAAATCCATTCCGACAATTCTTCGCCAAATGAAACGAATCGCCACACTTAAAACATCTTCGAACTCTTTGCCATCCATTAGGTCTTTTTGACGAAGTAGAATTCCAGTCCAAAACACAAGAAGGCCTTCTGACCATGTCCGCATAAGAAATTAGAGGAGGAAGAGTCAATTCAAGCAAATCTTGACGCCTAGATTGGGTTGAATTCGAAATTTCTTTGCTCACGATTTTCTCCCCCAAAACAAAGTTCGTCTCGTCCAAGAAGCGACAATCCGAACAATTGGGTACAATCCCTCTTTCATACCGATTAACCGATGAATGAGAAGGAGGAAGAATTGAGCATGATTTATTCCAAGAATGAGAGGGAGGATGAAAAGAGCATGATTTTTCAGTCGCCATTTTTTGAATTCAATATAGTCCACCAAAACAATGGAAATTGTCCACTATTTTATTTCGATGAAAGATTAAAAATAGAACCACTTCAATCTTGATTAAACCAGCTCTTCATTTAGGATATTGATTAAATCAGGCATTCGGAATTAATTCAAGATCCTGAATTTTTCCCTGAACTTTCAGGGCAACACTTACTATTGGGGGACACAAATTCGAGACTTCAGTATTTAAAGGCTGAATGCATGGTTTGTTGGAGATGCACTTACCGAAACCTAGTCCCTCCTAATAGATGGGAACTGTGCTATGGCCCAACTTGCCTTGTTCAATTAAAGAATAGAATTATGTACTGAAATTGGTGTAGAAACGTTGTGGTGTTGCTGATTTATCTTCTTGAATTGTTGTAGAAGTTCTAATCTTTAACTTGTGTTGAATTTGAACACTTAAGATTTGATTTAGAGGCGGCGGCTAGGGTTTAAGAGAGAATTTGATAGCATAATGGTGTCATAGATAATATTTATGAATTAGGGTTAGGTCCTAGGCGTATATATAGGTGTAGGAAGTTATTTAGGCCTCAGGATTAACCCTAGAACTGATCTAGACAACTCAGATGCCATATCATCCCTTGGGGCGAATCGGGCCACGGTTGGCAGCCAAACACCCTGGATTGACCTCTAGTCGACCCAGCGGGGCTCGGGTCGACCCAGCGGGGCTCGGGTGAACCCAGCGGGGCTCGGGTCGACTCCAAAAATGGTGCGGTTCGGCTATTCCCCCTCCCGATTTGCTGTTTTGAACTTTTTTTGAATATTTATTTATTTAATTTATATATATATATCTATATATATATATATATTTATCTCATATGCATACAAACTTCATGGCTTAATAACTTCTTTATAATTAACCATTTTCACACTAAACCACTTTTTGAACTGCGTTCACACTAGGCCATTTTTTAGCCATTCCCCTAAAACAAAAATATGGCACTGGCGGGGATCAAACTCTGTACCTCTTGTATGCAAGTCACATGTTCTAACCAAATGAGCTACTAAGTCTTTTGCTTACAAACCTTAGAACAACATTAAACATTATTCTTTTCTCATTCCTCTTTTTCAAATAAATTATTCTTTAATTTGTTATTTTAATATTCTGTAACAACCCGTATTTTTGAATAACATGTTATAACATAAATCAAGGCAGAATTAAACTGTAAAATCTGAATCAAGGAAAACGGGCTATGCCATTGCGTTCGTCTCGGAAAAATACGCGAAATAGAGTCCGAGTTTTCGAAAATCGGAGTTCGTATGACCAAGATATGGCCTCGCGAAGTTTCACGAAAAATTCAAATTTCAAAACAGATTCAAAAATTTCAATTTTCAGAAGTGGCGGGAAAATTTCCGCCAGACCCAGGGGGTCGACCTGGGAGTCGACTGGGGAGTCGACCTCCCCCCCAGGTCGACTGGGGAGTCGACCTGCCTGGTCGGCCCAGGCAACCTGGTGCACCTGTTTTGGCTATTTTGACCTGTTTTGGAGGCTAGTGACGGAATTTGATGGCTTGGATTGAATCTAGGGTTAATCCTATGGCTAATACTATCCTAATCTTCTATAAAAAGGCCCCTAAACCTATCCTAAATCACCATTATTCAATCCTACAACTAAACTATGTCAAATTTGTTCCTCTCATGGCCTCCACTCTCATGCTAAAATTCCTAAGTCTATTTCTATGAGAGATTGTGAGTTCATACAAGTGTTTTCAAGCTTGTATGAGTGTTCTTAGTTTGCATTCAAGTCAAGTTGCAACATTTCTAATTCAAAGCAAGGGTTTTTATTGATTTGGCTCAAGGGTTTTTCATTGGAGCATTCATATTTGGGTCTTTTTGGTGATTGCATAAGGGCTTCGTCTCAATCTTTATAATAACTATTTATTTGTGTCTTCATAGCATTATAAGCCCTTTTCTACTTTCTTTTTATTGAACTCTAAAGTTAAATGAATGATGCAAGTTTGGGGTTGATCATTATGATATGCAAGTTTGGTTGATCATTATATGCAAGTTTGGATGATCATTATGCAAGTTGGTTTAATCATTATGTATGACACATGTTGCTATGTTATGCAAGTTGGGTTGATCATGTTATCATGTTATGCAAGTTAAACTTGATGTTGTGAGCATAAAGCTCCAAGCTTTATATTAAAGGTTGCATTTTGGCAACATGAAAGTTATCATATCCCTTATGATAACTTGCATGTGAGGCTAAATGCGAACTTCTAGCAACTTCTACATGTCATTTATCACCATGTATCACTCATATGCTAAGCTAAGTTTGGTTTTATGCATGCTTTTGAAGTCTAATAATGCAATATGCAAGTATATGAACATATGTACATTTCATATGCCACCATGTTGAACTTGTGGCTTCAACACCTTTTTGTCATGATTATGCCAAGTTCCCTATTTTACCCTTTATGCGTTGTTGCGATTATGTAAACGATGGGATTACGTTGGGGTTGGGTAACATTATGACAAAAACATGGTTTTTATAACATAACGTGATATGTTAACTTGTAAGTATGTTTTGGAAACATAATGGACATGACACTTAGAAAATATGAGTGTGGCCAACTCGAGGTTGGGTTGAGTTTGTAGCATAAATCTACCCGGACCCGCCCGGCTTAACTAGTGGCTACAAACAATAGGACCCAATGTGAGAAGTTGGTCATGTTGTGCTCGAACCCGAGGTTAGACCTAGTCGTGGTGTAAAGCTACCCGGACCCGCCCGGCTTAACTAGTAACCACAACAAAGTCTAATGTGAGAGGTTAAAGCACATTAAGTTAATTAATTAATGCCTCCTGATTAGGGTCAAGTCATGGTCCACTTAATGCTTAATCAATTTGGGCTTGATGGGTTAATCGGGGTTAAGTCATGGATCTTGGGTACACTTAACCAATTTAATCCACGTTTGGATCGGGTTAACCACATTTAACCCGTTAGGGAAACCCTAGTTGCGTGGTCCTTTTTAGCAGTAACCCTCTTGATAGTATCATAAGACCCTAGGACTAGGCTAGGGTGGGGCACGATTACTGGGCTGACATGTAAGCGACCAAAACGACGGCTGAGTAGGTACGCCGGTGTAGGTCCAGGCGGACTATGGTCGTGCACATAGTCCGGAGTTGGAGAATCAGGCACGGGTACCTGTAGATCTAGACTATGCATACTTGATTGGTGTCCGAGGTCTACACCATAGGACTTGATACACCCTGGGGTGGACCTAGCGCAGTTAGCTACATTGCATGTTTGGGCCGTATGACACCGACACTTGACGAGTTAGGCTTATAGGGAGCCGATCGACTAGACCTTGTAGTTGGACCTTGATTTAGGTCATCTCATGATATTGGGCCAAGCTTGGGCCAAGGGATCAATTCTTGTTTTTACTTGACATGTTAGAATGCTAGTACACCCGTGGTGCAAAACTTAACCTTGATTATGCGATGACACCTTTATCTATCTTGTTAGTTAATCACCATGCCAGTATGTTGTTATCCTTATGTTCATCTCAGCTTCTCATGCCAGTTAACTTTACTAGTTCATGGACAGATAGTAGTAGGACTTACTAGTCTTTTTGACTGACCTGTTTTCTTTCGCCTCTTTTCTTCCGTTTCCCCCCCTCAGGTTCTCAGGGTGGGAACATTGGAGCTTAGCTTGGATCTTTACAGCTTGCTTACTGGATTTGCTCATGTACGGTTTTGGACATTGAGCTGGCTATGGTTTATCACTTCACTTTGGGGATAGTACTTTATGTATTTCAGTTTTTCAGTTTATGCTTTTCTCTAGACTTTGTTTGTTGGAAAATAATAACTAAGTACTTTGTTGTAACTTAACTATGGTTTTGGAAATGCAAGTTTTATCCGCTGCTTTATTACTCCGTTTTAATTATATGTTCCGTCTTGTGATATCTGCATGCATGTTTACCTTGTTTAACGCCCCTCCAAAGCCAGTGTGCTTGCAAGAGTTACCCTGGCGGAGGTCGGGTGTAACATTTGGTTTCAGAGCATAAGGTTTACAAGATTTGAGCAAAAGTGTTTTTGAAACTTACTTTTTGAAAAACTATTTTCAAAACCAATTAAGTATTTTCCAAGAAAAGTCTAGTTATTTTAAAAATGGCTATTCCCCAAAAGCCATAGCACTATCCTTTGTTTCTTCGTTCTGAATCTATCTTTTTCCTTTTTCAGTATGGCCGATCTTAACCTTCCCGAGGGAGTGACTATTCCCGGATGGTTCCGGAGGTACTTAGAAGCTAGGGCCAACGATGTGGGCCCAACAAATACCCCCAATATAACTGAGGTTCCTCCTCCTCCTCCTCCTCAGAATCCGCAAGCAGATTTCGCTAAGATTTGCAAAGACTTTAAGGCGATGGGTGGCAAGAATTTCATAGGGACGAAGACTTTTGTGGAGGCACGAAATTGGTTGAAAGAAACCGAAGATCTTTTCGCTATCTTTGATGTGGAATACCATAGAAAGTTTTTATTGGCAGCATGGTTATTAAAAGAAGAAGCTGCTTATTGGTGGGAGGTCACCAATGCTACGAGGCCTATAGAGACTTGGGCCGACTTTAGGACAAGATTTGGGCTTAAGTTTCTATCATCAGCCGAGGCGAATCTGCAATTGGAGAAGTTTATATCCTTGAAGCAAGGGGACATAACAGTGAGGGAGTATGTGAATGAGTTTAACAAGCTCGCCCGATTCGGTTTGGACATGGTTAATACTCCCCAGAAGAAGGCTTTACGCTTTGCACGAGGGTTGAATGAGCCACTACAAGGTTTAGCCCTATCTCATATACCTATGGGGGCCACTTTTGAAGGCCTAGTAGACATGGCATTGCTTCAAGGAGACAATAAGAATGACAAGAAAGAAGTCAAGCCTAATGAGACTCAAGCTAAGAAGACAGACTCCAAGTGGGGAGGAAATCAGAGCAATCAGAACAACAAGAACAACAAGGGCAACAAGGCCAAGGCAAAGGATCCAAGAAAATGCCACTACTGTGGGAATGTTGGGCACATAGCTAAAGACTGTAAGAAGAGGAATAGGAAGTCGGGCGAATGTTTTCATTGTGGAGAGACCGGACACTTTAGCAAGGATTGCCCCAAGAAGCAAGGGCAGAATCAGCGTGCAGGACCTTCTGGAGGGCAAGTGCATGCTCTCACTGCTGCTCCAGTTCAGGATCGAGGTAGTATTTCTGTAGAAAGTCTTGTTTATATTTCTGATTAGCCTGTTCGCACCTTATTTGATTCTGGCGCATCGCATAGTTTTATCTCTTCTGACATTGTTGAAAGTTTGCACCTAAGTACTAGCCTAGTTGAGGATCCCGTTTGTGTTTCAAATCCAATTGGGGGTTCCGCCCATCTATCTATGATTTGTGTGGATTTGAAGATTTCTATCTTGGCCGTAGAATTCACGTGTAATGCTTATGTTCTCGGGTTCACGTGATATGGGTTGATCTTGGGCATGGATTGGTTGTCCCGTTATGGAGCCATCCTTGATTGTGAACATAGGGTGGTGAGGCTCATGACTCGCCTCGGTAACACCCTAGAAATTTCTTGTAACCCTAGGGGTCCCGTCATGTTATGTTATCTTGAATCTCTCGACTCGTCCATCGATGAGCTACAATCTGTAAGGGTGGTCCGAGACTATCCCGATGTCTTTGAAGAAGTTAAGGGGTTACCCCCTAAACGAGAGATAGATTTCCGCATTTATCTAGTCGATAATGCCAAGCCAGTATCATTGCCCGTTAGGCACATGGCCCCACGAGAAAGAAGAGAGCTCAGTAAGCAAATCAAGGAGCTGCTTGAGAAGGGTTTTATTAGGCGAAGCATTTCTGAATGGGGTGCTCCGGTGGTATTCGCTACTAAGGCGGATGGCTCGCTTCGCCTATGTGTTGATTATCGAGAGTTGAACAAGCTGACAAAGAAGAATAGGCACCCGTTACCGAGGATTGATGATCTCTTTGACCAGCTTGTTGGTGCTTCTGTTTTCTCTCAGCTCGATCTAGCCACCGGATTCCATCAGCTTAGAGTGGCTGAGGATAGTATCGATAAAACTGCGTTTAGGACTCCAGATGGATTCTTTGAATGGCTTGTCATGCCATTCGGTTTGACTAATGCACCCGCCTACTTCGTAGACTTGATGAGTAGGGTGTTCAGGGAGTTCCTTAACAAGTTTGTTGTTGTCTTCGTGGATGATATTCTGATCTTCTCAAAGGATGAGGAAGAGCATGCTAGGCATCTCAAGGAAGTGATGGATACGCTTAGAGCGCATCAGTTGAAAGCCAAGTTCTCCAAATGTCATTTCTGGAGAAAGGAAGTTCGGTTTCTTGGACATATAGTTTCTAAGCAAGGCATAGCGGTGGATCCCGCGAAAGTGGTTGTGGTTCAAGATTGGAAGACTCCTAGGAATGCAACCGAAGTAAGAAGCTTTCTCGGTCTGGCGGGCTACTATAGGAAGTTCATCAGGGACTTCGCTAAGATTTCGGCCCCTCTTACTAAGTTGACGAAGAAGAACTTAGTCTTTGCATGGGACTTGGAGTGTGAGCTTGCTTTTCAAAGGCTCAAGAGAGCCCTTACCTCAGCTCCAGTTTTAGCATTACCCGATAGTGGTAAGATGTTTACCGTGTACACAGATGCATGTGGCACGGGGTTAGGTGTTGTTTTGATGCAAGAGGGAAGAGTGATATGTTATGGGGGTAGGCAACTTAAAGTTCATGAGAAGAACTATCCCACTCATGATTTAGAGTTGGCGGCGATCGTCTTTGCACTCAAATCCTGGCGCCACTATCTTCTAGGCGAAAGGTTTTAGTTGTATACTGATCACAAGTCACTCAAGTACCTCTTCTTGCAAAAAGATCTGAATCTAAGGCAGCAAAGGTGGATGGAATTCTTGGCATCTTATGACTTCGAGATAGCTTATACCGCTGGCAAGGGTAATGTTGTGGCAGATGCACTAAGCAGAAGGAGGTTGACTTTGAGCCCCTTGTTCATTGAGATGAAGAATTTAGAATTCTTGGCGACCTTTGATTTCACGACGACTGTTGAGTCGATGACGGGTTCTTTAGCATCCCTTGAGCTTAGACCCACACTTCTTGATCAAGTTGGGGCTTCACAGAAGGATGATCCGCAAATAGTCGAGGTCATGGATAAGTTGATTCGTGGTGAGACGTCTAGTCACCTTGCTAGATATACTATCGATGATAAAGGATGGCTAAGGCGTGATGGGAGATTATGTGTTCCTCGAGTGGGAGATTTAGTTCATAAAGTTCTCGAAGAAGCACATCATTCGAAGATGACTATACATCCTGGAGGGGACAAGATGTATAGGGATATGAAGCGCATTTTCTTTTGGGCCGGAATGAAGAAAGATGTGGCAGAGTATGTTTCAAAGTGCATGGTGTGCCAACAAGTGAAAGCCGAATCAAGGAAACCAGGTGGGCTATTACACCCATTGGAGGTCCCGCAATGGAAGTGGGAGAGTATTTCTATGGATTTTGTGGATGGATTGCCTAGGTCAAGGAGAGGGAACACAAGCATATGGGTCATAGTTGACAGACTTACGAAGAGTGCTCACTTCATCCCAGTAAAGAGCAAGAGGACCGCATCAGGGCTGGCATCTATTTATCTTCGAGAAATAGTGCGGTTGCATGGAGTTCCTTCTAGCATAGTTAGCGATCGTGACCCAATTTTCACTAGCCAGTTCTGGAGCAGTTTGCAAGAAGCGATGGGTACGCGATTGAATCTGAGTACGGCCTATCACCCCCAGACGGATGGCCAAACCGAAAGGGTAAATAGAGTGCTAGAAGATCTCTTGAGGATTTGTGTTCTCGACTTCGGTGGTACTTGGGAAGACCACCTCCCTCTGGTAGAGTTTGCTTATAATAATAGTTATCAAGCCAGCATAGGGATGGCACCATTTGAAGCTTTGTATGGGAGGCCGTGTAGGTCACCATCTTGTTGGTGGGAGACAACAGATAGACTTATACTTGGGCCCGATATGATACGGGATACATCCGAGAAAGTTGAATTAGTGAGAAGAAGGATGAAAGCGGCCCAAGATTGACAGAAATCCTATGCTGACAAGCGAAGGGCAGATTTGGAATTCGAAGTGGGAGACATGGTTTTCATGAAGGTTTCTCCTTTGCGTAATGTGGTTCGTTTTGGAGCAGTTGGGAAGCTGGCACCAAGGTTCGTAGGACCCTTCCCTATCATAGAGAGGATTGGAAAGATGGCCTATAAGGTGGAATTGCCTGAAAAGCTAGCCGGAGTGCATAATGTCTTTCATGTCTCGCATCTCCGAAAGTGCCTACATGAGTCCGCTGAGGTGGTTGAACCAAGCATTCTTGAAGACATTGAGGTAGAGAAAGAAGCAACCTCGAGAAAAGCTCCGATTCGTATCTTGGGAACAGAGATCAAGAAACTAAGGAATCGAGAAGTTAAATTGGTGAAAGTTCAGTGGGGTGAAGCTGACGAAGATGCAACTTGGGAAACCGAGGAGAAGATGCGTGGGCTTTATCCACTCCTTTTTGAGGGTACATTCTCGATCTCTTTTCCTATCTTTCTTTTGCTATCCATGTTTATCTGGTTTATCTTGTTATCTCGTTAATTATGTTATGAGGACCTTAGGTAGGAACCCTTTTGAATGAAACATGTATTTGAAACATGTTATGCTTGATGGTTGCAAGTGGTTGCAAGTGTTTGCACGTGGATACTCGTGGATGCATGATGCGCATTAGGCACTAAGATCGGCTCACACACTTTCATGTTGCATATGCATGAGTGCTTATACTTATTCATGGATGAAACTTGTTATGCTATCACATGGATGTTGCATATGGATGAATGTTATGTGCACTCATGTAGAGATCATAAATTATGTTAGGAATTCGCATACATATGGACTCATTTCACTAACATACTTTGCATTAAGGAGGTTTACTGTATCAGTAACCGCCTGATTTTCGCATTAGATAAGTACACACACACACCTTTGCATATGATCATACAGCATTTAGAATCCTTTAAGGACAATGACTGCACATGGATGATGTTTTGAGTAGATGGATGATGGATGGTAGGATATGTTCTTCCTAACTTGGAGATTTCGGGGACGAAATCCTTTAAGGAGGGGAGAATGTAACAACCCGTATTTTTGAATAACATGTTATAACATAAATCAAGGCAGAATTAAACTGTAAAATCTGAATCAAGGGAAACGGGCTGTGCCATTGCGTTCGTCTCGGAAAAGTACGCGAAATAGAGTCCGAGTTTTCGAAAATCGGAGTCCATATGACCAAGATATGGCCTCACGAAGTTTCACGAAAAATTCAAATTTCAAAACAGATTCAAAAATTTCAATTTTCAGAAGTGGCGGGAAAATTCCCGCCAGACCCAGGGGGTTGACCTGGGGGTCGACTGGGGAGTCGACCTCCCCCCCAGGTCGACTGGGGAGTCGACCCCAGGGTCGACCTGGGAGTCGACCTGCCTGGTCGGCCCAGGCAACCTGGTGCACCTGTTTTGGCTATTTTGACCTGTTTTGGAGGCTAGTGACGGAATTTGATGGCTTGGATTGAATCTAGGGTTAATCCTATGGCTAATACTATCCTAATCTTCTATAAAAAGGCCCCTAAACCTATCCTAAATCACCATTATTCAATCCTACAACTAAACTATGTCAAATTTGTTCCTCTCATGGCCTCCACTCTCATGCTAAAATTCCTAAGTCTATTTCTATGAGAGATTGTGAGTTCATACAAGTGTTTTCAAGCTTGTATGAGTGTTCTTAGTTTGCATTCAAGTCAAGTTGCAACATTTCTAATTCAAAGCAAGGGTTTTTATTGATTTGGCTCAAGGGTTTTTCATTGGAGCATTCATATTTGGGTCTTTTTGGTGATTGCATAAGGGCTTCGTCTCAATCTTTATAATAACTATTTATTTGTGTCTTCATAGCATTGTAAGCCCTTTTCTACTTTCTTTTTATTGAACTCTAAAGTTAAATGAATGATGCAAGTTTGGGGTTGATCATTATGATATGAAAGTTTGGTTGATCATTATATGCAAGTTTGGATGATCATTATGCAAGTTGGTTTAATCATTATGTATGACACATGTTGCTATGTTATGCAAGTTAAACTTGATGTTGTGAGCATAAAGCTCCAAGCTTTATATTAAAGGTTGCATTTTGGCAACATGAAAGTTATCATATCCCTTATGATACTTGCATGTGAGGCTAAATGCGAACTTCTAGCAACTTCTACATGTCATTTATCACCATGTATCACTCATATGCTAAGTTTGGTTTTATGCATGCTTTTGAAGTCTAATAATGCAATATGGAAGTATATGAACATATGTACATTTCATATGCCACTATGTTGAACTTGTGGCTTCAACACCTTTTTGTCATGATTATGCCAAGTTCCCTATTTTACCCTTTATGCGTTGTTGCGATTATGTAAACGATGGGATTACGTTGGGGTTGGGTAACATTATGACAAAAACATGGTTTTTATAACATAACGTGATATGTTAACTTGTAAGTATGTTTTGGAAACAAAATGGACATGACACTTAGAAAATATGAGTGTGGCCAACTCGAGGTTGGGTTGAGTTTGTAGCATAAATCTACCCGGACCCGCCCGGTTTAACTAGTGGCTACAAACAATAGGACCCAATGTGAGAAGTTGGTCATGTTGTGCTCGAACCCGAGGTTAGACCTAGTCGTGGTGTAAAGCTACCCGGACCCGCCCGGCTTAACTAGTAACCACAACAAAGTCTAATGTGAGAGGTTAAAGCACATTAAGTTAATTAATTAATGCCTCCTGATTAGGGTTAAGTCATGGTCCACTTAATGCTTAATCAATTTGGGCTTGATGGGTTAATCGGGGTTAAGTCATGGTTCTTGGGTACACTTAACCAATTTAATCCACGTTTGGATCGGGTTAACCACATTTAACCCGTTAGGGAAACCCTAGTTGCGTGGTCCTTTTCAGCAGTAACCCTCTTGATAGTATCATAAGACCCTAGGACTAGGCTAGGGTGGGGCACGATTACTGGGCTGACATGTAAGCGACCAAAACGACGGCTGAGTAGGTACGCCGGTGTAGGTCCAGGCGGACTATGGTCGTGCACATAGTCCGGAGTTGGAGAATCAGGCACGGGTACCTGTAGATCTAGACTGTGCATACTTGATTGGTGTCCTAGGTCTACACCCTAGGACTTGATACACCCTGGGGTGGACCTAGCGCAGTTAGCTACATTGCATGTTTGGGCCGTATGACACCGACACTTGACGAGTTAGGCTTATAGGGAGCCGATCGACTAGACCGTGTAGTTGGACCTTGATTTAGGTCATCTCATGATATTGGGCCAAGCTCGGGCCAAGGGATCAATTCTTGTTTTTACTTGACATGTTAGAATGCTAGTACACCCGTGGTGCAAAACTTAACCTTGATTATGCGATGACACCTTTATCTATCTTGTTAGTTAATCACCATGCCCGTATGTTGTTATCCTTATGTTCATCTCAGCTTCTCATGCCAGTTAACTTTACTAGTTCATGGACAGATAGTAGTAGGGCTTACCAGTCTTTTTGACTGACCTATTTTCTTTCGCCTCTTTTCTTCCGTTTCCCCCCTCAGGTTCTCAGGGTGGGAACATTGGAGCTTAGCTTGGATCTTTACAGCTTGCTTACTGGATTTGCTCATGTACGGTTTTGGACATTGAGCTGGCTATGGTTTATCACTTCACTTTGGGGATAGTACTTTATGTATTTCAGTTTTTCAGTTTATGCTTTTCTTTAGACTTTGTTTGTTGGAAAATAATGACTAAGTACTTTGTTGTAACTTAACTATGGTTTTGGAAATGCAAGTTTTATCCGATGCTTTATTACTCTGTTTTACTTATATGTTCCGTCTTGTGATATCTGCATGCATGTTTACCTTGTTTAACGCCCCTCCAAAGCCAGTGTGCTTGCAAGAGTTACCCTGGTGGAGGTGGGGTGTTACATTTTCTCAGAAAATACGGGGTGTTAAACGATCTTCCTCTTGACAACGACGGAAAGCCATTCAAACCTTTCCCCTTCGATTCCTCTCGATCCGCGCAGAATTAAACCCCCGTCCTGTTGGGAATTTTGGAGGTCCCTCTTCAAGCTTTAAATCCATACCAGTAGTTGAGTTTTTCGTTGAGTATTTGGAGAGTTACGAGCCCGGGAAGACGCCGACTTCGCACCGCCGCCAGAAACACTTTCGACCACCGAGTTCGACGAGGCCACCCTCGTTGTGCGCACCCTTCAACGCTCTACGACGTGGTGTTGGTCGATTTCAACCATGTGCAGCGGTTTGTTCGCTAAATCGAAACCTAGTTTCGAAGATTCAAAGAAAGTAACGGCTTTAATTTAATTTTATTGTTTATAACACTTTAAAGTGCTATGGTTTATGATTTTACAATAAAAATCATATCTTTTTCGTATGTTGACGAAATCCAGTGAAACAAGAGACAGTGGACTCGTGAGGACGTCTTCTACATTTTAGAAGAGACCGGATATTTTTTTGAGCCTTCAACAATTTTTGGAGGAGTGGAACCCAATGTGAGATTTCTGATTTATAAACGATATGGAAGTGACGATGTATAAATTATATAGTCGATGTATGAGTTATATAAGCATTGTACACCTCATGTATAAGCGTTGTATAAGTTGTATGTTCGATGTATAAGTTATATATGCGTTGTAGAAATCATATATGCATTGAATAAAATTGAAATGATATTGAAATGAAATCGAAATATATTTATATACAAATATACATACATACATACATACATACATATATATATATATACACACACACTCCCCTCGTCCACAGACCATGGATGATATATATTGGTTGTGGTATTGTTTGGATTTGGTTGATGTAAAATTTGGTGAATATCATGAATGGTTTATTGGAAATGATTGATTGTGGTTGAAATCCCAATAGGATTAGTATATGGGAAAATTCGTCTGCGTATGAACTTGATATTGAAATCCCCATTGTCAAAAGCTGTGAGGCTTTAAGGTAGAGCGAGCAGCCGTACTAGGGACGGTGCCGATTTTAATTACCCCGCCGTTATGCTGCCGAAATTTTCTGAAATATTTCTATGTTTGATTTATCTTCATGTATTGAAATATATTCATGTGATAAATGAAATAAATGGTTTAAACGATAAAAATAACATTTTTATCGAATGAATGAAATAAATGGTTTGAACGATAAAAATAACATTTTTATCGAATGAATGAAATAAATGGATTGAACGATAAAAATAACATTTTTATCGAATGAATGAAATAAATGGTTTTGGTTTGAACAATAAAAATAACATTTTTATCAAATGAATGAAATAAATGGTTTGAACGGTAAAAATAACATTATTATCGAATGAATGAAATAAATGGTTTGAACGATAAAAATAACATTTTTATCGAATAAATGAAATGGTTAGGATGATAAAAATAACATTTTTATTGTACGTACGAAGTATAGAAAAATATTCATTTTTGAAATAAATTGTTTTACAAATAAAAATCACATTTTTATAATATATATGAATTGCTAAAAATCATCATTTCTGAAATAAATTGTTTTAACAATAAAAAATAACATTTTTATCATCTATATGAAGTATATAAAATATTCGTGTTTGAAATAAATTGTTTTGACCATAAAAATCACATTTTTATGATACATTTGAAGTGTTAAAAATAGTCATGTGTTGAAATAGATATCTATTGGATAAAAATATCGTTTTTATCACATATATGAAATGAAATGTTTTGAAATTGAAGAACGAATTAAATATATATATATATGTATATGTATATATATATATATAATTAGAATAAATCGAATAACAAAGCTGTAGTTCATATTTTGAAACCGTGATTTCAAACGATTATTGCGGGAGATCTGACCATCGGATTTTCCCGAAACCAAAACCGTTGGGTTCGCTTTGGAAATATCTTTCCAACGACACCAACTTTGCAAAGATCCAACGGTTGGATTGTTTGGAATGTTTAATTCAAATCTGAATGAAAACAATGCCAGAATCGATTATATATATATATAATTAAAATAAATCGAATAATGACGCTGCAGTTCGTATTTTGAAATTGTAATTTCAAACGATTGTACCAGGAGATCTGACCGTTGGATTTTCCCAAAACTGGAACCATTGGATTCGTTTTGAAAAGATCTTTCCAATAATATAAAATTTGTAAAGATCCAATGGTTGGATTTTCAAATATGTGTAAATCAAATCTGAAGAAAAACAGCGCCACGACCGCGTTATGGCCTGAAGCGTCGTTTGAATAAATTGGCTATTTTTAAATGAATAAAAATAGCAATAAATCGTTATAAAATATTATAAACGATATGGAAAGGAAATAAAAAGAATTTACTCGGATTATTAGATATTTGATGGTTGAATGTGTTTGAAGTGAAAATTACATTAATGAACTGAATTATGGATGTCGAATAATTTAACCAGTGGAATGAATTGATTTGAATTCTAATATACGTGGATTATTTGAAAAGGCCGAGTCAATTCTCATTTCAAATAATTGATCGACGGTTAGAAGTTGAAGATATGAAGACGGTGCAAGACCGATGATCTTCAGATCGGATGGATGGCCGCTGATGCCTTGGATGGGAGTTGCTGTCCTGAAGGGGTTACAGTGGTGGTTGTCCGGACGTACTTGTTGATCTTTCAGATGTGCGAGGAATAAATACCCTCCGGTTTCGTTCAGACCCAGAATGGACTTGTAAATGGATGTGTGTCTGATGTTGTAGATTGACAAAGTGGCATACAAAGTTGCTGAGATCAAAGCTTTTGTTGAAAAGCAGAGCTTTGTGGTTGATGATCAAAGAAGGGCTTTAAATAGCTAGCTTTGTGTTTAGCGTTGTTTCGTGAGCCTCACACCCCGGTATGAGCCAGAAACGGGAGAGGACATCGGGGAGGACCTGCGTTTCCTTCTAGCTAGGAGTGGTGTCAGTGTTTTACACCCCCTGACATTTTACTTATGTGGACGATGGATAGCGAGGCACCTCAGTTATATCGGTTGCTCCTGGGCCGATGGTTTGGTCGGTATATGACCAGTTTACACCCTATAGGGCGGGGAAACGCAGTGTTCAGGCATTTTAATCCACTCCGTGTGGACCGACCTTGATGATCCAAGGCTTGACTGAGTACTTGATTGAGACATGGGCTAGATTGTCACGAAGCGGTAAGGACGATCCCTTGCCTTGGTTCATGATGGAAATCCAATTTCCAAAAATGACATCGTGTGGTATTATTGTATACCTATATATGGCGACATGATATATGGTACCCATGCCGTCTATGATTGATACTTATGATTAAAATTGTTTTTGAAACATATAAACACTAGTAATAATATAAAATGCTTTCTCAAGCAAATTTTGGCCATTATAAGGTAAAACTCTATCCTTCGGTTTGCGTTGCATTGTGATGGGAACTGAGTCTTATAATGGCTTCATTTTTATAACAAGCATTGCGATGTTTAAAATATTTACTTGTTTTAAAGCACTGGCAATCTAATGGAGTAAACCCGTTCCGCATTAGCGGCGTAGTCCTGTGATTGGCTTTATTGTAAAGTATGTTAAGTAGATTTCTCAAACCAGTCCCATGACTAACTCGTAGTTTGTTTCACTTGCAAACTCGGGTGCCCCTATTCTACACGGGCAGCCTTGTATTCAGGTTTTAGAAGGCTCTTTCTGAATAGCTGGAGCTAAAGCTGGATTCTATCATTTTTTTATGTTGTTCAGCTTCTATTGTACATATTATGTTTTGATTCCGCTGTAGACATTTATGTAAAGATGAACTGCATTTTGTACTAAGTATGATCCTGTATACTATGTAACTCTGATGATTATGTTTATCCATTGTATTCTGTTGTACATTATCTGGTGTATTTATTTATTTCTGTTCTGCTGTTATCTGTTGAGGTGTTATATTCCAAAGATTACCCTTGCCACCATGGAACGGGGGTTTGGGGTCGTCACAGATAGTGGGTTCGTTAAATTTTTCCTACTACAGTAATTTCGGGGATGAAATTCTTTTAAAGGGAGGAATGTAACGACCCATATTTTTAACCGTTTATATGAACATTTAAAATTAATTTTTAAATGTTGATTTGGAATTTAATAACTCGAATTAAATCATTTTGAATATTTTATTAATAAAAATAATAATTTAATTTTGAAATAGTTGGAATCAGTTGAATTTTCAATACTGTGTGAATTGGCAAAATAAAAGGATATAATTCAGTTTGGTTTTGAATTATATTAAAGAATTCGTTTATTAAAACGACGTTTGAATGTATAATTTATAATTTAATTATAAACGAGCTTGTAACGTCGAGGTAATATTACATTTTAAACTTTTAATGAATGTAAAAGATTCAATATAAGTCGGAATTCTTTGAAACAAGAATCATTCGGTTCTATTGGATAATAATTTTCTAATGAGAAAAATGAAGATTTCATATTATAGATTTTGAGTTATGTTCAAATAAAATTTTCAAAAGGGTCTCTATGGAATTCATTGAAAAAACATAATGATTTTATTATATAAAATAAAAGGGATTATTATAAATTTAATATCGTTGAACTAGGAATTCAATATATTGAGTTTAAAACCTTAACTATCCTATTTTTGAAAGTTATATAAATTCTGATTGAATATATTTGATAATAATAATAATCTATTATCAACATATTTGTTTATTTTAAAATCGATGTATATTTTATAGATTTAATATGGAATTATAAATAGTTAATTTCCAAACGGCCTTGGTTTTCAGCGAAAATAATTTTATTAAAACAGTAATGATTAATTATAATGAGATTTCCAATTTCACGACAATTGGATGTATGATTTAACCATTTGAAATTAAAATGGTGTTTTCACAAATGATCCCGGAATTCGATGAAAAAGTTCCATCGTGTCCAAAATATTATATCATTGTATATTTTCGAGTTTCGTTTCAATCGGAGATCATATGCGCTCATGCGGATTATAAACATAGAGCATTATACGCTATAAATATCATCAGTCGTTTTTGTAAAATATCGTTAGTCAACTTCGATAAAATCCTTGGTCACCTCAACCAAAAATATCTTTTGTCACTCTCTCTTATCGCCTGTGAAAATTCTGCAGCAGCATGTTCACACATGCTTTTGTCCAATGTTTCTTATCGATATAGTGGGAAGCCATGTGGCCCTATAATAATAAAAAATGCTCTCCTCCTTTAAAAGAACTCAATTTGTTTGCAAACAAATCACAAAAGCCATTTCTTTTGAAACAATTTTTTTGCAGAAGCTTTGAAAATCGAAACAAAATCAATACTTAACAAAATTAAACATCGTTTGATCCATTGTTATCATGGAGTCTTGGGCTTTGCATTGATATACTTCAAACTAGGATTCAGCCAATTTATTTTTGCATCTTTTTCTTGGCAGTACGGATTAATGTTGGGTTGAGTTGATGTATAGCAGAGATGTGAGGCCACTATTGGCATCAAGGGAGGACGGCAAGGTGGCGGGGTTGTTTGTGGTGGCTAGGAGCTTTGTACAACGAGATTTGGTGGGTTTTCAACACTAAAGATATCGATCCTTTTCAAGCCGAGCACAGTTTTCTACACCAGGTCGTGACCTGGAGGGTGCCATCGGAGGTAGACCTGAGATAGAGATGGGGTGGGGCATTGAATGGTGAGTTATTTAATGGAGTACGATTCGAAAAGAGACGTAGGGGAGCTGAGCTAGGTTGGAAACGGGGAAGTGTTAAGGGCCGGATGGAGCTCATTACGTGGAGGAGGTTAGTGAGCTTAGTGTGAAGCAATGAGGGGGAGTGGGACAAAGGAAGTTTCGGCCATGGTTATAACAAAATAAAAAAATATGATGTTAGCCTGGGTGGAGTATGATATTGGAGCAAGATTTTTCGTGGTTGGAAGAAGAATTGAAGGAGGGCCGGGAGTAGTTTTTACTGATTAGCTTGGACCTTAAGTTTTTTTTAAAAAATCAAAAAATAAACATTGAAGTGTTAGGGATTACCGAAGCCTGTTACATGGTGGCATATAGAGCTGGGTTTTCTGGTGAGATCGGAGGCCGGGTTAGGTAGTGGTTTGTCGTCAAAGATGTCGTTAGCACGGGTTAGTGTGTTAGCTGTGGCAACTTCAATTTATAAACATGAGGTAATTACAAAGGGTATAAAAAAGTGTTAATAGGTTAATAATGTTTGAATTTATTTAATCGTCTATCTTTTAAATAAAATAACTATGTCATACGTATGAAGAATTACGCAAAATAAAGGACGTTGGAATCGCGGAGACGAAAGCTACGTAGTCAAGCTGGTTTTGTTGGATTCGAAACTCATTGGTATTTGTGTAATTATAAATGATTGTTTAAAATTATATGAAACAACGTGAATCGTCAATAAAAAACAATGTTGATTTTTAAATTGGATAATTGAATGCCTTGGATAATTACTAATTGTTTAATGGTTGTCAACATTTATATCATGTCGAATTGGATGATTTTAATTTAAAATATTTGTTATAACATGTTGTTATGAACTGTGATGCAGGGAAGAATAGGTTGGAGGGATCCAACTGGATTCCTCAAATAAATTGTATGTTGTTTGCTTATTTTATTTATATATATATGAATTGTTTGTCCAAATGACATTATATCCTGATTGGATGTTGATTGTTGAATTGAAATTCAACTATCGTCGTGTTTTTAGTCAATGGACGGTATTGATTAAGTGGTTGGCAGTGAATGGCCTAAAACCCATCTTCTTAGACGTTGATTGCTGTTAGGCGAATTAATGCAATTGAAGTTATGAAATTTATTTTTATATAATTAGGATGAAGTTTTTAAATTATATATTATATATCAAATTTAGAAGTTTGATTAACAAACTAATATTTTATTATAAATGATTTGTTTTGACGTTTAATCAGTTTATAAACAACAAAGTTAGAAATTAACCTCACGGTTAATAGTATAGGGATAATTGTTTTATAAAAACAATTTAAGCGATGTTATTAAATTAATTAAGTTATTAAATTAATTTATGAGTAAGGGATCAGTTGAAATCAGTCAATAAGTTAATTGATGTTTTCGGTTGACTGAGTCAACTGTTTTAATTGGAAATAGTTATTAGATTAATATACCTAATGAAAATAGTTTAACCATAATTGTCTAATGTAATAAGATTTCTTAAATGTAAATTATCTTTTATTTAACGATGTTTTAAGCATTTTTGGAAATCATAAATATAGTTAAGTATTGTCTAATAGTTTATTTTAAAAGGTAATTAACTAACTTATTTCTAGTTGAATAAACAATTTTTACTTCAGTGATGAGGTAAATTATTATTTTATTTGATAAACAATTTAATTGATTACTATGTAAATAGAATTCATTTAAAGAGTAATCGAGTCAGTAAAGGAATTTAGTTGAATTTGAAAAAAAAAGTGGTGGATGTTATGATTCAGGCTTATGAACAAGTTATAAAAAATATAATAAGAGGGATATTAGTAATAAGATGTTAACGGATTTTGGTAAAGCAATGGATATATAAATTTTAGTACTTGAATCTAAGGTTGAGTTTATAATACGATGTTAATAGCCTTGGATAAAATATTTGGTAAGTGGATTATTATAATATAATCAAAATTATAAATGGAATGGTATAAAGAGATTTTAAGGAAAAAGTTAAATATTTTGGTAAACATTTAACTGAAACAATGAATTAAGTTAAAATGGTCATAACTAATAGTGATTTCAAAGAAATGATATGGTTTATTAAACCATAATTTAAATAAAATAGAAAATACGGGATGGTTGATAATTTAAGCAATATCGGGTTTTGAATTGCAAAACATTATATATTTTAAGATGAGAATGTTATCTATCAAGGTCTGAGAGCTAATTGAAATACCCTAACTTGAATGACTTCACTATTATTGAGAGATGACATCAGTTTGTAATGTTATGTGAAGTAAAAAGGAGATTTTGTAAATATTTATTCCAAAGTGAGGGAAATGAAAAAGAATTTTGAGAATATATATATTTCCAAAGAAAGGAAATATAAAAGGATTTTAAGAATAAAATGGGATTAGGGAAAATATAGTGACATTTTCGAGATAAAAAGGAAATAAAGAAACGAGGTTTCGAAGATGTTTATTTTAAAGAGAAAGGGGTTGACTGTTGTTTTCAAATAGCGAATGCAAAAGAGATTTGGTTGAGATAAGTTAATAGAATCAATTTTAAATCAATAAAATGGTTTTAAATAAATGTTTTTAAATGAAAGGGACTTGAGTTGCCAAAGTCTGTTTGAATTGATAGTCAAAACCCCGACTATCAATGAATATTGTTGGACCTTTAACGAGTTAGGTCGAAGAGACTGGGTTGGGGACTAAACCCAAAACCACTTCAAACCAACTGTACGTTCGAAACCAATCTACAGAGATGTTATAAAGATGGAGCAATGAAGACTGTGGATCTTCGTGAGTGGATGAACTACTCATTAAATTTCTTTGGCTAGCTACCAGAGTTATTATGATTTGTGACTCTGTCGTGATTGAAATCCTCGGATTTGCATGGACTACTCGCTATTGATCCTTTGGATGATTCCTATATTGGTGCAGTAGGAGGGTGCCTTCGGTTTATCATGTTCCTATATGACTTGTAACACCCCACCTCCATTAAGGTCACTCACAAAGGGAATGCCTTAACTTCAGTGGAGCGTTTTTGGTAAACAGACACAGAATATCACAAGACAGATATAAATTTTTTGCAATGGAAACAAATAACTTTATTAAATCTCCAAAATACTTTGTTACATAACACCATGGGTCATAAAACTATTACAACAAAACACTTCTGTCTTATATCATCAGAGTACATAGGTTTTTAAAAGAAAATCATCATTCCCCAGATTAAAGAGCAAGCCATATAAGAAACAGGGACTTGAGCCATACTTCAGAAGTAGCTCCTAGAAGATGATATCCAAATCCTGACCAAACCTGGGTGTTCCCTCTCTGAGAACCTAGGGGGGAACGGAAGAAAAGAGGCGGAACAAACTAGGTTAGACATACGTCTGGTGAGTCCAGTAACTTTTAGCCAGTAAATAAATAAAGGTAAACATGACAGGCATACAAAGTGGATAAGAGGATCACGGTACAGATGGCAGGTATGACAGAACAAATAAGGTAAGGTGTACGCATGATTCACTACTAACTACTCTGCACTATTACTAGTCAAATCAAGATGGGATAATCCCTTCTGCTAATCATGATAACGATGGTGGTAGTTTCGTGTATTCCTAGCTGCGGCCATAGGTGCCGCCTGCCCCTATCTCAACTAGTCGTACCCACTAGCCTCCTACTACAAATTGGTAGACTTAGGGCATATGTCCAGATATACCCTAACCACTACCGTAATCGATCGGCTCCCTACTCCGTAGATACCCTGTGCTGGTCCCACAACTAGGGGGTATCACTTCCCTAAAGTGGCAACCTAAGGTGTGCACAGTTATACCTACTGGTGTCACGGTCGTCTTGTCCCCCTCTGCCCGGCCCATGCACGCACATGTCCCCGGTCGGTTTGCGTCGCCCACACCATCCATCTCGTTTTGGGATCTCTTACAATCAATCAGTAAGCGTGCCCCTTCCCCGCCTAGTACGGAGTTTTTTTACTTCGATATCCCTCCGGGTTACTGACTGAAATGGGTCCCATACAACATGATACAAGCTCTCCCCTATGTCTTGTATCCCCACTAGGTTTTCTACTGACTATGTATACCCTGAGGTGTCTTTAATTACATAGCCCTCAATCAGTTATGCGTACCTATAGGTATCTTTAATACATAACCCCTATTCTACATATCGGTTATGCATACCTATAAGTGTCTTTAATACATAACTTTACCTACTCCCATTAGTTATGCGTACCCCTAAGGGTGTCTTTAATACATAACTTTACCTATTCCCATTAGTTATGCGTACCCCTAAGGGTGTCTTTAATACATAATTTTACCTATTCCCATTAGTTATGCATATCCCTAAGGGTGTCTTTAATACATAACTTTACTATTCTTCCCTGGTCATGTATACCATTAGGTGTCTTTAATTACATAACCCCTTTTTAATGGTTAAGTTTGTGGGCCTATATGTATTGATATTACCCACCTACGCTTCAGTTGTACTTAACCCTCCCACTGATTTAATCCTATTTATTTAACGGTTAAGTTTGTGGGCCTATATATATATACATATATATATTAATATTACCCACCTACCCATCAGTTGTACTTAACCCACCCACAATCCAATTCGTTTTGCTTAACCCTATCTTATGTCAACCATCATACAGTCCATATGTATTAAGTTAGGTTAAGTAGCATTAATTTATTATTGAGACATCTAATCGTATTTCACATACCACCCAAGGCACCCACTTAATCCCCAATGCCACCCAAGGCACCCACTTAACCCCTCATGTCCCACTACATGTTTATCTGGTTAAGTGTTTCTTAATTCATTAAGACCGTAACCTCATAAAGACCTCTCACATTAGACTGGCATTTGTGGCAGCTGGATTTGTCGGGCGGGTCCGGGCAGTCTTACACCACAAACGAGCCTAACCTCATGTCTTTACAATTATTACGTATTTAATTTATGCCTAAGACCTCTGACATTAGACTGGCATTTGTAGTAGCTGGATTTGCCGGGCAGGTCCGAGCAGTCTTACACCACAAAAGAGCCTAACCTCGTGTCTTAGACGATTAATTACTCCTAATTAATCTTTCCCCAATTTGAATTAATTTTCCTATTCAAATTATCAATTAATTCCAAATTTCCCTATGGCCATATTTGACTCAATTATGTCCATCTATTCATGGTATGTAAAATCATACCAATTTTCATCTCAAATTTATTTTATGCCAATTCTCAATATTAAATATTCAGACTTTAATTGCTTAAACATTCCTCTTTTGATTAATTAAGTTAATTAATTAATCCTTTCCTCTTTCATAGGTGTCAATACCTATCTTATTAACAATTTGGATTTCTTATCCATAAATGGCCATATTCAAATTATACCATTTTTACCCAATTTTACCCATGTCATAATAGGTAATTATTTATATGTTTCCCTACCAGAATCATGTGTCCAATTTACATAATCACTAAGTAAATTATGCCTATTACAAATTCCCCCTTTTTCCCCGCTTCTTAACTAGCGCAACCGCTTGCGTTTTTTGCGTCATCGAGGCTACAAAATAGTCTCGCCATAACATTAAAATAAAGGGAATGACAAGGTGATCGTTTTCAGTAAATTTTTGGCATAAGCATGACAACTAGGGAAAATGACATGATACCTTCGCATATAATTATGATTCACCACATAATTAACAACTCGCATGGATTCATAGCAACTTGCATAGGTTCATGAATTAAAACATAATTAACAACTAACATAGGTTCATGATTCTCAACACAACCAACAACTTTTATGGGTTCATGATTCACAATACAACAACTTGCATGATTCATAACATAATTTCTTGCATAGGTGAATTACATAGATTCATGATCCACAACATAACAACTAGCATATGTTCATGAATTAACAACTTATCAACTTGCATAGGCAACTTCATAGGCTCATGATTCATAACATAACAACTAGCATAGATTCATGAATTAACAACGCAACAACTTGCATAGGTTCATAGTTTCTTAACATAATAACTTGCATAACTTCATGATTCACAACAATAATGAACTTGCATTATTTTATGAATCACAACAATATTGAACTTGCATAACTTCATGATTCACAATAATAAGGAACATTACATCATTTCATGATTCACAACAATACAACAATGAACTTGCATAACTACAAACAACATATACCCAAATCATAGTCTACCACAATTCACTTTCATTTATTTAAACCTAAAAATGACTAGAACTCACCGAATAAGGGGTCTTGAGTTCTGGGTTCTGAATTCTGTACTTGATTAGCGTTCCCTTGTTGTAAAAAATTACATTGTTGTAGTTTTAGGCTTGATTTGAATTGAATTGTTGTCTTTAATTTGCATCCAGTTGTTGGTGGCTACTCTAGGGTTTGGAGTGACAACATGACGGCTACTGATCTAATTTTTGATTTGATTCTAGGGTTTGGGTCTACACATGTTTATATAGAATTTCAATTTAATTATAGCCGTCGGATGATCTTAGGGTTAATCAAAACCACTCAGTCGGGATAGGGTGACACCTCAGCCCTAATGACTCAGCAAGGAGTCAGAAAGGACTCAGAAATGAGTCAGAACATGGGTCAGACTGAACCAGAAGGCTGTGCAGGTTTTCTCTCGGCTTGGGCGCACTTGGGAAGTGCGCCAATGTAAATTTGTACTGGCGCTCTTCCCAAGTATGCCAGTGCAATCTTTTTTTTTCTATTTAGCCACCAAACTTCGTTCGTCCATATCTTCTTCATACGGTATCCGTTTTACGCAAACTCGGACTCTATCTTCAGCAGAATTCCGAGACGAACGCAATGGAACGACCCATTTCCCTTAATTCCCACATTTGAAATTAAGTATTCCTAAATTTTAGTTAATTTGATTATTCGAAAATTCGGGGTGTTACATGACTTGTATGGACGGATATCTAATAGTGTATTTCTTGAGGATCACGTATGATTGATTTTTAAAAATTTATCAAGCTTGTGGCGGAGAAGGAAACTTCTCTTAGCTTAACGCCCAGAGTATATTTGTTGACGTCAATTAGTGGTTCGACGGATCTGACAATGTGGCATTCAAAGTAAATGAGATGTTCTCAAAAAGGTAAATCGTAACCACATGCCTCATCAAACTGGGATGTGACAGAAATCGGCAGGTAGCGTGGCTATGTGGGTTATTCCCATTACGGTGTATTGTCACTTTCTAGAGAAATTTCATTTGTTCTTCTTCTATCGTTTCTGTATCTTGTAGGAATACGGTTTGGGTTGCTACCAACCGTGGTGACAATATATTTGACCCACTCAAGGTGAATGAGTGGTTGGTCACGTATGGTCGGGATGCAAGATGTTCTTATTGAACCCTAGTGTATTGTTTCTAGAGGTACATTATTCAGGAGGTTGTCATATACCTTATCATGATGGAAATCCGAACTCCAATACAAGCCATGTGATTTTTGATTAAAAACTAAGTATGTGGAGCGTGAGATGCAAGCATTCTGCTAGATGGTTATTTATTTGTGGATTGATAGAAACTATTATAATATCATCAGATTTGGTATATCAAAATATTTTGGGTTATCTTAAGGTAAAAACCGTCCATGTTTATACGAGGACTGGTCTTACATTATCCTTTTCTTTCAAAAGGATTTTCCAAAGTTAAACAAGTTGGTTGTGTTATGAATCTATCACCGAAAGTATTCCAGACTGATCTGGGTGAATTTTTCTTTGCTTCAAATGTGCTCGGTTCAGACCGGGTATATTATCAGGTTAGGTTTCCCTTGGAGCTTCAGAAGGGAACCTGGAGTCAAGACGTATATCCTAATTTTCTGGTAATAAGTTATTCTATTGTGTGTGTTGTATTGAAATGTATGTGTACTCTGATTGTAATTATATATATACGGTTTTCTTCTTGTATGAAAAGTTTTGATATATTATATTTTATTCATTCCGCTATGAGACTCTAATCTTCTTATTCGCCAATTATAATATTTCCTTCTTTTTTTTCTCACCCTCTAATGTCTTTCAATTAACAATTTGGGATTCAATATTTGTGTTTTTGGCAATTAATACGGGATTATGTATTATTGTCAAAAATTCGAGCATCGAATTTTATGGGTAGATACAACAACTATGAAAGAAATCAAGTAGGTAGACACCTTAACATTCAATTTTAAAGCATTTTTGTAATACATTTATTATCCACATTTGCAGATGCATACAAAAAAGAGAAATAGACAACATGCTGTTAACACAGAGATCTAGTTTTTGTCAAGTTCAATTCCCAACTTAAAGCAAAATTTAGTACGAGTAAAAAAGATGCTCTTTTAGCTCCTAGTAGTCATGAAGGGGTGATGAGTGAATAGTTTAGTTGCTCTAGAAAAACTAATGTTGATGGTACATTTTCAGACAATGACACAGATAACAGTTTTCCCTAGAGAGGGATTAACATGGGAAGAAGTTTCGAGAAATGAAGTGTACAAAAGACCAAAATAGTATAAAAAGAAATCTAAAACATATCATGGGAAGAGTTCATCAAGAAAGGGAAAAGAAATTTCGGATGAATAATATGAATTGGATATGATGTCAAATGAAGTAACTACATCATCCCGGAATCTGATTTGAAATTCGATGAAGAATAACCTTATAAAATATATCATTAACTCTCTTTTTGTTAGTATGCTCGGTATAAATTTAGAAATATAACTGGTTAAATTTTTGTCTTAACCATCATGCAATTTTTTGCATGTTTTGTGTAAGAATATATGACTTGGTAAGAAATTATGTTTGAGGGTTTATACTCTTGTGCAACCCTTATATTCTATGTTCTTTTTCTATTTATGTTATATAATATATACTTATATGCATGTTTTCTGCTCCATGTTGTTTTTATATGTCTCTTTGCTTGTTATATATATGACACGATATGTTAACTTATTCTTATAACTCATAATTTCTTTGTATTGTGTGGATCTTTGTCAACCAGACTTTTTCATACCCTTTGAGCCGGCTAATTACACTTCCATCCAATCCAAATTGCACGAAAAAGAAAATTGTTAATAGAATGAAATTAGAGGGTGAGAAGAGAAGGAATAAATATTAGAATAGAAGAAGAAGAAGGCCAGAGTCTCACAACGGAATGACAAAATATAATATATCACCAACGCTTTACTCAAAAGGAAACTGTATTTATAAGATTACAATATTAAGTACAACACAGATTAATACAACTCACAAAACGAAATAACTTATTATAAGAAAATACGTGTCTATGTCTTGACTCCAGCTTCTCTCCTAAAGCTCCAAGTAAATCCCAATGTAACCTGGAAATGCACATGGTCTGACCGAGCTTATTTGCAACATGCAAATCACACGGATTGCCAGTCTGGAAGACTTTCAGTGATAAAACTCATACAACACCCAACTTGCTTAACTTTAGAAAAATCCTTTGAAAGGAAAGGATAATCATAAGACCAGCCCACACATAAACACAGACGATTTTTACCTTACGATAACACAAAACACTTTTCCCTTGGAATGCGTTGTGCCAGTGCCCATACGATTTTTACCTTATGATAATCCATATCATCATACATTTCCCTTGGAATGCGTTGTGCCAGTGCCCGACTAGCACGGGACGATCATCAAAAGGAAAGGGTTTAAAATGATGAACTACAAAAAACCTGTAGTATATCTCACAACACATGGAGTAAAATATGATAATAACATAACTTGACTTAAAACAGGCGAGATAGTGCATAAGCTGAAAACTAACCATCATAGCAACGGAATCCAAAATACAGCTTATGATCCAAACCATTATTACAACTTCAAAATACTATCTCTAAAAATAAAATAAAAAAGGTACACTACTAATGCCCAAGCAGTGACCAGTAACAACACAGGGAGAATATATGTATATAGTACGTGGAAGCCTCCTGCTCGTCTCTGGACAGCTACTCGTGCATAACACCTAACCTTCTCCAGTCTACTCGTTTAGGAGCACCCAGAGTAATAAGAAGAGACATAAAACTCTAGGTCAGACAAAAGCCTGGTGTGAGAGATAACAAATCTATGCAGCTAAATAAAGCAATAACAGGCATAAATGATCATACCTGACCTGGACCTGCAACCAAAGAGTTAGCACAACAAGATGTACAATACTCTAAGGTAACACTAACACAGAGTGTAATATAGGAGTGTGCGTGTCATGGTGATAGCAAACATCAAACATAGCAATCATCTTCACATCTCTCACTCGGTGCGTAAAGCATACGATATCCATCGCTTTGATCACCAAACCATTGGGGCTATGATGGAGTCCGACTCCGTACAACTATAACTACGAGCCCTGATGGAGTCCAACTCCATACAACATCTGACCCCACTGCATGGGTCCATAGTCAATACCCTTACCCCCTCACTCAATGGAGAATCAAAGTTATAGATATCGATAACCCCTTTGCACACATTCCGCAACAAAGCCCAACTCTAGAAGTTAACTCGTTAGTTCCCATCTAGATCCTGAGTAATAACTTTCCATTTGGACTTCCTTTGCATATCGGGTTTTGGTCGAATCGGAGTTGGTATTTAGAAGAGTCATCGCTTAGAAGTAGAAGCACACATCTGGTTCGGTTCACCTTCCTTCCCTTGGTTCGGTTCAGTTACATTATCTCCATTCAGTTCGGTTCTGTTCTCGTCTCCTGCTCGGTTCCTACATTTCGGTTTGATTCGGGTCCATCATTTCAGTTCCCCTTGTGCTCATGTTTGCTCTAATCCAATCCCCATGCCGAGCTTCAGCTGCTCCAATTCGATCCAAAACGGGCTTTCCTTATTGCCCTTGCATTTGCATGCTTCTGAAGATGCCAAGTTCTAGTTTGGTTCGGCTAGCCACCCGATTCCCTATCCGATCCGGATCTCTGCAGCATTTCCAACAAGCTTGTATCGTCCATTCTTGCCATACAACAGTTTTTTAAACCATTCTAACTTTACTAAACAATCATAAAACATCCCAAACAATAGTAACAACATATAGGTTCAATCAACAAGATCTAAACATCAAGCATATTGGTTAATTTAGATCAAATATACCTCAAATCTATGAAGGCCCGCATGCCTATTAGCCATTTGCAAACAATCAAACATACATAATAACAAAATAAGCATATCTTAGCATGCATTTTACTAATAAGGGAAATAACTATATCGTGATTAAAACCTTACCAGGTAAAGAGCTCTGGATATGACTTCCTTATGTTCTTTTCGGTTTCCTAAGTACAATCATTCTCATTATCACCCTACTAGACCTTAACTAATTTCACTGTCTTCCTTCGAAGCTGCTTCGTGTCGTGTCTGGTAATACGAATCACTCTACGGTTTCCAACTGCGTCGGGTTCTACCTACATATCATCTAACTAATCTGGTGAAATAGTCATATCAAAATCATGTATGAACTTCCTTAGTTGGGAAACATGAAATATGTTGTGGACTCCCTCCGTTTTATCAGGCAATCCAACTTTATACGCTAAATTCCCAACTAGTTCGAGAACTGGAAATGGACCAGCAAACCTTGGTGCCAACTTACCTCTCCTACCAATCGAATCACACTCTTCAACGGAGAAGTCTTGATGAATACCAAGTCGCCGATAGAGAATTTCAAATCTCTTCCTCTTTTATTAGCATAACTCTTCTGCCTATCTTAGGCAGCCTTCATTCATTGTTGGATAACCTTGATCTTATCTGAAGTTTCTCTTATTACATCTGGCCCAAGCACAAATTTCTCACCAGTTTCCAACTAACATGATGACGAGTGGCACAGTCTTCCGTACAAAGCTTCAAATGGAGTCATACCAATACTGGACTGGTAACTATTATTATATGCAAACTCAACGAGATGCAGATGGTCATCCCATGAACCCCTAAATCCAATATATAAGCTCTCAAGAGATCCTCTAATACAAAATTCACCCTCTCTGTTTGACCATCGGTTTGAGGATGGTACGTGGTACTGAGATGTAATTTTGACCCTAAAGCCTCTTGTAAGCTCTTCCAAAACCCACTAGTAAATAACGGATCTCGGTCACTCACAATCCCTTTAGGTACTCCATGAAATCTCACTACCCGCTTCATATATAGTTTCGCTAACTTAGCTTTCGTTCTATTCAACTTGACCGATATAAACCTTGCACTTTTGGTCAATCGATCCACAATCACCCAAATATTATCATTGCCCGATCTAGTCCTTGGCAAACCAGTAATGAAATCCATTGAGACATGTTCCCATTTCCATTTGGGAATATCCAATGGTTGTAACAAACCACTAGGCTTCTTTTGCTCGGCTTTAACTAGCTGGCAGTTCATGCACATGGATATAAACTTTCCAATATCTCTCTTCATCCCTTCCAAGTATTATGCCTGCTTCATGTCTCGATACATTTTTTTACCACCAAGATGTGTAGTCATCTTCGAGTGATGACACTCTCTGAGTACTTCATCTCTCAATCCATTTTTGTTGGGTACAACCAGCCTCTCATTCTTTCGAAGCCATCATTGTCGATCAAGTCCATGCTTGTTAATTCTCTCGTCGTCGATACCCATCTCTACCTTGGAGATGATTTCAAATAGATTAGAATCGTCCTTCTGACTAGAACCAATCCTCTCAATCAAAGTTGGTCTGATCGTCAAACTTGCTAACATCTCAAGATCCAATTCACACTTAGGTTTGAAATCATATCCTGCGATATACCCCAGTTGCTAACATTCAAGAAACATAGCCTCTAAATTGGCATGTTTCCTGCACAATGCATCAGCTACTGCATTACCCTTCCCGAATGTGTGTGTGATATTGAAATCATATGAAGCCAATTACTCTAACCATCTCTGATGATGAAGATTTAAATCTCTTTGAGAGAAAAGGTACTTTAAAGACATATTATCGGTAAACAATTCAAATCTTTCTCCCAAGAGATATTGTCTCCACATCATCAACGGTATCACGATCACTGCCAATTCTAAATCATGGTAGGATACCTTTTCTCATGCGGTTTCAGTTGCCGACTTGCATAAGCTACAACCCTACCTTCTTGCATCCGTATAACACCTAGTCCGGTACCACAGGCATCCGTGTATACTGTCATCTCTTCGTTCCCTTAGGAATAACTAACATTGGCGCACATGTTAACTTCTCCTTTAGACTCTTAAATGCATTCTCACACCTTCCATCCCAAGAAAAAGCTTAATTCTTCTTGGTTAACTTAGTTAACGGTGCTGCTATCTTGGAGAAGTCTTGAACAAATTTAGGATAATATCCAGCTAACCCCAAGAAACTTCTCACATCCGTTGCATTCTTGGGCGTAGACCAATATTGCACCATAGCCACCTTCACAGGATCCACGACAATACCATCCTCTGAAACAACATGGCCCAGGAACCTCACTTCCCTCCTCCAGAAGTGACACTTATATAATTTCGCTTTCAATTGGTGTTTCCTCAACACCTTCATCACTGTCCTCAAATGTCCCTTGTGTTCTTCCTCTGTCCTTGAGCAAACCAAGATATCGTCTACGAACACAAGAACAAACTTATTTAACTGATCTTTGAAAACCCTATTCATAAGATCCACAAAATATGCGGGTGCATTTGTCTACCTAAATGGCATGACCAACCACTCATTAAATCCAAACAACATCCAAAATGTCGTTTTAGGTATATTCTCAATTGCTACTTGGAGCTGATGAAATCCTATCACGAGATACAACTGGAAAAAGGCTCTTGCTCCATTTAATTGATCAAACAAATCATCTATCCCTGGAAGAGGATACTTATTCTTCCTAGTCACCTTATTCAACTCGCGGTAGTCCTCACATAAGCAAAGGGAACCATCGGCCTTCGTAGCAAACACAACTGGTGCTCCCCACTCGGAAACACTTCTTCGGATAAATCCCTTCTTCAAAAGATCGCCTACTTGCACTTTGAGCTCTCGCTGCTCCCTTGGCGCCATATGACTAAGAGACATCGCTATAGGTCTGGCATCTTTCACTAAATCAATCCCAAACTCTATCTTTCGGTGTGGTGGAAGTTTGGTCACTTCCCCGAAGATGTCCGGATACTCTCCAGCAATAGGCACATCTGATAACTCTTCATGCGGGATGACGAGGGAATTTAGAAAACTAGACATCACCCCATCACTAGGTAGGCAACCCAATACCACCCTCTGCCCATCATCCGCTCTAATGGTCACCGAAGACCCCTCACAGTCTATCATCACCCCATACCTTTGGAGGTAATCGACTCCAAAAATAATGCCAAACCCAGTAAAGCCCAAAAAAAGCAATCACAAGCAAACATACATCCACGACTCGATAAGACCAAATTACGACAAATCATACTAAAGTTAGTCAAACCACCGATCAGGTTCGTCACAGCTAAAGGACTATCAACAATCTCGGGTTCCAATTCCAACCTATCTACTAGGTCACTAGACACGAAGGAATAGGAAGCCCTGGTATCAAACAACACTCAAACATGAACATCATAAATATAAAGCATACCTTGGATAACGACACCCTTTCCCTTCTCCACCATTGTTGGGGCTTTCGACGAAGAAGGAACAGCGTTGATAGCTGTAACACCCTGAAATTTTAAAACATGACATAAAAGATAATTAAAGAATAATTAATTTTTAAAAGAAGAATTAGGTGAAACGGGTTATGCCATTGCGTTCTTCTCGGAATTCTTCTTGAGATAGAGTCCGAGTTTGCGTAAAACAGATATCATATGAAGAAGTTATGAATGAAAGAAGTTGGCAGAAAAATCAGAAAGCAGGCTGGGATAACTGGCACACTTGTGAAGCACACCAAAACAAAAATGCACTGGAGCACTTGGGAAGTGCGCCCATGCTGAGGCTGAATCTGCACAAAATTCTAGAGAGTTCTTTGATGACGTGTCTTGCTGGGATTGGATGGATGACGTGGCTTTTGAGCTGTGTGGTTCTGATGATCTCTAATCTAATCTAAAGGCCCTAATTCACCTAAGACACCTATAAAAACACACCTAGACCTAACCCTAGTTTCATTACACTGATTCATACGCCTCCATGCTGCCCTAACCTAAATTAAAAACTAGCCTCTCTTCTCTAAAGCAAATCAGAATTAGAGTATTCAAATTAGAAGATAAGAATCAAATTCTACAACTACGGTTTAGCTAATCAAATTCAGAAATAAGATTCAGATCTATTTTCTCTTCTACCACTGTGAGTCTAAGTTACTTTCACATATAATTAATTAAAAATAATTGTGATAAGTTTACGAACATGCCTGTAAGATGAATCATATCATGTTTGGTGAATTCTTATCTTTTAGATTCATACCTAAAGTTCATGTTCCATATGCTTATTGGATCTATCTTATTGTTCTATGCCAGTTTATGTTCCAAATGCTAATTGGATCCATCTTATTGTCCTATGTCAGTTTATGTTCCATATGTTAATTAGATATATTTTGTTGCTCTATGCCAGTTCATATGCCTAACTAGATCTATTTTATTATTCTATGCCAGTTCATACTTCTTATGCTTATTTTCATGCCAGTTTTGATGTCATGGTTCTCTTCCCCTCTTCTCTTCTTTTCCTTTTTATGAGATTAGGCTAATGTAATGACCCGCATTGGCAGAGGTATTTTGATTAATTTATTTAATTATATAAATGGTGGTTTAGTGAATTTAATGGTCGTGGAATTAAATAATGATGAATATTTAATTAAAATAATAAATTAAGTAATATATTTAATTCTGAAATAATCAGAATTGGCTGAAATGGCGGTATGTGTGAACTGGGAAATTCGAATTATATAATTCAGTTTAAAGTTGAATTATAGTAACGAATATATTCAATCGTCGATAGTTGAACGTATAATTATAATATAATTATAATTCGAGCTCGAAATGGCGCTGCAGTTCGCTATTTGGCGATTCGAACTTCAACTGAATGTACAAGATTCGTTTTAAGTCGGATTTCTGTGAAACAAGAAACGTGTGGAGCCGGTGAAGTATATCTTTCTAGTGGAAGAGAAAAATCGGGATTTCGTCGTGTAGATTTTGAGATATGTCCAAATCAAATTTCAGAATAGTCGCTATAGAATTGTTTATCGACCGTAACGGTTTATTCGATATAACTAGAGATCGGGTTTGAATTTAGACAAGGTTCTTTTGAGACGTAGTGATAATTTAATTTTTAGAATTTTATGGAAATTTTTAATAAATTAAATAAGAAACTTTTTATTTGGAATATTGGGCACCCTGTATCGACATTCCGGGGTTTCACAATATGAGTCAACCTACCGATATTTTATATTTTTGGGACGGTGGTACATTGCTGGTCACAGTGGTGTTTTTATTTCAGTCCATAGGGGAGCAGAATCTTTTACAGCAGGGTACCAGATAAATATAAACACTATATACATCAAACATGAAAGCGAACGCAGTAACTTCATGATTTGAACTAACCCAAGAATTCACAACGTTCATTTCTGATGTATACTTAACTATGAAGTAAACACCATACATGTCGACGTCCCATTCTTCTAAAACCAGTGTCCACGTCCTTCAGCCTTAACTGATTAAGCAACTTTGTTTTTATTTATATTCATTTTTACGTGTCCTTTCTTAAGCCATAAGCTTCACCTACCCCTTCTTTTATATATAAATACACTTCTCACTTCTTCTTTCTGGTTTCCAAAGCTGAAAGCTTTCAAAAACAAAAGTAAATAAAAACAGTAAAAGTTCGCAACCCTGTACAATGGTATGACCGAAGTCACGGCCTATTTTGGATCTCGAGATCCACGTTTAAGGGATGGAGGGAAGGAGAACGTGAGGCCATTTGGAAGCTGGAGCTCGCGTTTGAAGGACAAGAGCAAATTGCTTGAAGTCGATGTTGTTGTTGAGACTAGGACGGAAAGCCGCACCTTTGTGCCGAAGTTGGTGGTGTTTGTTTAAGTTTCGATCATTGGTTTGGAAGGGGTCAAGCGTGAGAAGCCCTACTGTCGCATTTCAGGATGGACATGCGAGTTTGCTCATTCGGAAATGGAAAGAGAACGCTTGAGTAGAGGGGAACAAGTGTGTGTTTGCTTTTGATTTTCATTGAGTGAAAGGAAGAGGAAGAAGGGTGCAAGAAAAATCACGGTGGTGGAGTGAGTACAAGAGAAGGGATGCACATGTATAGTGTCAGTAAGGGATAGGGGAGTTGTGGACATTTCGGTGTATACAAACAGGAGGAAGAGGCTTCAAGACTTGGGTCTGTAGTTTGAATAGCAACAGTAGAGTAAATGTATGGGGTGCGCAGGGGATAGTTATGAAGTAGAGAGGCCTTTCTGAGTTAAACTAAAAAGAAATGATGGGCGTAAAAGGACAAAGCAGGGGGGCACACGTGGGGTTTTGTTGTACAAGGATTTGTGTTTGGCATTTGAGGTTAGAACGTTGAGGAGAAGTACTTAAACCATTGGGAACATTTCAACAGGAACAAAATCGATCAAAAATCAAAAGGGACGCTCATGTAAATGGTGGAAGAAATACAGTAGGTGAATCGCGGTCTCTAAAGACAGACGTGGAAGAAGAATTGTTTTGAGGAGCGGATGGGTTAAATGCGTAAATGGGCCAAAGTTTAAAACTGGTATACGGGCCAAAGAATAATGAATTTCGCAAAATCGGATCCATTGGAATTGTATGGACGGTGGCTACACAATGGAGCTGACAGGGAGTGGAATGGAGCTCGTTACAATTTATGGCGAAATAAATTGTCCGACTGAATCAAATAACGCAAACCGTTATTTAACGGTTAACGCGCAAAAGTGAGTAAATCTCACTAACTTTGAACAGTTTATAATTTCATGTTATATTTTTAGAACTGTTAGATATTGGCTGATACTGTATGTTGACTGTTTGATTGAACTGCTAGTCAGTTAGTTAAAATTTCTATATCGATTCTGTTTAACAGAATATATCATATAGAACTGAAAGTGATGTTATCTATATTGTTTAACATCTGTGATGCAGGGAAACAGGTTGGAGGAATCCAACTGGATTCCTCAACATTTATTTTACTGTTTTCATATATTGTGATATATGATGTGTTATATAATATGTTATGGATTATGGGCGTTGGAACGATATTGATCATTGTTATATGATATTTTTAATATCATAAGAAACCCTGGGATGTAAAAAAAGAAGTATTTCAATGTATATTGAAATAAAGGAATTTTATAAAATCACAGGATTTTACAAAAAGGAAATTATTTATAAAACGAACACGGTTTTATAAAAGGAAGTATTTATAAAACAAATAGAGTTTTATAAAAGGGGTATTTATTTAGAAAATAAATAGAATTGAAAAGGAGAATATTTATTTAGAAAATAAATAGGAATAAGGAATATTTATTTAGAAGACAAATAAACCGTTGTAAATAGGAAATATTTGTAACGGTAAATAGAAGTTGTAAATAGGAAATATTTGTAATGGTAAATAGAAGTTGTAAATAGGAAATATTTGTAACGGTAAGTAAACGTTAAAAAAGGGAAATAGTTGTAACGGAAAAACGTAGTTTATCAAAAGGAGTTAATCAAACGTAGTTTATAAAAAGGGGTTAATCGAATATAGAAATTAAGAAGTGAAGTTAAACAAAAATTAGAAAAACTGACTAGAGATTAGTAAGCTGAATAGTTTTCTGAGTGTTGATCTGATGTTGGTTTCGGCCTTCGGGGTTTATACTTAGAGAATTGTTCTCTTACTAGTTTACAGTTAGGGACTAATAGTTGTGGAATGATAGTGATGCGTAAATGAGGATTGGAAATGTTTTCCAATGTTGAAAATGTATATTTTCTAGTTTTAGAAAATAAGGAATTATGAATATGAATATATATATATATATGATTGATGATTGGATCGATAATTCCATTTGGAATTAAGATCGTTGTTTTGTACACCGACATATTTTCATTTGATAGTTAAATCACAGACTATCGAAGTTTTGACCATTTTACGTTGTTAATATGGAGAGACCGGTTGGATTATTATCCGAAGAACCACTCCGTATCGACATAAGCGTTGTGATCAAATACGATGAAGAAATTGGAGACGGAGTAAAGTGCAAGGGCTGTCCTGTTTACAGAATAGTGCCTTCGGTTTCGTTCAGTCCCAGAACGAACGTATATGGACGAATGTCTGACAGAATAGTTCCAATGATCGAAAGAGTTGGACTGTACAAATATATATGGTGGCCAACGGATTTATTCCCTTCGCATAATATCCAGAATCTATTTGTGCAGATCCAACTAATGATTGACGGATCTGATAATGTGGCATTCAAAGTGATCGTGTTATCAATGAATGGAAAGTAAGCGTAGCTTCTAGCCTCACATCTGGTAAATGACAAAAATCGGGCAGGCAGCATGGCTAAGTCCGTCGCACCGAAGTAGGGTGTATAATCACCTATCTAGAGAATATTCATTTGCTTCTTTAATCTATCAATGCCGTCCCATATATATACGGGAAACGGTTGCTGATCCCGACCGTTGGTGATGTACATTCGATACACTCAAGCGAAATGAGTGGTCGGTCATGTGTGGCTGAGTTGCAAGATGTTCTTGTTGAACTCCAGTGTATCGTTCCTAGAGTACACTGATCGGAAGGTGGTTCCATACCTTGTCATAGTTGGAAACCCAATCATCCAATACGCACCTGCGGTTTTGATTGTATACTATATATGTAGAACGTGAGATGCAAGCGTTTCTACTAGACTGATATCTATTTGTATTTAGACATTATCATAATATCAGAATGATATTGCTTTTCAAAGATGTTTGGATTCTCATAAGGGAAAAACCCGTTCCGTATTCACGGCGTGGTCTTATGAGATATCATATACCTGTTTAAATGATTTGAGTTTACTCACACCAGTCACATGACTGACCCGGAGTTTATTTGTTTTGTCTTCCCTAAACTCTTGGGTGCCTAAATTTGTACGGGCAGTCAAGTAGTCGGGATTTACAGATGCACTTGGAGAGCTTGGAGCAGGAGGCTTCAGCAGTCGATAGCTATTATTTATTCCGCTGTGATGTTATATGTTGTACTCTGAAAATGGTATGTATAAACAGTTATAACTTTGTATTTCAAAAGTTATGTTATATTTTATTCGTTCCGCTGTGAGATTCGTGTTACTCTGATGTTGTTGTTGTTGTCTTCTTCTTCTTTTATTCTAAGTTTCTATCTTATCTATCCTCACCCTCTATCTTCTTTCACTAATTACCAGGATTTTTCGATGTTTTGGTTATCGACATTGTGCTTATGTCGATAACCAAAGTCGCTCGAAATCCGAGTCATTACAGTTGGTATCAGAGCTTAAGTTAAGTATTACCTTGGCTCTGTGGCGTAACTCAGTAGAGATGGGGTTAGTAATACCCTAGATTGAGTTGAGTGTATATATACGAGTGAACGTATTTGTTATTTGATATAAAAATTTGTTTTATATTGTGGAGCTTTATTGGTTGAGTGGCTTATGAATTCTGGTCGATGGTGGGGCACCACAATAACGATAGGGGTTTCTAAACACTCGAACACGATGAACCAACATGATATGTTTTGACATTAACATAATATAATTGGTTGTGTTGGTTGTTATTATAATCAGATGAGATTATAAAAAGGCGAAATGGTTATAGATAACTAATCAGAATTCATATAAGTAAAGTATATGAAATAAGATGAATTAAATCTGAAATTAAATCAGGATTAGGAATTAAAATAATAAGAAAAATTTAAGATCCTGGGAGATTTTAAATTGTTTTACAAGCAGTGTGAATTATATTTTGAAATGGATTTCAAAGTGGAAATGTTTAGAAATGGTTTTATAGTATTGAACTCACTTCGATCGCTGGAAAATAGATTCTGATGATGACAGCTGCATCATCAGTATTCATTTTCAAGTTGTAAGTGACGAATTACTACCAGAGATACTGTTTTGAATTTGTTTTGGGAAAGACAAGTTGTGTTGAATTTCAAAATGGAATTGAAATGTAATTTGAATATAGAATTGAAATGGAATTTAAAATATAGAATTTGAATAAGAGATTTGAAATGAAATTTGAATATAGAATTCAAATAGTTTAAAATGGAATTTGAATATAGGAAATTCAAATAAAATTGAAATGGAATTCAATTAGTTGATAAACAAGTTAAACCTATATTTGAACATGTATATTCAAATAAAAAGGTGAAATGGGCAAACCAGTAATTTGAAAATCACTTAACGAACTAAGTTAAAATGATTGGATTAAGTTGAAATGAGTTAGAAATGTATAAATATACATGAGATAGGTATGAAGGTATATAAATAGTATGCTCAACAAAAAGGTATGTGTTTAATTCATATATGAGATTTTTTGCGCCGTATCGGCTAGCCGTTTGGCTTTTTCTTTTTCTTTTGGATTGGTGAGGGCCATGGGAGGCTATTTGAAATATCCCGATGCTCCCAGTACAAAGGAGGTGCTGGCAAAAAATTTCGAAAAATTAAGGTGTTAGAAAATTTTCAGGATTTTTGAAAATTTTCGTTGATAAGAATTAATTAATTTTTAATTGAAATTAAATTGGTTCAGTTGAAACTGAAGTCAAGGAGTGAACAAATATGTTCTAACCAGTCGATGGGGTCGTCCTCTACCTTTTAGCAATTTCGAGGACGAAATTATTTTAAGTGGGGAAGATTGTAATGACCCGCATTGGCAGAGGTATTATGATTAATTTATTTAATTATATAAATGGTGGTTTAGTGAATTTAATGGTCGTGGAATTAAATAATGATGAATATTTAATTAAAATAATAAATTAAGTAATATATTTAATTCTGAAATAATCAGAATTGGCTGAAATGGCGGTATGTGTGAACTGGGAAATTCGAATTATATAATTCAGTTTAAAGTTGAATTATAGTAACGAATATATTCAATCGTCGATAGTTGAACGTATAATTATAATATAATTATAATTCGAGCTCGAAATGGCGCTGCAGTTCGCTATTTGGCGATTCGAACTTCAATTGAATGTACAGGATTCGTTTTAAGCCGGATTTCTGTGAAACAAGAAACGTGTGGAGCCGGTGAAGTATATCTTTCTAGTGGAAGAGAAAAATCGGGATTTCGTCTTGTAGATTTTGAGATATGTCCAAATCAAATTTCAGAATAGTCGCTATAGAATTGTTTATCGACCGTAACGGTTTATTCGATATAACTAGAGATCGGGTTTGAATTTAGACAAGGTTCTTTTGAGACGTAGTGATAATTTAATTTTTAGAATTTTATGGAAATTTTTAATAAATTAAATAAGAAACTTTTTATTTGGAATATTGGGCACCCTATATCGACATTTCGAGGTTTCACAATATGAGTCAACCTACCGATATTTTTATATTTTTAGGACGGTGGTACATTGCTGGTCACAGTGGTGTTTTTATTTCAGTCCATAGGGGAGCAGAATCTTTTACAGCAGGGTACCAGATAAATATAAACACTATATACATCAAACATGAAAGCGAACGCAGTAACTTCATGATTTGAACTAACCCAAGAATTCACAACGTTCATTTCTGATGTATACTTAACTATGAAGTAAACACCATACATGTCGACGTCCCATTCTTCTAAAACCAGTGTCCACGTCCTTCAGCCTTAACTGATTAAGCAACTTTGTTTTATTTATATTCATTTTTACGTGTCCTTTCTTAAGCCATAAGCTTCACCTACCCCTTCTTTTATATATAAATACACTTCTCACTTCTTCTTTCTGGTTTCCAAAGCTGAAAGCTTTCAAAAACAAAAGTAAATAAAAACAGTAAAAGTTCGCAACCCTGTACAATGGTATGACCGAAGTCACGGCCTATTTTGGATCTCGAGATCCACGTTTAAGGGATGGAGGGAAGGAGAACGTGAGGCCATTTGGAAGCTGGAGCTCGCGTTTGAAGGACAAGAGCAAATTGCTTGAAGTCGATGTTGTTGTTGAGACTAGGACGGAAAGCCGCACCTTTGTGCCGAAGTTGGTGGTGTTTGTTTAAGTTTCGATCATTGGTTTGGAAGGGGTCAAGCGTGAGAAGCCCTACTGTCGCATTTCAGGATGGACATGCGAGTTTGCTCATTCGGAAATGGAAAGAGAACGCTTGAGTAGAGGGGAACAAGTGTGTGTTTGCTTTTGATTTTCATTGAGTGAAAGGAAGAGGAAGAAGGGTGCAAGAAAAATCACGGTGGTGGAGTGAGTACAAGAGAAGGGATGCACATGTATAGTGTCAGTAAGGGATAGGGGAGTTGTGGACATTTCGGTGTATACAAACAGGAGGAAGAGGCTTCAAGACGTGGGTCTGTAGTTTGAATAGCAACAGTAGAGTAAATGTATGGGGTGCGCAGGGGATAGTTATGAAGTAGAGAGGCCTTTCTGAGTTAAACTAAAAAGAAATGATGGGCGTAAAAGGACAAAGCAGGGGGGCACACGTGGGGTTTTGTTGTACAAGGATTTGTGTTTGGCATTTGAGGTTAGAACGTTGAGGAGAAGTACTTAAACCGTTGGGAACATTTCAGCAGGAACAAAATCGATCAAAAATCAAAAGGGACGCTCATGTAAATGGTGGAAGAAATACAGTAGGTGAATCACGGTCTCTAAAGACAGACGTGGAAGAAGAATTGTTTTGAGGAGCGGATGGGTTAAATGCGTAAATGGGCCAAAGTTTAAAACTGGTATATGGGCCAAAGAATAATGAATTTCGCAAAATCAGATCCATTGGAATTTTATGGACGGTGGCTACACAATGGAGCTGACAGGGAGTGGAATGGAGCTCGTTACAATTTATGGCGAAATAAATTGTCCGACTGAATCAAATAACGCAAACCGTTATTTAACGGTTAACGCGCAAAAGTGAGTAAATCTCACTAACTTTGAACAGTTTATAATTTCATGTTATATTTTTAGAACTGTTAGATATTGGCTGATACTGTATGTTGACTGTTTGATTGAACTGCTAGTCAGTTAGTTAAAATTTCTATATCGATTCTGTTTAACAGAATATATCATATAGAACTGAAAGTGATGTTATCTATATTGTTTAACATCTGTGATGCAGGGAAACCGGTTGGAGGAATCCAACTGGATTCCTTAACATTTATTTTACTGTTTTCATATATTGTGATATATGATGTGTTATATAATCTGTTATGGATTATGGGCGTTGGAACGATATTGATCATTGTTATATGATATTTTTAATATCATAAGAAACCCTGGGATGTAAAAAAAAGAAGTATTTCAATGTATATTGAAATAAAGGAATTTTATAAAATCACAGGATTTTACAAAAAGGAAATTATTTATAAAACGAACACGGTTTTATAAAAGGAAGTATTTATAAAACAAATAGAGTTTTATAAAAGGGATATTTATTTAGAAAATAAATAGAATTGAAAAGGAGAATATTTATTTAGAAAATAAATAGGAATAAGGAATATTTATTTAGAAGATAAATAAACCGTTGTAAATAGGAAATATTTGTAACGGTAAATAGAAGTTGTAAATAGAAAATATTTGTAACGGTAAATAGAAGTTGTAAATAGGAAATATTTGTAATGGTAAGTAAACGTTAAAAAAGGGAAATAATTGTAACGGGAAAACGTAGTTTATCAAAAGGAGTTAATCAAACGTAGTTTATAAAAAGGGGTTAATCGAATATAGAAATTAAGAAGTGAAGTTAAACAAAAATTAGAAAAACTGACTAGAGATTAGTAAGTTGAATAGTTTTCTGAGTGTTGATCTGATGTTGGTTTCGGCCTTCGGGGTTTATACTTAGAGAATTGTTCTCTTACTAGTTCACAGTTAGGGACTAATAGTTGTGGAATGATAGTGATGTGTAAATGAGGATTGGAAATGTTTTCCAATGTTGAAAATGTATATTTTCTAGTTTTAGAAAATAAGGAATTATGAATATGAATATATATATATATATATATGATTGATGACTGGATCTATAATTCCATTTGGAATTAAGATCGTTGTTTGTACACCGACATATTTTCATTTGATAGTTAAATCACAGACTATCGAAGTTTTGACCATTTTACGTTGTTAATATGGAGAGACCGGTTGGATTATTATCCGAAGAACCACTCCGTATCGACATAAGCGTTGTGATCAAATACGATGAAGAAATTGAAGACGGAGTAAAGTGCAAGGGTTGTCCTGTTTACAGAATAGTGCCTTCGGTTTCGTTCAGTCCCAGAACGAACGTATATGGACGAATGTCTGACAGAATAGTTCCAATGATCGAAAGAGTTGGACTGTACAAATATATATGGTGGCCAACGGATTAATTCCCTTCGCATAATATCCAGAATCTATTTGTGCAGATCCAACTAATGATTGACGGATCTGATAATGTGGCATTCAAAGTGATCGTGTTATCAATGAATGGAAAGTAAGCGTAGCTTCTAGCCTCACATCTGGTAAATGACAAAAATCGGGTAGGCAGCATGGCTAAGTCGGTCGCACCGAAGTAGGGTGTATAATCACCTATCTATAGAATATTCATTTGCTTCTTTAATCTATCAATGCTGTCCCATATATATACGGGAAACGGTTGCTGATCCCGACCGTTGGTGATGTACATTCGATACACTCAAGCGAAATGAGTGGTCGGTCATGTGTGGCTGAGTTGCAAGATGTTCTTGTTGAACTCCAGTGTATCGTTCCTAGAGTACACTGATCGGAAGGTGGTTCCATACCTTGTCATAGTTGGAAACCCAATCATCCAATACGCACCTGCGGTTTTGATTGTATACTATATATGTAGAACGTGAGATGCAAGCGTTTCTACTAGACTGATATCTATTTGTATTTAGACATTATCATAATATCAGAATGATATTGCTTTTCAAAGATGTTTGGATTCTCATAAGGGAAAAAACCGTTCTGTATTCACGGCGTGGTCTTATGAGATATCATATACCTGTTTAAATGATTTGAGTTTACTCACACCAGTCACATGACTGACCCGGAGTTTATTTGTTTTGTCTTCCCTAAACTCTTGGGTGCCTAAATTTGTACGGGCAGTCAAGTAGTCGGGATTTACAGATGCACTTGGAGAGCTTGGAGCAGGAGGCTTCAGCAGTCGATAGCTATTATTTATTCCGCTGTGATGTTATATGTTGTACTCTGAAAATGGTATGTATAAACAGTTATAACTTTGTATTTCAAAAGTTATGTTATATTTTATTCGTTCTGTTGTGAGATTCGTGTTACTCTGATGTTGTTGTTGTCTTCTTCATCTTCTATTCTAAGTTTCTATCTTATCTATCCTCACCCTCTATCTTCTTTCACTAATTACCAGGATTTTTCGATGTTTTGGTTACCGACATTGTGCTTATGTCGATAACCAAAGTCGCTCGAAATCCGGGTCATTACAGCTAACTACGAGCCTAACATATTATTGTACGTATGAATGACATGGGAACGTTGTGGGAAAAGTTTGGGAATTGAATAATATGCAGTTGGGCATTAAAAGACTTGAAATCTTGTAATTGATTTGGGGCATGAATTGGTACAATTTGTTTACATGAGACTATGGATATAAATTTGGATTAAAATGATGAACATAATTTATATTGGAAATTATGGCTATATATTATAATCTAAGATTTGAAATTGGGGACATGAATTGAGAAAGTGATAATGAACGCCTAAGACACGAGGTTAATTCGAATTGCAGTATAAAACTGCCTGGAACCGCCCGGCACATCCAGCAACCGCAATTTTGTAATCTAATGTGAGAGGTCAAAGATAGAAATTAGATATGTAATAATGCAAAGACACAGGTTAGATTCAGATTGCGGTATAAGACTGCCCGGAACCCCCCGACATATCCAGCAACCACAAAATGGCAATCTAATGTAGGAAGTCTTGCAAGATTATGATTATAATGAATTAATAAATACCTAACCAAGATAAGACATGTAGTAAGACATGGGGGTTAAGTGGGTGACATGGGTGACATGTGAAATATAATTTGGAGCACTTAACCATGGGGAAACATGTAAGAAGACATGGGAATAAGAAGGGGTTAAGTAGGAACTCCTAGTGGGGACCAAGCTTAGGAGGGAAGCTTGTGTCAAATGTGTGGACCTTTTTCAACCAGTAACCCATTATGTATCTATGTAAGCTCGAACTAGCTCGAGGACGGGATACACTTACTGGGTTTGATTGTAAGAGGTCAAAAGAGTTAGTGGTGGCAACGCAAGTCCAACAGAGTCATGTGTGTGCGTGGGTCCGGTCTAGTAGGTAAGACGTTGTTGCATCGTGTAGGTATAAGCCATGCCTTTTTAGTAGTATCGGGTTGCCACTTTAGATTGTGATACTCCCTAATATGGGGCCAAGACGGGTTTTAACTATTGAGTCAAGGAATTTTGATTTATGTCAAAGTAATGCGCGATGATCAACAAAAAAGCGATGTTCATTGATAAGGAGCTTCATATGGTATTAGTCTTTAGAAATTGATTATTTGGTATGATAATAGTGTTCATTATTGTTAAAATCTATCCTCAAATAATCAATGTTTATATATATACACTTATGTACATGTATGCACATAAATTGCGCAAACTGGGCTATACCGATCGACCGCCCAAAATAGACGGTCGACCTTTTTACCTAGTTTGCACAATGAACGTGCACACATTATCATTTGGTATCAGAGCACAGTCATCTTCTAACCGTAACACATATATTTGATATATTCTTGTAATATGGCAAATAACCCAAGTTCTAGCACTCAAAACACCACCTACATGGAAGGTCAATCAACACAAAGACCTCCATTCTTCAATGGCCTTAATTATAGCTATTGGGCAACACGTATGTCATTTTACATTCATTCAAATAGCTATGATGCCTGGAATGCTACACAAAAAGAAATAGTGAATCCAACAACTGATTATTCAGAATGGACACCGGTTGAAAAAAGGCAGCAGCTGTAAATGAAAAAGCAATCAATATTTTGTTTTGTGCATTAGACCAAAACGAATATAACCATGTTAGTATTTGTACTACTGCATATCAAATTTGGCAAACGCAAAAAACCACACATCAAGGTATTAACAAGGTTAAACAAGCCAAAATAGCCAGGTTGAAAAGTCAGTTTCAAAATTTCAAAATGAAACTGAACGAAACAATCAATGACATGTATTCACGATTTCAAACTATTCACCATGCACTTATTGGTTTAGGACAAAAATATTCAGATTTTGATATTGTCTCGACAGTCCTACATTCTCTGACTAGTGAATGGGAAGGAAAAGTATTAGCGATTGAAGAAGCTAATGACCTTTCTGTCATGAAGCCAGATGAATTGATAGGAAATCTAATGTCTTATAAAACAACTTTGTAGGCTAGAAAGGAACAGAAAGAAGAAAAGAAAAATGTAGCATTTCATGTCGGAAAAGATGAAGATGAATCAGAATCTGAAGATAAAGAATTAGCTTTTATGGTGAAAGGTTTCAAAAAATTCCTGAAACAACGAAAAGCTAATCGATATAACAAAAGGAAATCTGGTTCAAATTAACCTTCGTCGTCAGTTATAGAATGTTTCAACTGCCATAAAAAGGGGCACATGCACAAAGATTGTCCGGAACAAAAGAAGAAGTCAAAAAATGACAAGTTCAAATAAAAGAAGGGTAAATCATAGAAACAAGCTTTCTCAGTCACATGGGATGATTCAGACTCGTCTTCATCAGAAAGTGAAAGTGATTCAGAAGATGAATAAGCAAATGTTTGTTTCATGGCTACAGAAGATGAGGTACAAATTCCTACATTTGATGAAGTTCTTGATATTAATGCTGAATTGATAGTTAAATTTAAAAATATGAAATGTCAATGGAAAGAAGCCAAAACAGATTTAAGTAGAGCAGAGTTTGAACTAGATATGTTAAAAGATGAAAAGAAAATATTAGAAGAAGAACTTGAAAAGTTCAAGAATCATCATCTAATATTGGTTCTCAATTATCTCTTTTGAGTCTAGAAATTGAAACTCAAAAAGAGTAAAATGATGCTCTCACTACTGAAAATCATGAGCTTAAGGCAAAAGTCAAAATTCTAGACCTAGAAAAAGCTAGTTTACAAACTAAGTTAGATAATATTACTCAAAATATTTCTAACTTCAATAAAGGTCGAGAAAATTTAACAAAGAACATTGAAAGTTCACAATATGCTTCAAATAAACATGGCTCGGGATATAAGAAACAAGAAACCCAGAAACATCGTGGTTTCAAAAGGAAAAATGAAAAACAAAATAAAGCTAAGAAAAATCTTAGTTTGTTATATTCCAAACCAAAACCAGTTGTGAACTTTCAAAACAAAAATATCAAAACTATCAAGATATGGGTTCCTAAAACAAATAATAATTTGATTAGGAACAAATATATTTGGCATTTTATGAATATTTTTGCATTATAATTCTAATAATGTATATAAATGGGATACCGAACCCGTATGGGTTTGGACTCCTAAGACCTAACTCTTAGGACCCTATAAAAAGGTGGGTACCATGGACTTAATATTATTTTTTGCAGGTCCCACTTAAGAAAATAGGAAAGAGGACAATGGACAGTGGTTGCTCGAAGCATATGTCTGGAGACAAGAGCTTATCGACAAATATTACTTACTCAGATGGTGAATCCATCACTTTTGGATATAATTCAAAAGGCTATATCATCGGCAAAGGCGATGTGACCAATTGTGGTACATCTAACTTACCTCTTATTACTAATGTCATGCTAGTTAGAAATTTGAAACACAATCTACTTAGTATTAGTCAGTTATGTGACAAGGGTTTTACCATTTCCTTTTCCGATAACAAGTGTAGAATTTAGATAAAGATCATAAGTTAGTTTTCGAAAGATATAAAGACAGAAATATTTATATTCTGAATATGAATGTCAATCATAATTCAGATATGTGTCTTGTAGCAAATGATAATGATCCATGGCTATGGCACAAACGTTTCTGTCACATAAACTTCAGAACTATCGACAAGCTATCCAAAAACGATCTAGTTAGAGGACTACCCAAAATGAGTTTTACGATTGATAACATTTATGATGCGTGTCATTTAGGAAAATTGACTAAACCATCATTTAAATCCAAGAAAGTCATTTCAACATTACAACCACTTGAGGTACTGCATATGGATTTATTCGGACCAACACAGGTTCAGTCAATAAATCATAGTCAATATGTGTTTATAATTGTTGATGATTACTCTCATTATACTTGGGTGATTTTCTTGAAAAACAAAAGTGACACTTTCGAATATTTCAAATCTTTCGTCAAGAGAATTCAAAAATCGAAAGGGCTTAAAATTAAGAATATAAGAAGTGATCATGGCAAAGATTTCGAAAATAATGAATTTGAACATTTTTGTATAAAGAAAGGTGTATATCATAATTTTTCGTTTCCTAGAACTCGACAACAAAACGTAGTTGTAGAACGGAAAAACCGGACTTTACAAGAATGTACAAGAACATTATTAAATGGAACTTCTCTACCAAAACATTTTTGGGCAGAAGCTGTTGCATCTGCGTGTTATGTTTTAAATCGTGTATCCATTCGACCTCTCATCAAGAATACATCTTATGAATTATTTAATCAAAGAAAGCCAAATATCTTATACTTCAAAGTTTTCGGTTCTAAGTGCTTTATTTTAAATACGTAAGACCATCTCGGAAAATTTGATCCAAAATCTAATGAAGGTATATTTGTCGGTTATTCGGAACGAAGCAAGGCCTATCGTATATTTAATAAAAGAACCACAACTATTGAAGAATCACTTCATGTTTCTTTCGATGAATTTTATAAACCATATCATAACAATTAGATGATGATGATATTATAGTAACTAAAAATCCGATCATCACAAATGTTGATTCTGACTCAGAAATTATTGAGAATATTCCTCAACCAGTTGTGATACCTTCTCCACCAAGATTACGATCTCCTCCAAGGATACTAAGAGATCATCCGGTTCAAAATGTAATTGGAGAAGTAACATCACAAATTAGAACAATAAGTCAACTCAACCAAATAGGTCATGTTGCGTTTCTTTCAAATATTGAACATAAGAATCCAAAAGAAGCTGCTATTGATGATTACTGGATCATTTCCATGCAGGAAGAACTAAATCAGTTCGAGCGCAATGATGTCTGGGAACTTGATCCAAGACCAATCAGTCAGTTATTGGTACAAAATGGGTTTATAAGAATAAGGCAGATGAACAAGGAAATATAACTAGAAATAAAGCAAGATTAGTAGCACAAGGATCTAATCAGGAAGAAGGTATCGATTACGAAGAAACTTTTGCACTAGTTGCACTACTAGAAGCTATCAAAATCTTATTATCCTTTGCTTGTCATCATAATTTCAAACTTTATCAGATGTATGTCAAAAGTGCTTTTCTAAATGGATTTATCAAAGAGAATGTATATGTCTAAAAACCTCCCTTGTTCATACATGAAAAACATCTTGATTACGTATACAAACTTAAGAAAGCTTTGTACGGTTTGAAACAAGCACCTCGTGCTTGGTATGAATGATTACACAACTATCTTACTGACTTAGGATTTCAAATTGGTAAAGTCGATCAGACTTTATTCATTAATCATTCTTGAAAAGATATATTGGTTATCCAGATATATGCAGACAGTATTATCTTTTGTTCAACCAACGATAAACTCTGCAAAGAATTTGCAGATATTATGACCAAAGAGTTTGAAATGTCTCATATGGGACAACTATCATATTTTCTTGGTCTTCAAATCAAGCAACTTTCCAACGGTGTTTTTATTAATCAAGAAAAATACTGTGGAAATCTTATCAAACGATTCGGTTTAGAAAATAAGTCTAGTAAACCTACTCCTATGAGTAAAACTACACGTCATGAAAAAGATGAACATGGTAAGAGTGTTGACCAGAAAGTATATTGAAGCATGATTGGTTCTCTTCTTTATCTTACTGCAAGTCATCCAGATATAATGATGAGTGTTTGTCTATGTGCACGATTTCAAGCAAATCCTAAGGAATCACAATTACGAGCAGTAAAACGTATAATTTGTTATGTTAACAATACCAAAGACTTCGGTCTCTTCTAGATTATCCATTCGAATTAGTATCTTATAGTGATGCTGATTTCGGAGGCTCTCGTATGGATAGAAAGAGTACAAGTGGTACGTGTCATTTTATTGGAAAATCGCTTGTCTCTTGGTTTAGTAAGAAACAAAATTGCGTTTCACTATCGACATGTGAAGCTGAGTATATATCAGCAGCTCTTGCTTGTACTCAAGTACTATACATGCAACAAACATTTCGTGATTTTAATATTCATTTATCAAATTCTATTATATACTATGATAACACCAGTGCGATAAACTTATCAAAAAATCCAGTAAATCACTCTCGAACTAAGCATATTGATATCCGTCATCATTTTTTGAGAGACAATATTGAAAAAGGAAACATATGTCTCAAATACGTCCAGACTGATCATCAACTAGCGGACATTTTTACTAAGTCTCTACTTGAATCAAGTTTTATTTCTTTACGTAGAGAGCTTGGCTTGATCTCTAGAGCTGAACTTGATATGTAAACTCTAAAGTTATATACATATGAATTATTAAGTTCTTTTCTTATCCAGTGCTTTTAATTTTCAAAATTTTAGCTATTATGTAGCTACATCTATTTTTAGTAAGAGAATATGAGCTATTCATCTTTGTATGGTAACTATTCCTTGAATGTTTTCAACCACTACTCTGTATATAGACATCTCTCTCTCTCTCCCTCTCTCTCTATATATATATCATTCATTCTCTTTTTGCATCTCCTCAACTCCGAGTCTATATTTTAAAGTTTTCAATACATCAATATGGCTCATATCTGCGATGAATGTGCATAAAGGTCACACATTTTGATTACAAGTTTTGAACCTGAGGAATACTATTCTCCTGAAACACCGGAAAGCAGATCAAAATGTACTCATACCCCCGGAAATACGCCTACGTCTAAACATGCAAAGAAAGCACTGTTTTGCTCGCCTCGAACTAGAGAAAAGATAAATGAGATTCATCACTATCAGAAGCATCAAATGGATCCTTAGAGACAACTCCATTACGAACAAAAACTTACTTCCGATCGATTATCACTCTTAGAACGCATGGCTTCATTTTTCTGTGGCACAAACAAACCTGGAGTTTATGAACCTATGCCGCATGCTCCTTCATCTTCAAGTAGTCCTGACTCCTAAGATCGTAACTACAATCGTAATGAAGGTGAAAAATGATTGCCATGGACATCTCGAATCAACGAGGTTAAGGAAGAGTCAACCGAGCATAATTCAGCAACATCTCATTAGTTTTGTTTTCAAATATATTATGATTATATTTAAGTTTTTCTATGATTATAACATATATGTACTTCATTTTTGAATGAGTTCAATAAAGTTCATACCGCTCAAAACCAGAAGAAGAGCAAAAAGTTAAAAAGTCAAAAATCTGGAAAAACCAGTCGACCGGTAGGAACGGACCAGTCGACCATTTTGCTCTCTGGACAAAAACGATCGACCGGTCATTTCTCACCAGTCGACCGGTTGAGGCCTCTTCTGTTTTTATTTTTCAAACATGACCAGTCGACTGGTCAAGTATCACCAGTCGACCGTTTTGGTCTCTGGATGAAAACGGTTGTAACAACCCATATTTTGAATAACAAGTTATAACATAAATCAAGGCAGAATTAAATGATGAAATCTGAATCAAGGGAAACGGGCTATTCCATTGCGTTCCTCTCGGAAAAATATGCGAAATAGAGTCCGAGTTTTCGAAAATCGGAGTCCGTATGACCAAGTTATGGCCCGTCGAAGTTTTCAAAAAAATTCAATTTCAAATTCGAATTCAGAAATTCAAATTCAGCTGGGCAGGCTGGAAAAATTCCCGCCAACCCAAGTCGACTGGGGAGTCGACTTGGGAGTCGACACACCCCAGGCTGTGTCGACTTCCCAGTCGACACCCCTGTCAACTTGGGTGGTCGGCCAGTCTGGCCTAGGTGCACCTGACTTGTTTCTCAAGACATGTTTGGAGGCTAGTGACGTGAATTGATGGTCCAGATCTGAATTAGGGTTAATCCTATGGTCAAAACTAACCTAATCATCTATAAAAAGACCCTAATACCTAGCCTAAATCATCATAAATCAATCCTACAACTAAACTATGCCAAAATGTTTAATCATGGCCTCCACCCTCTTGTCATAGCCTCCATCTTCATTCATATGAGAGTTCCTAAGCTTGTTTGAGAGTTTCAAAGCTTGATTCAAGGCCAAAGTTCAATCTTTTTTTCATCAAAACAAGGATCTTTCTTCATATAATCAAAGGAGCTTCTTGGAGCTTGTATTCATTTGGGGTTTTTAGAGTTGCTAGTGGCTTCGTCTCAATCTTATTTTATTTTATAAGTCTTCATAGCATTGTAAGCCCTATTCTACTCTTAGATTCTAACTATGAAGTTAAATATGACATGTTGCAAGTTGAGTTTGGGCCTAAGTATGATTTGTGCTTTGATTCCATCATGTTATGCATAAGATTTATTCTATGCATGTTTGTAAAGCTATCACCTTGACTTTGTGCATAGAAAGCTATGAGCTTTGATTCTATCATGTTATGCATAAGATTGATTCTATGCATGTTTGTAAAGCTATCACCTTGACTTTGTGCATAAAAAGCTATGAGCTTTGGTTTGAAATATTGCATAAAAGCAACATAGAAACTCTCATAACCCTTATGTTAACTTGCATTTGATGTTATATGCGAATCACTTGCTATCATCTCATGTCATCTATGACCATGTTTCACCTATTTTGCTAAAGTTGATATTATGCATGTTTTGAGGCCTATAATGTAATATGCAAGTTTATGAACACATTTGCATCATATGCCACCATGTTTAACTTGTGGCCCAAACATTATTAATTATGTCATGCTTCTAAGTTCCCCCTTTGAGATCTATTTTCGTTTATGCGAACTTACATCCGATGGGGTTACGTTATGGGTAAACTAAAATGACATAAAGATATGACTTGAAAAGATGACATGAAATATGACATGTGATTATGCTTGAGACATGAACATGAACTTGGACATGACTTCTAGAAAACATGAGAATGGCCAACTCGAGGTTGGGTTGAGTTTGTAGCATAAATCTACCCGGAACCGACCGGCTTAACTAGTGGCTACAAGCAATAGGACCCAATGTGAGTAGTTGGTCATGTCGCACTTGAAACCCGAGGTTAGACTAAGTTGTGGTGTAAAGCTACCCGGACCCGCCCGGCTTAACTAGTAACCACAACAAGGTCTAATGTGAGAGGTTGGTTGCATTAAATTAATTAATGCCACATGATAGGGTTAAGTCATGGACCACTTGAATACTTAACCAATTAAACACGATGGGTTGATGGGGTTAAGTCATGAACCTTGGGTACTTAACCAACTTGATTGGGTAGGGTTAACCACGTTTAACCCCTTAGAAACCCTAGTTACGTGGTCCTTTTCACCAGTAACCCTCTTGATTGTATCATGATACCCTAGGGACTAGGCTAGGGTGGGGCACGATTACTGGGCTGACATGTAAGCGACCAAAACGACGGCTGAGTAGGTGCGCCGGTGTAGGTTCAGGCGGACTATGGTCGTGCACATAGTCCGGAGTTGAAAAAGCAGACACGGGCACCAGTAGGTTTAGACTGTGCGTGCTTGATTTGTGTCCGTGGTTGGCACCCTAGGGCCTGATACACCCTAGGGTGGACCTAGCACAGTTTGACTACACTTCGTGATTGGGCCGTATGACACCGACACTTGACGAGTTAGGCTTTTAGGGAGCCGATCAACTAAACCGTGTTGTTGGACCTTGATCTAGGTCATCTCGGTATATTGGGCCAAGATTGGGCCAAGGGATCATTTCTTGTTTATACTTGACATGGATTACTAGTACACACTTGGCGCAACTTAACCTTGTATATGCGAAGCCACACTTGATCTATCTTTACACCATGCCAGTTATCACCCTATGTTTCATCTCTGCTTTACATGTCCAGTTAACTTTATTAGTTTTTATACTAATAGTAGATAGGACTTACCAGTCTTTTTGACTGACCCGTTTTCTTTCTCCTCTTTTCTTCCGTTTCCCCCCCCCCAGGTTTGCAGGGTGAGAACACTGGTACCTAGCTGGATCTTTAGCTGCTTTTCTGGATAGCTCATGTACGGTTTGGACTTGAGCACGCTATGGCTTTATTCTACTTTGGGGATAGTTACTTTATGTTTTTTTTCTCCAGTTTTCAGTTTATGTTCTAGACTTTGTTTTGTGGGAAAATAATGACCAAGTACTTTGATGTAACTTGACTATGGTTTTGAAATGTTAGTTTTATCCGCTGCTTTACTACTCTGTTTTACTTATATGTTCTGTCTTGTGATATCTGCATGCATGTTTACCTCGTTTAACGCCCCCCCAAAGTCAGTGCCCTTGCAAGAGTGGCATTGGCGGAGGTGGGGTGTTACATTTGGTATCAGAGCATATGGTTTACAAGATTTGAGCAAAAGGGTTTTTAAAACTTACCTTTTTGGAAAACTATTTTCAAAACCAATTAAGTATTTTCCAAGAAAAGTCTAGTTTATTTTAAAGGGATATTCCCCAAAAGCCATTAGCACTATCCTTTGTTTCCTCGTTCTAAATCTATCTTTCCCTTTTTTTCAGCATGGCCGATCTTAATCTTCCCGAGGGAGTAACCATTCCCGGATGGTTCTGGAGGTACTTGGAAGCTAGGGCCAACGATGCGGGCCCAACGAATACCCCCACCGTAACTGAGGTTCCCCCTCCTCCTCCTCCTCCTCCTCAGCATCCACAAGCAGATTTCGCAAAGGGTTGCAAAGACTTTAAGGCGATGGGTGGCAAGAATTTTATTGGGACGGAGACTTTTGTGGAGGCGAGAAATTGGTTGAAAGAAACTGAAGATCTCTTCGCCATCTTTGATGTGGAAGACCGTAGAAAAGTTCTGTTGGCAGCATGGCTATTGAAAGAAGAAGCTGCTTATTGGTGGGAGGTCACCAATGCTACTAGGCCTATAGAGACTTGGGCCGACCTTAGGACGAGGTTTGGGCTTAAGTTTCTATCATCTGCTGAGGAAAATCTGCAATTGGAGAAGTTTATCTCTTTGAAGCAAGGGGACATGACAGTGAGGGAGTATGTGAATAAGTTTAACCAGCTTGCTCGATTCGGTTTGGACATGGTTAATACTCCCCAGAAGAAGGCTTTACGCTTTGCATGAGGGTTGAATGAGCCATTACAAGGTTTAGCCCTGTCTCATATACCCATGGGGGCCACTTTTGAAGGCCTAGTGGACATGGCATTGCTTCAAGGAGACGATAAGAATGGCAAGAAAGAAGTCAAGCCTAATGAGACTCAAACCAAGAAGACAGACTCCAAGTGGGGAGGAAATCAGAGCAATCAGAACAACAAGAACAACAAGGGCAATAAGGCCAACAACAACAAGGCAAAGGACCCAAGAAAATGCAACTTCTGTGGGATTGTTGGGCATATAGCCAAAGATTGCAGAAAGAAGAAGAGGAAGTTGGGCGAATGCTTTCACTGTGGAGAGCCTGGACACCTTAGCAAGGATTGCCCCAAGAAGCAAGGACAAGGGCAAGGGCAGACTCAGCGTGCAGGACCTTCTGGAGGGCAAGTGCATGCTCTCAACACTGCTCCAGTTCAGGACCGAGGTAGTATTTCTGTAGAAAGCCTTGTTTATATTTCTGATTTTCCTGTTCGCACCTTATTTGATTCTGGCGCATCGCATACCTTTATTTCTGCTGACATTGTTGAAAGTTTGCACCTAAGTACTAGTCTAGTTGAGGATCCCGTTAGTGTTTCAAATCCAATTGGGGGTTCCGCCCATCTATCTATGATTTGTGTGGATTTGAAGATTTCTATCTTGACCGTAGAATTCACGTGTAATGCTTATGTTCTCGGATTCACGGGATACGGGTTGATTTTGGGCATGGATTGGTTGTCCAGTTATGGAGCCATTCTCGATTGTGAGCATAGGGTGGTGAGGCTCATGACTCGTCTCGGTAATACCCTAGAAATTTCTTGTAACCCTAGAGATCCCGTCATGTTATGTTATCTTGAATCTCTTGACTTGTCCATCAATGATCAACAATCTGTAAGGGTGGTCCGAGACTATCTTGATGTATTTGAAGAGGTTAAGGGGTTACCCCCTAAACGAGAGATAGATTTCCGCATTTATCTTGTTGATAATGCCAAGCCAGTTTCATTGCCCGTTAGGCACATGGCCCCACGAGAAAGAAGAGAGCTCAGTAAGCAAATCAAGGAGTTGCTTGAGAAGAATTTTATTAGGCGAAGCATTTCTGAATGGGGTGCTCCTGTGGTATTCGCTACTAAGGCAGATGGTTCGCTTCGTCTATGTGTTGATTATCGAGAGTTGAACAAGCTAACGAAGAAGAATAGGCACCCATTACCAAGGATTGATGATCTCTTTGACCAGCTTGTTGGTGCTTCTGTTTTCTCTCAAATCGATCTAGCCACCGGATTTCATCAGCTTAGAGTGGCTGAGGATAGTATTGATAAGACCGCGTTTAGGACTCCAGATGGATTCTTTGAATGGCTTGTCATGCCATTCGGTTTGACTAATGCACCCGCCTACTTCGTAGATTTGATGAGTAGGGTGTTCAGGGAGTTCCTTAACAAGTTCGTGGTTGTCTTCGTGGATGATATTCTGATCTTCTCAAAGGATGAGGAAGAACATGCCAGACATCTCAAGGAAGTGATGGATACGCTTAGAGCTCATCAGTTGAAAGCCAAGTTCTCCAAATGCCATTTCTGGAGAAGGGAAGTTCGGTTTCTGGGACATATAGTTTCTAAGCAAGGCATAGCGGTGGATCCCGCGAAAGTGGTTGTAGTTCAAGACTGGAAGACTCCGAGGAATGCAACCGAAGTAAGAAGCTTTCTCGGTCTGGCGGGCTACTATAGGAAGTTCATCAGGGACTTCGCTAAGATTTCAGCCCCTCTTACTAAGTTGAAGAAGAAGAACTTAGTCTTTGCATGGGACTTAGAGTGTGAGCTTGCTTTTCAAAGGCTCAAGAGGGCCCTTACTACAGCTCCAGTTTTGGCATTACCTGATGGCGGTAAGATGTTTACCGTGTACACTGATGCATGTGGCACGGGTTTAGTTGTTGTTCTGATGCAGGAAGGAAGAGTGATATGTTATGGGGGTAGGCAACTTAAAGTTCATGAGAAGAACTATCCCACTCATGATTTGGAGTTGGCGGCGATCGTCTTTGCACTCAAATCCTGGCGCCACTATCTTCTAGGCGAAAGGTTTGAGTTATATACTGATCACAAGTCGCTCAAGTACCTCTTCTCGTAGAAAGATCTGAATCTAAGGCAGCAAAGGTGGATGGAATTCTTGGCATCTTATGACTTCGAGATAGCTTATACCCCTGGCAAGGGTAATGTTGTGGCAGATGCATTAAGCAGAAGTAAGTTGACCTTGAGTCCCTTGTTTGTTGAGATGAGGAGCCTAGAGTTCTTGGCAACCTTTGATTTCACAATAGCTGTTGAGTCGATGACTGGTTCTTTAGCATCCCTTGAGCTTAGACCTATACTACTTGATCAAGTTGGGGCTTCACAGAAGGAAGACCCGCAGATAGTCGAGGTCATGGACAAGTTGATTCGTGGTGAAACGTCTAGTCACCTTGCTAGATATACTATTGACGACAAGGGTTGGCTAAGGCGTGATGGAAGGCTATGCGTTCCACAAGTAGGAGACTTGGTGCATAAAATTCTCGAAGAAGCGCATCACTCGAGGATGACTATACATCCTGGGGGAGATAAGATGTATAGGGATATGAAGCGCATTTTCTTTTGGGCTGGAATGAAGAAGGATGTGGCAGAGTATGTTTCAAAGTGCATGGTGTGCCAACAAGTGAATGCCGAGTCGAAGAAACCCGGTGGGCTATTACATCCATTAGAGGTCCCGCAATGGAAGTGGGAAAGTATTTCTATGGATTTTGTGGATGGATTGCCTAGGTCAAGAAAAGGGAATACGAGCATATGGGTCATAGTTGACAGACTTACGAAGAGTGCTCATTTCATTCCAGTAAAGAGCAAGAGGACCGCATCATGGCTAGCATCTGTTTATCTTCGAGAGATAGTGCGATTGCATGGAGTTCCTTCTAGCATAGTTAGCGATCGTGACTCAATCTTCACTAGCCAGTTCTGGAATAGTTTGCAAGAAGCGATGGGTACGCGATTGAATCTAAGTACAGCCTATCACCCTCAGACGGATGGCCAAACTGAAAGGGTGAATAGAGTGCTAGAAGACCTTTTGAGGCTTTGTGTTCTTGACTTTGGTGGTACTTGGGAAGACCACCTCCCTCTCGTAGAGTTTGCTTATAATAATAACTATCAAGCTAGCATAGGGATGGCACCATTTGAAGCTTTGTATGGGAGGCCGTGTAGGTCACCCTCTTGTTGGTGGGAGACTACAGATAGACTTATACTTGGGCCCGATATGATACGGGACACATCCGAGAAAGTTGAATTGGTGAGAAGACGGATGAAAGCGGCCCAAGACAGACAGAAATCCTATGTTGACAAGCGAATGACAGATTTAGAATTCGAAGTAGGGGATATGGTTTTCGTGAAGGTTTCTCCTTTGCGTAATGTGGTACGTTTTGGAGCAGTTGGGAAGCTAGCACCAAGGTTCGTAGGACCCTTCCCTATCATAGAAAGAATTGGGAAGATGGCTTATAAGGTGGAATTGCCCGAGAAGCTAGCCGGAGTGCATAATGTCTTTCATGTCTCGCATATCCGAAAGTGCTTACATGAGTCCGCTGAGGTGGTTGAACCTAGCATTCTTGAAGACGTGGAGGTAGAGAAAGAGGCAACCTTGAGGAGAGCTCCGATTCGTATCTTGGGAGCGGAGATCAAGAAGCTAAGAAATCGAGAAGTCAAATTGGTGAAAGTTCAGTGGAGTGAAGCCGAAGAGGATGCAACTTGGGAAACCGAGGAGAAGATGCGTGGGCTTTATCCATTTCTTTTCGAGGGTACATTCTCGATCTCTTTTCCTTTTTAGCATATCTTCCTTTTTGTTATCCATATTTATCCTGTTTATCTTGTTATCTCATTAACCGTGTCATGAGAACCTTAGGTAGAAACCCTTTGGATGAAACATGTATTTGAAACATGTTATGCTTGATGTTTGCAAGTGGTTGCAAGTGTTTGCAAGTGGATACTCGTGGATGCATGATACACATTAGGCACTAAGATCAGCTCACACACTTTCATATTGCATATGCATGAGTGCTTATACTTATTCATGGATGAAACTTGTTATGCTATCACGTGGATGTTGCATATGGATGAATGTTATGTGCACTCATATAGAGATTATAAATTATGTTAGGAATTTGCATACATATGGACGCATCCCACTAACATACTTTGCATTAAGGAGGTTTACTGAATCAGTAACCGCCTGATTTTCGCATTAGATAAGTACATATACACACACCTTTGCATATGTTCATACAACATTTAGAATCTTTTAAGGACAATGACTACACGTGGACGATGTTTTGAGTAGATGGATGATGGATGGTAGGATACGTTCTTCCTAACTAAGAGATTTCGGGGACGAAATCCTTTAAGGTGGGGAGGATGTAACAACCCATATTTTGAATAACAAGTTATAACATAAATCAAGGCAGAATTAAATGATGAAATCTGAATCAAGGGAAACGGGCTATTCCATTGCGTTCCTCTCGGAAAAATATGCGAAATAGAGTCCGAGTTTTCGAAAATCGGAGTCCGTATGACCAAGTTATGGCCCGTCGAAGTTTTCAGAAAATTTCAAGTTCAAATTCGAATTCAGAAATTCAAATTCAGCTGGGCAGGGCAGGCTGGAAAAATTCCCGCCACCCCAAGTTGACTGGGGAGTCGACTTGGGAGTCGACACACCCCAAGCTGTGTCGACTGCCCAGTCGACACCCCTGTCGACTTGGGTGGTCGGCCAGTCTGGCCTAGGTGCACCTGACTTGTTTCTCAAGACATGTTTGGAGGCTAGTGACGTGAATTGATGGCCCAGATCTGAATTAGGGTTAATCCTATGGTCTAAACTAACCTAATCATCTATAAAAAGACCCTAATACCTTGCCTAAATCATCATAAATCAATCCTACAACTAAACTATGCCAAAATGTTTAATCATGGCCTCCACCCTCTTGTCATAGCCTCCATCTTCATTCATATGAGAGTTCCTAAGCTTGTTTGAGAGTTTCAAAGCTTGATTCAAGGCCAAAGTTCAATCTTTTTTTCATCAAAACAAGGATCTTTCTACGAGCTTCTTGGAGCTTGTATTCATTTGGGGTTTTTAGAGTTGCTAGTGGCTTCGTCTCAATCTTATTTTATCTTATAAGTCTTCATAGCATTGTAAGCCCTATTCTACTATTAGATTCTAAATATGAAGTTAAATATGACATGTTGCAAGTTGAGTTTGGGCCTAAGTATGATTTGTGCTTTGATTCCATCATGTTATGCATAAGATTTATTCTATGCATGTTTGTAAAGCTATCACCTTGACTTTGTGCATAGAAAGCTATGAGCTTTGATTCTATCATGTTATGCATAAGATTGATTCTATGCATGTTTGTAAAGCTATCACCTTGACTTTGTGCATAAAAAGCTATGAGCTTTGTTTTGAAATATTGCATAAAAGCAACATAGAAACTCTCATAACCCTTATGCTAACTTGCATATGATGTTATATGCGAATCACTTGCTATCATCTCATGTCATCTATGACCATGTTTCACCTATTTTGCTAAAGTTGATATTATGCATGTTTTGAGGCCTATAATGTAATATGCAAGTTTATGAACACATTTGCCTCATATGCTACCATGTTTAACTTGTGGCCCAAACCTTATTAATTATGTCATGCTTCTAAGTTCCCCCTTTGAGATCTATTTTCGTTTATGCGAACTTACATGCGATGGGGTTACGTTATGGGTAAACTAAAATGACATAAAGATATGACTTGAAAAGATGACATGAAATATGACATGTGATTATGCTTGAGACATGAACATGAACTTGGACATGACTTCTAGAAAACATGAGAATGGCCAACTCGAGGTTGGGTTGAGTTTGTAGCATAAATCTACCCGGAACTGACCGGCTTAACTAGTGGCTACAAGCAATAGGACCCAATGTGAGTAGTTGGTCATGTCGCACTTGAAACCCGAGGTTAGACTAAGTTGTGGTGTAAAGCTACCCGGACCCGCCCGGCTTAACTAGTAACCACAACAAGGTCTAATGTGAGAAGTTGGGTGCATTAAATTAATTAATGCCACATGATAGGGTTAAGTCATGGACCACTTGAATACTTAACCAATTAAACATGATGGGTTGATGGGGTTAAGTCATGAACCTTGGGTACACTTAACCAACTTGATTGGGTAGGGTTAACCACGTTTAACCCGTTAGAAACCCTAGTTACGTGGTCCTTTTCACCAGTAACCCTCTTGATTGTATCATGATACCCTAGGGACTAGGCTAGGGTGGGGCACTATTACTGGGCTGACATGTAAGCGACCAAAACGACGGCTGAGTAGGTGCGCCGGTGTGGGTTCAAGCGGACTATGGTCGTGCACATAGTCCGGAGTTGAAAAAGCAGACACGGGCACCAGTAGGTTTAGACTGTGCGTGCTTGATTTGTGTCCGTGGTTGGCACCCTAGGGCCTGATACACCCTAGGGTGGACCTAGCACAGTCTGACTACACTTCGTGATTGGGCCGCATGACACCGACACTTGACGAGTTAGGCTTTTAGGGAGCCGATCAACTAGACCGTGTTGTTGGACCTTGATCTAGGTCATCTCGGGATATTGGGCCAAGATTGGGCCAAGGGATCATTTCTTGTTTATACTTGACATGGATTACTAGTACACACATGATGCAACTTAACCTTGTATATGCGAAGCCACACTTGATCTATCTTTTCACCATGCCAGTTATCACCCTATGTTTCATCTCTACTTTACATGTCCAGTTAACTTTATTAGTTTTTATACTAATAGTAGATAGGACTTACCAGTCTTTTTGACTGACCCGTTTTCTTTCGCCTCTTTTCTTCCGTTTCTCCCCCCCCCCAGGTTTGCTGGGTGGTAACACTGGTACCTAGCTGGATCTTTAGCTGCTTTTCTGGATAGCTCATGTATGGTTTGGACTTGAGCACGCTATGGCTTTATTCTACTTTGGGGATAGTTACTTTATGTTTTTTTTCTCCAGTTTTCAGTTTATGTTCTAGACTTTGTTTTGTGGGAAAATAATGACCAAGAACTTTGATGTAACTTGACTATGGTTTTGAATTGTTAGTTTTATCCGCTGCTTTACTACTCTGTTTTACTTATATGTTCTGTCTTGTGATATCTGCATGCACGTTTACCTCGTTTAACGCCTCCCAAAGCCAGTGCCCTTGCAAGAGTGGCATTGGCGGAGGTGGGGTGTTACAACGGTCGACTGGTAGATATCGACCAATCGACCGATTTCGATCTGAAGGGTTTTTATACTCATCTATACGGTCATTTTTTTACCTATCTCTTCATTTTTAACTTTACCTTTTCCCTCTCCAAAAGCTCTAAAACCCTAGGACTCAAAATTCCAAAACTCTTTCATGGCTCCTCCACAAAAGAAGATGAAGAAAGCTTCCTCCTCTTCTATCGAACTCCAACCAATAGATAGTTCGATTAAGAAATGGCTTATTGATCCGATTGCTATCAAGAGATGGAATCAAATGAAGGATTTCAACATACACCCTGGTTCTTTTATCAAATTTCCTGATTTCTCAAACTATCATGTTCAAAGATTAGCTACAAAAGCTCATATTGAATCTCTACTTGATTTTGATCGTAATAATGTTGAAATTAATCACATTACGATCAAGCTTTCCTATGCTAACCTTAATCTTGACAAATACAAACCAGAAAATCCTTCTCAATGTCTATGGTCAGTTATATGTGGACAACAAGTTTTATTTCTTGTGAAAGAATGGAAAATGTTCTTAGTTAGGAATTTAGAGGAGAAAAATTTTCAAGTAATTTTTGTACTGTTCACGTCCGAATTCAAACAAGTCATGAATTTATTGAGGATGATAAGGACAGCATAAAATCGATTAATTTACGTCCTACGGCTAGAGTTCTTTACCATACCTTAATGCATTCTCTTTTACCTTAGGTTGGAAATTTTGACGCTGTTTACAAAGAAAATTTCAAAGCTTTATATGCAATTTATGGGGGGATTCGCATAAACTGGATTGAAATGATCTTCGATGAAATTCATACCAGTGAGTTGAATAGGCAGCATCTTTTCTATAATGAATATATTATGCGACTCTTACTTGATTGTGGAATCAATCCTCCTCCGTCAACCATTTCAAAGCCAAAATGCATAAATAAAGCTTCAATCAAGCGAATGAAACTTCTTGAACCTTATTTTAATATCATTCCTTTCGAACAATGGAAGGAACAAGGACATCAAGGAACCTCGTATCAACCTTCTTGTCCAAAAACCGAAGAGGTGAAACTTCTACGCTCGACTTCCTCCATAAAAGAATGTCTTGAAAGCATTGCTCAAAATAAATTTCTACTTGAAGCTCGACTTAAGCGTATGGACACAAAAATGGATAAGCGTTTTAACAAACTTATGTCATTCTTCGCGTCTATACGGGAGGAAATATCTTGTGGAACATCCTCTTCTTCCATGCAAGCACAGGACTCCAGCAAATGTCCAGCTCCTCCATCCTTTACTTGGACATCTTCGGAGGAGGAAACTAACTCTTACACTAGTCACGGACTAGGTTGAGGTAAATCTCAAATGGTTGAAGTTGATGAAGAGGAAGAAGAAGGCGAGGAAACGGAATCCGAGTAGTTAACTTATTTGATCGCTTTATGAACTTATGCTTTTATTATTTCCAGACTTAATCCGACACTTGTACCTAAATGGTGTCGTTGTTTTTTTATTTCAATCTCAGACCTATGTATGCTTATACTCTATGTTATGTGTTGTATGTTGCTTTAATCTCTGCTAGTATTGCTTTTAATGTTTATGTGCTTATTTAGTCCTTTTTGTCGATGACAAAAGGGGGAGAAATATGATACTAACATTATATATATATAAGGAAAAGTTGTATTAACATTGTGTATGTAGGAATAATAGTAACTATACAGGCACAAATTCAGGTGGAGATTATATATAGGGGGAGATTCAGAGATATATTGTCATCAATCAAAAATTGGGAGAATGTTGAGTCAAGGAATTTTGATTTATGTCAAAGTAATGCGCGATGATCAACAAAAAAGGCGACGTTCATTGATAAGGAGATTCATATGATATTAGTCCTTAGAAATTGATTATTTGGCATGATAATAGTGTTCATTATTGTTAAAATCTATCCTCAAATAATCAATGTTTATATATATACACTTATGTATATGTATGCACATAAATTGTGCAAACTGGGCTATACCGGTCGACTGCCCAAAACAGATCTGTCGACCGTTTTTTTTACCTAGTTTGCACAATGAACATGCACACATTATCATTTGGTATCGGAGCATGGTCATCTTATAATCGTAACACAGTTATTTGATATATTATTCAAATATGGAAAATAATACAAGTTCAGCACTCAAAACACCACCTACACGGAAGGTCAACCAACACAAAGACCTCCATTCTTCAATGGCCTTAATTATAGTTATTGGGAAACACGTATGTTATTTTACATGCAGTCAAATAACTATGATGCCTGGAATACTACACAAAGAGAAATAGTGAATCCAATAACTGATTATTCAGAATGGACACCAATTGAAAAAACGACAGCAGCTGTAAATGCAAAAGCAATATATATGTTGTTTTGTGCATTAGACCAAAATGAATATAACTGTGTTAGTATCTGTACTGCTGCATATCAAATTTGGAAAATGCTAAAAACCACACATGAAGGTACTAACAAGGTTAAACAAGCCAAAATATCCATGCTGAAAAGTCAGTTTCAAATTTTCAAAATGAAACCGAATGAAACAATCAATGACATGTATTCACGATTTCAAACTATTCACCATGCACTTATTGGTTTAGGACAAAAATATTCAGATTTTGATATTGTCTCGACAGTCCTACATTCTCTGACTAGTGAATGGGAAGGAAAAGTATTAGCGATTGAAGAAGCTAATGACCTTTCTGTCATGAAGCCAGATGAATTAATAGGAAATCTAATGTCTTATAAAGCAAATTTGTAGGCTAGAAAGGAACAGAAAGAAGAAAAGAAAAATGTAGCATTTCATGTCGGAAAAGATGAAGATGAATCAAAATCTGAAGATGAAGAATTAGCTTTTATGGTGAAAGGTTTCAAAAAATTCCTGAAACAACGAAAACTAGTCGATATAACAAAAGGAAATCTGGTTCAAATAAACCTTCGTCATCAGTTATAGAATATTTCAACTGCCATAAAAAGGGGCACATGCACAAAGATTTTCCGGAACAAAAGAAGAAGTCAGAAAATGACAAGTTCAAATAAAAGAAGGATAAATCAAAGAAACAAGCTTTCTCAGTCACATGGGATGATTCGGACTCGTCTTCATCAGAAAGTGAAAGTGATTCAGAAGATGAACAAGCAAATGTTTGTTTCATGGCTACAGAAGATGAGGTACAAATTCCTACATTTGATGAAGTTCTTGATATTAATGCTGAATTGATAGTTAAATTTAAAAATATGAAATGTCAATGGAAAGAAGCCAAAGCAGATTTAATTAGAGCAGAGTTTTATCGAGATATGTTAAAGGATGAAAAGAAAATATTAGAAGAAGAACTTGAAAAAGTTCAAGAATCATCATCTAATATTGATTCACAATTATCTCTTTTGAGTCAAGAAATTGAAACTCAAAAAGAGAAAAATGATGCTCTCACTACTGAAAATCATGAGCTTAAGGCAAAAGTCAAAATTCTAGACTTAGAAAAAGCTAGTTTACAAACTAAGTTAGATAATATTACTAAAAATGTTTCTAACTTCAATAAAGGTCAAGAAAATTTAAAAAAGATCATTGAAAGTTCACAATCTGCTTCAAATAACCATGGCTTGGGATATAAGAAACAAGAAACCCAGAAACATCTTGGTTTCAGAAGGAAAAATGGAAAACAAAATAAAGCTAAGAAAAATCTTAGTTTGTTATATTCCAAACCAAAACTAGTTGTGAAGTTTCAAAACAAAAATATCAAAACTGTCAAGATATGGGTTCCTAAAACAAATAATAGTTTGATTAGGAACAAATATATTCAGCATTTTATGAATACCATGCATTATAATTCTAATTATGTATATAAAGGGGATACTGGACCCGTAAGGGTTTGGACTCCTATGACCTAACTCTTAGGACCCTATAAAAAGGTGGGTTCCATGGACTTAGTATTATTTTTTGCAGGTCCCACTTGAGAAAAGAGGAAAGATGATACTGGACAGTGGTTGCTCGAAGCATATGACTGGTGACAAGAGCTTATTGACAAATATTACTTACTCAGATGGTGGCTCCGTCACTTTTGTAGATAATTCAAAAGGCTATATCATCGGCAAAGGTGATGTGAGCAATTGCGGTGCATATAACTTACCTCTTATTACTAATGTCATGCTAGTTAGAAATTTGAAACACAATCTACTTAGTATTAGTCAGTTATGTGACAAGGGTTTTACCATTTCCTTTTCCGATAACAAGTGTAGTATCTTAGATAAAGATTATATGTTAGTTTTCGAAGGATATAGAGATAGAAATATTTATATTCTGAATATGAATGTCAATCATAATTCAGATACGTGTCTTGTAGCAAATGATAACGATCCATGGCTATGGCCTAAACGTTTCTATTACATAAACTTCAGAACTATCGACAAGCTATCCAAAAACGAACTAGTTAGAGGACTACCCAAAATGAGTTTTACGATTGATAACATTTGTGATGCATGTCAATTAGGAAAGTTGACTAAATCATCATTTAAATCCAAGAAAGTCATATAAACATTACAACCACTTGAGCTACTACATATGGATTTATTCGGACCAACACAAGTTCAGTCAATAAATCCTAGTCGATATGTGTTTGTAATTGTTGATGATTACACTCGTTATACTTAGGTGATTCTCTTGAAAAATAAAATTGACACTTTCGAACATTTCAAATCTTTCGTCAAGAGAATTCAAAAATCGAAAGGTCTTAAAGTTAAGAATATAAGAAGTGATCATGGCGGAGAATTCGAAAATAATGAATTTGAACATTTTTGTACAAAGAAAGGTATATATCATAAGAAATGAACGTGCACACATATACACATAACATACATATATTTAAATTCTTGTCTATTAGTCCTTTTCGACCTGTCGACCATTTTCAAACAGAAGCAAATATTTGAATAGTCACTTCCATTCCTCCAAGGGTTGCTACTCCTTCCTTTCATCAATAATCATATGTATTTATTGTAACTCTTTACCAAAGGTTACAACTAATTATCTCCTATATAAACACTTTGAAATCATCAATTCTAATCACTAATTCTTTCTATCTATTCTCTATATTGTTGATTTCATTTTTGAACTCTCAAGCACTCTAACGCTCATATTCTTCAAAATATCATTCTTGAATCCTAGAATTTATATATTATTCTTTTGATTCAAAAACGATATCATCTTCCAAATCTTCACAAACACTAATTCTATTTGAGGATAAGATTATAGGAAGGTTGTACAAGAATTGATAAATTCGTGTTATTGAGAACACACATTGTCAAATTAAAAGTCTACTCATATTGTTTGAAGTCCTCCGTGTTGTTAGAGGCAAGTATTGAAGTCCTCCGTGTTGTAAGAGGCAAGATGTGAAGTCGTTGTGTTGATAGAGGCATGAAATCCCGTTCGGCTGCTCGAGTGTTGTGAACCTGTTTCCTCCGGGTTAAGTGAGGTTATTGATTAGTGAAATTCCAGATAGAAGTCTAGGACTGGACGTCGGACGGTGCTCCAAACCAGTATAAAAATCTCTGATGTGATTTTTTCTTTACTGCATTTACTCATCTGTGATATCTTATTCTACTTTATATTTATTTGCATAACTATTGTATTAGACAAGTAGTTGTGTGTTATTCCATATTACACGATCTGAGTGTCCTGTATTATACTTGGCAAGTACACACACGCACTTTCATCTACGAGTTAGGAAGCCGATCGAATGGGGAGGGTAGTGGGTATAACTAGAGGAGATAGGAGCAGGCGGCACCTATGACAGCAACTAGGAGTACACGAAACTACCATTATTATTACTATTATGATTAGTAAGAGGGATCCACTTTCAGTATGGGACTAGTAATGGTGCGGTGTAATTAGCATTGGTGCGGTGTAGGGATTATCTTATAGTGATTAAAAGCGCAATCAACGTTATATCTTGTTCTATCTCACTTACCTTGTTTACTTTTCATATCTTCTTATGTTACAGTCGTCTCTTATATCCAGTTTATGTTCTTATCCTATTAATTTACTGATTGTATTGTTAAAGTCACTAGACTCGCCAGATCTATGTCTGACCCCTTTTTGTTTCGCCTCTTTTCTTTCTTTTCCCCTAGGTCCTCAGGGGATTAGTGAAGCTTGACTTGGATTTCTTTTCTTCTTGAAGTGCTTGAAAGTGTTGAAAGTAATGCTCGCTTTATCTCTTTCTCATTATGGCTATTTGGAGTGGGATTATGATTTTACTTTTATGTACTCTGATAATAATTTTGTACAAGATGGATATTTGTGTACTTGACTCTAGTACGTGGTTTTGATGTAACCAAACATGTTTTGCTTTTCTGCTGCAATGAATAAATTTTTAATTTTCTTAAGTACCATTTTATATATCTGTCTTGTGATGTTCTGTTCTATACTCTTATAATACTCCATGAAAGTTAATGCATTCCCTTAGTGAGTGATATTAATAGATGTGGGGTGTTACACATGGTATCGGAGTTGAAGGTTACCAAAACAGTTAAAAGATTTTGAAAAAAAACATTTTCAAAAGCTTTTTTAGAAAGAAGTATTTTTAAAAACATGTTTTAAAGAAGGTGTTTTCAAGAGAAAGGTATATTATGAATAACATAATCCCCAAAAGCTGTAAATTATCTCTTGATTCTCCATTTTGAATCTCTTTTTCTTTTGTTTCAGCATGTTTGGGGATCTTAATCTTCCAAAGGGTACAGATACCGGGATGGTTCCGAAGATATCTGGAGGCTAGGGCTACCGCCGCAGGCCCAACAGACGTTCCTCCTCTCCCAGCTGTAGCCGCTCCTTCTCCTACTCCCCATGTAGATGCTTTTTATAAGATGTGCAAAGACTTCCGTGCGATGGGCAAAAAACCGTTTTATGGAACTCAGACATTTGTTAAGGCTCGAAATTGGCTCAAGGAAGTGGAGGACTTGTTTGGTATCTTTGAGATAGACAATGGAAGGAAAGTTCAGCTAGCTGCTTGGTTGATGAAGGATGAAGCATCCTTTTGGTGTGAGTAACTAATGGAGGACACCCAGTGGAGACATGGATAAACTTCAGACGAAGATTCAAATTGAAATTTCTTTCACAAGCAGAGGAGAGTTAATACATGGAGAGGTTCTTGGCTTTGAAACAAGGGAATTTGTCTGTGAAGGAGTACGTCAACAAGTTTAACCAGTTAGCAAGATTTGGTATGGAATTTGTCTGAATGAACCATTACACAGGTCAGCTATGTCCAATATTCCTATGGGGGCTACTTTCGAGAAACTTTTTGACATGGCGCTGATGCATGAAGAGGAGAAATGTGCTAATGTAGTAAAGGCACAGGATAAGAAAGTGGATCCAAAGAAAGCACAGAAACAACAAAAGAAAGGAGGTAAGGATAACAAGGGCCAAGGGGAAGAAAAGGTGTTTTAATTGTGGAACACCTGGCTACTTAAGCAAAGACTGTAGGAAGAAGAAGAAGACGGGTTACTTCCAATATGGTGAGGCAGGACATATGATTAAAGGCTTCCCAAGGAGGCAAGGACAAGGGCAAGGACAAAGGACATGATCGACTTATGCCGGGCAGGTTCATGCTCTCATGGCACTAGGACAGGAGAGAGGTAGAAACATTTCTGTTGAAAGTTTGATTTTATTTTTTAATCATCCTGTTTGAACTTTGTTTGATTCTGGCGCTTCACATTCATTTATATATGCATCATTAGTTGAAACACTACACCTAAATGCTAGTCTAGTTATGGATCACGTAGTTGTCTCAAATCCTATTGGGGGTATGGCTCATCGTTCTATGTTATGTCGGGATTTGAGAATATATGTGTATGGCGTTGAGTTCGAATGCAACGCTTATGTGCTTGGCTTCACGGGTTATGGGTTGATTCTAGGAATGGAATGGCTAGCCAGGTATGGTGCCATTCTCGACTGTGAAAGGAGGCTAGTTAGATTGTTGACTAGTTTGGGGGAATACTCTCGATATCTCATGCGACCCTAAGGGTTCTGTTATGCTTAGCTACCTAGAATCTCTTGACACATCTATTGATGAATGCAATCTGTTCGAGTAGTCCGTGAGTACGCAAATGTCTCTGAGGAGGTTAGGGGCTTACCTCCAAAACGCGAGATTTTCGTATATATTTGGTGGACAATGCAAAGTCAGTTGCATTGCCGGTGCGCCACATGGATCCTAAAGAAAGGAGGGAGCTTAGTAAACAAGTGGAAGAGTTGCTTGAGAAAGGGTTCATAAGAAGAAGTATATCGGAGTGGGGTTCTCCAGTTGTTTTTGCCACGAAGGCTGATGGATCTCTTAGATTGTGCGTGAACTATCGAGAGCTAAATAGGCTCAGAAGAAGAACAGACACCCATTGCAGAGGATAGATGATTTGTTCGATCAGTTGGTTGGTGCTTCGATTTTCTCGCAGTTGAACTTAGCTACATGATTTCATCAGTTGAGGGTAGCTGAGTATAGTTTAGATAAGACTGCCTTTAGGATTCCCGACGGTTTCTTTGAATGGATCGTCATGCCTTTTTGTTTGATGAATGAACCCACATATTTCATAGACTTGATGAGTAGGGTGTTTAGGGAGTTTCTAAACAAGTTCATGGTGGTCTTTGTGGATGATATTTTGATATTTTCTAGAAGCGAGGAAGAGCATGCCCTACACCTTAGGGAAGTCTTAGAGACCCTTCAAGTACATCAACTCAAAGCTAAGTTCTTCAAATGTCATTTTTGGAGGAAGGAATTGAGGTTCCTAGGACACATGGTCTCTAAGGAAGGGATAGCAGTGGATCCCGCGAAGGTGGTAGCAATCCAAGATTAGAAGGTTCCTAAGAATGCAACAGAAGTAAGAAGTTTTCTTGGTTTGGCGGGCTATTACAAAAAGTTCTTCAAGGACTTTTCCAAGATATCAACCCCACTTACACGGTTGACGAAAAAGAATTTGACCTTTTCTTGGGATGTTGACTGTGACGATGCTTTCCAACGTTTGAAGAGGGCATTGACGAAGCTCCAGTTTTAGTTTTGTCGGATAGGAGTAAACCATTCACAGTGTATATCGATGCCTAAGTGATAGGGCTTGGCGCAGTTTTGATGCAAAAGGGAAGGGTGATATGCTATGGTGGAAGGCAGTTAAAGGTCCATGAGAAGAATTACCCTACCCACGACTTAGAGTTAGCTGCCATAGTTTTTGCACTTAAGTCTTGGAGCCATTACTTGCTTGGTGACAGGTTTGAGTTGTATACAGATCACAAGTCACTAAAGTACTTGTTCTCCTAAAAAGATTTAAACTTAATACAACAGAGGTGGATGGAGTTCTTAGCATCCTACGATTTTGAGATTGCATATACCCATAGCAAGGGTAATGTTGTAGCTGACGCCTTGAGTAGAAAGAAGTTGACTTTGAGTCCATTTGTTTGTCAAGTGGCAGAGTTTAGAGTATATCTCTACCTTTGACTTTAGACCCTATATTGATTATGTACCCGGTTTGTTAGCATCGTTAGAGGTACGACCTATGCTTTTAGGACAGATAGGTGCGGCACAGCGAGATGACCCACAGTTGATAGAGATAGTAGACCAGCTCATCAGAGGGGAGTCTTTCAGCCATCTTTGTAGGTATACTATCGATGAAAAAGGTTGGTTGCATAGAGATGAGAGACTTTGCATATCACGAGACGAGGGTATGAGGCGGACAATCCTTGAAGATGCACATCATTCTAAGCTGACCATACATCCCGGTGGAGACAAGAACTATAGGGATATGAAGCGAGTTTTCTTTTGGGTCGGAATGAAGAAGGATGTGGCTGAGTTCGTTTCTAGATGCTTAGTGTGCCAGAAAGTCAAGGCTGAGCAAAAGAAGCCTGGTGGTTTGCTTCACCCTTTAGAGGTTCAACAGTGTAAACGGGAAAGTGTTTCCATGGATTTCGTCGACGGATTGAGGAAGGGTAATACGGGGATTTGGGTAGTAGTGGATAGACTTACTAAGAGTGCCCATTTTATTCCCGTTAAGAGTAAAAGAACACTATCATGGTTGGCATCTGTTTATCTCCAAGAGATAGTTCGTCTACACGGCATACCTTCTAGTATTGTGAGCGATCGAGATCCTATTTTCACTAGTGAGTTTTGTAAGAGCTTGCAAGAGGCGGTAGGAATGCAATTGTGTTTGAGCACCGCTTATCACCCACAAACAGATGACCAAACAGAAAGAGTAAATCGGATTCTAGAAGATCTTTTGAGATTATGCATCTTGGACTTTGGAGGGACATGGGAGGAATATCTTCCATTAGTAGAGTTCTCTTACAACAACAGCTATCAGACTAGTATCGGCATGGCACCTTTTGAAGCTCTATATGGACGACCTTGCCAAACACCTACTTGTTGGTGGGAATCTACAGATAAGATTTTTCTTGGGCCCGAGATGATTAGGGAAACTTCGGAGAAAATAGACTTGATTCAAAGACGCATGGAGACGACACAAGACCAACAAAAGTCATATGCCGATAAGAGAAGGACCGATCTTGAGTTCAGTATTGGAGACATGGTCTTTACTAAAGTATCACAGTTGAGGAATGTAGTTCGTTTTGGGTCTGTAGGGAAATTGGCACCATGATTCGTAAGGCCATTCCCCATTACAGAGCGAATCGGACAGATGGCCTACAGAGCGAAGTTGCCCGAGAAGCTCAGTGGTGATCATGACGTATTTCATGTGTTGCATTTGCGAAAGTGTTTACATGATACCGCGGAAGTAGTAGAGCCGAGCATGCTTAGAGAAGTGGAAGTAGAGCGAGATGCCATGATTAGAAGAGCTCTTACATGCATCCTTGGATCGGAGGTCAATAAATTACGCAACCGAGAGGTCAAGTTGGTTAAATTCCAGTGGGGAGATGATCAAGGAGATGTGACTTGGGAGACCGAAGACAAGATACGCGCGTCATACCCTTTCCTTTTTTGAGGGTATGTTCTTAACTTCTCGTTTTTTTACTGCTTTGCTTATACTTGTTCTATCGTTTAGTGCATTCTCTCGATTATATCTTCGATCTTTAGGTAGAAAATCCTATGGTTGTAAACATGTGTTTGAGACATGTTATGTTTGGTGGATGCAAGTGGATGTAAAAGTTTGCTAGTGGTTGCTCGTGGATGCATTTACACACACATTAGGCACTAGATCGGCTCAATCACCTTCATATTACATATGAATGAGTGTGCATATTTAAATAAATGGATGTATATTGAATGTGTTATCATATGGATGCTGCATTTGACTGAACAGTTGTGCACTCATATAGAAATGATATGTTTCATTAGAATTCTTTTGCATACATAATGGACGCATGGCACTATCATGTTTTGCATTAAGGAGGTCAACTAAATCAGTAGACCGCCTGATCTTTGCATTAGGTAAGGAACTATACACACACTTTTGCATATGTTCATATAGAATTAGAAATCTTTTAAGGATAATGGATGCTTGGAATGATGGATGAGTAGATGGATGATTGGATGGTAGGATACATTCTTCTTAACTTGAAGATTTCGGGGATAAATCCTTTAAGCAAGGGAGAATGTAACACCCCGAAATTTTAAAACATGACATAAGAGATAATTAAAGAATAGTTAATTTTAAAAGAAGAATTGCGTTCATCTTGGAATTCTTCTTGAGATAGAGTCCGAGTTTGCATAAAACGGATATCTTATGAAGAAGTTACGGACGAAAGAAGTTAGGCAGAAAAATCAGAAAAGAGGCTGGGATAACTGGCGCACTTGTGAAGTGCGCGAGAACAAAAATGCACTGGTGTACTTGGGAAGTGCACCTATGCCGAGGCTGAATCTGCACAGAATTCTTGCGAGTTCTTTGATGATGTGTCTTGCTGGTATTGGCTGGATGACGTGTCTTTTGAGCTGTGTGGTTCTGATGATCTCTAATCTAATCTAAAGGCCCTAATTCACCTAATACACCTATAAAAACACACCTAGACCTAATCCTAATTTCATTACACTAATTCATATGCCTCCGTGCTGCCCTAACCTAAATTTAGAACTAGCTCCTCTTCTCTTCTCCAAATAAAATCAGAATTAGAGTATTCACATTGGAAGACAAGAATCAAATTCTACAACAACGGTTTAGCTAATCAAATTCAGAAATCAGATTCAGATATATTTTCTCTTCTACCACTGTGAGTCTAAGTTACTTTCACATATAATTAATTAAAAGTAATTGTGATAAGTTTGTGAATTGGACTTTATGAACATGCCTGTAAGATGAACCATATCATGTTTGGTGAATTCTAATCTTTTAGATTCATACCTAAAGTTCATGTTCCATATGCTTATTGGATCTATCTTATTATTCTGTGCCAGTTTATGTTCCAAATGCTAATTGGATCTATCTTATTGTCCTATGTCAATTTATGTTCCATATGCTAATTAGATCTATTTTGTTGCTCTATGTCAGTTCATATGCCTAAGTAGATCTATTTTATTGTTCTATGCCAGTTCATACTTCTTATGCTTATTTTTATGCTAGTTTTGATGTCGTGGTTCTCTTCCCCTCTTCTCTTCTTTTCCTTTTTATGAGATTAGGCTAATGTGAGCCTAACATATTATTATACATATGAATGACGTGGGAACATTGTGGGAAAAATTTGGAGAAATTATTGAATAATATGCAGTTGGGCATAAAAAGACTTGAAATCATGTAATTGATTTGGGGCATGAATTGGTACAATTTGTTTACATGAGATTATGGACATAAATTTGGATTAAAATGATGAATATAATTTAGATTGGAAACTATGGGTATATATTAGAATCCAAGATTTGAAATTGGGGGCATGAATTGAGAAAGTGATAATGAACGCCTAAGACACTAGGTTAGATTCGAATTGCGGTATAAAACTGCCCGGAACCGCCCGGCACATCCAGCAACCGAAATTTTGTAATCTAATGTAAGAGGTTAAAGGCAGAAATTAGATTTGTAATAATGCAAAGACACGAGGTTAGATTTGGATTGCGGTATAAGACTGCCCAGAACTGGCCGGCATATCCAGCAACCGCAAAACGACAATCTAATGTGGGAGGTCTTACAAGATTACGGTTACAATGAATTAATAAACACTTAACCAAGATAAGACATGTAGTAAGACATAAGGGTTAAGTGGGTGACATGAGTGACATGTGAAATTTAATTTGAAGCACTTAACCATGGTGAAACATGTAAGAAGACATGGGAATAAGAAGGGGTTAAGTGAGAATTCCTAGTGGGGACCAAGCTTAGGAGGGAAGTTTGTGTCAAGTGTGTGCACCCTTTTCAACCAGTAACACATTCTGTATCTATGTGAGATTGAACTAGGTTGAGGAAGGGACACGCTTACTGGGTTTGATTGTAAGAGGTCAAAAGAGTTAGCGGTGGCAACGCAAGTCCAACAGAGTCATGTGCGTGCGTGGGTCCGGGCTAGTATGTAAGACGTTGTTGCATTGTGTAGGTATAAGCCGTTCCTTTTTAGTAGTATCGGGTTGCCACTTAAGGGAGTGATACACCCTACTGTAGGACCAGCACGGGTACATACGAGTTAGGGAGCCGATCGACTGAGGAGGGTAGTGGGTACACGTAGTGGAGATAGGAGCAGGTGGCACCTATGACAGCAGCTAGGAGCACACGAAACTTCCATTATTATTATTATTAGTAAGAGGGATCAATTCTCAGTATGGGACTAGTAGTGGTGCGGTGTAATTAGCATTGGAGAGGTGTAGGGATTGTCTTATAGTGATTAGAAGCGCAATCAACGTTATATCTTGTTCTATCTTACTTACCTTGTTTACCTTGTCATATCTGCTTATGTTACAATCATCTCTTATATCTCGTTTATGTTCTTATCCTGTTACTTTACTGATTATATTGTTAAAGTCACTAGACTAGCCAGATGTATGTCTGTCCCCTTTTTGTTTCTCATCTTTTCTTTCTTCCCCCCCAGGTCCTTAGGGGATTAGTGAAGCTTGACTTGGATTTCTTTCTTCTTGAAGTGCTTGGAAGTGTTGAAAGTAATGCTCAGCTTTATCTCTTTCTCATTATGGCTATTTGGAGTGGGATCATGATTTTACTTTTACGTACTAGGATAATAATTTTGTACAAGATGGATATTTGCGTACTTGACTCTAGTATGTGGTTTTAATGTAACCAAACATGTTTCGCTTTTCCGATACAATGAATAAATTTTGAATTTTCTTAATACCATTTTATATATCTGTCTTGTGATATTCTTCCTTATACTCTTATAATACTCCATGAAAGTTAATGCATCCCCTTAATGAGTGACATTACTGGACGTGGAGTGTTACAATAGCATATGCTTTCACGATCTGGTTCTCCTTAGGAGGCTGTGGGCATTTATCCTTGTGATGTCCCTTTTGTCCGCAATTGAAGCACTTCATGTCCGCTGGCTTTGCTCGACAATCTCTGGCATAGTGACCCTTCTTGCCACAGCTAAAGCACACCATATCTTCTTATTCTTCTTTTTTTGACCATCCTTGGTTTGGTTCTGTTTTCTCGTATTCTGATAATTTTTATTGCCTTCACCGCTTGCCTGCGGTTTTGGCTTTCCTGCAGATGCGATAACAACCTCGGTCTTCGACTTAGGGTAAAGGCTCTCTGACCTCAATGCCTTTCCCATAATAGATTCGATTGTCACATCGATATGGTTTATAAGTCTTTCTCCCAAGTACCCGTCTAGGCCAGTTATGGACTTCTCGTTCTTCTTCTCGGTAGTATCGATAAGAGATAATCCATATTTCGATGAAGTATCAAATTCGGCAATATATTCCGAGACTGTCATACCATTCTGCTTAAGCTCCATAAACTTCCTAAACAATTCTGATTTCTGAGTGGATAGAATAAACTTGTTACTGAAGCGAGTTTTAAACCATTCCATGTAATTTGATGCTCGGGAGTAGCCGCTTTAATAGCATTCCACCAATTCATAGCTCGTCCTTGAAGTTGACGTGATGCTAACTTTCTCTTCATTGCATCATCGATCCCCAAATCCTCGAAGATGCGCTCACAACTATCCAAGCAATCTTGAACCACCGTAGCCGATTCCATCCATGGAATGGCTTCCCACCAAGACTAGTATAATCCTTGTTAAGCTTGGTGAAATCGGCTCTAAGCGCTTGCATTACTCCACCACCATTAGCAGCATTAGGAACTGCTCCCTGATCATCCCTAAGCATCTCTTGCATGAAAACAGTAAACATCGTCCTTATGTCAGGGATATTCCCATTGTTGGCTTCTGAACCCGTGCTCCTCATATTTTGGCTCATTGCTCAATCTGTAAAGAGAAAAAGATTAACCGTCACTCAATGCTTCCAATCCCTCAGTCAATACCGTCTATTGATTAATAAACTATTAATGTTGAAGTTCAATTCAACGTTCATCATCAAAATAGGTTTTTCAATGTCACTTGGGTTTAACAGTTCATATATAATAATATTAAAATAAATAAAATACATAAAATTTGAGGAACTTTGTTGGATCCCTCCAACTGTCTCTTCAGTACATCATAGATCATTACAACATTTTATAATAATATATGAAATAGAAATTCCATCCAATTCACTTAAACGATGTCAAACAAATAACATCCAACGCACCCAATCAAACAATTTATAAATCAACCATGAATATGAATATTATCACATCTTAGTATTTCAGAAAGAGTTAGATAACTCACATTTAATTTTGATAGGCGATTTCAGCGTCATTTCGTTTAATTTTAAACAGGAATTTAAAATTAAACGAAAACCCAATTGCTTATGAATCCTTCTGAACCAGCTCAGTAGCGTAGGCTTCATCGATACAATCCCATCGGATCCCGTTTCATGTAATTTTGACAATATACGGACATGTTATCGTTATTACAAGTATATATACGAATTAAAATAATCTAAATTTACAAAATTTTGATCTTAATCCCTAATTAGTTATTAATTATGTTTAAGTACCTTTAATTACTATTTAATGTAACACCCTGAATTTTCTGAGAATATTAAAATTAACAAATTCAAGAACACTTAATTTTTTGAAGAAGAATTAAATGAAATGGGTTGCGCTATTACATTCATCTCAAAATTTTGGTCAAGATAGACAATTGGTTTGCATAAAACGGATAACTTAAGAAGAAATTATTAAGCCTTGAAGTTTATATACAATTGAGAAATATATATATATATAAGTATAGATATGTATAAAAATTAAATAAATAAATATATAAAAAAGTTCAAAACAGCGAATCGGGAGGGGGAATAACCGAACCGGCCCATTTTTGAGGTCGACTCGAGCCTTGCTGGGTCAACTAGGTGTTGATTCAGGGTGTTTGGCTGTCAACCCATAGGCCGATTCGCTCTAAGGTAGATGTGGCATCTAATTGGTTCTGATGGACTCCTTGCTAAGTCATTAGGGCTGATGTGGCTATTCTATCTTGTCTGAATGGTTTTGATTTGCTGTAGGTTAATCTGACGGTTCATGTTAAATCAAACTTCTATATAAGCAACCTAATACCTCAACCCTAAATCATACTAAAAATCAAACCAAGAGCCGTCTTGCTGCCGTTGGACAACCTCGAGTAGCCGCCGTTCAACTTGAAGCAAATTAAAAGAGACAAACCAAATCAAATCAAAATTAAACTAAAACAACGATTGTCTACATCAAAGGCGAGCATTTTAACTTCAGAATATAGATTCCAGAAATCAAGATTGTCTTTTGTAAGTGTGGTTATCTTTTAGATGTAAATAAATTTAAGACATGATTTGATATAAAGTGAAAAATAGAATTATACCATGTTGTATAATATTGACGATGCTAATTCATGTTTGTTTCTTGTGATGATTTTATCATGAATTGTCTTGGAATGTTTGTGGCTTATTGGGCTTGGTGTTGGTTCTATTAAAGATTGAGAATGAAACTATCAATATCATATGCAAGTTATATGTTTCATGTTAAGATCTACATATATATATTTTTATATGATTAATGCAAGTTGTATGTATTATGTTAGATCCAAGTCAAGATCTACATATACATATATTCATATGCTTTATGTTAGATCCATATGCCTATATATATGTTCATATGTTCATATGAAAGTTACAAGTTTTATGTTGATCCATGTCAAGATCTATCTAGGTTCACATGATTAATGCAATTTATATGTTTTATGATAGATCCAAGTCACGATCTAATTATACATATGTTCATATGTAAGTTACATGTTAGATCCAAAACTAGATGTATATTTATATGCATGTTTGTAAAGTGGACTTATGCAAGTTTACCTTGTTAGATCTAGTTCACACCTATATGTTAATGTTAAAATTATACATGCCTTGGGATTGGACATGTCATGATTATGTCATATGCTAATTTATAATTGAGGTTATGTTCACACATGCCTAGATCTACATATTAACATGTTTTAGGCTTATGATTATCTAAGTCTAAATTATATGCAAGTTAATGTGACATGTTAAATTATATGAATAAAGTTTTATGCAAAATTTACATGTTTGGTTGAATCTATATATTATGCATGTTCCCTTCTTTACCTCTTGTTTATAAATTGGGCTAATATGCGGGCCCAATGACTTTATGTGATTAATACGAACGAACAAACGGGGGTAACGTTGGGATAGTTATTAAATCAAAACATGTTAATAATGTGGGTGGGCCCAAAGCCATGTAAATGGTTAAGGCCATGAATGGTATAATTTATACCATTAGTCTTGAACATTATTAAAATATGAGACATGAAACACTTGTAGAAAATTCACATATATAAAATGTAAAAGATGAATATGCCTAACCCGGGGTTAGACTGAGTTGTGGTGTAAACCTGCCCGGAACCGACCAACACATCAAGTAACCAAAAAATATCTGTCTAATGTGAAAGGTTAGTTCATCAAGCCTAGAAAGACCCGAGGTTAGACTGAGTTGTGGTGTAAAACTGCCCGGAACCGACTGGAACATCCAGTAACCACAACAATACCTGTCTAATGTGAGTGGTTGGTGCTTTAATTAATTAATTAAAGCTCATGAACAATCAAGCTAGAAATGGTGAGGTTAAGTAATTAAGGGAACACTTAACCAACTTAACAAGACAAGATTGGTGGGGTTAAGTAATTGAGGAAACACTTAACCAACTTAACATGTTAACTAGACAAGATTGATAGGGGTTAAGTCAAACAAAGGACACTTAACTAATTTAGCATGTTGACTAGAAAAACCCTAGTAAAGGGGACCCGTTTCAGCAGTAACCCACATGGATGTATCAAGGTATCCTGAACTAGGCAGGGTGGGGCACGATTACTGGGCTGAATATAAGCGGTCAAAAGGGTGGCGGTTAGGTGCGTCCGTGTAGGTTCCGACGGAGTACGGGCATGCACGGAGTCCGGGGTGGAAAAAGCAGGCACTGGGCACCAGGCGTACACTTGTGCCTCTTTGAATCGTGTCAGGGTTGCCATTATATGACTTGATACACCCTATACTGAAACCAACACAAGTACTTAAAAATCACATGGGGCCGCATGACACCGGGAATACATGAATGTGAGTAGGAGCCGATCAATACATGTATGGGATCACTTTATCATGAACATACATTGCTAGTTAAACAGCTCTTAGTGGGTGCAGAGAAGTAAAAGTGGGTGCGATAGCCAAATCTACTTAAATCTTACTTTACCTCGTTTTAGGACTACCTTATCCTTGTGGTATCATTCTAAGTTCAGTTGGTTCATGTCATAGTCTTTTACTTGTTTACATGCTATTAAATAACTTGGCTTACGAGACTTATGTCTGACCCATTTTCCTTTCGCTTCTTTTCTTCCGTTCCTCCCCCCTCCCAGGTCCGTAGGGAGGAAACACTTCTGCTTAGTCCAGGTTAGCCAAAGCTTGAAGACTGTAGATGTAAGTCTTGGACTTTCCTTTTTAAGCTATGGCTATGGTCAAGCACTTATTGGGAATTTATGTCATTTTATTTTCAGTATTGCTTCTTTATGTTTTCAAGACAGATGAAAAGTTGTAATAATTTGGAAGGTTGAAACAGTTGTTGAATTGTTGTGTTGAACAAGTATTTATGAAATAATATTGATCTTTTTCCGCTGCATAAATTTGTTGTCTTGTAATTTATTAGTATCTTGTACCTTAAAACGCTCCATCGAAGTTAAGGCATTCCCTTTGAGAGTGACCTTAACGGAGGTTGGGTGTTACACTTGGTATCAGAGCTAAAGGTTACCAGATCGGATAAAATTTTTGAAACTGTTTTTCAAAAAGAAGTCATAAAGAAGCATTTTCAAGAAAAAGTGTTAATGTAAAAAGGCATAATCCCCAAAGCCATATGCACTATCTTTCTGTTCTTCGTTTTGAATCTTTCCTTTTTGTTTCAGCATGTCTGGGGATCTTAACCTTCCAGAGGGTGTATTGATACCTGGCTGGTTCAGGATAGGGCCAATGACGCGGGCCCAGCAGACGTTCCTCCGCCCCTAGCTGCTGCTGCTGCTCCTCCTTCGAGAGGAAATGCTTTCTCAAAGATTTGTAGGGACTTTAGATCCATGGGTGGAAAAGACTTTAAGGGGAGCGAATCATTCGTGGAAGCTAGAAACTGGCTCAAGGAGACTAAGGACTTATTCGTTATCTTTAAAGTAGATGAGAGGCAAAAACTACAGTCGGTGTTGTGGTTGCTCAAAGACGAGGCCTCCTTCTGGTGGGAAGTCACTAATGCTGAAAGACTGATAGAGACTTGGGAGTACTTCAGGGTGAGATTTGAAATGAAGTTCCTCTCACAAGCTTAGCAGAGTCTGCAAATGGAGAAGTTCCTATCACTTAAACATGGCAGCTTGTCGGTCGAAGAATACGTCAATAAATTCAACCAGCTTGCTCAATTTGGACTGGAGTTAGTAAACACTCCACACAAGAAGGCTCTCCGCTTTGTCAAAGAACTGAATGAGCCATTGCAAGGTTTGGCAATGTCCCATATACCTATAGGAGCGACTTACGAGAGACTGGTGGACATGGCTCTGTTGCAAGAGGAGAACAAAGATGGCAAGAAGGAGGTGAAGAAGGAAGAGCCTCAAAACAAGAAAGGAGATGGATCTCAGAACAAGAAGACAGAACCCAAGAAAGGCGGGAAGGATAATAAATCCCGTAAGAAGATGAAGTGTAATTTCTGTGGGATACCTGGACACTTGGCTAGGGACTGTAGAAAGAAAAAGAGGAAATTGGGCACTTGTTTCCAGTTCGGGGATACTGGACACTTGTCTAAGGACTGCCCAAAAAGGCAAGGGCTGGGACAGAGGACTGGATCATCTTCTGGAGGGCAGTTTCATGCTCTCGTTACACCTCTGCAGGAATGAGGTAGATATATTTCTGTTGAGAGTTTAGTTTATTTGTTTGATAATCCTATTCGTACTCTCTTTGATTCCGGCGCATCGCACTCTTTTATATCTACTGCTTTAGCTGAATCTCTGCACCTAGACACTCATATAGTAGAGGATCCCTTGGTTGTTTCAAATCCAATTGGGGGCTCAGTTTATTTGTCAATGATTTGTTTGGATTTGGAAATCTCTATTTTAAGCATTGGGTTTAAATGTAATGCTTACGTTTTGGGCTTCACGGGCTATGGGCAGATTCTAGGCATGGTCTGACTATCCAGTAATGGTGCCGTCCTCGATTGTGAAAAGAGAGTGGTTAGACTCATAACTCGCCTCGGTAACACTCTCGAAATCTCTTGTAATCATATGAATTCTGTTATGCTAAGTTATCTAGAATCTCTTGATGCGTCTGTTGAGAATTTGTAGTCTGTTAGAGTGGTTCATGAATACTCGGATGTGTTTGAAGAGGTAAAGGGCTTACCTCCGAAGCGGGAGATAGACTTCCGCATATACCTCGTTGACAATGCAAAACCAGTTGCTTTACCTGTTAGACACATGGCTCCAAGGGAGAGAAAAGAACTCAGCAAGAAAGTTAAAGAGCTGCTTGAAAAGGGGTCCATAAGATGGAATATTTCTGAATGGGGTACTCCAGTAGTGTTCACGACTAAAGCCGATGGTTCACTCTGCCTATGCGTGGATTATAGGGAGTTGAACAAGCTGACCAAGAAGAATAGGCACCCACTCCCAAGAATTGATGATCTGTTTGATCAGCTTGTAGGTGCATCCGTTTTCTCCCAACTAGTTCTGGCTACCGGGTTTCATCAGCTAGGAGTGGCTGAGGATAGCATTCACAAGACCACATTTAGGACCCCCGGATGGTTTCTTCGAGTGGCTTGTCATGCCTTTCGGCTAGACAAACGCACCTTCCTATTTCGTGGACTTGATGAGCAGGGTATTCCGGTAATTTCTCAATAAGTTTGTGGTGGTCTTCATGGACGATATTTTGATCTTCTAGAAGAGTGAGGAAGAGCATGCTCAGCACTTAAGGGAAGTCATGGGTACTCTCCGTGCATATCAGTTGAAAGCCAAATTCTCCAAATGCCATTTTTGGAGAGAAGTTAGATTCCTTAGACATGTGGTGTCCAAAGAGGGTTTAGCCGTAGACCCCACAAAAGTGGTTGTTGTGCAGGATTAGAAGATTCCACGAAACGCAATTGAAGTCCGAAGCTTTCTCGGGCTAGCAGGCTTTTACCGGAAGTTCATCAAAGACTTTGCGAAAATCTCAGCTCCACTTACAAGGTTGACGAAGAAGAACCTAGTTTTCGCTTGGGATTTGGATTGTGATATTGCTTTCCAATACTCGAAAAGGGCTCTAACAACAACCCCAGTTCTGATATTGCCTGATGGGAGCAAGATGTTTACCGTATACACAGATGCATGCGGTACAGGATTAGGCGTTGTCTTGATGCAAGAAGGGAAGGTAGTAGCTTATGGTGGAAGGCAGTTGAGAGTACATGAGAAAAACTACCCAACCCACGACCTAGAATTGGCGGCCATCGTTTTCGCTCTTAAGTCTTGGTGCCATTATCTCCTAGGTGAGAAGTTTGAATTGTTTACTTATTATAAATCATTGAAGTACCTTTTCTCGCAGAAAGATCTCAACTTGAGGCAGCAAAGATTGATGGAGTTTCTTGCCTCATATATTTTGAGATTTCATATACTCCTGGCAAGGGCAATGTGGTAGCAGATGCTCTGAGTAGAAAGAAGCTGACCTTAAGCCCTTCCTTTGTAGAAAGGCAAAGCTTGGAGTACATAGCCAACTTTGACTTTAGACCCTCCTCTGAATTTATTCCTGGCTTGTTAGCAACACTGAAAGTGCGGCCTACACTTTTTGACTCAATAGGAACCGCACAACATGAAGACCCTCAGCTAGTAGATGTGATAGATAAGGTGATTAGGGGTGAGACTTCTAGTCACCTCAATAGTTACTCCATCCATGATAAGGGATGGTTGAGACGAGATGGAAGGTTATGCGTCCCACAAGTAAGAGATTTAGTGAAAACGGTTCTAGAAGAAGCACCCCATTCAAAGCTAGCCATATACCCAGGCGGAGACAAAATGTATAAAGACATCAAAAGAGTTTTCTTTTGGAATGGCATGAAGAGGCACGTAGCTGAATTCGTTTCTAAGTGCATGATATGCCAGCAGGTCAAGGCGGAGCAGAAGAAGCCTGGTGGTTTGCTTCATCCTCTAGAGGTCCCACAGTGGAAATGGGATATCATTTCGATTGACTTTATTGATGGGTTGCCTAGGTCAAGAAGGGGCAATACCAGTATTTGGGTAATAGTGAACCGGTTTACAAAAAGCACTCACTTTATACCTGTCAAATGTAGAAGGACTGCCTCATCTCTAGCATCTCTATATCTTAAAGAGATAGTTCAACTGCATGGGATACCTTCCAGCATAGTAAGCGGTCGAGACCCTATCTTTACAAGCGAGTTCTGGAAGAGTTTGCAAGAGGTTGTAGGCACATAACTATGTTTAAGCACGGCCTACCACCCCCAAACCGATGGAGACGAAAAGGGTGAACATAGTCTTAGAAGACCTCTTGAGGTTGTGTGTTCTTGACTTTGGAGGGACATAGGAAGATCATCTTCCTCTGGTGGAGTTCGCCTACAACAATAGCTACCAAGCTACAATAGGCATGACACCCTTCAAAGCCTTATACGGGAGACCGTGTCAATCACCAACCTATTGGTGGGAATCCACAGATAAGCTTATACTTGGGCCAGACATGATTAGGGAAACCTCAGAAAAGGTGGAACTAATAAGAAGACAAATGAAGACTGCTCAAGATAGACAGAATTCCTATGCAGATAAAAGAAGGACCGACCTTGAGTTTGAGGTTGGAGACAGAGTGTTCCTTAAAGTATCTACTTTGAGGAATGTTGTTCGCTTTGGATCCAAAGGGAAATTGGCACTAGATTCATAGGACCATTTGCTATCATTGAAAGAATTGGGACGATGGCCTACAGATTAGAGCTACCTGAAAAGTTGGCTGGAGTTCACAATGTCTTTCATGTTTCTCGCCTACGGAAGTGCTTACATGAGTCTGCGGAAGTGGTGGAACTAAAGATACTAAAAGAGGTAGAAGTGGAACGAGAAGCAACAGTGAGAAGAATCCCAACTCGTATCTTGGGAACGGAAGTCAAAAAGCTACACAACCGTGAAGTCAAGCTTGTTAAAGTACAATGGAGTGACAATGAAGAAGACGTGACTTGGGAGACCGAAAGCAAGATACGCGCAGCCTACCCTTATCTTTTTTAGGGTACATCTTTGATCTCTCCTTTATCATAAGTTTATTCATGCTTAGTTATCTTCTCGGTCCTATTTCTTGATCCTTAGTAGAAATCAATGGATGTAAACATGTATTTGAAACATGTTATGGTTGATGGTTGCAAAGTGGTTGCAAGTGGTTGCTCGTGGATGCATAGCACATACACATTAGGTTCTAGATCGGCTCAATCACTTTCATATAGCATTTGCATATGCACACAAGAAATTGTATGTGGATTGAAACTTGATGTGTTATCATATGACGTTGCATTTGTATGAATGATTGTGCACTCATGTAGAATTATGAATAGGAAAAATTGCATACATAATGGACTCATGGCACTCTCATGATTCACATTAAGGAGGTCAACTGGATCAGTAGACCGCCTGATTTTGCACTAGATAAGAGACATATACACACACTCTACATATGTTCATACGGCATTAGAAGTCTTTTAAGGACAATGGATGCTTGTGGATGATGGATGAGTAGATGGATGATTGGATGTTAAGATGAATTCTTCTTAATTTGAAGATTTAGGGGATGAAATCCTTTAAGGAGGGGAGAATGTAACACCCCAAATTTTCTGAGAACATTAAAATTAACAAATTCAGGAACACTTAATTTTTAGAAGAATAATTAAGTGAAATGGGTTGCGGTATTACGTTCATCTCAAAATTTTGGTCAAGATAGACATTTGGTTTGCATAAAAGGGATACCTTATGAAGAAGTTATTAAGCCTTGAAGTTTGTATGCATATGAAAAAAAATATACAGATATATATAAAAATTAAATAAATAAATATGCAAAAAGGTCCAAAACAGCGAATCGGGAGGGGAATAACCGAACCGACCCATTTTTGAGGTCGACCCAAGCCTCGCTGGGTCGACTAGGGTTGATTCAGGGTGTTTGGCTGTCAACCCATGGGCCGATTCGCTCTAAGGCAGATGTGGCATCTGATTGGTTCTGATGGACTCCTTGCTGAGTCATTAGGGCTGATGTGGCTATTCTATCTTGCCTGAATGGCTTTGATTTGCTCTAGGTTAATCTGACGGTTCCTATTAAATCAAACTTCTATATAAGCAACCTAATACCTCAACCCTAAATCATATTAAAAATCAAACCAATAGCCGTCATGCTGCCGTTGGACAACCTCGAGTAGCCGCCGTTCAACTTGAAGAAAATTAAAAGAGACAAACCAAATCAAATCAAAATTAAACTAAAACAATGATTGTCTACATCAAGGGCGAGCATTTCAACTTCAGAATACAGATTCCACAAATCAAGATTGTCTTTTGTAAGTGTAGTTATCTTTTAGATGTAAATAAATTTAAGATGTGATTTGATATAAAGTGAAAAATAGAATTATACCGTGTTGTATAATATTGATGATGCTAATTCATGTTTGTTTCTTGTGATGATTTTATCATGAATTGTCCTGGAATGTTTGTGGCTTATTGGACTTGGTGTTGGATCTATTAAAAATTGAGAATGAAACTATCAATATCATATGCAAGTTATATGTTTCATGTTAAGATATACATATATGTGTTTATATAATTAATGCAAGTTGTATGTATTATGTTAGACCCAAGTCAAGATCTACGTATATATATATATTCATATGCTTTATGTTAGATCCATATGTCTATATATATTCATAAGTTCATACGCAAGTTACAAGTTTTATGTTGGATCCATGTCAAGATCTATCTAGGTTCATATAATTAATGCAAGTTATATGTTTTATGATAGATCCAAGTCACGATCTAATTATACATATGTTCATATGCAAGTTACATGTTAGATCCAAAACCGGATCTATATTTATATGCATGTTTGGAAAGTGGACTTATGCAAGTTCACCTTGTTAGATCTAGTTCACACCTATATGTTAATGTTAAAATTATACATGCCTTGGGATTGGTCATGTCATGATTATGTCATATGCTAGTTTATAATTGAGGTTATGTTCACACATGCCTAGATCTACATATTATCATGTTTTAGGCTTATAATTATCTAAGTCTAAATTATATGCAAGTTCATGTGACATGTTAAATTATATGAATAAAGTTTTATGCAAAATTTACATGTTTGGTTGAATCTATATTATGCATGTTCCCTTCTTTACCTCTTGTTTATAAATTGGGCTAATATGCAGGCCCATTGACTTTACGTGATTAATACGAATGAACAAACGGGGGTAACGTTGGGATAGTTATTAAATCAAAACATGTTAATAATGTAGGTGGGCCCAAAACCATGTAAGTGGTTAAGGCCATGAACGGTATAATTTATACCATTAGTCTTGAACATAATTAAAATATGTGACATGAAACACTTGTAGAAAATTCACATATATAAAATGTAAAAGATGAATATGCCTAACCCGAGGTTAGACTCAGTTGTGGTGTAAACCTTCCTGGAACTGACCAACACATCCAGTAACCACAACATTACATGTCTAATGTGAGAGGTTATAGTGCATCAAGCCCAGAAAAACCCGAGGTTAGACTGAGTTGTGGTGTAAAACTGCCCGGAACCGACTGGCACATCTAGTAACCACAACAATACCTGTCTAATGTGAGTGGTTGGTGCTTTAATTAATTAAAGCTCATGAACAATCAAGCTAGAAATGGTGAGGTTAAGTAATTAAGGGAAAACTCAACCAACTCAACATGTTAACAAGACAAGATTGGTGGGGTTAAGTAATTGAGGAAACACTTAACCAACTTAGCATGTTAACTAGACAGGATTGATAGGGGTTAAGTCAAACCAAGGACACTTAACCAATTTAGCATGTTGACTAGAAAACCCGTAGTAACGGGGACCCGTTTCAGCAGTAACCCACATGGATGTATCAAGGTACCCTGAACTAGGCAGGGTGGGCACGATTACTGGGCTGAATATAAGCGGCGAAAAGGGCGGCGGTTAGGTGCGTCAGTGTAGGTTCCAATAGAGTACGGGCGTGCACGGGCTCCAGAGCGGAAAAAGTAGGCACTGGGCACTAGGCGTGTAACACCCCACCTCCGCTAGGGTCACTCACAAAGGGAATGCGCTAGCTTTGGTGGAGCATTATCTAGGTAAACATACACAGAAATATTACAAGACAGAACACATATAAAACAGCGGAAGAAAAACCAAATTTCATTTCTTTAAAATCTAGAAAGGCCTAAAGCCTTTTACGTCAAAATGCTATTAAACCCATTACATCAAAATCTGTCTTGCAATAATAAAGAAGCATAAAACCATAGTCATAAATCATTCCCTAAAAAAGCAGCAAAGCAAGCCATAGCCAAGAGGAATCCAAGCAGTACATGAAAGAGCCTTGGAGCTTGGTAAGATCTGAACTAAGCTGTATTCCCAGCCTTCGAACCTGGAGGGGGGGGGGAGAAACGGAAGAAAAAGAGGCGAAACAAAATGGGTCAGTCATAAAGATTGAGTAAGTCCTAGTGACTTTCAACATAAAAATAGGTAAAGATAACATGGCTTGAATAAACTGAAAATAAACATAAGCATGATGACAAGGTAAGCTATAGACACGATGGATCAAGTATAGCATTCCATGCTTCCTATAAAGAGTATCATCACAAGGTTCCTACCAAGTATCATATTGCAAGGTTTCTATTGAGTATAACATTGCAAGATTTCTAAGCTTCACCATTCCACTATTTTCTTTGATTTCCTATATTCTCTGCACCAACTATACTAGTATCTCAACCCGTATCATCCTTTCCATGTATATGTACAGTCCCTTGCCGTATATCGTACGGGTTTCATCACGTATTTCTATACTACTTCAACGTAGTGCCACCATCCTTGAAATCGTTTGGACCTCCACCCTTGTTCTGGCTAGGTTTCCTTATCATGAGCTATCGCGTGTTCAACTCGGATTTATGCCACCTAGGACCACTAGGGATTATGCTACCTATTGAACGTTTTCTAGATTCGATTAGAGTTTATGCCACCTAGGACTACTAGGGATTATGCTACCTAACGAATTCCACGTAACGATCTATTAATCGATCGGCTCCCTACAAGTCCTAGCTCGTTCATGTGTATGTGTCATACGGACCCATCACGAAATGTAGTCACCTGTGCTAGGTCCACCATAGAGTGTATCAAGCCCTATGGTGCCAACCACCGACATGAATCAAGAATGCACAGATAATCCTACTGATGCCCAATGCCTGCTTTTTCTTCTCCGGAGTGTGTGCACGCCCGCACTCCGTTAGAACCTACACAGGCGCACCCACACAGCCGTCGTTCTGGTCGCTTACAATCAGCCCAGTAATCGTGCCCTACTCTGCCTAGTTCCAGGGTACCATGATACATCTAGTGGGTTACTACTGAAAAGGACCACGTAACTAGGGTTTCCGTCCAGCAGGTTAAATGTTGTCATTTAAATTCGAGACTTAACCCGTCTACGTGTCATGTCAAATTGGCTAAGTGTTGTAGTTCAAGTTCATGACTTAGCCCTACGAATCATGTGTCAAGTTGGTTAAGTATATTCAAGCAGTTCATGACTTAACCCTATCAATCATCATGTCAAATTGGTTAAGTACATTCAAGCGGTTCATGACTTAACCGTATCAAACCATCGTGTCAAATTGGTTAAGTATATTCAAGCGGTTCATGACTTAACCCTATCAAACCATCGTGTCAAATTGGTTAAGTCTATTCAAGCGGTTCATGACTTAACCCTATCAAACCATCGTGTCAAATTGGTTAAGTATGTTGTAACACCCCACCTCCGTTAAGGTCACTCACAAAGGGAATGCCTTAACTTTGGTGGAGCATTTTAGTAAACAGAACAGAAACTTACAAGACAGATAAAATAGTACTTGAAAAATTTATAACTTTATTGCAACAGAAACCGAAATAAGCTTGGTTACATTCTTTCAAATCACAATATCAGAATTCAAGTACAAAATATCAGTCTTGTACAAAAGCCTTCAGAATGCATAGTTTAAAATCATAATCCCCACGGAAGAAGACAAGCCATACTTTAAGCACTTCAAGCGGAAGAAATCTGGATCAAGCTAGAGTATTCCCTTCTACAAAACCTGGGGGGTGGGGAACGGAAGAAAGGAGGCGAAACAACAAGGGTCAGACAAAAAGTCTGGCAAGTCCAGTGATTTTCAGTTATGAACAGATAATAATAACATGACATGAAAATAAAACTGGATGAGAGATAACAGTAACAGGTGTAGCGGATATTACAGAAGAACAGAATGACATAAGCTATTTCTTTACACTTCTCTGCACTAAAACTAGTATAACAGAATTAGGTGTCACCCTAATGTCTAAACAGAAACAGAAACGGGTACAGAATAATTTCCACAGAAGAGAGTGCTAGTAATGGGCCTTTACCACCCGAACAGAAACAGGCAGAAGCAGAAACAGATTAATCCCTACGGAAACAGAATGTAGAATTAGGTGTACACTAGTAATGGGCCTTTACCACCCCAACAGATGGTACCACGCAGAAACAGACAGGTGTTACCACCCAACAGAAACGGACGGTACCAACAGAAACAGACAGAACTAAGTGTACCCTTAAACCCTACCCCAAGCGATCGGCTCCCTAATACATAAATACCCTGTGTCGGCCCCACAGTAGGGTGTATCACTCCCTAAAGTGACAACCAATTGGCACAGACCTATTTACAGATGTCACGGCGTCTTAAATCCTCAGAGGCAGACCGGGATCCATGCACGCACATGACCCAGTTGGAACGCACCATCAGCACCCCTCGCCATTATCAGAATGAACCGCTTATAATTAGTTCAGTAAGTGTGCCCGGACCCTACCTACTGTTGGGTCAAAGTTCTGATACCAGAAAGGGTTACTGACTAATATGGGTCCCAAACAACAGATGACACAAGTAATTCCCTTCCTATCCTTGTGTCCCTAAGCTAACAGATTTCAGATTATCTTGTTTACAAGTTTAGACATACAGAATTCAGATCAACTAGTTCACTGACAAGTTTTCAGACTAACGGATCAGATATACAGATTTAACAGACTTACAGATTAACTGGTTACAGATTAACAAACTTACAGATTAACTGGCTACAGATTAACAAACTTACAGATTAACTGGTTACAGATTAACAGACTTACAGATTAACCGGTTACAGATTAACTGGTTACAGATTGTCTAACTTTGTATTGGGCCTACAGATTCACGAAACGGGTTTATCATATTCATTGGTCCAATTGGTTTAACCTTACCCACCCAACATGTTTTAGACATCATATTTATCTCAGATTTTCATTAATTAAATATTAATGCCCAGACCTCTCACATTAGACTGACAGTTTGCGGCTACTGGTTAGGCCGGTTGGTTCCGGGAAGATTTCTGTCGCAAACTGAGTCTAATCTCGAGTTTCAAGCACGTTATGACTAACTTCTCACATTAGAACCTATTGTTTGCGGCCACTTGAATATGCCGGGCGGTTCCGGGCAGAATTACGCCGCAAGCTCATTCTAACCTCGAGTTAGCCATGTTTATCTTTGCGGGCAATTAATTAATGATTTACCATTTATACCCAGGCCTAATATACATGTCAATTATTCATAACTATAGCCAATTTAGATTATGTCAATAACAGACTAATTATATCAACTCAACAGATATAGCAGATAACAGGTTTTGCAGATTAGGCGACCAAATGGATTTAGCAGATTAAGCAAACTAGCAGATTTAGCAAACAACAGATTAGGCATCTCAACAGATTTAGTTTAGCAGATTTGGCATTTTCAACAGACTTAGTAGATGACAGATTTGGCAGATGAACAAATCTAGCAGACTAGGCAGTAGAGCAGAACTAGCAGATTAAGCCATATAACAGAAAGGCAATATAACAGAACTAGCAGATTAGGCAAATAAGCAGAACTAGCAAATTAGGCAAATATAACAGATTTAATCATTCCTTAAAGTTTCACAAACATATCTTTCCTAATTATAAATTTGGCCTAAGTTTGCATGCCTAAATAGTTGTCATGATTCACACTATGATCATATACCCCACGTTTGCATTGAATTTACATGTCACAGATTATGGTCATAATTTACATGTCCCAATTTAGTTCAACTTGCCTAGTACAAAAGATTCACATATAAATTATACCAAATACAGCCATCGATTTCAATGCATGTCATATGTTCAAAAATCTCCTGCTTAGGTGTTATTCACATTTGATAGATATCCTACTTTAATGTGAATCTTTATACCTAAGCCATATTCTCTTTATCTCAAGTCATATGTTCAATACAGTCTATATTTATGTCCAATTATATGCCTTTCTATGTCATGTCCTCAAATCATATGTTCAATCCCCTTTATGTTATAAATATAACATGTCCGGTCATATGTCTCAGATTTACGTTCTAGCTACAGTCCATGTTCTTTCCTCAAATCAGTCACCTATTGGTCATGCCCAATTTATGCATCATTCATTTTACTATCCCAAACATTTTAGCGTACGTTAATCTCTTATGAGATTGGCTCAGGCTCGTGGTAGCCTGGCTATAAAATAGAAAGAGGAAAGAGATACAAAATAAGATCTAAACAGAACAGATATAACCTCAGATTCAGATTTACAATTCATGTCACAATCAGAATTAACGTTTATATCGGAAAATAACTGTACTTGCCTTGATTGGATTAAAGAAAGAACTTTAGTTGTTGTAGAATCATTGTAGAAGCTTTAATCTCTAATTTGAATTGAGTTGCTTAGGTTGATGTTGATTAGCTTCTAGTTTTGATTCCAGCAGAGTAGCGACGCCATTTTTATTTTTTATTAGAATAGTGGTAGAGTAGAAGCAGAATAGAATTGTGTGTAGAGAAGGCAATGTTTTAGGATGTATTTATAGGTGTAGGAACTCATTTAGGCCCTCAGATTAACCCTAGAACTCATCAGGTCCGTCTAAACACGTCACAGCCCTCAAAATCGCGCACACACGCACCAGGTTCGACCAGGGAGGTCGACCCCCAGGTCGACCTGGTCTGGGGGGTCGACTGCCCAGTCGAATCCCCAGACGACCTGGGTCCTGGGGGGTCGACTGCCCAGTCGACTCCCTAGTCGACATGGGTCCTGGGCGGTGAATTCCCCGCCCAGCCCGCTTCTGGGTTTGAATTCGAATTTTGAATTCGAATTTCGAACTGTCTTTGATTCTGAAAATTTCTGAAACTTCGGAGGGTCATATCTCCCTTATACGGACTCCGATTCTTGCAAACTCGGACTCGTTTCCAAGAAGAATTTCAAGACGAACGCAATGGCGCAACCCATTTCCCTTGATTCTTATTTTAGAAATTAATTATCCTCTGATTTGTTACTTATACGTTCACAGAAAGTACGGGGTGTTACATTCTCCCCTCCTTAAAGGATTTCGTCCCCGAAATCTTTAAGTTAAGAAGAATGTGTCCTACCATCCAACATCCATCTACTCAATCATCAATCACTGGCGTCCATTGTCCTTAGAAACTTCTAATGTTGTATGAACATATGCAAAAGTGTGTGTATATGTTCCTTATCTAATGCAAAGATCAGGCCGTCCACTGATTCAGTTGACCTCCTTAATGCGAATTATGCTAGTGCCATGAGTCCAACATGTATGCAATTTTCCTACTCGATACATATCATTTCTATATGAGTGCACAACCATTCAGTCATATGCAACATCCATGTTCTGAGTCAATCATTTTGCATCCACAAAAATTGAAAATGCTCACCAATCCATATGCAGTATGAGAGTGTTTTCGAGCCGATCTAGTGCCTAGTGTGTGTATATGCATCCACGAGCAACCACTAGCAACCACTTGCATCCACTTGCAACCATCAAACATAACATGTCTCAAACACATGTTTACACCCATTAGTTTCTACCTAAAGTTCGAAGATTCGATCGATAGGATACAGTCGAATGATGGAAGAGAGTACAGATAAAACAAAAACTTGGTTCCCATTAGACATGGGTCCTAAGTATCGGCCCCGAAGACCGAAACCCACATCAGATTGACACCCATAGGATTACCCTCTTTAGATAATGTCAAAACTGGAAATCTTAACCTTATCAGAAATATTCAGATATTTACAGATTACTGGTATAGATCAGATTACCGAATGATTCTTAGGAAACTAAGCATGATAAATCCCAGAATGTATGCGTCCTACTTGACGCCTAACACGAATATCTCTCAAACCCCAATTACAAACAAATGAGTCATAACCCTTATGGATTTGGGTCTACAGCGGAATCAGAAACAATACTAGTATTAAAGTGCAGAGTATCGATTACAGAATCAAAATGCCAGAATCTGAAAGAGTTTTAACTCAACAAACAGATAAGAAAATTAAACCTTGTACTTAAATTTTCTTATTTCTACCCTATCTACCAGTCCCTTGAGCATTCGCCTGTCCTCCAGAAGTGGGTTCTGCCCTCTGCCCTTGCCCTCGTTTCTTCGGGCAGTCCCTAGTGAAGTGTCCCATCTCACCACAGTTGAGGCAAGTGCCCTTCCTTTTTCTGCAATCCTTGTTCAGATGAGTCGATCTTCCACAAGTAAAGCACTTTTTCCCCTTCTTATCTTCAGACTTCTCATCCTTCTTTTGTGTTTCCTTTTTGGGCCATGCTTTCTTATTCTGTGGTTCTTCCTTCTTTGTCTCTTTCGGGCCCTTGTCTTCCTCGTGCAGTAGTGCCATGTCCACCAATTTCTCGTAAGTCGCTCCCATGGGTACATGGGTCATGGCTAGGCTGTGCAGTGGCTCGTTCAATCCTTTAACAAAGCGGAGAGCCTTTTTATGCTGAGTGTTGACTAAATCCAATCCGAACCTAGCCAGTTGGTTGAACTAGTTGACGTATTCCTTGACCGTCATACTTCCTTGCTTAAGAGATAAGAACTTTTCCAGTTGTAGACTTCGTTCAGCTTGCAAGAGGAATTTTGTCTCAAACCTTGTTTTGAAATCCATCAATGTTTCAACTGGCCTCTCGGCGTTAGTGACTTCCCACCAATAGGAAGCTTCGTCTTTGAGCAGCCATACCGCCAACTGTACCTTCTACCAATCGTCCACCTCGAAGATAACGAATAGATCCTCAGTTTCTTTGAGCCAGTTCCTCGCTTCTACGAATGATTCAGTTCCCTTTAAATTCTTCCCACCCATGGCCCTAAAATCTCTACAGATCTTTGAGAAAGAAATTGCACGAGGAGGGGGTGGAGGAGGGGGATCATTTGCTGGACCTGCGGCGGCGGTCCTAGCCTCAAGATATTGACGAAACCAACCGAGTACATGAACACCCTCTGGTATCTCAGATGCTTCAGACATGCTGAAACGAAAAAGGAAAGATTCAATTACAAAAAGGACTGAAGGAAAGGTATATGGCTCTTTGGAATTATGTTTTTCAAAATAAGCTTTATTTTTGAAAATCTTCCTTTCAAAACCTTTTAGAAAATAGTTTTCAAAAACTTTACCCAATCTGGTAACCTTCGGCTCTGATACCAAGTGTAACACCCCACCTCGGTTAAGGTCACTCACAAAGGGAATGCCTTAACTTTGGTGGAGCATTTTAGTAAACAGAACAGAAACTTACAAGACAGATAAAACAGTACTTGAAAAATTTGTAACTTTATTACAACAGAAACCGAAATAAGCTTGGTTACATCCTTTCAAATCACAATATCAGAATTCAAGTATAAAATATCAGTCTTGTACAAAAGCCTTCAGAATGCATAGTTTAAAATCATAATCCCCACTGAAGAAGACAAGCCATACTTTAAGCACTTCAAGCGGAAGAAATCTGGATCAAGCTAGAGTATTCCCTTCTACAAAACCGGGGGGAGGGGGGACGGAAGAAAGGAGGCGAAACAACAAGGGTCAAACAAAAAGTCTGGCAAGTCCAGTGATTTTCAGTTATGAACAGATAATAATAACATGACATGAAAATAAAACTGGATGAGAGATAATAGTAACAGGTGTAGCGGATATTACAGAAGAACAGAATGACATAAGCTATTTCTTTACACTTCTCTGCACTAATACTAGTATAACAGAATTAGGTGTAACCTTAATGTCTAAACTGAAACAGAAATGGGTACAGAATAATTTCCACAGAAGAGAGTGCTAGTAATGGGCCTTTACCACCCGAACAGAAATAGACAGAAGCAGAAACAGATTAATCCCTACGGAAACATAATGTTGAATTAGGTGTACACTAGTAATCGGCCTTTACCACCCCAACAGATGGTACCATGCAGAAACAGACAGGTGTTACCACCCAACAGAAACAGACGGTACCAACAGAAACAGACAGAACTAAGTGTACCCTAAAACTCTACCCCAAGCGATCGGCTCCCTAATACATAAATACCCTGTGTCGGCCCACAGTAGGGTGTATCACTCCCTAAAGTGACAACCAATTGGCATAGACCTATTTACAGATGTCACGGCGTCTTACATCCTTAGAGGCAGACCGTGATCCATGCACGCACATGACCCGGTTGGAACGCACCATCAACACCCCTCGCCATTATCAGAATGAACCGCTTATAATTAGTTCAGTAAGCGTGCTCGGACCCTACCTTCTGTTGGGTCAAAGTTTTGATACCAGAAAGGGTTATTGACTAATATGGGTCCCAAACAACAGATGACACAAGTAATTCCCTTCCTATCCTTGTGTCCCCAGGCTAACAGATTTCAGATTATCTTGTTTACAAGTTCAGATATACATAATTCAGATCAACTAGTTCACAGACAAGTTTTCAGACTAATGGATCAGATATACAGATTTAACAGACTTACAGATTAACTGGTTACAGATTAACGGACTTACAGATTAACTGGTTACAGATTAACAGACTTACAGATTAACCGGTTAAAGATTAACCGGTTACAGATTGTCTAACTTTGTATTGGGCCTACAGATTCATGAAACATGTTTATCAGATTCATTGGTCCAATTGGTTTAACCTTACCCACCCAACACGTTTTAGACATCATATTTATCTCAGATTTTCATTAATTAAATATTAATGCCCAGACCTCTCACATTAGACTGACAGTTTGCGGCTACTGGTTAGGCCGGTTGGTTCCGGGCAGGTTTCTGTTGCAAACTGAGTCTAACCTCGGGTTTCAAGCACGTTATGACTAACTTCTCACATTAGAACCTATTGTTTGCGGCCACTGGAATATGCCGAGCGGTTCCGTGCAGAATTACGCCGCAAACTCATTCTAACCTCGAGTTAGCCATGTTTATCTTTGCGGCCAATTAATTAATGATTTACCATTTATACCTACGCCTAATATACATGTCAATTATTCATAACTATAGCCAATTCAGATTATGTCAATAATGGACTAATTATATCAACTCAACAGATATAGCAGATAACAGGTTTTGCAGATTAGGCGACCAAATGGATTTAGCAGATTAAGCAAACTAGCAGATTTATCAGACAACAGATTAGGCATCTCAACAGATTTAGTTTAGCAGATTTGGCATTTTCAACAGACTTAGCAGATGACAGATTTGGCAGATGAACAAATCTAGCAGACTAGGCAGTAGAGCATAACTAGCAGATTAAGCCATATAACAGAAAGGCAATATAACAGAACTAGCAGATTAGGCAAATATAGCAGAACTAGCAAATTAGGCAAATATAACAGATTTAATCATTCCTTAAAGTTTCACAAACATATCTTGCCTAATTATAATTTTGTCCTAAGTTTGCATGCCTAAATAGTTGTCATGATTCACACTATGATCATATACCCCACGTTTGCATTGAATTTACATGTCACTGATTATGGTCATAATTTACATGTCCCAATTTAGTTCAACTTGCCTAGTACAAAAGATTCACATATAAATTATACCAAATATAGCCATCGATTTCAATGCATGTCATATGTTCAAAAATCTCCTACTTATGTGTTATTCACATTTGATAGATATCCTACTTTAATGTAAATCTTTATACCTAAGCCATATTCTCTTTATCTCAAGTCATATGTTCAATACAGTCTATATTTATGTCCAATTATATGCCTTTCTATGTCGTGTCCTCAAATCATATGTTCAATCCTCTTTATGTTATAAATATAACATGTCTGGTCATATGTCTCAGATTTACGTTCTAGCTACAGTCCATGTTCTTTCCTCAAATCTGTCACCTATTGGTCATGCCTAATTTATGCATCATTCATTTTACTGTCCCAAACATTTTAGCGTACGTTAATCTCTTATGAGATTGGCTCAGGCTCGTGGTAGCCTGGCTATAAAACAGAAAGAGGAAAGAGATACAAAATAAGATCTAAACAGAACATAACAGATATAACCTCAGATTCAGATTTACAATTCATGTCACAATCAGAATTAACGTTTATATCGAAAAATAACTATACTTGCCTTGATTGGATTAAAGAACTTTAGTTGTTGTAGAATCGTTGCAGAAGCTTTAATCTCTAATTTGAATTGAGTTGCTTAGGTTGATGTTTTTTTTTTTGGCAGGGCCGACGGGGTTGAGTGGACCCCGACCACTTTTATTAATGCACTTGGAAAGAAGGGATACAACAAAAACAAGAATACATAGTAACAAAGTGCATCAAATACAAGAAGACAAAGAGAAACAAATATTCACAGAACAAAGGTGGCTAATGTCCCATAAGCTTCTGCCTTATTCCAGGATCATAGGTGAAGCTCAACATACTCAGACCATTGCGCACGTCCATCAGAATACTCCTCCTTAGCTGGTCATCATTCTTGGACTGCATTGCATTGAATATCCTGTTGTTTCTTTCTTTCCAAACAGACGTTAGGAATTTCTTTAGCACATAGCAGATTAGTCTCCCTTTATTACGCTTACTGCTCGTCAATTGCTCAAGCTTTCCCCATTCAAAAGCATTGTCTTGCTTTGTATCATTCCTGCCTACAATTTTCATCAGTTCCAACCAAATTGGAAAGCTCTTACTACACTCAAAGAATACATGTTTTGCCGAATCATAATGGCCAGAGCACATTACACATGACATGTCAACCTGCATACCAAACTTCTGTAGTTTTTCACGAGTCATCAGTGCACCTTTTAACACCTTCCATAATAACAAATTTTCTTTCGCATTATTATCCTTGCACCATATTCTTTTGAACCATCTGCATTTCACCATATCATCATAACCAGTTAAATAATTGTACATATCACCTATTTTGTACTCGGCACCTCTTCTTCCCCAAGCAGTTTTCACATCCAAATGACTGTGCACTCTTATATCTCTCGCACCATTCCACAGTTGAGCAATACTAGTCACGGCAGTAGAAGGAAGACATATAGTGTTGTTATGAATGTACGAACTAACCGTTGCTTCACGTCCAATACCAGTCACCTCCAATTCAAGAAAGGAGAGCTCTCGGCTAATGATCATGCCCTGCCACAACCACGGATCATCCCACAATTTAACATTGGAAGTTGTGCTGATTTTGTATTTGAATACCGGAAGCGCTTTTTCTCTCAGTCTGAAGATGCATCGCCATGACCAGCTAATATTCTGCGGTTGGTTCATCGTCCAGAAGTTCTTATTTTTCACCACATGACTCTTCGACCATTGAACCCAAACACTCTCCTTGTCATTGAGATAGCTGTCAAGATGTTTGATGAAAGCTGCTTGGTTCCACTTAAGCATATTCACAATACCAATACCACCTTTACTGACAGGTTTCTCCATTTCCTTAAATGCAATAGGATTGATGTATTTACCTGTAGCACTCCCTTTCCAAAGATATCTCATTAGAGCAGTCCTTACCATTTTGATAAGTTTAGGTGGTAGAATAAAGCTGCGCGCCCAGTACCCCTGCATAGCAGTCACCACCGACCGGACAAGCGTAAGTCTACCCGCTTGGCTAAGAAATCTTCCAGTCCAGTAGTTAATTCTCGCGGTAATTCTTGTAAACATTGGCATGCATTGCGCCGTAGTAATCCTAGCTGAAGTTAACGGAAGACCAAGATAAGATATGGTGTCTGAATCACACATTAACCCGGTTCTTACACAAAGATCTTGAATAGCACTTTCAGACAAGCCTGCTACTTTCATTTCAGATTTCGCCAGGTTGATTTTCAGCCCCGTCATCTTATAAAAACAGTCCAAAGTTTCAAAAATGGTGTTGACAGTGGTAGTGTCAGGAGTACAAAAAATTACCAAGTCGTCCGCGAACATAAGAGATGCGATACGTGGGTCATTACATCTGGGATGAAGAGAGAACTTGCCTTCGTCAATTTTGTTGTCTAGCATACGGGTGAGCATTTCCATAATCATGATGAATATGTACGCAGATAACGGATCACCCTGACGGATACCTTGCTTTCCATTGAAATACCCGACAGGCGCGCCATTAATTATAATTGAGTATTTAGCTGTAGAAATGCAGCAATATATCCAATTAACAAATTGATGCGGGAAGTTCATGTATCCCAAGATTCTAACTATGGTATCCCATTGCAGCATGTCGAAGGCTTTCATTATATCAAGCTTGAACATAGCACGAGAGGAGATGCCATCCTTCGCATAACCATTCAGCAATTCGTGTGACATAAGCACGTTATCCAATATGTTCCTCCCAGGAAGGAAAGCCGCCTGATTTGTAGAGATGATCTTCGGAAGCACCGCTTTTAGCCGCACAGCAAGGACCTTGGATATGCATTTGTATATCGTATTACAGCACGAGATAGGCCGGAAATCAGTAACTTTTGTTGCATTTTTGATCTTCGGTATCAGCGCTATATTGGTATTATTGAAACATTGATTTATCGCTGCTTTCTTAAAGAAACATCTGACTGCATTGCATACATCAACCTGAATAATGTTCCAGCATTTGAAATAGAAATATGCATTTAAGCCATCCGGTCCACTAGCTGAATTTCTATTAAGGGAGAACATTGCATGTTTTATCTCTTCGTTAGTTACTTCAGCACAAAGAAATTGAAAATCAGCACTGCATATCTTAGGTAGGATATAGGGATTTATCATGTCAAGTTCAGGTTTGAATTTTTCCTTATTACCAAGTAATTCAGAGAAATAGTTAACAAATGCGTCGTCAATTTCGTTCTGTGTCTTAGCAGAAACACCATTCTGGTCGATTATAGAAACCAGATTCTCCCTGCATTGTTTGTCCTTTAAAGAGGCATGGAAAAAAGTTGTGTTGTGATCACCCTCAATCTTCCATTTTAATCTAGTTTTCTGCTTAATCATCATATCTTCAGCTCGGAGAGCTTCATAGTACTCCTTAGAGATGAAGTTTTCAGTGTTTGAAAGGGCTCCATTGGATGTATCCATCATCATACTGGTCTGAACTTCTTCAAGCTTGATTCTCCAAAAAGTGCTTTTCTTTTTTCCATTCCCAAATCTTTCTTTGGACCATTTTTGAAGTGCCAGTTTGATATTTTTCTGTTTAACCTGCAAAATATACATAAAATTTCCGTTAACAGGCTTCTCCCACACATCATTGATTACATCAATAAAGTCGGGTTCATTCGCCCAACTATTAAAAAATTTAAAACTTGAGGATCCTTTCATGTCAAGTCCACAAAGGTAAAGTATTAAGGGGGAGTGATCGGAGAGAAGGGGCGGGTGGTGATTGCAAGAGAGTGTAGGCCAAGTATTAAGGGCAGGGTAGTTGGTAAAGGCATGGTCAATATGCGAGAAGGTTCGAGGACCTATTTTCTTTTTATTATTCCATGTGAATGGCAGCCCTGTTGTCTTGATGTTGATGAGATTGGCATTTTCCATAGCAGTTTTTAAAGGTTGTATCTCGGCATTGGATAACGGATTACCTCCTAGTCTTTGAGAGACATCATAGCAACAGTTGAAATCACCTATTACAATCCAGGGGATATTAGTTTGGTTTAAAGATGGCAGTCTGTCAAGCATTATTTGTCTTGTATCTTTAGCGTTGGCTGCATACACAAAGGTAAGGTGAAAGGGAGTATTGTCGAATATATATTTGGCTTGGCAATGTATCATTTGTGAGGAGGTGAACAAAGGGTTAACTGCGATCAGCGAGGGGTTGTAGATAACTAAGATTCTGCCATACGGAGCTTCATTATGGTTGTGCAAAAGCTTCCAGGAGGGGTTGATGTATTTCGCGGCTCTCACGGTTAAATTTTTGTTAAGCTTCATCTCAAGCAGTGCAAGTACACTAAGCTTATTTTCTGCTATAAGAATTTTACTTTGATCGAGTTTGGTATCATCATGACACCCTCTGATGTTCCATACTCCTATTGTTTGCCGCATAACTAAACAGTAGGTGGTATTTTGATTTCATGTCGCTTACTCCTTAGCATGTATTCACGTACAGAGGCAGGAGTGGTTCGAATCTTTTCTTTGTTTTTCATTGTACTGCTGGGGCTAAAGGAATCTGGGGGTGGCGATCTGAAGGATGGTAATGGTTGCATGTTGACATATGGATTGGACGGTGGTAAGGTGTCTTTTAATGGGGATTCAGGTTGTTGTGGTACAGTGGGGGTTATTGATGTCGAGGCCGAATGCATGCTAAAATCATCGTGAGTTTCATTGGTGATATGAGTGATGCTTTGGTCTTTTATACATGTCTTTTATACATGCTTAGGTTGATGTTGATTAGCTTCTAGTTTTGATTCCACCAGAGTAGCGACGCCATTTTTATTTTTTATTAAAACAGGGGTAGAGTAGAAGCAGAATAGAGTTGTGTGTAGAGAAAGCTAGGTTTTAGGATGTATTTATAGGTGTAGGAACTCATTTAGGCCCTCAGATTAACCCTAGAACTCATCAGGTCCGTCCAAACACGTCACAGCCCTCAAAATCGCGCACACACGCACCAGGTTCGACCAGGGAGGTCGACCCCCAGGTCGACTGCCCAGTCGACCTGGTCTGGGGGGTCGACTGCCCAGTCGACTCCCCAGTCGACCTGGGTCCTGGGGGGTCGAATGCCTAGTCGACTCCCCAGTCGACCTGTGTCCTGGGCGGGAAATTCCCCGCCCAGCCCGCTTCTGGGTTTGAATTCGAATTTCGAACTGTCTTTGATTCTGAAAATTTCTGAAACTTCGGAGGGTCATATCTCCCTCATACGGACTCCGATTCTTGCAAACTCGGACTCGTTTCCAAGAAGAATTCCGAGACGAACGCAATTGCGCAACCAGCTTCCCTTGATTCTTATTTTAGAAATTAATTATCCTCTGATTTGTTACTTATACGTTCATAGAAAGTATGGGGTGTTACATATGTTCAAGCGGTTCATGACTTAACCTTATCAAACCATCGTGTCGAATTGGTTAAGTATATTCAAGCGGTTCATGACTTAACCCTATCATGTAGCATTAATTCATTAATGCACCCTAACCTCTCACATCAGACCTGTTGTTGTGGTCACTGGATAGCCGGGCAGTTCCGGGCAGATTTACACCACAACTCAGTCTGACCTCGAGTTTCAAGCGCGATATGATCTACTACCCACATTGGATCCTGTTGTTTGCAGTAACTGGATTTGACGGGCGGTTCCGGGCAGATTTACACTGCAAACTCAACCCAACCTCGAGTTGGCCATTTTCATGTTTATTCTAATGTCATGTCCATGTTCATGTTTCATGTCAAGTTTGTGTCAAGTTTTCAAGGCAAGTTTCATATCAAGTCGATGTCAAGTTCGTGTCCATATCCAGGTTCAAGTTATAACAGTGTTCATGTTTCAAGTTTTTCCTTTTATCGAGTTCATAATTCATGTTCATAACCAATTCTTGTTTTTCCTATTCTACCCAAATCGTATTCCCATCGCATGTGAACGTGAATCGATCTATACTACAAATAAGTCCAAATCTCGAAATAGAGGGAATAGCATCAAAACTATGATAGGCAAAAATGGGCTAGCATAAAGAGATAAAAAAGGGGGTTACAAGACTATTATGCTATAACTTGAGCTAATTGGTTACAACATCACCGGCATATAGGATTTCAAATCTAGGAAGATAAGGCGATGGTTATGATAAACGCTGACATAAAAGAGTAGGCATGCAAAAGCAAGCCAAATACAAGGATAATGGATCCAGTGGTTTTGGTGTACATAATTGCGAATAAACTAAGCAAGTCACAACCTAGGTATACGATCCAACAAAATGCCAATTCGGTGTACAACATGGTTTTCAACTATAGTGTTATGGGCATGAACAATCAACTATAATAGTCTTAGGCAATTAACAATAATAGTTTCAAAGTCATGGTCATAGATAATAGCCTTATGTTCATAATCATAGGTAATAATTCTCATAGTCAAGGGTCATAGGTGATTAGCCATAATTGTCCTTGTCATAGTCATAGGCAATAGCCTTATGTTCACTGTCATAGGCACAGACATAGTCATAGTCATAGGCAAATCTTATGTCCACAGTCATAGGCATAGTCATAGTCTTATGTCATTAACAATAGTTTCAACATCGTGGACAATGTACCCAATAGTCAAGATCCAAGAATTTATGTTACAATCTAGCGTTTAAATAATAAACTAGGTCCAACAACATGAATAGGCATGATTCAATTGATAAGAAATAGCCCAAAATCATTGATTCAAGAAGAGACAAGAACAGATCTAAATAGATAATCATGCTTAGGTCCAGTTTCATTTCATTCCATGCCCACATAAAATTTAACAAGTTTAAATCTCAAAGTAACTAGAACTTACAGAGCGTGGATCGAGAATTAGAGTGCAGAGATTTGATTCTAGAAACGGTTGTTGCAGTTGTTGAATCTCTATTTGTTTAGTCATGTTCTAGTTGAAAACCCCCAATTTGCAATTCCTAGATGTTGTCTTGACGAAGAAGAAGTAGCCATTCTCTCTTTAATTTAATTATTTCAGAAGAAGCATAAGGACAGAGTGAAATGGTGTGGAAAGAACGAGGCTAGAGGTGAGTTTATATAGGGTTAGGCAGACGAATCTGGACAGAAAACGAGGTCAAATACATCAGAATGCATCAGGTTCAGGAAGTGGGCTCGGGAGGCAGGTCGATCCCCAGGCCGACACTATGGTCGACCTAGTCCCTGGGAGGTCGACACTATGGTCGACCCCCAGGTCGACCTGGTCCCTGGGCGGGAATTTTCCTGCCCAGCCTGTTCTGGGGTTTAAATTCGAATTTCGAATTCGAATTTCGGGCTGTTTTTTATTCTGAAAATTCAGGAAACTTCAGATGGTCATATTTTCCTCATACGGACTCCGATTTTCGAAAACTCGGACTCTATTTAATGTAAAATTTCGAGATGAACGCAATGGCATAACCCGTTTTCCCTGATTTTGATTTTAAAATTTAATTCTGCCTTGATTTCTTGTTTTAACATGCTATAAAAATACGGGTTGTTACATTCCCCTCCTTAAAGGATTTCATCCCCGAAATCTTCAAGTTAAGAAGAATGTGTCCTACCATCCAATCATCCATCTACTCAATCATCAATCACATGCATCCATTGTCCTTAAGATATTTCTAATGCTGTATGAACATATGCCGAAAGTGTGTGTATATGTTCCTTATCTAATGCAAATGATCAGGCCTGATTGATCTTTTTAATGCAAAACATGTTTAGTGCCATGAGTCCAACATGTATGCAAATAGCCCTAATCACATAAACACCGTATGTGTGCTCAAACATCCATCCATATGCAACATTCACATGATAACACATTCAATTTCATCCATAAACAAGTATAAACACTCATGCATATGCAATATGAAAATGTGTCTGAGCCGATCTAGTACCTAATGTGTGTTATGCAACCACGAGCAACCACTTGCGACCACTTGCAACCACTTGCAACCATCAATCATAACAAGTCTCAAACACATGTTTCATCCAATTGTTCCTACCTAAAGATATAGCTGAATGATAGAAGCAAGTAAAAACTTTGTGCCCATTAGGCAATGTCAAAGCTGGAAATCTATGTCACATATATACTGAATAGGAGAAGAACTCCCTAAGCACCAACCCATATCCTATAAAACCCAGAAAGTTTAGTCAACCCAACGGACACCCTCAAGCCCCAACATGTATTACTAACAAATAAGTCATACTCCTTATGGGTTCTACAACAGAAATAGGATTGAGAATAGGACCGAGAGGTTATACTTAAAAGATAGCATGCAAGTAAGCTCTACAGGAAAAGAGGGATCAAGGATATACTCTTGAAAAGAGATATGATGCGCGTGTCTAGTCTTCAATCTTCTAAGCCGCATTTCCTTGAGCTTAACTCCATTGTGCTTTCACCGTCTTTAACTTCACAATTTCGTATCTTCTTGTTTCCAAAATATGAGTTAGAACTCATTCCACTGTTGCCTCTCGTTCCACTTTTACTTATTCTTCTTCTAGTATACTCGGCTTAAACATAACTGCGTACTCATGGTTTCATGCAAGCTCTCCAAAATTTACTAGTGAATCCTGGATCTCATTTATAGGGTATTCCACACAGAAGGACTATCTCTTGCAAATAAACAGATGTCAACCATGTTGCCAAGTGTACTTACTAAGGTGATTTTCTATAACTCATGCATAAGCGAAATGAACCATCCGCCTTAGTGGCGAACACTACTCGAGCGGATTGATAAATGTATCAAGAGATTCTAGGTAACTAAACATAGCAGAACCCTAAGGGTTGCACTAGACTTCGAGGGCATTACCGGGGCAAGTCAAGAGCCTAACTACCCTCTTTTCATACTCGAGAATGGTATCATTTCTGGATAACCACTCCATCCCTAGAAACAACCCATAGCCCAAAAACATAAGCTTTACTTCTAAACTCAACACTTAGCATAGACATTCTCAAATCCAAACAAGTCATGAATAAATGAGCCGATTCCCCAACAGGATTTGAGACAAAAATGGGATCCTCCACTAAGCTAGTACTAAGGTGAAGAGACTCAACTATCGAGGCAGAATTAAAAGGATGCGATGTATAAAAACAAAGTTCCCATGGTATGATAGAAAAGAGAAGCTAAACTTTTAACAGAAACGTTACCACCTCTCTTAGGTATGCTAGTAGTGAGAGCATACAATTGCCATCTCGACGATCTTGTTCTTTGCCCTTGTCGTTGTCCTATGATACTTAACTACATGCCTCTTTTTACCATACCAACGATGTTCTTTCTTATCATGGGTTTTATTATTCTTTTACTTTGACCTCTTACCTTTCACCTTTTCCTCCTTCGTGGATTACGCCTTATCAACAAGTTTCTCATCCTTAGGCTTGTGTTCTTTATCCTCGTTCTTACTATCCTTTTGTAGCTTGTTGACAAGTTTCTCGAAAGCTACTTCCATCACACGACAACCCAACAAAGCTTGATATAAGATTAGTCGCAAGTAAAACTACTGCGGCTATAGATGGAGGTTGGGCACTCCTTTGCGCTCCGACATGTGTCGCATGTCTATAAACTATGGTGAAAAAGAAAGAGAGAAGGGACTCAATGAGAGAATTAAAAATAGTGCATATAGCATTGGGGAATATGCATTTCGTGAAACGAAACTTTTCTTGAAAAATGCTTCTTTGTAAACGTTCTGAAAATAATTTCAGAAGGTTTTTAAAAGCATTTGCCCAGTCTGGTAACCTTCTGCTCTGATACCAAATGTAACACCTCACCTTCGCTAGGGTCACTCACAAAGGGAATGCACTAGCTTTGGTGGAGCATTATCTAGGTAAACATACACAGAAATATTACAAGACAGAACACATATAAAACAGCAGAAGAAAAATCAAATTTCATTTCTTTAAAATCTAGAAAGGCCTAAAGCCTTTTACATCAAAATGCTATTAAACCCATTACATCAAAATCTGTCTTGCAATAGTAAAGAAGCATAAAACCATAGTCATAAATCATTCCCCAATAAAGTAGCAAAGCAAGCCATAGCCAAGAGGAATCCAAGCAGTACAAGAAAGAGCCTTGGAGCTTGGTAAGATCTGAACTAAGATGTATTCTCACCCTGCGAACCTGGGGGGGGGGGAACGGAAGAAAAAAGAAGCGAAACAAAATGGGTCAGTCATAAAGACTGAGTAAGTCCTAGTGACTTTCAGCATAAAAATAGGTAAAGATAACATGGCATGAATAAACTGAAAATAAACATAAGCATGATGACAAGGTAAGCTATAGGCACGATGGATCAAGTATAGCATTCCATGCTTCCTATCAAGAGTATCATCACAAGGTTCCTACCAAGTATTATATTGCAAGGTTTCTATTGAGTATAACATCGCAAGATTTCTAAGCTTCACCATTCCACTATTTTCTTTGATTTCCTATATTCTCTGCACCAACTATACTAGTATCCCAACCCGTATCATCCTTTCCATGTATATGTACAATCCCTTTCCATATATCGTACGGGTTTCATCACGTATTTCTATACTACTTCAACGTAGTGCCACCATCCTTGAAATAGTTTGGACCGACACCCTTGTTCTGGCTAGGTTTCCTTATCATGAGCTATCGCGTGTTCAACTAGGATTTATGCCACCTAGGACCACTAGGGATTATGCTACCTATTGAACGTTTTCTAGATTCGATTAGGGTTTATGCCACCTAGGACCACTAGGGATTATGCTACCTAATGAATTCCACGTAACGATCTATTAATCGATCGGCTCCCTACAAGTCCTAGCTCGTTCATGTGTCTGTGTCATACGGCCCAATCACGAAATGTAGTCACCTGTGCTAGGTCCACCATAGAGTGTATCAAGCCCTAGGGTGCCAACCATCGACACGAATCAAGAATGCACAGATAATCCTACTGATGCCCAATGCCTGCTTTTTCTGCTCCAGAGTGTGTGCACGCCCGCACTCCGTTAGAACCTACACCTGCGCACCCACACAGCCATCGTTCTGGTTGCTTACAACTAGCCCAGTAATCGTTCCCCACCCTGCCTAGTTCCAGGGTACAATGATACATCTAGTGGGTAACTGCAGAAAAGGACCGCGTAACTAGGGTTTCCGTCCACAGGTTAAGTGTTGTCATTTAAATTCGAGACTTAACCCTTCTACGTGTCATGTCAAATTGGCTAAGTGTTGTCATTCAAGTTCATGACTTAGCCCTACGAATCATGTGTCAAGTTGGTTAAGTATATTCAAGCAGTTCATGACTTAACCCTATCAATCATCATGTCAAATTGGTTAAGTATATTCAAGCGGTTCATGACTTAACCCTATCAAACCATCATGTCAAATTGGTTAAGTATATTCAATCTGTTCATGACTTAACCCTATCAAACCATCGTGTCAAATTGGTTAAGTATATTCAAGCGGTTCATGACTTAACCCTATCAAACCATCGTGTCAAATTGGTTAAGTATATTCAAGCGGTTCATGACTTAACCCTATCATGTGGCATTAATTCATTAATGCACCCCAACCTCTCACATCAGACCTATTGTTGTGGTCACTGGATATGCCGGGCGGTTCCGGGCAGATTTACACCACAACTCAGTCTGACCTCGGGTTTCAAGCGCGATATGACTAACTACCCACATTGGATCCTGTTGTTTGCAGTAACTGGATTTGACGGGCGGTTCCGGGCAGATTTACACTGCAAACTCAACCCAACCTCGAGTTGGCCATTTTCATGTTTATTCTAATGTCATGTCCATGTTCAAGTTCCATGTCAAGTTTGTGTCAAGTTTTCAAGGCAAGTTTCATATCAAGTCGATGTTAAGTTCATGTCCATATCCAGGTTCAAGTTATAGCAGCGTTCATGTTTCAAGTTTTGCCTTTTATCGAGTTCATAATTCGTGTTCATAACAAATTCATGTTTTACCTATTCTACCCAAATCGTATTCCTATCGTATGTGAATGTGAATCGATCTATACTACAAATAAATCCAAATCTCAAAATAGAGGGAATAACATCAAAACTATGATAGGAAAAAATGGGCTAGCATAAAGCGATAAAAAAGGGGTTACAAGACTAGTATGCTATAACTTGAGATAATTGGTTACAACATCACCGGCATATAGGATTTCAAATCTAGCAAGATAAGGCGATGGTCATGATAAACGCTAACATAAAAGAGTATGCATGCAAAAGCAAGCCAAATACAAGGATAATGGATCCAGTGGTTTTGGTGTACATAATTGCGAATAAACTAAGCAAGTCACACCCTAGATATACGATCCAACAAAATGCCAATTCGGTGTACAACATGGTTTTCAACTATAGTGTTATGGGCATGAACAATCAACTATAATAGTCTTAGGCAATTAACAATAATAGTTTCAAAGTCATGGTCATAGATAATAGCCTTATGTTCATAATCATAGGTAATAATTCTCATAGTCATGTGTCATAGGTGATTAGCCACAATTGTCCTTGTCATAGTCATAGGCAATAGCCTTATGTTCACTGTCACAGGCATAGGCATAGTCATAGGCATAGGAAAATCTTATGTCCACAGTCATAGGCATAGTCATATGTTACAGTCATAGTCATAGGCATAGGCAAATCTTACGTCCACAGTCGTAGGCAAAGTCATAGTCTTATGTCATTAACAATAGTTTCAACGTCGTGGACAATGTTCCCAATAGTCAAGATCTAGAAATTTATGTTACAATCTAGCATTTAAATAATAAACTAGGTCCAACAACATGAATAGACATGATTCAATCGATAAGAAATAGCCCAAAATCATAGATTCAAGAAGGGACAAGAACAAATCTAAATAGATAATCAAGCTTAGGTCAAGTTTCATTTCATTCCATGCCCACATAAAATTTAACAAGTTTAAATCTCAAAGTAACTAGAACTTAGAAAGCATGGATCGAGAATTAGAGTGCAGAGATTTGATTCTAGAAACAGTTGTTGCAGTTGTTGAATCTCTATTTGTTTAGTCTTGTTCTAGTTGAAAACCCCCAATTTGCAATTCCTAGATGTTGTCCTGATGAAGAAGAAGTAGCCATTCTCTCTTTAATTTAATTATTTTAGAAGCAACATAAGGACAGAGTGAAATGGTGTGGAGAGAGTGAGGCTAGGGGTGAGTTTATATAGGGTTAGGCAGACGAATCTGGACAGAAAACGAGGTCAAATACATCAGAATGCATCAGGTTCTGGAAGTGGGCTCGGGAGGCAGGTCGACCCCCAGGTCGACACTATGGTCGGCCTGGTCCCAAGGAGGTCGAAACTATGGTCGACCCCCAGGTCGACCTGGTCCTTGGGCAGGAATTTTCCCGCCCAGCCTGTTCTGGGGTTCGAATTCGAATTTCGAATTCGAATTTTGGGGTGTTTTTGATTCTGAAAATTCGAGAAACTTCAGAGGGTCATATTTTCCTCATACGGACTCCGATTTTCAAAAACTCGGATTCTATTTCTTGTAAAATTTCGAGACGAACACAATGGTGTAACCCGTTTTCCCTTATTCTGATTTTAAAATTTAATTCTGCCTTGATTTCTTGTTTTAACATGCTATAAAAATACGGGTTGTTACAAGGCGTACACTTGTGCATCTTTGAATCGTGTCAGGGTTGCCATTATAGGACTTGATACACCCTATACTAGAACCATCACAAGTACTTAAAAATCACGTGGGGCCGCATGACACCGGGTATACATGAATGTGAGTAGAAGCCGATCAATACATGAATGGGATCACTTTATCATGAACATACATTGCTAGTTAAACAACTCTTAGTGGGTGCAGAGAAGTAAAAGTGGGTGCGATAGCCAAATCTAGTTAAATCTTACTTTACCTCTTTTTAGGACTACCCTATGCTTATGGTATCATTCTAAGTTCAGTTTATTCATGTCATGGTCTTTTACTTGTTTACATGCTATTAAATAATTGGGCTTACCAGACTTTTTTCTGACCCATTTTCCTTTCGCTTCTTTTCTTCCGCCCCCCCAGGTCCGTAGGGAGGAAACACTTCTGCTTAGTCCAGGTTAGCCAAAGCTTGAAGACTGTAGATGTAAGGCGTGGACTTTCCTTTTTGAGCTATGGCTATGGTCAAGCACTTATTGGAGATTTATGTCATTTTATTTTCAGTATTGCTTATTTGTGTTTTCAAGACAGATGAAAATTTGTAATAATTTGGAAGGTTGAACAGTTGTTGAATTGTTGTGTTGAACAAGTATTTATGAAATAATATTGATCTTTTTCCGCTGCATAAATTTTCTATCTTGTAATTTATTAGTATCTTGTCCCTTAAAATGCTCCATCGAAGTTAAGGCATTCCCTTTGAGAGTGACCTTAACGGAGGTGGGGTGTTACAACCCCTAAGTCCCACATCATGGAAGCTTGTGTGAAGTGGGTACTTATGTTGTAGAGCCTGTCTCTTACTAACGCTTTGAGGCCTTTTGAGGAACAATAGCCCACACCTATACGGTGGTTAAGTTGGGGACAATATCTTGCGTGAACGGAGGTGCGGGTTGTTACAGTGGTATCAGAGCCAATACCCAATCGAAATTGTGGCTCATATGTGGACCAAAGCACCTGCGTGAGGTGTTTGTGAGCCAACGAGGAGGTTGGGCTCTGTAGGAGGGCAGAATGTAACACCCCTAAGTCCCACATCGTGGAAGCCTGTGTGAAGTGGGTACTTATATAGTAGAGCCCATCTCTTACTAACGCCGAGGCCTTTTGAGGAACAAAACCCCACGCCTATACGATGGCTAAGTTGGGGACAATATCTTGCGTGAACGGAGGTGCAGGTTGTTACATTTAACCATGCATTTTCTTGTTTTGAATCATGACATCCCATATTTTCCTCTTTCAGCAAAACACGAACTAGGTCATTCCCTTCTCTACATCGTCGACGTCAACTTGGATGACCGAAGCTCAGACCACCAACCATACGGGGTTCGCCACTTCCCCAGCTTCCTCCTCGGCCAACCCACGCCACCACCTGACCCCGACAGCCCACGAATGAGAGCAAAATACGTTACTAGCAAACTTCCAGTTATCTGCCAACCGCCACCGCCATTATTCATTGGAGAACTCGAGACCACCGTTACCTAGAAGCCTGACTCCTCACTGACCTATTCCCTTTAGATGCGAGAACCCCTCACCGCCTCCGTTACCTCAAAATCACCCCAAATTCGAATGCGGCACCCAAAACAAAAGACCTCTGATTAACTTTAAACCGCCGTCACCGCAGCCTCTTTCAGGCAACCCCACCAACAGCAAAGATGTCAAGCTCCTTCCCTCTCCAACTTTCCTAATCAAGCCTCGGCCTAAAAACATCACCACTACATGCAAAACAAAATAATGGGAAAACCCCTTTCTCCACTACTTTGGTGATTTCCAGCCACCACGATCGATTTTAGGCCACCAAATTTAACTTGAATGTCGACCTCAATACCTACTCCAACTTTCCAGTTGAAACTTTCCTTCGATTCTCAACCGATTTCAAGATGTAAATTAAAACGCGATTTTGGGCTTAAATGTAAAAAAATGTATCGGCTAGTGGAATTGGCTTAGGGTTATGGATGAATTTAGGTGATATTTATAGAGTAAGGTTATATTATGAGGTGATTAATGATATTTTATTGAAAGCGACTAATGATATTTATTTCGTGCTAATCGTCATTTACGATCGATGTTTATTGATTCATATGATCACATATGAACTCTGTTTGCGATGAAAATGGACGTCATGCTAAAGTTCGACATTCCGGACCTAATAAAACTGGTTCCATTGAAATTCAAGTCAATTTGTTGGAACGAAATTGGTTTGAGTTCAAATGATCGATTTATTTACATTTTATTTTCATATGCTCGCAAAATAACTCCGATTGGCGCAAAATTTAAAATCTAGCAATAATTAGCTATTATGGATTTAGTAAATTTTGTTTTGTTGAAATCTGAGGTCTTTTGAACAATTATCCTTTTTAAAGTTCTAAATTAAATTAAAATTAATCAGTTTTAAATTACTTCAATATTGTAACAACCCGGCTTTTTGCCCGGTTTTCGCCGATAACTAAATCACACCATTCATAAAGACAGATTGTTAGGGGCACTTACAGATTTGCATAAAATAAAAAGAACTTTTCCATTATCGTTAAAATAACATTACATCAGAGTTACAAGAGGTACATTAGAGTACATCGGTCACACAGCGGAAAAGATACTAAACTCAGCGAAAGAATGCGAATGCTCAAAGACATAATAGCTCCAGCTAAAACCAGAATCCTACTCTAACTAACTCCAAGGCTAAATCTACGAACCAAACTACTAGGTTGCCCGTGTAAAACTTATGGGCACCCAGAGTTTAGGTGTGGGAATAATTCTAGGTCAGCCATAATGTGAGAACACAAAAAAGTTGTTTATAGGGTTTATTTTAAATTTAGGAAATTCACTGGACCATATACAATCGAAAGCGTACAGGCTCGTAGTGGAGATTGGGTTTCCAACAATGACCAAGCAAAGTAACTTCCTTCCGAACCGAATTTTGAACACCTCTAGAGGGATGTCCGAGGATCAACAGTCATGCTCCTCATGCCAACACAAGGTCGGGTTACCCCTTAACTAGGTAACTTAGAGTACGCCTGAGTATATCATCTCCCACTCATTACCGATCTTTCCGAGGCACGCCAACAACAACCACAAAGTAGATGCTTTTTCCACACAGGTTAATACCTGGGCTCCATACCATAGTACACCTTTTATCTAGAAGGAGGCAACACCCTATAACCCTACTGCATTTATTCCTGTTTTGGCAATTTATCGAGGTGTGAGGCTTGCCGAGTTCCCGATATACACAAAGCTACACTTAACTAAGCCATGCTTTGATCATCCATGGCTCATCACATAACTTAAATATGCCACATTGCCCATTCGCAACGCACCACTAATTTATATCGATATATAACCTCTAAGCTCATACGTCTTAGAGAAGGAAGAGAATATATTCTCCGCCACCAAACAGATATATATTTAACAGAGATCAGTCTACGCAGTCAATTACAATGTCAGACATACAATCCATAAATGTTCATCTCCCTTCATCTTAGATCTTGTTAAATTAAATTTCTTTAAACCCATTCTCAAATTATCTTTAACAAAATCCATACTTAACCCTTCTTCTTTAAAACACGTCCCTTAAATCAAAGATAATCTAGTCCCAAAGCCTTAATTAATTTTCCGTTTGATAACTCGTTATCAAAACCCAGTTTCCTTTGGATATCCTTTAATCCATATTTCAACCGTAGTTTCCAATTAAATCGATTTTCCTATATTCAATTCTTTAATCTTAACTAAAAGATTATACTTGGTTCCCAATTTCTTATTTTTTAATTTTCTCAAATCAAAGATTTGATTAAATGCCAATTTACGATATGAATTTTCACAACTCAATCTCATTGAGTTTCAAGAATGATATTGTTGAAGATATAATTCACGACAAAAACCAAATCAATCAATATTAAACATAAGTTACACAGAGATTGTATCAACTTATATTCGATATCAATTCTCATAATGAACGAATACTATAAGTGGAATAATGATAAAATAATAATATCTTCCAAATTCCTCAAATAGTATACGTTTACACCAAAGAATTTCATATCAAATATCCGAAGATTATTTCTATCCAACTTATCCCAATCAAATGGGAAACCCATATCTAAATTAAAAGATTTATCCAACTCTTTGACATTATATCTGGATAAAAATACCATCAATTTATCCTCAATATTAATCTCCGTATGCAACTCACACTATAAGCGAAATAACAGTGAACTACCTTTTAAATTCCATATAAAATATTTCTAATACTTTTAAACCTTTGAAAACATTCCACAAATCATTACTTATAGTTCGGAAAATAGTTTACGATTTAAAACTTCAAAATAGATTGTTTTCGAAGGAAGCGTTACAATAACATTTCAAAAGTGTTACAAAAGCGTTACAAAACAGTTATCTTAACTATTTTGATCAAAATATCGTTTATCTTAGCCAAAATTTAAACTTTACAATTCAAAACACCTTTTCGTAATTTGTAATGATTTTACAATTTTTTTCCATATTTTTAAAACATTTAAAAATAGCTGTTTATAGTTATGGTCAACAATTGTTCTTACATTGACCTTTTCCAAAACGGTTTCAAACATAACTTGAAAATTATAACTCGAATTTAAAATCTACTTTCACTAATTTGGAAGTTCTTGTTAATGGAAATCAAACATTTTTCATTTTATGGAAATTCGATTTAGATTGCAAAAGGTATAAGCGTTTAAAGTTTGCAACTAAAATACGTAAATTGCCGTTATGCGACAAGCTCTATTTTGACCATAATAACTATTATTCTACGATACTTCAAAATATCTTAGAAAACCATTATATCCTTATATAACCCTTTTAAAATCATTTAAATTTACTTTCCAGATTATTTTGGATCTAAAATTCAACTTTTTTTTACTTAATAAATCAAATACCAATTCATTTCTAAGTTCAAATAACTTCAAATTAACCATCCCATTCATCGGATCAGTTAGAGATAGCCAGGGAGAGAAGGAAACTTTATTTCCAAACCCAAGCCTAGACACTATCCTCTTTGTCATCCTAGAATGTTCCGATATTTATTTATTCATTTAAAGGACTTTAGCAATATATATGAATTCATACATATTGTCTTTCCAAATTATTAACCTTCAAATTCAATAATGATATTGCTTCCAATTACAAAGGAGACCTGTCGATCACCAATGTGATACCATAATTGTTGTGTCATAGTGTGTGCAAAACAACATCAACAACCATTTAAACATCCATAACAACCATCATCAACATAATTAAATAAATCATAACTTTGCACAAGCGTTATAACACTAATGCTTAATAGTGTGTGTGGTCTAAACTATGCATCCATCATCCACCACAACAAACATCAATCATCATTAACCACTAATAATTCATCATTATATTTAAATTAGTCTAACCACTAATTAAAGATATAAACCGTGGTTAAAGAGTTCTCATGAAACAACTTTCCAAATTTTCTGGTAGGAGATCCTAGCTGAACGAACTGTCGGACAGTATTTCGGCTCAACGTCTTGTTCACCAAAATATATATACTAATCTCTCTCTCTGTCTGTCAATCATAAGAGGAGAAGGAGGAGGATGATGAACTTTGGCAAGGTGGTGGTGGAAAAGAAGAAGATTTATGCCATGGAAACCATGACCATAAGCTTTAAGAAGAAGATGAAAAGAAGAAAATGGAGTGGAATGCTTAAAAAATGGAGGAAAGGCCTCCTTATATATGAATGAAGGGTTAAGGAGGTAATGAACATAAGGGGGCAAGTGTAAAACATGCATGAAAGAAGGCATGAAAAAATACAAGTGTCCTTACACTTGTCTTAAGGAGGGAAAGTGATCTTTTGGTAGCATTTCCTTTAAAATGCAATGAAAACTAAGGACAACACTTAGTGCTAACGCTGCTAATTCATGTTATGGTTTGACAAATCCAATTAAACGACAAATAGTATCAATAAATCCAAACTTATTAATAACCATTCTCATTTATAATTCAAGTAAAATCTATCATATAACTTATCAAAATTATTAAATATTCTAAACTGTATATATTTATGTCAAATTCAAATTAAGTAATAAAAATTCCAGTTTTAAATTGGTTAAAATTCTAGATCGTTACAAATATAGTAATAATAACTTATTATTATCCGACATATTCCAGCAGAATTTCATATAGTTTTAAAATAAATATTCCATGTTGAATTCCAAGTTAAATCAATATTAAAATCCTTTTATTTTATATAGTAAATCGTTATGCTTATAAACGAATTCCATAGCGACCTTATGAAAATTTGATTTGGACATAACTAATAATCTATAATACAAAAACTTTATTTTTCTCTTTCGTTGGAAAATTATAGTCCAATAGATCCAGACGATTCTTGTTTCATAGAATTTTGACTTATACTGGATCCTGTACATTCAATTGAAGTTCAAAACGTAATATTACGAATTATCATGACGCTTTAGCTCGTTTCATAATTAAATTATAAACCCTACGTTTAAACATCGTTTAATAAACAAATATGTTATTATAATTCACTTCTAAATTGAATAAATCTTTTCCAATTATCCAATTCATATGATGTTGCAAATTCGACATATTCCGATTATCTGGGAATTTATTTATTATTTTATTATTATATAAATAAATTATTCAAGACTATTGAATTCGAGTTATTTAAATTCTAAATCAACATTTAAAACCTTATTTAAATGTTCAATTAAGCGATTAAAAATCTGGGCTCTTACAGAATCCAACTATCCAAAATGGAAATAACATGGATGTTCTTTCGAGTTATCAAAGACAATGGTATATGATGTCATTTAACAAATCAAGTAAGCCTAATTTTCTATATATTTTAGTATAGGTAAATATTATTATGTAATCAAATTAATTACTAACATAAAATATACAATGGTATGGTTTCGATATGAAGTTTAAGCTTTGAAATATAAATTCGATATTGATGCTCGAGATGTACTTGTCTCCTCTGAGATCTCCCCCGAAACGATATTGAGTTATTAAATTCTCCGAGACAAAACATGATCTATATCCGAGATTTAAAACCTTGACCAATTCGACATGGGGGGTAAGGGATGTCGACATGCCACCATATATTTTTGAAATTTATTTTTTTGAAAAGGATATAATATTTAAATAATTCATGGTAATTCTGAAGTTTAAATAAACTATTTCCTATATATCAAAGTAGTAGAATAAAGTAAGAAGATATATTTATAATATATAAAAGTGTAATCAAGACTTGTATAAAACTGCAAGTATAAATATTAGAACTTTAAAACTTAAGATATAAAACTATAAATATGAATATAAGACAATAAGAATATTAAAACTCAAGTAAACACAAATATTTGAAACTAAAATATAAGCAAGAAAATCTAAAATATTTAAATCAGGAATAAGATTAAAATTCAAAAATGTTGTAAATAACTTACAGGTTAGGAGAGATATAAATTTTCTAAACAGGAAGAAATTTTGAAATCAGTAAAAAGTTAAAAATAAAATAAACGTTATATGGAAAAAATGATAAGAGAATTAGAAAAAAGAGTTTAGTGCAACTACAGAGTTTTAACAAAAAATTCTAGACTCTATTGCTTATCCTGATTTCTTGAACTCTTGTTACTCATGAGTCCTCAATCTTGAACTCTTAATTTTTGTAATATATAATCTTGAATCTTTAAACTATATAGTCTTCAAAATCAATATCTACATAAGATAATTGCATATACATCTTGCATACACACACATATTTACATTTCAATACAACAATGTTAGTATATATTTTATAATAATAATAGTTAAAACAAGGTTGTTGTCATCAAAACCATCAACACTATCATCCCAGTCCCTAGCAATCCCCCCTTTTTTGATGATGACATCCTTTGTTTATAAAATATACTTACCTAATACTTTGATTCTTCAGTTACTCCCTTTAACTCCAACAACTCGTTCTAAAACTACTAAATCCCCTTTAATTTAAGCCCTATTTTATAATTCTCCCCTTTTTCATCAACAAAAACTATATTCCTATGTTTAATCCATAATACTCCCCCTTAAACTAATATAAAACTTAACCTAGACTTAAAAAATGGTCTAATACTCCCTCTTAAATTATGGTACAATTTATATTAACAATAAACAAGAAATATTAATATTAAAGCAAGCAATATCAAAATTAAATCAAGATCAAAATAGAGTAATCAATCAGTCAATTCAAATCAATTATTCAGTAGATTCAAATTATGTTATTACACACCTCCAATTCAAATTCAAATTCAAATCAAATCAAACATGCCCAATCACACCAAACTCAAACATAAATTCGGATGTTTCTTGAAACTTCTAACCATCCTTCTTCTCGAAAGATAGGATCAGCCATCAAAGCATCCCATCCTATGTTTTCATTGGTAAGAGTTTCTTTTGGATTGTTATTTTCTTCTTCTTCGTGAGTGCAGAGATCATCCAACGAATGTCATCAAAATCCTTTTTTGGTTTTTAGTCATTTACATTTGGCTCAATATTAAGTGTTATTGATTACAGATAATGATAGAGAAGAAATTTTTGAAAGAGTTGAGTGTTTCTTCAATATTTTCACTCAAATTGTGAAATGGAGAAGCCATAATATTGATTAAATTAATCGATAGAATCAAGATTAAAGAAATAAAAAGATAGTTTTTGTGGAAGAAATATTTATTTATAGACTCTGGAATTCATTTAAAAATGAATGGACACAGGTCGGTTGAGATGATTTTTTAATTCAAATTAATTTGAAAATTTGATAATTATATGTTGACATGGGGGCAGTACATTTCGACATGTATACATAAAAAAATTTGATTTTTCTATTTTTGTTTTTATTTTGAGTTTTGGTTTATATACAATCATTCTTAACACAATAATGATTATTCCAAAGATGTTTTAGAGATAATAAATAAAAATAGAAGAACTTCATTAATAATTACAATAACGATACATTGAAGTGATACATATAATGGAATTAAAATATGGTAGAAATAGAAACTACTACAACATGAAAATAAAACCAAAATTCAATGTAGGATGATGAAGAGGATGATAGTCCAAGCTTGCGACTCACTTTTCCAAAAAAACTTTTCATCTTCATAGAAAGATTTTCCATTTTCTTACTAAACGATCTCTTTAAAATCTTCTAATTTTCCTCTATAGTGTTTTGATTCTTAAGAAGAATTTTATTAGATGGTTGGATGCTCCATGCTCTCTAAGGAATTATTCTCATCTTCTTCCTCTTCATTGATTCCCATTCCTTCTTCTTCCATTTCATGAGCCAAGCTTTCCTCTTTTCCAAGAGTGTTTCATATAACTGGAACACTAGCGAGATCTTCATAAGAGATATATTTTGGAATTCAAGACCTTTTTTGAAAAAAATCCTCTCTTTTGAAATCAACTCAAGAACAATTGAAAATACACGTTAGGTAAATTCCATGATCTAACGTATTTTCACTCATTAAAAAAATGGCTTGAAATTTCTCCAAAATCACTTGAGCCCAGTTCATCTTATAATTTCCATAAATAGAAAAAAGATCTTTGCAAACTTTCATTGTTGGGTTATTGAAATTTCTCGAACGAGGTGTAATGGAGTTTTGAAGAAGTAGATTTACCATTCTTGCCTTTGGTTGAAAATAACAGTTTTTTAATTCCAAATTATCATATCCTTCAAAAATGTTGTGAAAGTACTCTCCGTTTTGTTCATTAATTTTGAAATCCGAGAGATCCATTTTCGTGTTCCTACGACCTAAGATATTTCGTAAAACTTCACAACTCAAAAAAATTTAAGCGTCTTTTACAGTACTCCAAATTTCATTTTCATTTCCCTCGTAAAAGTCTCGATTCAAATTAGCATAAAACAACTTTACAAGATTTGTGTAACAAACATAATCATTTTCCCTTTAATCGATCAAACCAAGAATTTCGTTTTGATAAAAGAAGGTTTCAAGTTCATAGGATGGAAAATCATTGAAAATTACTGTAATGGCCCGCAAATCCGTTCTATCTGAGTTGACTAAATACATCACACGTCCAACCCAAATTGCACAGAAATACGAATCATTATGGGTTAAAGAAGAAAAAGATAGAAGTAGAATAGAAACAACAACACAGAATCTCACATTTCCGCGAAATAAAGTAATATATATATATATATGAATATAACAACTTTTGAAATACAAACTTTTAATTATATAAACATATCATCATCAGAGTACAACACTTATAACACAACAGAAAATAAATAGTTAATATCTAACGTTGAATCCTTCTGTTCCAAGCTCCTCCAAGTATATCTGAAAATACCTAAACTACTTGATTGCTCATACAAATTTGGGCACCCAAGAGTTTAGGGTAAAACAAAACAAAATAAACTCTGGGTCAGTCATGGGAATGGTGTGAGTAAACTCCAACCATTTGGTTTAACTTTGAAAAATCCTTTTAAAAGAAAGGATAATTGTAAGACCGATCCACACATAAATATAGATGGTTTTTACCTTACGATAACCCAAAACATTCTTTAAATCATTACTATTCTGATATTATAATAGTGTCTAAAACAAATAATATCAATCTAGCGGAATGCTTGCATCTCACGCTCCACGTACATAGTATACAATCAAAACCGTTGGCTCTATTGGATATTGGATTCCAACTAGCATGGTACGGGACCACCTTCCTACAGTGTATATCTAGAGAGGAATACACAGGGTGCATCAATAACATCTTGCAACTGAGGCTAAACATGACTGGCTACTCACTTTACTTGAGTGCTCCGAATATATTGTCACCAATAGTTGGGATCAACAACCATTTCCCGAAAGGGAAAACATCGAAAGAATAAAGAAGCAAATGGAATTTCTCTACATCAGGTGACAATACACCTTAACTGGGAGCTACCTACTTTGCCATGCAACCTACTGGATTTTATACCATTTCCTAGTTGTAAGGCTTTAGGCCATACTTATCTATTTGACATGCCACATCTTCATTTACTTTGAATGCCACATTGTCAAACTGACCAAAATCATTTATTGATTTCCCCAAAAATATCATGGGCATAAAGCCAAGATAAACAAATTCCTTAGCCAACAACGTAGATAAGTTTGAAAAGATCAATGTAGATGATCTTTTAGGCACACTTTGTCAGACATTCGTCCATACAAGTTGTCCTGGGGCTGGACATACTGAAGGCACCATTCCATCAATCTTAGGCAATTTCTACCTAGGATTAACATAACAGTACTTGCACTTTACTTTGTCTTCAATTATCTTTAATATAATCTGATTCGCAATGCTTATGGCTATACAGAGTGGTATTTGGATATTAAGTCCACTCAGTCTCTCAGTAATGACAACGATGGTACTAAACTAGACAATTATTCGATAGTCGGTTATTTAACTATTGAGGAAACACTCATTTATCCAAAGATCTTATTCCCAAAAGGAATATTATTAATTAACATCAAATAATCACTATGCCCCTTTTTAGTTAATATTTAATTAATTAAACTTATCATTTCCCCATTTCTCTTCAATATCTTTACCCTGATATTTCTCCAAACCCGTATAGCCTCTCACGATTTTTGGAAAAGCATTTCCATCTATCATAACTATTTATTTTCTAGATCCTAGAAAATACCTCTTTTTAACGTCGGAATTATTTTTTCATATATTCACTCATATTATTCTTTAACAATCATCAGTCCTAACTGTAAACTAATAAGAGAACAACTCCTTAAGTGTCAACCCCGAAGGCTGAAACCAACATCTGATCGACACTCAGGAGGTCATTCAACTTGACTAATCTCCAGTTAGTTTCTAATTTCCTTAACTCGATTTATTAACTTCTTGTCAACAAAATCATTTCAATCTGCAAAACGTTTGTGTAACGATCTTGATTTTTCCCGGACCTAATCGATTGCAAAATCAACCAAGACTGTTCTAAACCTGAATACGCTAAATCTGGGAATTCAACACATCAGAACAAATAACAGAAGACTTTCATAAACATTATAATAATGTTACATGAGAGTACAGAATATCAGAGTACATCGATAAAATACAACGGAAGACACTTTAAAATAATTTAATACATTGCAGCGGAAATGAATAAACTGATACAGCAGAAGTCTATCAATGCTCTGGACACAGCTTTAAGCTTCGATCCAGAATCCTGCTCAATATATCTGTAAAATAAACTACTTGACTGCCCATATGGAAAAGAGGGCACCCAAGTTTGCAAAGTGAAACAAAATACGGGTCAGTCATGAGACTGGTAAGATAAATCTTTCCTAACTTATCTAATAATAAGGTTAATCACAGGACCACGCCACTAACGCGGAACGGGTTTACTCCATTGGATTGCCAGTGCATGTGTAATAACCCGGAAAATCCGAGCCAATTTTTATTTTGGCAATTTTGATGAATTTTGAATATTTAAAATGAATTATTTTAAAATAATATGATGAGAAAATTATTTTGAATAGAATTAGAACGTATATATTTATTCGAATCATTTTTGAATATAAATTTTTATTTTTAATTATAAAAGGAATTGAAAATGGCAAGGTAGTTCGAAAATTCGATTTCAAATTTCAAATGAATATACAGGATTCAAAATAAACCGAATTTTAGCGAAACCAAAAATATTAGAATCTATTAGAAAATATCTTTCCAACAAATCCGAAAAATGAAAATTTCATAGCGGGAATAAAAAGTTATGCCCGGTTGAAAATTCGGAATAGTTGTTATGGAATTTTGGCCCTTAAAAATGGAAATTTTGCAAACGATCTCCGTTTTTGATGAAACCACTTTTGTTGGATCCGGGATGTCAAGTTATTACTAGATTCCAAAGTTCATAATTTCCTGAATCAATATGCGAGTGTGGAGAAGAAAAACGTGTTTTGAAAGTTTCAGTCAATTTAGATCGACCGCAAAATGGCCATTTTTCAAACGGTCTCAGAATTTGACGAAATTAGTTTTGTTATGACCATATCGTCAATACAAAGCTAGAAATAATTTTTCTGTAATTTTTAGAGTCCGTATGTGACCCCGGCAAATTAAAATGTACGTTTAAATTGAATATCTATTGATTATATTTTAATTTAAAGAAAAACTGGCCGAAACATTCAAATGGGCTTGCAGGACATATCCCATTGTGTTCAGAATGGGGGTATTTAGCTAGGGGCGACAATCGTTGGGTTTGAATTGGAGGTTGAATTAAAAAGTATCTTTTTGGATTTTGAAATTGAATAAATGTATGAATTAATATATAACACCCCCTTCATTTCTTTCTCCCCGACTCAATCAAAAAAAAAACCGTTTACCCCGTTACCCTAACCCACACCGTCTCATACCCTCCATCACCATCATCGGCGAGCGCACCCCCCCAGTCCGTCGTTCCACTTTCCCTTCCTCCCCTCTATCTCTCTTCTCGCTCCTCTTCTAATCTGCGAGTTACACCCAACTCAAAACCATACCCACCATAAGAGAACCCGCCGCCGCACCTGGGGACCACCATCGCGCCTAGCCGCGCTTCCCCCGCCACCTGCTCCCCGCGCCGCCTTCTTTCCCCCTCCCTCTCCTATTCAATCGGAAGCCCCCCCCCCCTCCGGCGAATGTAAAAAGGTAATTTTTATATACTAAGCATTGTTTGTTTTAGATCCGATTTTCATAGTAAAGTTTACATTTTTATAGAAGAAAATGATTTTTATTTATGTGTATGCATGAAAAAGGATCGATTTTTAAACTAGAAAAGGACTGATTTTCATGAAAAGAAAAACACGATTTTTAAAACTAAAAAGGTTAGATTTTTAATTTAAAAAGATCATATTTTTATGATAGAAAAGATTTGATTTTTATTATGAAGATGGTGAAAGAAAAATATAATCTTTGTACATACAATTTTGAAATAAAAATATAACCTTTGTTTAGATAATAGTATTATTTTTATAATTTAGCGTTGTGATAAAAATGAGATTTTTATTACTTGAATAGCAATGTTAAAATAGGTTGTAGCAAAAAGATTTGATTTTTAGTTATATAAAATTCGATTTTTAGCGCTATAAAAATTCGATTTTTATAAATATAGCAAAGTGATAAAAATGTGATTTTTATCCATGTAGCTGTGAAATAAAAATGCGATTTTTATTTATGAATAGTGTGAAATGTTTGAGTTGGAAAGTAGGGCAAATATGAACCGTTCAGAAATTCGGAATATAATGGAGGAGTGGATCCCAAAGGTGAGAACTCCTCACCTTTAATTTATTTTCTAGTTGAAATATATACTAGGATGCAGACAGTGCTTAGCAGCACCCGACACCCGTCGTCCACAGACCATAGACGACTTGTTTGTTTGTTTGATTGTGTTATGAAAGTTGATTGTGTGATGTGGAATGGAATAAAATATTTTATAGTAAAAAATATAATTTTTAACGTGTATATGAATTAAATAAATATTTATAAACAAATCGGATGATTTTTTTATGTATACACATTTGACTGATATTGATTGGGACGATAAATTTTACACATCGCCCAACTGCACAAATAAAACCTGTGTTTGATTGTTTGAAACCCCACACGGCTATTGGGATGATATATGACATACACTAGTCCCAATAATTAGTTGTATGTCGATCGATTGATTGACAGGGTGTGTAAGCGTTAAATATTTATATTTGATGCAAATGCAGTGTATAATGCACTCTGTATGTTGGCTGATTGTTTATCATTGTTGTTATACACATGTATTGTATGAAATCCATATAATCAAATTATATGGTAACTGACTGTGTCTGATTCCACTTTAGAAAGAATGAACATTTTAAAATAATGAATATTTTAAAATAACAAATATTTTAAAATAATATTCAAAAAAGAATCAAAATCTGATTTTGATGTTCGATTTGGGATGGACACGAATATATTTAAATATATAAAGCCGTATTGATTAGATTAACGCCATTTTGACGTGAACGATATTTATATCGATTTTATTCATTTCTATAACGAATATCGAAAAAGAATTGATTTCAAAATCTAATGTTTTGAAAATATTATCATTTATATATCGATGATATGGAATATTCAATTTTGATTAGAAGTTGAATATGAAGTTGAAATCGTTTTGAAAACGAATTTAAAACGATTTATAAAATACGTTTTAAATGGAAATCGATGAAATATATATATAATATATATATTATATATAATGGCCTGAATAGAACAAGCCGCGCTGCGGCAGTTCGCGAATTTCGACCATTGACTTCAAACGGACATTACGGGAGATCCGACCGTCGGATTCTCCTAAAACCGGAACCGCTGGGTTCGTATCTAAAAGAGATTTCTAACGAATATTTAGGGATTTGAAATCTAACGGTTGGATTTGGAATTATGTCCAAATAAAATTTGTAAAAGGTCGTTGTAAGTGTAGTTCGATGGCCGTTTATGGAAATCGACTGTACTGGCCTTGATAAAATTATTAAAAATATCAATAATTTGTTTAAATTCATAATAAATGATTTGGAAAGAATTGGGGTGAAAAATTCCATATTTGAAAGGATAAAAATAGGTGTTTTTCAAAATGAACTAGTTTTGAACTAGAATTATAATTCAATTATTTTTAAAATAAATAAACTGGATTTGAAATGGTTTTAAAAATAACCAGAATTTCCAATATATAGATTGGAAATTGATTTGAATCGAAATCATCTTCAGAATATTTTGATGTTGGATTTCGTGATAATACAAATATTGTTATGGAAATTTGAAAGATACATACATATATATGTATATCGTTATTTCCAATACGATATTTGTTGGTTTCAGAATTTGATATTGAATATAAGCCGACATATTTTCTATTTAGAGCCTTGTATTTAATATCAAATTGGATTTTGGGTTCGTCGTGAATGGTATCTTTAATAATATTGTTCTTGAACCGAATGGAGTTAAGAAAATTAGAAACTGACGGGAGATTAGTTAAGTTGAATGGTTTCCTCGGTATTGATTTGATGTTGGTTTCGGCCTTCGGGGTTAACACTTAGTGGGTTGTTCTCTTACTAATTTATGGTTAGAGGCTAATCTGAATTGGGTTTATTGTGAACTGTGTTTTTAACGACATTCGTTCTTTAACCCGATTTACAGTGAAATGTGATTTGGGATTTATTAATCTTTTTAATAAGATTTAACGGGAATTTTCCTAAGTAACGTTTTCCAATTTAATATATTAAATTGGAATTGAATGGAATTCGGTTTGATAATAATCGAAGTGAACTTCTATGGAGGAAGACTGTTAATACATATAGAATTTAAGAGGCGTTGTGTAATAACCCGGAAATCCGAGCCAATTTAATTTTTTTATTTTGGCAATTTTGATGAATTTTGAATATTTAAAATGAATTATTTTAAATAATAACGACGAGAAATTTACTTTGAATAGGATTAGAACGTATATATTTATATACGTCGTCGTTAGAATATAAAAATTTATTTATATATATAAAAGGAATTGAAAATGGTGCGGTAGTTCGAAAATTCGATTTCAAAATTCAAATGAATGTACCGGATGCAAAATAAACCGGATTTTAGTGAAACCAAAAATATTTGAATCTAATTGAGAATTTCTTTCCAACTAATCCGAAAAATCAAAATTTCATAGCGGGGATAAAAAGTTATGCCCAGTTGAAAATTCAGAATAGTCGCTATGGAATTCTGGCTCTTACAAATGGCCATTTTGCAAACGACCTCGGTTTTCGACGAAACCACTTTTGTTGGATCCGCGATGTCAAATAATTGTTAGGTTTCAAATTTCATAATTTTTCGAATCAATATGTGGGCGTGGCAAAGGAAAACGCGTTTGACCAGTTTCAGTTGATTTTAATCGACTGGAAAATGGTCATTTTTCAAACGGTCTCAAAATTTGACGAAATTAGTTTTGTTAGGACCGTATCGTCTATACGAAGCTAGGAAATATTTTTCGGGAATTTGTATAGTTCGTATGTGACCCTAGTTAATAGAAATGCGCGTTCAAATTCAATATATAGAGTTATATTTTGATTTTGACGAAAACTGATCGGACAAGCGAATTGGCTTGCGAAACATATCCCATTGTGTCCGGAATGGGGGTAATTAGCTAGGGGCGATAGTCGTTAGGTTCGATTTGGTGTTCGAATGAAAAAGTTGTTTTTTTGGGAAATTAAAATAATAAATTAATTAAATACCCCCAACTTTATCTCCTATTCTTGTCTACCCCTCCCTCATCAGTTCATTATGAACGAAGAAAACAAAAGGAAAAAAAACCAAACCCTTCGACGATCTGCTCGCGCCTCCTCCCCCTCAAGGCGTCGCGCCTCCCCTCCAACCCCTTCGAGAACGCAAGCCTCCATAGCCCTTTCGCTAGACCCCCCATCTCCTCCTCCTTCCTCAGGCTAAACCGCGACACCCCCATGCCCAGGAAGACTCACGCTGCCCCTGCCACCTATCCCGACGCCTCCAACCTTCGAAGACACCCCCCTGCTGCGATTCTCTCTCCTCCCTCTCTTGAGTCGCAGCGAAGAACTGAAGCCCCCTCCTCCTTCGAATGGATGTTAGCTTTTATTTTTATTTTAAGCATTAAAAATCTGATTTTTACAGTATAAAATTCTGATTTTATTTATATCAAAGTTAGGATTTTTAATCATACAAAAGTTAGGTTTTTTTAATCATACAAAGGTCGGATTTTTAATCATACAAAGGCGAGATCTTTATAAAGGAAAAGACTATATTTTTATTTTTTGAAAAGTTTATATTTTTATACATACATGAAGTGATTTTTAAAAATAAAAGAATAGATTTTTATATAGCGAAAGAATAGATTTTTATATAGCAAAAGAATAGATTTTTATATAGTGAAAGATGATATTTTTATATAGTAAAAGACTATATTTTTATATTATAAAAAGAATAAAAATATGATTTTTATATTATAGAAAGAATAAAAATATGATTTTTATATTATAGAAAGAATAAAAATATGATTTTTATTTATGTAGAGATTGTAAAAATAGAATTTTTATCTATATAGTAGCGGTGTAAAAATAGAAATTTTATCCATATAGCGTAGTTATAAAAATATGATTTTTATATAATAAAGAATATAAAAATGTAATTTTTATATATGTAGTGGCTACGGACAACGAAAGTGGAAAAAGGCGAGAACGGCGAAGATTTCCTACATAAGAAGAGTCGTGGCGTTTGGTTTAGCTAGTCGGTGAGAACTCCACACTTTTAAATTTATTTCTAGTTGAATTATATACTAGGATGCAGACGGTGTTTAGTAGCACCCGACACCCGTCATCCACAAACCATGGATGACTTGTTTGTTTAGTTGTTGTGTTGTGAAATTTGATTGTGTGATGTGAAAAGGAAATAAATTAATATAAACAGATCGAATGATTTGTTTATATACACACGTTTGACTGATATTGATTGGGACGATAAATTTTACACATCGCCCAACTGGAACAAATAAAATTTGTGTTTGATTGTTTGAAACCCCACACGGGTACTGGGGTGACATATGACATACACTAATCCCAATAATTAGTTGTATGTCGATCGATTGATTGACAGACTGTTATGAGCGTTAAATATTTATATTTGATGCTTATACTGTGTAGAATGCACTTTGGATGATGGTTGATTATTTGTCATTGTTGATATATACATGCGTTGTATGGAAATCCATAGAAATAAAATCTATGGTAATTGATTGGGCCTCATTCCTATTTTGAAATAAAATATTTGAAGAGAAATATTTGAATAAAATATTTGAGAAGAAATATTTGAAACGAAATGTTTGAATAGAATATTTGAAATAGAAATATATAAAGCCGTGTTGATTAGATATGCGTTATTCTGATGCTAAGGATATTTATATCGATTATATTCGTTTTTATAATGAATATTGAAAAGTGATTTCAAAATCGAATATTTTGAAATGAAATTTGAATTAAATTGAATTGAAACGAATTAGAATTCAAATTGAATTGAAACAAATTAGAATTGAACTGAAAATAAAATGAATTCGAATCGAATTGAAATTGAATGGAAATCAATTTGAAATGAATTCGAATTGAAAATGAATTCGAATTGAAATTGAATAGAATTGAATTCAAATTGAAATTGAATAGAAATGAATTCGAATTGAAATTGAATTGAATTGAAAACGAACTGAAATTGAATTAAAAGTCGATTTGAGTTGAAATCAATTTGAAATGAATTTAAAACGAATTTATAAGGAAAAATTCAATTTTGATTTGAATTTGAAATGAAGTTGAAATCGTTTCGAAAACGAATTTAAAACGATTTATAAAATACGTTTTAAAAGGGAATCGACGAAATATATTATATATATATATATAATATAATGGCCTGAATAGAATGCGCCGCGCCGCAGTAGTTCATGAATTTCGACCATTGACTTCGAATGGATATTACGGGAGACCCGACCATCGGATTCTCCTGAAATCGGAACCGTTGGGTTCGTATCGAAAAGTGATTTCTAACGAATATTAGAGTTTTGAAATCTAACAGTTGGAATTGGAATTATGTCCAAATCAAATTTGGAAAAGATCGATGTAAGTGCAGTTCGATGGCCGTTGATGGAAATCGATTGTACGGGCCTTGATAAAATTATTAAAAATAGTAATAATTTGTGTAAAATCATAAGAATTGATTTAGTAAGAATTGGGATGAAAAATCCCATATTTGAAAGGATAAAAGTAGGTTTTTATCGAAATGAACTAGTTTTGAACTAGAATATTAATTTTTTATTTTTTAAATAAATAAATTGGATTTGAAATGGTTTTGAAAATAACCAGAATTTCCATTATATATAAAGTGGAAACGGATTTGAATCGAAATTGTCTTTGGAATATTTCGATGTTGGATTTCGTGATTATACAGATTTTGTTATGGAAACTTGAAAGATAAATTTATATCGTTATTTCCAATACGATATTTGTTGGTCGTAAAATTTGATATTGAATATAAGCTGATATATTTTCTATTCAGAGCCTTGTATTTAATATCAAATTTGATTTGGGTTTGTCGTGAATGGTGTCTTCATTAACACTGTTCTTAAGCCCAGTCGAGAAAAAGATTAAATCTTTTTATTTAGATTTAATGAAGTGTACCAATTGAATGGTATTTAATTGGAATTGAATTTGAATTGATTTTTGGGTTTATCGTGAACGGTGTTTTAAATAACACTTGTTCTTTAACCCGATAATTAATGGAATGTGATTTTGGGTTGTCGGGAATGGTATCTTCAATAATACTGTTCTTAGACCCAACTGAGTTAAGAAAATCAGAAACTAACTGGAGATTAGTTAAGTTGAATGGTTTCTTGGGTATTGGTCTGATGTTGGTTTCGGCCTTCGGGGTTAATACTTAGGGAATTGCTCACTTGCTATTTTACGGTTAAAAGCTGATAGAATGGAATGTGATTTTGGGTTTACTATGAACCGTGTTTTAAGTGACATTGGTTCTTTAACCCAGTTAAAGATTAAAACCAAGTGGAGTTTTAATGAATCTTTAATTAGATTGGAAAGATTTGGAGTATCACCAGTTTTGCTCCAGGCGATAGTTAAATCTTTAATTAGATTTAAACGTGAAATGGTAATTGAATTTACTGATAACACCGTGGTGCTAGATATGAAGTATGACCAGTTTTACTTCATGGGATGAATAGGTTAGGATTGGGAAATTAAAACAAACGATTACTTCGGTAAGGTTCGTTAATCCTGACTAGTTGAATTGATATTCAAAAGAAGAATAAAGAATAAATTTAAAAGAATTTATCTTTGATAAAATTAATGGGAACCTTTCCCTAAGAATGTGAAATTTAGAAACTAACTGTAGGTTGGTTAAGATGAATGGTTTCTTGGGTATTGATCTAATGTTGGTTTCGGCCTTCGGGGTTAATATTTGGGGAATTGTTCTCTTACTAATTTACGGTTAGTGACAGATGAATTGGAATGAGGCGTATGTTGTGTTTGTGTAACACTTGTTTATTATATACGCGAGTTACTCAGAAAACCGGTTTATCCCATTCTGAATAACTAATACGACGATGAGTCGAAGATGAAGACAGTGGTCGAAGACCGGAGGTCATCACGTCGTTTGGATAATTACTGATGATCTTGATTGGGTCATACACCTAAGAGGAGGGAATCAGTTGGTGATCGTCCAGACGTACTTGGAGATCGATGGATATGCGAGGTACAAGGTGCCTCCGGTTTCGTTCAGACCCAGAACGGACTTGTAAATGGAAGTGTGTCTGACATCGGATTTCATTCTATGTGATTGATATCGGTTGCATAGCATGAATTGCCTGTGTGGCATGCTAAGATGCAAATGATCAAGGCTTCTGTTGAAAAGCAGAGTCTTGTGGTTGATGATCAAAGCACAGCCTGTGTGGCATAGCTTTGTGTAGCGTTGATCCGCGAGCCTCACACCCCGGTTGTGAACCAGAAATGGGAGAGGACATCAGGGAGTACATGCATTTCCTTCTAGCTAGAAGTGGCGTCAATGGTTTTACACGCCTTGACGAGTTTGACTTATGTGGTTGTTGCTGTTGCTAGGCGTCTCGGATATATCGGTGACTATGTGAAGCCGATGGAGTCATTTGTTGGCTCATTGACACCCCATAGGGTGGGGAAACGCAATGTTCAGGCATTTTAATCCACTCCGTGTGGACCGGCCCTGATGATCCAAGTCTTGTCTGCGCGCTTTCCTGAGACACGAGCTAAAGCGTCTCGAATCGGTAGAGGACTATCTTTTGCCTCGGTTCACAGATGGAAATCCAACTTCCAATACGTGACTTTGCGGTTTTGATTGTAGAGCCTAGTATGGCGACATGATATATGGTACCCATGCCGTCTATGATTGATATTTATGGTTGTATATAAAATCAGAAACTAACTGGAAACGAGCTAAGATGGGTGGTTTCCTGGGTATTAGTCTGATGTTGGTTTCGGCCTTCGGGGTTAATACTTAGGGAATCGTTCTTTTACTAATTTACGGTCGGAGTCAGATTAAGAATCAAAAGATAAAATTTCGCGTATCAAGCATTCTTTGGCTGTTATAAGGTAAAACCCTATCCTCCGGCTTGCGTTGCATTGTGTGATGGGACCTGGGTCTTATAACAGCTTCATTGTTCTTTATTTAGCATTGCGCTGTTTGTTTTATGCATAGGTATTCTTGGGAGGAAACCCGTTCCGTGTTATACGGCGTGGTCCCTTGATTTACCTAACTTTAAAATAAAGATTAATAACTGTTTTAGTTCTTACACCAGTCACATTACTGACTTGGAGTTTATTATTTTAACCTAAACTCTGGGTGCCCTTATTTTGACACGGGCAGCTAGTAGTTTTGGTTTTGCCGATTTATATTCACAGGAACCTGGTTTACATCTGGAATGATATCCGGAAAGCTCTGTATTCGTATATCTCTTCTATTTGTGTATTGTATTATTTTCCGCTGCTATGTAATATATTGTAATCTCTAATATTTTATAATGTGTAATATTTATTCATACTCTGCATATTCTTGTATTCTAATGGAATTGTTGTAATAAGCAATGAAATGTTCTTCTGTTTGCGTCCCGATGTTGCTGTTCTCAATTCAATCCGTGCTTTCCTTACCGGTGAAGTTCAGGTCGTCTCAGTTTGGTATCAGAGCTTTGGTTTACAGAGCTCGGAGAACAAGACACATTAGAACCATACGAAAGAATTCATCAGAGATTGGATTAGCAATATCCAAAGGGAATGACTCGTTAGAGATAAAATCAGTAGTATCCTAGAACGAGTGTGAAGAGTAGTGTTTTGAAAATAAAATGAAAACAATATTTGTTTTGAAAATTTAAATAAATTATACGTATTTGACTATTTATTTATTTTGAATGTGGACAATCCGATATATAAAGATTTTGCATATACGCCTTGCAAACGTATATTCGAAGTTTTAATATACTGGATAGATATAGAATCATACTCTAGTCGCCCGGGGATAATTCTGATGACGATGCATCATCATCATTGTTTGTGTTCGAGTTTCAAAGGTGTGATATTTATATATTTCCAATTGACTGGTGTAGGAACCGAAACTAGATAGGGCTTATTGTTGTGATTTGGCACCAAAAATGTGATTTTCGACTATATATCAAAATTATATGATTTAAAAGATAATCAACTAATTGATTGCTGATTGTGTTGTTTGATATTGTTTGATTAATTAAAATGTTGAACCTTTAGCAAAATTGATCAAATAGTGAATTGTATTGAAATTTGTTGCATTTGCATGCAGATACACGTACTTACATTGAACAGGTCATAGCAAGGAGGCTAGAGCCGATGAATAAAATTGTTTGCCCGACAAATAGGTACATGTTTACCATAATTTACTGTTTTGTTTGGGTGATGATGATTTTATGAGTCGATTGGCTAGCCGCTTGGCTTTTTCTTTTTCTTTTGGATTGAAGAAGGCCATGGGAGGCTATATGAAATATCCCGAAGTCCCCGGTGCAGGGGAGGTTATGGCGAATTTTTTTGAAAATTTAGGGTGTTAGCCAAATTTTTGAAATTTTTGAAAAGTTCTTAGAACCTGAAAAGTTGAAGAACTTAAGCCGTAATGGAAATAATGAAAGTTGAGTTGATTTGTAAAACAACTTTCGGCTTCGTTCCTTTTCGGGGACGAAAAGTTTTAAGTGGGGGAGATTGTAATAACCCGGAAATTCGAGCCAATTTAAAATTTTTATTTTGGCAATTTTGATGAATTTTGAATATGTAAAATGAATTATTTTAAATAATAACGACGAGAAATTTATTTTGAATAGGATTAGAACGTATATATTTATATACGTCGTCGTTAGAATATAAAAATTTATTTATATATATAAAAGAAATTGGAAATGGCGCAATAGTTTGAAAATTCGATTTCAAAATTCAAATGAATGTACCGAGTGCAAAATAAACCGGATTTTAGTGAAACCAAAAATATTGGAATTTAATTGAGAATATCTTTCCAACGAATCCGAAAAATCAAAATTTCATAGCGGGGATAAAACGTTATGTCCAGTTGAAAATTTAGAATAGTCGCTATGGAATTCTGGCCCTTAAAAATGGCCATTTTGCAAACGACCTCGGTTTTCGACGAAACCACTTTTATTGGATCTGCGATGTCAAATTATTACTAGGTTTCAAATTTCATAATTTTTTGAATCAATATGTGGGCGTGGCAAAGGAAAACGCGTTTGACCAGTTTCAGATGATTTTAATCGACTGGAAAATGGCCATTTTTCAAACGGTCTCAAAATTTGATGAAATTAGTTTTGTTAGGGCCGTATTGTCAATACGAAGCTAGGAAATATTTTTCGGGAGTTTGTAGAGTCCGTATGTGACCCCAGTGAATTGAAATGCGCATTCAAATTCAATATATAGAGTTATATTTTGATTTTGATGAAAACTGGTCGAAACAAGTGAATTGGCTTGCGAAACATATCCCATTGTGTTTGGAATGGGGGTAATTAGCTAAGGGCGACAGTAGTTGGGTTCGAATGAAAAAGTTGTTTTTTCTGGGAAATTAAAATAATAAATTAATTAAATACCCATACTTTATCTCCTATCCCGGTCCACCCCTCCCTCAACAGTTCATTTCGAACGAAGAAAAAAAAACAAAAAAAAAACAAACCCGTCGACGATCTGCTCGCGCCTCCTCCTCCTTAAGGCGTCGTGCCTCCCCTCCAACCTCATCGAGAATGCAAGCCTCCAGAGCTTCTTCGCCAAACCCCCCCATCTCCTGCTCCTTCCTCAGGCTAAACCGCGACAGCCAAAGCCCAGGAAGACCCATGCCGCCCCTGCCACCTATCCCGACGCCTCCGACCTCTGAAGACACCCCCCTGCTGCGATTCTCTCTTCTCTCTCTCTTGAGTCGCAGCGAAGCACTGAAGACCCCTCCTCCTTCAAATGGATGTAAGCTTTTATTTTTATTTTAAGCATTAAAAATCTGATTTTTACAGTATAAAATTCTGATTTTATTTATATCAAAGTTAGGATTTTTAATCATACAAAAGTTAGGTTTTTTAATCATACAAAGGTCGGATTTTTAATTATACAAAGGCGAGATCTTTATAAAGGAAAAGGCTATATTTTTATTTTTTAAAAAGTTTATATTTTTATACATACATGAAGTGATTTTTAAAAATAAAAGAATAGATTTTTATACAATGAAAGAATAGATTTTTACATAGTGAAAGATGATATTTTTATATAGTAAAAGACGATATTTTTATATTATAGAAAGAATAAAAATATGATTTTTATATTATAGAAAGAATAAAAATATGATTTTTATTTATGTAGAGATTGTAAAAATATAATTTTTATCTATATAGTAGCAGTGTAAAAATAGAAATTTTATCCATATAGCGTAGTTATAAAAATATGATTTTTATATAATAGAGAATATAAAAATGTAATTTTTATATATGTAGTGGCTACGGACAACGAAAGTGAAAAAAGGCAAGAACGACGAAGATTTCCTACATAAGAAGAGTCGTGGCGTTTGGTTTAGCTAGTCGGTGAGAACTCCTCACTTTTAAACTTATTTCTAGGTATATACTAGGATGCAGACGGTGTTTAGTAGCACCCGACACCCATCGTCCACAGACCATGGATGTCTTGTTTGTTTGGTTGTTGTGTTGTGAAATTTGATTGTGTGATGTGAAAAGGAAATAAATTAATATAAACTAATCAAATGATTTGTTTATATACACACATTTGAATGATATTGATTGGGACGATAAATTTTACACATCGCCCAACTGCAACAAATAAAATCTGTGTTTGATTGTTTGAAACCCCACACGGGTATTGGGATGACATATGACATACACTAATCCCAATAATTAGTTGTATGTCGATCGATTGATTGACAGACTGTTATGAGCGTTAAATATTTATATTTGATGCTTATACAGTGTAGAATGCACGTTGGATGATGGTTGATTATTTGTCATTGTTGATATATACATGCGTTGTATGGAAATCCATAGAAATAAAATCTATGGTAATTGATTGGGCCTCATTCCAGTTTTGAAATAAAATATTTGAATAAAATATTTGAGAAGAAATATTTGAAACGAAATATTTGAATAGAATATTTGAAATAGAAATATATAAAGCCGTGTTGATTAGATATGCGCTATTTTGACGCGAACGATATTTATATTGATTATATTCGTTTTTATAATGAATATTTAAAAGTGATTTCAAAATCGAATATTTTGAAATGAAATTCGAATTAAATTGAATTGAAACGAATTAGAATTTGAATTGAATTGAAACGAATTAGAATTCGAATTGAAAATAAAATGAATTCGAATCGAATTGAAATTGAATGGAAATCAATTTGAAATGAATTCGAATTGAAAATGAATTCGAATTGAAATTGAATAGAATTGAATTCGAATTAAAATTGAATTGAAATGAATTCAAATTGAAATTGAATTGAAAACGAACTGAAATTGAATTAAAAATCGATTTGAATTGAAATCAATTTGAAATGAATTTAAAACGAATTTATAAGGAAAATTTCAATTTTGATTTGAAATGAAGTTGAAATTGTTTCGAAAATGAATTTAAAACGATTTATAAAATACGTTTTAAAAGGGAATCGACGAAATATATATTATATATATAATATAATGGCCTGAATAGAACGCGCCGCGCAACGGTAGTTCGCGAATTTCGACCATTGACTTCAAATGGATATTACAGGTGATCCGACCATCGGATTCTCCTGAAACCAGAACCGTTGGGTTCATATCAAAAAGAGCTTTCTAACGAATATTAGAGATTTGAAATCTAACGGTTGGATTTGGAATTATGTCCAAATCAAATTTGGAAAAGGTCGTTGTAAGTGCAGTTCGATGGACGTTGATGGAAATCGACTGTACGGGCCTTGATAGAATTATTAAAAATAGTAATAATTTGTGTAAAATCATAAGAAATGATTTGGTAAGAATTAGTATGAAAAATCCCATATTTGGAAGGATAAAAGTAGATTTTTATCGAAAAGAACTAGTTTTGAACTAGAATAATAATTTATTTATTTTTTAAATAAATAAATTGGATTTGAAATGGTTTTGAAAATAACCAGAATTTCCAATATATATATAAAGTGGAAACAGATTTGAATCGAAATTGTCTTTTGAATATTTCGATGTTGGATTTCGTGATTATACAGATATTGTTCTGGAAATTTGAAAGATATATTTATATCATTATTTCCAATACGATATTTTTTGGTCGTAAAATTTGATATTGAATATAAGCCGATATATTTTCTATTCAGAGCCTTGTATTTGATATCAAATGTGATGTTGGTTTGTCGTGAATGGTGTCTTCATTAACACTGTTCTTAAGCCCAGTCGAGAAAAAGATTAAATCTTTTTATTTAGATTTAATGAAGTGTACCAATTAAATGGTATTTAATTGGAATTGATTTTGAATTGATTTTTGGGTTTATCGTGAATGGTGTTTTAAATAACACTTGTTCTTTAACCCGATAATTAATGGAATGTGATTTTGGGTTGTCCTGAACGGTATCTTCAATAATACTGTTCTTAGACCCAACTAAGTTAAGAAAATCAGAAACTAACTGGAGATTAGTTAAGTTGAATGGTTTCTTGGGTATTGATTTGATGTTGGTTTCGGCCTTCGGGGTTAATACTTAGGGAATTGCTTACTTGCTATTTTACGGTTAAAAGCTGATAGAATGGAATCTAATTTTGGGTTTATTGTGAACCGTGTTTTAAGTGACATTGGTTCTTTAACCCAGTTAAAGATTAAAACCAAGTGGAGTTTTAATGAATCTTTATTTAGATTGAAATGATCGAGAATAGAGTATCACCAGTTTTGCTCCAGGCGATAGTTAAATCTTTAATTAGATTTTAACGTGAAATGGTAATTGAATTTACAGATAACATCGTGGTGTTAGATATGAAGTATGACTAGTTTTACTTCATGGGATGAATAGGTTGGGATTGGGAAATTAAAACAAATGATTACTTCGGTAAGGTTCATTAATCCCAACTAGTTGAATTGATATTCAAAAGAAGAATAAAGAATAAATTTAAAATAATTTATCTTTGATAAAATTAATGGGAACCTTTCCCTAAGAATGTGAAATTTAGAAACTAACTGTAGGTTGGCTAAGATGAATGGTTTCTTGGGTATTGATCTAATGTTGGTTTCGGCCTTCGGGGTTAATATTTAGGGAATTGTTCTCTTACTAATTTACGGTTAGTGACTGATGAATTGGAATGAGGCGTGTGTTGTGTTTGTGTAACACTTGTTTATTATATACGCGAGTTACTCAGAAAGACCGGGTTTATCCCATTCTGAATAACTGATACGACGATAAGTCGAAGATGAAGACGGTGGTTGAAGACCGGAGGTCTTCACGTCGTTTGGATAGTTACTGATGATCTTGATTGGGCCGTACACCCAAGAGGTGGGAATCAGTTGGTGATCGTCCAGACGTACTTGGAGATCGATGGATATGCGAGGTACAAGGTGCCTCCGGTTTCGTTCAGACCCATAACAGACTTGTAAATGGATGTGTGTCTGACATCGGATTTCATTCTGTGTGATTGATATCGGTTGCATAGCATGAATTGCCTATGTGGCATGCTAAGATGCAAATGATCAAGGCTTTTGTTGAAAAGCAGAGTCTTGTGGTTGATGATCAAAGCACAACCTGTGTGGCATAGCTTTGTGTAGCGTTGATCCGTGAGCCTCACACCCTGCTTGTGAACCCGAAACGGGAGAGGACATCAGGGAGGAAATGCGTTTCCTTCTAGCTAGAATTGGCGTCAGTGGTTTTACATGCCCTGACGAGTTTGACTTATGTGGTTGTTGCTGTTGCGAGGCGCCTCGGATATTTCGGTGACTATGTGAAGCCGATGGAGTCATTTGTTGGCTCATTGACACCCCATAGGGTGGGGAAATGCAATGTTCAGGCATTTTAATCCAATCTGTGTGGACCGGCCTTGATGATCCAAGGCTTGTCTGCGCGCTTTCCTGAGACACGAGCTAGAGCATCTCGAATCGATAGAGGACAATCTTTTGCCTTAGTTCACAGATGGAAATTCAACTTCCAATACGTGACTTTGCGGTTTTGATTGCAGAGCCTAGTATGCAGACATGATATATGGTACCCATGCCATCTATGATTGATATTTATGATTGTATATAAAATCAGAAACTAACTGGAAATGAGCTAAGATCGGTGGTTTCCTGGGTATTAGTCTGATGTTGGTTTCAGCCTTCGGGGTTAATACTTAGGGAATCGTTCTCTTACTAATTTACGGTTGGAGTCTGATTAAGAATCAAAAGATAAAATTTCGCGTATCAAGCATTCTTTGGCTGTTATAAGGTAAAACCCTATCCTCCAGCTTGCGTTGCATTGTGTGATGGGACCTTGGTCTTATAACAGCTTCATTGTTCTTTATTTAGCATTGCGCTGTTTGTTTTATGCATTGGTATTCTTGGGAAAAAATCCATTCCGTGTTATACGGCGTGGTCCCTTGATTTACCTAACTTTAAAATAAAGATTAATAACTGTTTTAGTTCTCATACCAGTCACATGACTGACCTGTAGTTTATTGTTTTAACCTAAACTCTGGGTGCCTTTATTTTGACATGGGCAGCTAGTAGTTTTGGTTTTGCAGATTTATATTCACAGGAACCTAGTTTACAGCTGGAATGATATCCGGAATGCTCTGTATCCGTATATCTCTCCTAGTTGTGTATTGTAATATTTTCCGCTGCTATGTAATGTATTGTAATCTCTGATATTTTATAATGTGTAATATTTATTCATACTCTGTATATTCATGTATTATGATGGAAATAATAAGCAATGAAATGTTCTTCTGTTTACGTCCCGATGTGGCTTGTTCTCAATTCAATCCGTGCTTTCCTTACCAGGGAAGTTCGGGTTGTCTCACGTTGTCGTTATTCCATTTATATTATTGGTCGGATATGGAAATTGATATCGATTATATATTGATTTGTTTTTCTGTGAAGATTCCATAATTAATGGAATGTGATTTGGGTTGTCATGAATGGTATCTTTAATAATACTATTCTTAGACCCAATGGAGTTAAGAAAATCAGAAACTAACTGGAGATTAGTTAAGTTGAATGGTTTCCTGGGTATTGATCTGATGTTGGTTTCAACCTTCGGGGTTAATACTTAGGTAATTGTTCACTTGCTAATTTACGGTTAAAGGCTGATGGAATGGAATGTGATTTTAGGTTTATCGTGAACCATGTTTAAATGACATTGGTTCTTTAACCCTATTAAAGACAGGATATGATTTCCCAAGTTAAACAATCGTTAATGTTGATTTTTGGGAAGATTAAGACCAAGTGGAGTTTTAATGCATCTTTAATTAGATTGAAATTATATCCAAAGGACGACTTAAGAATAAATTTAAAGAATTTATCTTTGATAAAATTAATGGGAACTTTTCCCAAAGTATAAGAATATCTGAATAAAGGAATATTTTGGATTAGAATAAGGCGTATGTTGTGTTTTATAGCACTTGTTTATTATATACGCGAGTTATTCGGAAAGACCGGGTTTATCCCATTCTGAATAACTGATTCGACGATATGTCAAGGATGAAGACGTTGGTAGGGACGATCCCTTGCCAGAAACACAGGCTAGAGCATCTCGAAGCGGTAAGGACGATCCCTTGCCTTGGTTCACAGATGGAAATCCAACTTCCAATACGTGACATTTGCGGTTTTGATTGTAGAGCCTAGTATTGGCGACATGATATATGCTACCCATGCCATCTAGGATTGATACATTTATATTTGAAGTTGTTTTATACACTATGCACTTATAATAGTATCAAATGATTTGTTTTAACGTACCAAGAATGTTTGGCTATTAAAAGGGAAAACCCTATCCCCCGGCTTGCGTTACATTGCGTGATAGGACCTGGGTCTTATAATAGCTTCATTTTTCCAAAAAGCATTGCACTGTTTTGTTATATGCACTGGTATTCTTGGGAGGAAACCCGTTCCGTGTTATACGGCATGGTCCCTTGATATATCTGATTTAAAGTAAAAGTTTTAAAATAACTGTTTTAGTTCTTGCACCAGTTACAGGACTGACCTGGAGTTTATTGTTTTAACCTAAACTCTGGGTTCCCCTATTTTCCACACGGGCAGCTAGTAGTTTTGGTTTTGCATATTTATATTCATAGGATCCTGATATATAGCCGGAACGATACTCGGAAAGCTCTGTATCCGTGTGTTACTTTTAGTTGTGTTTTGTATTATTTTTCCGCTGCTATGTAATGCATTGTAATTTCTGATATTTTTCTGTTGTGGATTATTTATTCATACTCTATATATTCTTGTATTATGATGGAATTTTTGTAATAAGCAATGAAATGTTCTTCTGTTTGTGTTATGATACGTCATGTTCTCAAAGCAATCCAGGCTTTCCTTCACGGGAAAGTTCGGGTCGTCACAACATGAAATAAAGTAAACAACGCAATTCTTTTTAGAAAAATGAAACCATTATAAGACTCAAGTCCCGTCACACAATGCAATGCAAACCAGAGGATAGAGTTTTACCTTATAATGGTAAAAAATGCTTGATACGATAAAACGGATTTGATATTATTATTAGTGTATATATGTTTCAAAAACATTTTCAATCATAATGTATCAATCATAGACGGCATAGTAACCCATCCTACTATGTCGCCATACTAGCCCTATAATCAAAACCGCATGATGTTGTATTGGAAGTTGGATTACCATCATGAGTCAAGGCTAGGGACGATCTCCTTACCGATTCGAGATACTCTAGCAATGTCCTGGGATTCGGACGTTGGCGAACCCTTGGATCCTGCATGGCCGGTCCATAAATACTTTAATGGATTGGCAATTCCTGAACACACGCTTCCCGATCCTATTGAACCTATAAAATGGTCACAATCGACCAATAAATCTGAGGCGCCTAATTTCATCAACCACGTAAGTAAAAATGTCAGGGCTTGTAAACGCTGACACCACTTCTAGCTAGAAAGAAACGGGTGCACTCTCTGCATTCCCTTGTCCCGTTTCTGACTCTACCGGGGTGTAAGGCTCGCGAGGTAATGTTATACATAAAGCTATGTGGAAAATAGGCTATGCTTTGATCATCATCCACAAGGCTCTGATTTTCAACAAAAGCCTTGATCTTCGGCATCTTGGCATGCCACATTGACAATTCACGCCATGCGATTGATAACTACCAATATATAACTTCTTAGCTCGTGCGTCTCAAATAAGGGTGTTAAGAAAGAGAATAAATTCTCTGCCACCACAAATATATATTAAATAGAAATCAATTTAATTTATATGGAATGAAATCCAATGTCAGACACACATCCATTTACAAGTCCGTTCTGGGTCTGAACGAAACCGGAGTCATCTTATTCCTCGTCCCGTATGTCCAATACGAAGAGAGGTGCTCGCTTATCCGGACAATCAACAAGTATGTCTGGACAACTACCACTGTAACCCTTTCAAGGCAGCAACTCCTATCAAAGGCATCAGTAGTCATCCATTCGATGTGAAGATCGTCGGTCTTCAACCACCGTCTTCATCTTCGACTTAAAATTGTCGCAGTAAGTATTCAGAATGGGTTAAATCCGGTCTTACCAAATAACCCGCGTATTTAGAATCAAAAATCAAGTGTTATAAAAACACATCAAATGCCTCATTCCAATTCAGAATATTCTTTCAATAAAATATTCACATTATTCTATCAAAGATAAATTCTTTAAAGTTAATCTTAAATCTTTCCTTCAAAGATTTATTAAAACTCCAATTTGGTTTTAAATATCAAAAAATCATTATTTAATGAATATTTAAATTTTAAGAAATAAATCTTATCTTAACTGGATTAAAGAACTAATGTCATTTAAAACACAGTTCACGGTAAACCCAAAATCGTCTTCCATCAAATATGGAATTTTCACAGAAATCAAATCAATATATAATCGATATAAATTTCTGTATCAGACCAATAATATAAATGGAATAACGATAAAGCCTCTTAAATTCCATATATAGTATCGGGCTTCTTTTACACAAGCTTATCTCGATTATTATTAAATCGAATTCCATTCAATTCCAATTTAATATATTAAATTGGAAAGCTTTACTTTGGAAAATTTCCATTAAATCTAAATAAAAAGATTTATAAGTTCCAAATTACATTTTCACTGTCAATTGAGTTAAAGAACAGATGTCGCTTAAAACACAGTTCACAATAAACCCAATTCCCATTTTATTTTATTCTAATTACTAGATATAATTGGAAACTCTAAAAATATTAATTAAAAGATTTATTCTTTTATCAATTGGATTTAAGAACGGTGTTATTTAAGACACCATTCACGACAAACCCAGAAATCCAATTTATTTAATTCCAAATAAATATTAATTAATTGGAAAACCTCATTAAATCTTTATTAAAGATTTATTCTATTTCTTTATTAAAATAATGTTTTCAAAATATTAGAATTTGGAAATTACTACTTTTTATTCTATTCATTATAAAATGATTAAAAATGATCGATAAACCCGTTCGAGTTAAAATGGTGTTTCAACTTATATTGGGCTAAATAGTCCAATTCATTACCATGTCCATTTATGGTTTATAATGGGCTAGACCTCTCACATTAGGCCTATAACTTGCGGATGCTGGACATGCCGGTCGGTCCGGGTAGACTTATCCCACAAGTTGTGTTTAACCTCATGTCATAGTCTGCTTCGTATTTGCGCACTTAGATCTCTCACATTAGGTTCAACATTAGTGGCTGCTTGAGACGACCCCAAACCCCGTACTCGCGGCGGCAAGGGTAATCCGTGGAATATAACACAGAAACAGATAATAGCAGAACAAAATTAAATAAATACACCAGATAATGAACAATAGAGTATACTGGATAAAAGTAATCATCAGAGTTACACAGTATACAGGATCATACTTAGTAAAAATACAGTTCAGCTATACATAAATGTCTACAGCGGAAAACAAACATAATATGTACAATAGGAGCTGAACAACATAAAAAGAGATAAATGATAGAATCCATCTTCAGCTCCAGCTATCCAGAAAGAACCAGCTAAACCTGAAAACAAGGTTGCCCGTGTAGAAAAAGGGGCACCCGAGTTTGAAAGTGAAACAAACTACGAGTCAGTCATGGGACTGGTATGAGAAACCTACTCAACACATATATATAATTTGGCTAATCATAGGACCACGCCACTTGCGTGGAACGGGTTTACTCCATCGGATTGCCAGTGCTTTAAAACAAATCTTTCTTTTAAACAACGCAATGCATTTTATAAAAATGAAGCCATTATAAGACTCAGTTCCCATCACACAATGCAACGCAAACTGGAGGATAGAGTTTTTACCTTATAACGGCCAAAATATGCTTAATACGAAATAAACAAAAAGCATTTGATATATTGCTAGTGTTTATATGTTTTGAAAACAATTGAATCATAACTATCAATCATAGACGGCATTAATGCCCCATACCACTATGTCGCCATATATAGGTATACAATCAAAATCGCACGATGGCGTATTTGGAAATTGGATTTCCGTCTTGAACCAAGGCAAAAGATAGTCCTTACCGAATTCGTGACTCTCTAGCCCGAGCCACATGACCCAGACTCAGGTGGGCCCTTGGAGCGACAGGGCCGGTCCACCAATGTGGATTAAAATGCCTGAACAATATGTTTCCCCGCCCTTTGGGGCGTAAACGAGCCAACGAATGACTCCATCGGACCCGGATCGTCCGATCAAACCGAGGCGCCTCGCAATAGCAACAACCACATAGGTGAAAAGTATATAAATGTTAGGGCTGGTAGGTCACTGACACCACCCTAGCTAGAAAGAAACGCATGCCCTCCCTGAGGTCCTTCTCCCGTTTCTGGTTCATACCGGGGTGTGAGGCTCGCGATTCCACGTTATACACAAAGCTAAGCCACACAGGCGGTGCTTTGATCATCACCACAAGACTTTGCTTTTCAATAGAAGCCCTGATCATTTGCCACTTAGGCATGCCACACTAGCAATTCATGCCATGCGACTGATGTCCATCGATATACAACCTCTGAGCTCGTGCATTTCAGAGAAGGGCGTTAAGCAAAAGAATAAATTCTCCGCCGCCAAAACAGATGCATATTTAATAGAGATCAATCGACACAGAATAAAATCCAATGTCAGACACACAGTCCATTTACAAGTCCGTTCTGGGTCTGAACGAAACCGGAGGCACTAAATACCTCGCAAACCCATCGATCACTACGTACGCCTGGACGGTCACTACTCATTATCCATATTTCGGGGTGCCTCCCAATCAGGACCTCGGTTACCATCCAAACGAGGTGAAGATCTCCGGTCTTCGACCACCGTCTTCATCTTCGACTTTCAATCGTCGGTCAATTATTTGAAATGAGAATTAACTCGGCCTTTTCAAATAATTCACGTATATTTAGAATTTCCAATCAATTTATTTCAATGGTTAAATCATTCGACAACACCAATTTTGTTCTTTAATGTAATTTTCACACCACATTCAACCATCAAATACCACATAAATCGAGCAAATTCAGTTTATTTCCATTCCATATCGTTTATGATGTTTTATAATGATTTATCGCTATTTTTATTTATTTTAAAATAGCTAATTTATTCAAAACGACGCTTCGGGCCATAACGTGGCCGTGGCGCTGTTTTTCTTCAGATTTGATTTACACATATCTGAAAATCTAACTGTTGGATCTTCACAAAATTTACATCATTAGAAAGGGCTTTTCAAAACGAATCCAACGGTTCCAGTTTCGGGAAAATCCGACGGTCGGATCTCCCGGTACAATCGTTTGAAGTTTCGATTTCAAAATACGAACTACAGCGTCGTTATTCGATTAATATAATTATATTTATATATATATAAATATAATCGTTTCTGGCACTGTTTTTCTTCAGATTTGAATTAAACATTCCAGACAATCCAACCGTTGGATTTTTACAAGGTTGGTGCCGTTGGAAAGATATTTCCAAGGCGAACCCGACGGTTGCGGTTTCGGGAAAATCCAGTGGTCGGATTTCCCGCACTAGTTGTTTGAAATCACGGTTTCAAGACACGAACTGCACGACCACGTTTCGTTTTAATTTTATTTATATTTATATATTTATATAAATATAGTTCATTCAACAATTTCAATATCGTTTTCACTTCAAATATTTCGCTAACGCCTTTAAATTTTGGAAAATTTTGCCATAACCTCCTTTGTATGGGAGGGGCTGGGAAAATTCCCAAATAGCCACATGGGCGTCTCATGTCAAAAAGAAAAAGAAAAAGCCAAGCGGCTAGCCAACAGGCTCATAAAATCATCACCCAAACAAAACAGTAAGTGTGTACCTATTTGTCGGGCAAAAAATTTTATTCCTCTTCTCTAGCCCCTTCGCTATAACCTGTTCAATAAATATACATGTACATATATATAGTTCTTGTCACTTCTCATTTTCCATTCAACTTCATATTTGATTCCATTTGGTTTAAAAATACCATTCATTTTAATGTTGCATGCATAGGCAGAAATCATATCATTAGCTAATTAATGAATACTTCGACTCATGCATATTTATTTGAACGAGTTGCTATTTTTAACACTTCACATTTCAACGATTCATGTATATAATAAAAATGTGATTTTTATTGTAAAACAATTCATTTCAAGACACTATTATTTTATATAGTTTATATAGGTGATAAAAATAGGATTTTTATTGTAAAACAATTTATTTCAAAACAGGATTATTTTACATAGTTCACATAGATGATAAAAAGGTGATTTTTATTGTAAAACAATTTATTTCAAAATATGAATACCATTCAACACATGAATTTCAATTCAATGAATGAATATCGATTCAACACATGAAGGTTTTCTATAGTTCCTATATATAGATAAAAATGTGATTTTTATATTTAAAACATGAAAACCATTCAACACATGAATTTCTAATCAACGAATGAATATCGATTCAACACATGAAGGTTTTCTATTCAACGAATAAATATAGTTTTAGCAAATGAAAATAATTCAAACACATGAATATTATTCAAAATTTCGGCAGCATAACGGCAGGGTAGTTAAAACCGGGACCGTCCCTAGTACGGCTCCTCGCTCTACCTTAAAACCTCACGGTTTTTGACAATGTGAATCATGCATCTAGTTCGCACGCAGGCGGCATGTATATATTTATTTCATTTCCACAAACTAATCCTATGTGGTTTCAACCAAATATTTATCAACCACAAACGGGTATTTTTCAACCACAATCAATCAATATCAACCACAAATAATCCCAAACAACCATTCGCTATCAATCAATTTTCACACCAATCACAATCAATAAATATCGTCCATGGTTTGTGGACGAGGGGCGTACATATATATATATATATATATATATATATATATATATATATATATATAGCAATTCACTTCTATTTCAACACATATATAATTTTTACAACGCATATATAACTTATACATCGAACATACAACTTATACAAGAGGTGTACAACGCTTATATAACTCGTACATCGACTATATAATTTATACATCGTCGTTTTCCATATTTTTTTATAAATTAGAAATCTCACATTGGGCTCCACACCACCAAAAATAGCAGAAGGCTCAGAAAAATACGCGGTCTCTTCTAAAATGTAGAAGGCGTCCACACGGTCACGATGTTTCCTGTTTCATCGAATTTCGTTAACATAGCAAAAAGATATGATTTTTCGAAGTTTGCAACGGTTTTAAACTGTTAAAATCAGTTTTAAATTAAAACAGCCGATACCTTTCAGAAATCTTCAAAACTAGGTTTGAATTTTTCGATCAATCCGAAGCACGATATGCCGATCAGCCTGTGCCACGTCGACGAGCTTGGGGAGGCGCACCTGCACCCCTGACGGTGGCGAACTCGGTGGTCGGAATCAGGCGCGGCGGCGAAGTGAAGGCGGCGACTTCTCGGCGTCCGTTTTCCCAAAATACACAATGAAAAAATCGAAACTAGGTATGGATTTGAAGATCTCGAGGAGCTCTACAAAATCTTCAACTGGAGGAGGGGCTAATTTTGCATGGTTTGGTCGGAAATTGGATGGGAACGGCGAGGAGGGTTTTCGCCGTCGTTCGGTTGTTACGGGGAGAGAGAAAAAAGGATTTTTCTATTTTTTTTATTTGAATTCTGATTGGTCCGTGGAGTTTTAAAGGGGTTTTCTGACACGACCACCAATCTAAACCCAACGACTGTCGTCCCTAGCGTTTTACCCCCATTCTGAACACAATGGGATATGTTTAGAAGGCCCATTCGAATGTTTCAGTCAGTTTTCCTTCAAATTAAAATATAAAACATTCAATATTTAATTTGAACGTACATTTCAATTTGCCAGGGCCACAAACTGATTCGAAAAATTCCAGAAAAATAAATCTAGCTATGTTTTGACGATACGGTCCCAACAAAACAAGTTTCGTCGAATTAAGAGGCTGTTTGCAAAAAGGCCCATTTTTGGTCGATCCAATTTAACTACAATTGACCAAAACACTATTTCCTTTGCCACGCAGACATGCTAGCTTCAAAAATTATGAAATTTGAAACCTAGCAATAACTTCACATCCCGGATCCAACAAAAGTGGTTTCGTCGAATTCCGAGGTCGTATGCAAAATGGCCAATTTCTCGGGCTATATAAAATCCATAGCGACCCTTTTGAAAATTCATTCGGCCATAACTTTTGCTTTCCGCTATGAAAATTCGATTTTTCAGATTCGTTAGAAAGGTATTCACTAACAGATTTAAATATTTTTGGTTTCACTAAAATCCGTTTTGTTTTGCACCCGGTACAGTCCGACAAAATTTGAATTCAAATTTTGAAACTGCAGCGCCATTTCAGGCCTTGTTTATAATTATAATTAATTATATTCGTTTTCAATTGTCGATTCAACTCACTTTTCATCTCTATTATTTAAAATATTTATTTTAAATATTTAAAATTCATTATTTTAGCCAATTTAAAAAATTTAAATTGGTTCAGATTTTCTGGGTCGTTACACTGCTGGATATGCCAGTCGAGTCCGGGCAGACTTCCACCACAAATGCAACCTAACCTCATGTCAAAAGTGCAATTATAATTTATAATTGTAATTATTTTACTGAAAAATATTCATTATTTTAAAATATTCTTTATTTAAAATATCTTTATTCTAGAATATTCTTAATTTAAAATATCCTTTATTCTAAAATGTCCTTTATACTAAATTGTTATTTATTTTACAATAATCTTGTTACCAAATATTCTTTATTTCTGAATCAGAATGCGACTCAATCAAATACCATATAATTTCAGTTATATGGATTTCAAACATCGCATGTATATAACAATAATGAGAAATAATCAATAAACAATCCATTCACATCCAGAGTGAAATTTTGTAATTTTGTGAGCATTAAAATAATTAAATAAATAACCCTCATCACAAACTGTCAATCCATCGATTGACAATATCTAAATATTGGGACTAGCGTGTGACAAATGACATCCTAATACCCGTGTGAGGTTTTCAAACAACAACAATTTATATAAATAAATCATTGGTTAATAAATTTAACCAATTCTAATTCAATTTGAATTATTTTCTATTTAACGAATTTTCTTTTGTTTAAATTATAAATAATTATTTATAATTTAATTTCACTACCATAATAACATTTTAATGATAATGTATTAAATCTAGCACGAATCATATTTTAACGTATGATAAATTTTCTAATAAAATGACGTTTCTAATTAAATGACATATTTATTTACAAAATATGTTTTAATCTAAATGACATATTTATTTGACAAATATGTTCTAATCTAAATGACATATTTATTTGACAAATATGTTCTAATCTAAATGACATATTTATCTGACAAATATGTTTTAGTCTACATGGCATATAAAAATGTAAATTTTAATATGTATACAAATCTAATGTATACATGACATATATAAATGTTAATTTTATCTTTGACAATCATAAGTGACATTTCTAAATGAACATAATTGAACTTCATTTTCTAACAATTCTAAATGAACATAAATGATACTTCATTTCTGACAATTCTAAATGAACATAAATGACGTTTCTGAAAGAACAAAAATGATATTTCTAAATGAACATAAATGATACTTCATTTCTGACAATTCTAAATGAATATAAATGACATTATATCTTTGACAATTTTAGTACAATAAAAGTGACATTTTTATTTTACAAAACATGAACCTAAATAAATGTCATGTTTATTTTACAAAACATAATCCTAATACAATGGCATGTTTATTTCAACATAACATATACTAAAACATGTTATCGTGGAATCAACCATGCTATGTAAATAGAATGTTTGTTCTACACAAGAAACCGAAGTCCTTAAAACATGTATTAAAAAATTGGGCGAAAAGGAAATTTGGTAGAGGCGCTAAGCTACCTGATAAGCTTGCTGAACAATTGCTTTCTCTTCAATCCGCCTTACTCAACGATGTATCCAATTTGGAGCTTGCTGCCCAAGAAAGTCGCATTTCTCAGAAGCTTAAGGAAGCTATGTACACCGAGGCGCTTTTGAAGAAGCAGAAAGCAAGATTGCAATGAATACATGAAGGCGATAGGAATACTTCATATTTTCATAGTGCTCTCAAGGCGAAACACAATAGAGAAAATATCTTCTCCATTTATGATACTGACGACCACCTTTTTACCACATAAGAAGGGATTCAACATACTTTTATAAGGTACCTTTCTTCCTTATTTGGCAACGAGCAACTTTTTATGCCATACTTTAATAATTTAAACCCATCTATTCTTCCCAAACTGAACCAATCCGACTATGATGACTTAAGATCAATTGTCACCATGGAAGAAATCAAAGATGCCATGTTTTCTTTGAATAAGAATTCTTGTGGTGGACCCGATGGATTTAATGCCAATTTCTATACCACATGCTGGAACATTATTGGCAATGACGTGTGTAGGGCTATCTCGAATTTCTTTTTAAAGGCCAAACTTATGGATTCGTATAATAATACAATGCTGGCTTTGATCCCTAAGGTTAAGAATGTTAATCTTGTGCATGATTTTAGACCGATAGCATGTTGCAACACTTTATACAAATGCATTGCCAAAATCATCGCTAACAGATTGAAAAAGGTCCTTCCTAGCTTAATTTCCCCATACCAAACTGCTTTCTTATCTAAAAGGAATATATTAGACAACGTTCTCATGGCGCATGAGTTACTTAAGGGTTACGAAAGGAAAAACATTTCTCCTAGGGCTATGCTAAAACTTGATATTAAAAAAGCTTTTGAATCTTTGCATTGGGATTCCATAACTAGAATTTTATCATATGAATTTTCCTCCCAACATTATATCCTGGATACATGCTTTCTTATCTTCTGTTCATTTCTCCATCAATATTAACGGAAACAATGTTGGTTACTTTAAAAGAATAATTGGAATAAGACAGGGAGACGCCATGTCTGCATACATTTTCATTATTGTGATGGAACTTCCCACGAGATTATTTGACAAAGCCGTAGGTAATAATGAATTCCAGCTCCATCCTAAATGTAATGATCCCATTATTACTTCTCTTCTTTTTGCGGATGATTTGATTGTTTTTTGCAAACCTAACAATGATACCATGATTAATATCATGAGTATACTAAAGAAATTTTACAGGATTACCGGTTTAGAAATCAATCTTGCTAAATCTGAACTATAACATCGCTGGAGTCCCTACTGAAGTCGCTAATGAAATTCAAGAAATTATCGGGCTTAGCAGAAATCAAAATGCTACAACTTACCTTGGCCTATCCCTCACAACTTCAAGAATCACTACTGCACAATGTCTCCCTTTATATGAAAAGATTCTGAGTAGGCTTGAATGTTGGTCCATTAAGATGCTCACGCAAGCAGGTAGGCTGATTTTAATTAAATCCGTTATTATAGCTGTAAGGACCCGTAACTTCCCCGTGAAGGAAAGAGTGGATACTTTGAGAACAACACACAAATGAACGCAGACGGAAGAACATTTCATTGTTATTACAACAATTCCATCAGAATACAAGAATATACAGAGTATAAATGAATAATTACATTCGATAAATATCAGAGATTACAATAAATTACATAGCAGCGGAAAAATAATACAAAACACAACTGAAGGTGATATACGGATACAGAGCTTTCCGGATATCATTCCAGCTGTAAGACAGGATCTTGTGAATATAAATCTGCAAAACCAAAACTACTAGCTGCCCGTGCGGAAAATAGGGGCACCCAGAGTTTAGGTTAAAACAATAAACTCCAGGTCAGTCATGTGACTGGTGTGAGAACTAAAACAGTTATTAAAACTTTATTTTAAAAGAGAGTAATTCAAGGGACCACGCCGTATAACACGGAACGGGTTTCCTCAAAAGAATACTAGTGCATAGAATAAACAACGCAATGCTTTTTCGAAAAATGAAGCTATTATAAGACCCAGGTCCCATCACACAATGCAACGCAAGCCGGAGGATAGGGTTTTCCCTTATAATAGCCAAACATGCTTGGTACGTTTAAAACAAATCATTTGATACTATAATAAGTGTATAGTGTCAAAACAATTTCAATCATAAATATAAATCATAGACGGCATAGCATCCCATGCTACTATGTCGCCATACTAGGCTCTACAAATAAAACCGAGATACACGTATTGGAAATTGGATTTCCGTCATGAGTCGAGGCAAGGGGCAAGCTCCTCTCCGCGCTCGAGACACTCTAGCAAATGCCTCAGGGCTACGCACTCTGGGCAACCCAGGATTCGGCTGGGCCGGTCCTCACTTACGTTAGAGGATTAGTTATTCTTGAACACACGTTTCCCGGTCCTTACAGACCTATAATCGAGGCGCCTCATTCCAACAACCACAAAGGTGAAAAGTATATAAATGTCAGGGCTGGTAAGTCACTGACACCACCAAAGCTAGAAAGAAACGTCGTGCTCTCCCAGCGGTCCGTATCCCGTTTTTAACTCATACCGAGGTGTGAGGCTCGCGAATTCACGTTATACACAAAGCTGCCACGTAGGCCGTGCTTTGATCATCGACCACAAGACTTTGCTTTTCAACAAAAGCCTTGATCATTGCATCTTAGCGTGCCACACAGGCAATTCATGCCATGCGATTGATATCTATCGATATATAACCTCTAAGTTCGTACGTCTCAGAGAAGGGCGTTAAGCAAGAGAATAAATTCTCCGCCGCCAAACAGATATATATTTAATAGAAATCAATCAACACAGAATAAAATCCAATGTCAGACACACAATCCATTTACAAGTTCGTTCTGGGTCTGAACGAAACCGGAGGCACTTTCCTCGCATATCCATCCATCTCCAAGTACGTCTGGACGATCACCAACTATTTCCATCCTCTTGGGTGTACAGCCCAATCAGGATCGTCAGTAATAATCCAAACGATGTGAAGACTTCCGGTCTTCAACCACCGTCTTCATCTTCGACATATCGCCGAATCGGTTATTCAGAATGGGTATAAACCCGGCCTTTCCGAACAACCCGCGTATATTAAAAACAAATGTTACACAAACACAACATACGCCTCATTCCAATTCAGAATATTCTTTTATTCACAAAATCTCAATTTTAGGGAAAGGTTCCCATTAATTTTATCCAAGATAAATTCTTTAAAATTTATCCTGTAATCTTCCTTTGGATGTCGTTTCAAACCAAATTATGGTTTTTCTAAACTAGTCGAGATTAGCGAACCACACCGAAGTAATTATTTATTTTATTTCCCAATCCCAACCTATTCATCCCATGAAGCAAAACTGGTAATACTCCATATCTAACACCACGGTGTTATCGGTAAAATTAATTACCATTTCACGTTCAAATCTAATTAAAGATTTAACTATCGCTTTGGAGCAAAACTGGTAATACTCCATTCTCGCTCATTTCTAAATTTGGTAATTTAGATTACAAATTCACATTTCAATCTAATTGCAGATTCGTTAAAACTCCTCTTACTGGGTTAAAGAACTAGGTGTTATTTAAAACACAGTTCACGACAAACCCAAATCACATTCTATTTGTTATCGGGTTAAAGAACTAGTGTTATTTAAAACACCGTTCACGATAAACCCATTTCAAATCCAATTAAATATATTAGAAATTCCGATTAAATAAAACCCCTTTTTAAATGTAATTTATTTATTTTAAAATAATTGGGTTTTAAATTTAGTTCAAAACAAGTTCATTTCGATAAAAATCTATTTTTATCTTTTCAAATATGGAGTTTTCCACCCCAATTTTTCTCAAATCACTTCTTATGATTTTACACAAATTATTACTATTTTTAATAATTTTATCAAGGCCCGTACAGTCGATTTCCATCAATGGCCATCGAACTGCACTTACAGCGACCTTTTTCAAATTTGATTTGGACGTATCTCCAAATCCAACCGTTAGATTTAGAATTTCAAATATTCGTTAGAAAGCTCTTTTCGATACGAACCCAGCGGTTCCGGTTTTAGGAGAATCCGACGGTCGGATCTCCCGTAATGTCCGTTTGAAATAAATGGTCGAAATTCGCGAACTGCCGCGGCGCGGCGCGTTCTATTCAGGCCATTATATTATATATATAATATATATAATATATATTTCGTCGATTTCTATTTAAAACGAATTTTATAAATAGTTTTAAATTCGTTTCAAAATCAATTTCAACTGCTATTTCAATTCAAATCAAAATTAATTTTCTTCTTATAAATTCGTTTTAAAATTCATTTCTATTCAATTCAAATTTCAATTCAATTTGAATTCGTTTCAATTCGCTTTCTATTCAATTTGAATTCGTTTCCAATTCGATTCAATTTCAAAGTCGTTTTCTATTCGATTCAATTCAAATTGGTTTTCTATTCGATTCAATTCAAATTGGTTTTCTATTCGATTCAATTCAAATTGGTTTTCTATTCGATTCAATTCAAATTGGTTTTCTATTCGATTCAATTCAAATTGGTTTTCTATTCGATTCAATTCAAATTGGTTTTCTATTCGATTCCATTCAAATTGGTTTTCTATTCGATTCCATTCAAATTGGATTTCTATTCGATTCGAATTCAATTCCTTATATATTCAATTCGAATTCATTCTCTATTCAATTTGATTCAAATTTCATTTCAAAATATTCGATTTCGAAATCACTTTTCAATATCATTTTAAAATGAGTAAAATCGATATAAATATCGTTCACATCTAAATGGCATCAATCTAATCAACACGGCTTCATATATTTCTATTTTCAAATATTCTATTTCAAATATTTCTATCTCAAATATTTCTATTTCAAAATATTTCTATTTCAATATACGACTCTATCTCTTTGTCAACACACGACTAATCTCAACGAATGAGTACCGTCCACGTGTGACTATTTTGTTATTTAATATATTTTACGAAAATTAAGGTATCTATCGTTTGATATTAAATCAGACTCCAACCGTTAATTAGTAAGAGAACGATTCCCTGAATATTAACCCCGAAGGCCGAAACCAACATCAGATTAATATCTAGGAGACCACTCATCTTATCTATTTTCCAGTCAGTTTCTAATTTTATATATGATAAAGATGTAGATTTTATTTTTAAAATATTTCGTTCAATACATGACTAATCTCAACGAATGAGTACAGTCAACACATGAACCTTTATTTTCCATTATTCTTTATTGGAGTGAGGCCCAATCAATCACCATATAAAATTAATTATATGGATTTTCATACAACACACGTATATAATAGCATTGAAAAATAATCAACCATCAACCAAAGTGCACTACACTGTATAAGCATCAAATATAGATATCTAACGCTTATAACAGCCTGTCAATCAATCGATCGACATATTTAATCAATCAGGATGAGTGAACTTCAAATTTCATCCCAACACCCGTGTGGGGTTTCAAACAATCAAACACAGATTTTATTTGTGCAGTTGGGCGATGTGTAAAATTTATCGACCCAATCAATGTCAGTCAAATCAGTGTACATAAACAAACCGTCTGGTTTGTAAATGAATATTTTTATTTTATTCACTTTCACGTTAAAAATTATATTTTTAACGATAAAATATTTTATTTCAACACATGAATTTCTATTCAGTTCATTTACAAAATAAAAACGATATTTTTATTTTTCTAACATATTTTAGAAAATTTCGGCGGCATAACGGCACGATGCTAGAAACGGGACGAGGCCTAGCCTTATCCCCGGTCTAGTGAAGGCCCACGCCATTCACACATCAATCAAATCAATTCATTTCCCCAAACAATTCAATTTCAATCAAATAATCTAACTAATTTTTGCAATCAAACAAACAAGTCCATGGTCTGTGGACGATTGTGTCGGGTGCTACTAAGCACCGTCTGCATCCTAGTATATATATATAACTAGAAAAGAAATTGAAGAGTGAGAAATTCTCACCGAAAGCTATCCAATACCACGACTCTTCATTGATAGAAATCTTCAACGTTCTCGCCTTTTATCGCTTTCGTTGCTCGCTTTCACTACATATGTAAAAATTGAATTTTTACTTCGCTATTCAATATATAAAAATCGAATTTTTACTTCTTTATTCAATATATAAAAATTGAATTTTTACTATGTTGCTATATAGATAAAAATTCTATTTTTACTTTATATATTTCGCCTTTATAAAAATAAAGATTTCGCCTTTTCAAACATCACTATAAAAATCACATTTTTATTTTGCTACCTATATAAAGATGATATTTTTAATATTCCTAACATGAAAAAAATTATATTTTCAATTCTCTACCTAAACAAAAATCATATTTTTACATCTTCTACTTGATAAAGATTATATTTTTAACACTTAAAAAATATATAAATCATATTTTTACTTCGTCTATATAGTAAAGACTATATTTTTAATACCTTAAAAATATAAAAGTCATATTTTTATTACTTTAAAAATATAAAAATCATATTTTTACTCTTCTACAATATAAAAGATTATATTTTTATTATCTATATAATATGAAAATTATATTTTCTTTCGCATTTAAAATCTAAGCTTTATATATTTCAAAAACAACATTCTTTATAAAAATTTCAAACCAATGTTCTTCATAAAAATTGAACTTTTATTTCATAATCCTATGTATAAAAACAATAAAATCAGTTTTTTTATTCCTAATGAAATCAGTTTTTAAAATAAATAAAAATCAGTTTACTTACAGAGGGGGCTGACGCGGCGGTAGGCAGAGGAGGAGGTGCGGCTAGGGTTGTTGGAGGCGGAGGAGGATGGTGGAGCGGTCGGAGGGGTATCGCGAGGCTAGGGGGGACAGCTGCGTCGGTTCTTCGATTGGGGGGGGGGGGTTCCTTCGCGCCGCCTCTGGCGAGGAGGGGGGGTCGCGACTACCGCAGGTGGAGGGGGGCGTCGCGAGGTCGGCGCCGCTGGGGGCTGGCGGCTCGATTCCGATTTTTGTTTTTGTTTTTTTTTTCTTTTTTTCTCCTCTTATGAACGAATGAAATGGGGGGCCAGAGAGAAGTTAAGGGGGGGAGGAAAGAGAAATTTTTTTCTTTTATTATTTTAATTACCAAAATATTGACTTTTACATACGACCTCTAAACGAGGCCCACCGCCTGTCGTCCATAGCGTTTTACCCCCATTCCGAACACAATGGGATATGCATCGCAAGCTGATTTGATCGTTTCGGTCAGTTTCCGTTGAATTTACATTTAAATCACTATATTGAATTTTAAACGTACATTTCAAATTACCGGGGTCCCATACTAACTCTAAAAATTCCATAAAAATATTTTCTAGCTTCGTATTGACGATACGGTCCTAACAAAACTAGTTTCGTCGAATTCTGAGACCGTTGGAAAAATGGCCAATTTCCAGTCGATTAAAATCAACTGAAACTGGTCAAACGCGTTTTCCCTTGCCACGCTCACATATTGATTCAAAAAATTATGAAATTTGAAACCTAGCAATAAATTGGCACTGCGGATCCAACAAAAGTGGTTTCGTCGAAATCCGAGGTCGTTTGCAAAATTTCCATTTTTAAGGGCCTGAATTCCATAGCGACAATTCAGAATTTTCAACTGGACATATCTTTTGATTCTCGCTATGAAATTTTGATTTTTCGGATTCGTTGGAAAGATATTCTCTAACAGATCCTAATGTTTTTGGTTTCACTAAAATCCGGTTTATTTTGCACCCGGTACATTCAATTGAAGTTTGAAATCGAATTATCGAACTACCGCGCCATTTTCAATTCCTTTTATAATTATATATAATTATTCATATTCTAACGACAACGTATATAATATATATGTTCGAATTATATTCAAAATAAATTTCTCGTCAATATTATTTAAAATAATCTATTTTAAATATTCAAAATTCGCCAAAATTGCCAAAATAAAAATTTTAAACTGGTCCAGATTTTCCGGGTTATTACAATAGCTATGCACTCTTATTGGTCTAGAACCTACGTCCTTCCATAGAAACTTTTAAAAATGATTAAAACAGCCTTCATGAGGTTTTTTTGGAAGGGTAGCATTCATGTTAAATATTCGCCTCCAATTTCTTTCAAATATGTTGAAAAACCTATAGCGTATGGTGGTTTAGGCATTATTAACACTGTTAAGTGGAATAGAGCCGCTTTTGTGAAACATATCGACAATTTTCTTAAACAATTTTGATAGTATTTGGGTTGCATGGTCTAAAAACCACGTCGTTAACTATCAAAACTTCTGGACCATGGAACCCCCTCCTAACTTAAGCTGGATCTGGATATGCATTTTTAAGATAAGAACCACTCTCCTTCCTCTATTTAAATACAATGCCACGGCTTTCATGAACATAAAATTCTGGCATGACCCATGGATAGAGCATGGGCTTATTCTCAACAACGTCGTGCCGCATAATGAAATTTTTTTGTTCGGCATACATGACCTGGCTTCCGTTGCTAGCTTAGTGAACAACAACAGTTTCTCATTACCGAGAGTTGCATCGCTTGGCTGCACAATGTACTGGCGTAAAATTAATGCCTTGCTGCCATCGGCTCCGAGCAACATCAGATCATCTTGGGCTTTGATAGGTGAGAAGTACTCTATTAAACCTTTGTACATGTTCTTTATGGATGTCAAAAACCCGCCTCTATGCAGGTGGCAGTCAATTATTTGGAAAGGTAACAATGAGGCTAAGGAGAATTTTTTTTATATGGAAAGTTATTCACAATGCCTTGTACACAAAAGCCAAAATGGTAGCAAGAGGAATAAACACGTCTATATACTGTACTTTCTGCCATGCTGAGCCTGAGGATATGGGTCATTTGTTCTTTGAATGTGAGCACGTTAAAGAAATATGGAGTGAAGCAATGGTCAAAGCTAGAAGAGACGACACAGCACATCATAGTGCGGAAGAATGGAGTACGATTCATTATCCCATTGGGAAAGGAAATGTGCAGGCCAAGCTCATCAATTATGTTCTGAAGAAATTCATTTATACCATTTGGAAAATATGTAATGCCAGGATTTTCTCACCTGAAAAAGTAGTACCCGAGAACCTGATGGAAATGCATGTTATGCGCAAGATAAGGAATGGAATACAGCCGACGCCGCAAGTTTTTGACCCTGGTATTTGGACTTGATGATGCTGTTTATCTCGCTTGAAAATCTGGCTGTTTTTTGTGTCTTTTTGTTTGTTTTCTCTAGTGTTTGATAACCTTGTCGCTATGTCTTTCTTTTGTTCTCTGTTCATTGTTACTCTATAATCTTTCTCTGGTTATCAATAAAGTGGTAGGGGACCACTCAACCCCGTCGGCTTTACCAAAAAAAAAACATATACTAATAAAACGACATGTTTTATTTAACACAACAAATACTAACAAAATGACATGTTTTGTTTTAACATAATGTATACTAATAGAATGACATGTTTTATTTAACGAACAATATGCTAACAAAATGACATGTTTTATTTAATAAACATTCCTATTAAAATGGCATGTTTTAGTCTAAATAATTTTTTTTAACTAAAATGTTATTTTTAGTCTAAATGACATTTCTATCTAAAATGATCTTTTAATTCTAATGTACATTTTCTAACAAAATGTTCATTTTATTCTAATGTACTTTTTGTAACAAAATGTTCTTTTTATTCTAGTGTACATTTTATAACAAAATGTTCTTTTTATTCTAATGTACATTTTATAACAAAATGACATTTATAACATGAAATTCCTAAATGAATGATATTTTTATATTAACATAACGTTTTAAATAAATGAAATTTATAACATGATGTATAATTATTCTAATAAATGACAATTTAATATTGTCAATCCTAATTCAATAAAAGATGACAAATTTATATTGACAATTCAAATTCAACAAAAGACGAAAATTTATATAGTCAATTCTAATTTAACAAAGGACGACAAATTTATTTTCTAACATAAATGAAAAATTTAATTTCTAACATAAATGACTAATTTAATTCCTAACATAAATGCCCAATTTAATTTCTAACATAAATGACCAATTTAATTTCTAACATAAATAACCAATTTAAATTCTAACATAAATGACCAACTTAAATTCTAACATAAATGACAAATTTATATTACATGAATACTTTTTTTATATTTTATTCATAAAATAAAAATGTAACATTTTATAACTAAATGGCAATTTTAATCCAATGCAACATTTTATAACTAAAATGTTATTTTTTTCTAAATGACATATTTTACTAAAATGACATTTTTACATGTCACGACATTATTCTAACATAAATGATGACATTATTCTAACATGACATTACTAAAACAAAATGATATCTTTATTATGACATTTTTAAATAAATGACATTTTTAAATAGATGACATTACTAGTGACATTTTTAATCTAAATAAACGCTTCTAAACAAAAATGTTATTTTTATTTACATAGCAAATTTCTATCAAAAATGTTACTTTTCCCTAATGAATAACATTTATAACAACAATGTTATCTTAATCTCTAATGCATAACATTTGTAATAAAAATGTTATCTTAATTCTAATGCATAACAGTCGTAACAAATATGTTACTTTAATCCTAATGCATAACATCTATAACCAAAAATGTTATTTTAGTTTTGGCAATAATCTAATTTAACAAACTGACATTTTTATTTTTTCAATTTTAATACAACAAAGTTTACACTTTTATGTTGTCAATTCTAATACAACATTAATATTCCATCATATCAACAAAACAACAAATAGCATCAAACAGTTAGATCATGTACCATAAACAACATGAATTTTAACAGCAAATAAATACAGATTTCCAATGCATAACAATCTGTTTCAATTTTAAATTTTAAAAAAATAAGAAATCTCACTGAAAGCTTTCCACTTCACCAAAAATTGAGACGAGATCTAAATCTGTTTCAGTGGTTCCATGTTGTAGTACTCTTCATGACAGTTCCAACACAACTAACGATCCGCAAAACGGACCTCGTATAAATAGATATGTATTTTACAAACATTGATTCCAAAATTAAAATAATTAATTATCCTTCAATTACCATCATCCCTTTATCGTTTATAGCTGTAACATGAAACCCATTTGCTCCCATCGAACATTCACGTCACGCCACCATTACAGGATCTCGAATGGCATCCCTCTTCACCACGTCAGAGCCCCTACTGTGTGCCATCATCGCCTGCAACCACCACCAGTTCGGTGGTCCTCATACGTCGACAAAGGGGTGCGAACGGATCGGGCTTACTGCTAAAATTCGAACTCTCCTCTTCATAATATATGATCTCCACCGCATAACCCAAAGTTCTCGAGACCCTCTTTCATTTTTGCTTTGGAAATTTCGAATTTTACTGAATGGATTCAAAGAAAAGAGGAAAGGAATTTAGGAGTGTTAGGGCCATTGATAAAGAACATGGCGGCGGCTTGGAATAAGAATTAGGGTTTAGTTTTGACCGTATATATTAGGTTATATTTATATTAAATAATAATTAATTTAATAGGTGTTTACCTTGCCTTTTTTTCTTGTATTTATAAAAGGGATAAAATATGGCATATATGCATATGAGAGGAAGAGAGAGAACATATAAGAAATAAAGAATATAAATGAAACGCATGCAGCCTTTATTATTATCATTTTCATTATCCTTTTTCCTTCTTTATTTTTTTCTTGTAATGAATGACATGATTCTAATTTCCATTGATTATAATTTCAAATTTTATTTATTTATTTTATGAATGAGGCGACTTTCCCTTTTTTCTTTCTTTATTTGGTTATATATTTTTACTTTATTCCTTACTTGTGTCCCTACATATGTTTTATGTTACAAGGGAAATAATTTGGCTAAGGTGGCTTATTTATTTCTCATTTCTTATTTTCATCACTTACGTTAGTTGAAAATTATATTTTTAACTAACCAATAACTACTCCATAGCATGTAAATTTTATCCATTATATATATATATATAAATTTATCATTATTATTTTTAACAAATAAACATTTATTTCATTACCCTAATGTGTCTCTTCACATATAGTAGGTTACAAAGGAATTAAATTAGCTGACTAGGCAAGTGTTAATCTAATCAATGTTTATCTCCTATTCAAAAATTCAAAAGAAAAACATAAGGAAAGGAAAATCAGGAATGTAATTAATGCATGATTTATTGTTTATTGCCAATTGTTAGACAATTTCTAACTTCTTAATTTTCAAAACATATAATATTAATGTTTCAAAATTTAAGGAACCAATTCAATGCTCATGCAAGCACAAATAAAAAGAAGTTGATTTGTTTTTGGAGAGAAATGATAATAGGAAAAGAAAAAAGAAAAAGAAATAAGGGGATGTAAATTTAAGAAATTAGAATACATGCGTGAAAATTGAAGAGAAATAAGTTAATAGAATGAAGAGTAATAAATTAATAGATAAATAAAAGAAATGAATGTGTAATTAATGGAGAGTGGTGAGAAAAGAGGTAGTGAATTTGATGAAGTTAGAAAAAGATAGGTAAGCTAAATAAACTTGCATGAAATATGAGTGAGCAAATAAATTATGTTTTGATTTTATTATTAATTATCATAAAACTCTTATATTAAAGATTTTAACAAAACAATGACTCAACTACTATATTCTTTTATTATCAATTGTTTGAAGTTAATTATTACAAATATACTTACAGCTTGATACTAATTTCAGTTGTAATGAATCACTATTTATCTAATTACAAATAATTGTTTATTAGAAATAAATTTCAAATCATACATAAATAACATCATAATTTTATTTAAATGATTTTTTTTAAATGGAAATTTTAGTTTCTGATGCATTTTCTGTCAAAATTTCTTAAAATAAAATTTTAAATTGGTTCAGATTTTCCTGGTTGTTACAGTTTGCTCTTAAACCATCATACTTTAAAATGAGTATACGTTTCTTCTTACAGTCTCTTAAGGTTTAATTTTATAGTTTCCCCTTGTTCTTATAAAATTCCAATATACGTTCATTCTCTTATTAAATTTCGTATATAATTGATAAGTCAATTTCTAGTTATCAAAATTTCTTGAATTTTTCTATCTCCTTAAATTTCTGGAAATTTTCGCCAGCGTCTCCTTTATACGGATCACTAGGTACAACTACAAATTGCCTCTCTGGCCCCTTTCCATTCAAAAAGAAAATCAAAAACCCAACAGGATTTTCAAATAGGCTCATAAATCTCATATTCAATTAAATACATACATCTTTTATCAGGCATTTGTGACGACCCGAAATCCCAACCGGCTTAAACCGAACAAGAAGACGGGCTATTTTGAAAAAAATGCATCAGAACACAAAACAAGAGAACATTTCATTGCTATTACAAGAAATTACATCAGAGTACAAAATATTAGAGAATAAATTACAACAATGCAGCAGAAATAAAAATGTATAAATACAATGCATAGCGGGAGTGCATCAACTAACACAAATGAAAGAAATATGTGAATACAAAGCTTTTCGAACATAGCTCCAGCTATAAACCAGGATGTTGTTAAATAAACATCTGCAAAACCAGAACTACTAGCTGCCCATGTGGAAAATATGGGCCACCAAATTTTAGGTGAAAATAATAAACTCCAGGTCAGTCATAAGACTGGTATGAGAACTAAAACAGTTATTAACTTTTATTTTGAAGTTGGATAAATCATAAGACCACACCATATGTCACGGAACGGGTTTTCTCTACATGAATACCATTTTTAAAACAAATACAATGCAATGCTTTTTGAAAAATGAAGCTATTATAAGACTCAGGTCCCATCAGAAAATGCAACGCAAGCCGGAGGATAGGGTTTTACCTTATAATAGCTAAATATGCTTGATATGCGAAATTAAAATCATTTGATATTATTACTAGTGTATAGTGTACAAAATAACTTCGAATATAAATGTATCAATCACAGACGGCATAATACCCCATCATACTATGTGGCCATATAGATTTACAACTGAAATTGAAACTCGCGCATAGGAATTTGGGTTTCCATCTATGAACCGAGGCATAGGATATTCCTCAACTGAATTCGAGACACTCTATCCCATACCTTAGGGACATAATGCATCGACCCTTAGGAGCGGCAAAGCCGGTCAACCGTCATTGATTCGGATTTCTCCATATATAATACGTTCCCTGGTCCTATCGGACCTTAAAACCTAGTATGTATGTCGACCATCTTAGTTAGTATGTCGACCATCAAAGGCCTTTGTACGACCATATCTGAGGTACCTCACTACCCATCATCCAACATCCACATAAGTAAAATTACTGGTCTCCATACCATGACACCACTCGTAGCTAGAAAGCAACGTATGTCCATTTCCTTACCGTCCTTCATCCCGTTTTCAGTTCATACCGGGGTATGAAGCTCGCGAATTAACGCTACACAAAGCTATGCTATATTAAAGAGATGCTTTGATCACAAACACAAATCTCTTCTTTTCAACAAAATATTTGATCCACGCATCTCAACATGCCACATTGTCATTCCATACCATACCATTGATTTCACAAATATGTAACCTATGAGCTTGTATGTCTCAGAGAAGGGTGTTAAGCAAAGAGAATAAATTCTCCACCACCATACAGATATATATATATTTATTTATTTAGTAGAGATCAATGAATATAGTGTGAAGTACAATGTCAGACTTACAATCCATTTACAAGTCCATTCTGGGTCTGAACGAAACCGGAGGCACCTTATTCCTCATACCATATGTCCAATGCAGGAGAGGTCCTCGCATATCCGATCAATATCTAAGTACGTCTGGGTGACCACCACTTATAACTTCGTCTCGGGTGTACAACCCAATCAAGACATTAGTAATTATCCTAATGATGTGAAGATCTCCGGTCTTTAACTACTGTCTTTAAATCTTCGACTTTTAATCGTCGTATCCATTATTCAGAATGGATTACACTTGGTCTTTCCGAATAACTCGCGTATCTTATAATCAAGTGATATAAAAACACATCATATCCTCATTCCAATCCAGAATATTCTTTTATTCAAATATTCTTATCTTTGGGAAAGACTCCCATCAATTTTATCAAAGATTATCTCTTTTAAACTTATTGTTTAATCCATTCCTTGGAAATCATTTCAAAAGATTTTGTTATATCTTTTCATAATATAAACCAAATTAAGGTTTATAAAGCTGGTTGGGATTATCGAGCCTTACCGAAGTAATTAATTTTATTATCCCAATCCCAACCTATTTATCGCATGGAGAAAAACTGGCAATACTCCATGTCTAACACCCATTGTGTATTTGGAACGCTCCAAATCTACTTAAAGATTTAATTATCGTATGGAGTAAAACTGGTGGTACTCTATCTCAAACACTTCTCGTATTTGGTAAATTTAATTACCCATTTCCCATTTTAATCTAATCAAAGAATCATTAAAGCTCCAACTTAGTTTTAATCTTTAAAATCATGATTTAATGATTATTCAACTTTGGGGAAATTAATCTTGCCTTCACTTGGGTTAAAGAACAAATGTCATTCAAAACACCGTTAATTATTAACCTAAAATCCTATTCCATTTAATATGGAATCTTCACGAAAATTTGATCAATACATAATTGATATAAATTTATGTATCAGATTAATAATATCAATGAGATAATGGCAAAGCCTTTTAAATTCCATAAATAGTAACGATCTTCCTTCACAGAAACTCATTTCGATTATCATTAAATCAAATTCCATCCATTAAATTGGAAAACCTTACTTTGGAAAAAATTTGTTTGATCTTGATTAAAAGATTCATAAATTCTAAATCACAACTTCATTGTTAATTGGTTTAAGAACTAATGTTATTTAAAACATCATTCACAATGAACCCAAAATCAATTTCCATTTAATCCCAATTAATTTATTAATTGGAAAACTTCATTAATCTTAATTAAAATATTCATTCCATTCTCAACTAGGTTTAAGAATAGTACCATTAAAGATACCATTCACAACAGACCCAAAATCCAATTTGATATTAAATATAAGGCTTTGAATAGAAATCATATCGATTTATATTCAACATTAAATTCTGAAACCAACAGATATCGTACTGTGAATAATGATATTTATATCTTCCAACTTCCTCAAAGATATCTGTATAATCATGGAATCCAATCCATCCAAATCCTTTCCAATTCATACGTTGGAAAATTCTGGTTATATTAAAATCATTTTAATTCCTTTCAGTTCTTTACTTTAGTTGGAAAACAACTTATTTAGATAAGAATATCTGTCAAAACATGGAATATTTCATACAAAATCATTTAAAATAACTTATTATGCTTTACGATAATTTATTCATATTTTTAAATATTTTATTAAGGCCCTTACAATCGTTTCCAATATCGACCACCGAACCGCATACATGGCAACCTTTTCTAAAACTGATTTGGAAATATTTAAAAATTTAACCATTGGATTTTAAATCTCTTTTATGCATTTGAAAGATCTTTTTGATAAGAACCCAACAGTTCTGATTTTAGGAGAATCTGTCAATCGGATCTCCCGTTACATCAATTCAAATTTACGGGTTGATGTTCGCGAACTGTCGCTGCATGACGTGTTCTATTCAAACCGAATTCGATTTATAATTAAAATAAAATCAAAAACGTTTCCAAAATAATATAAATTATTCATAATTGCCATTTGAAATTCTATTTAAATCATTTTCCATTCAAAATCAAATGTCTTCATTTTAAGCCATTATATTTATATATAATAGATCTATTTGATTTTGATTTAAAATGTATTTTATAAAACATTTATAATCTCATTAAAAAAATGATTTCGACTTCCATTTCAATTCTAAATCAAAATGGAGCATCCCGTATTATTACAATGTTAAAATAATAATATTTTCAAAATATCAAACTTTGAAATCCATTTTCCCAACATTCATTATAAAAATGAATAAAATCGATAAAAAGATCCATTCAAGTTAAAATGGCGTTTATTTACTTAACTCGGCTTCATATTTCAACAATTTCGTTTTCATCCAAATCAGATATCAAAATCATATTTTGATTCTTCACTGAATATTATATTAAATATTCGTTAATTCCGAATTGGATTGAGACTCAATCAATTTCCATATAATTTTAATCATATAGATTTCATATATTCAACAATAGTTATAAACTAATATTAAACACCTAATTCACATCCAAAGTGCATCTACAACTGTATAAGCATTAAATAATTAAATAAAGCTTACAACGGTCTGTCAATCGATTGATTGACACACAACTACGTACAAGGGAGATGTGTGAATTAATTATCTTCCCCAGACCCGTGTTGGGTTTTCAACCAATAAAGAATCAATTAATAAATTATTTGTTTATTCCAATCGGAAATATTTATTTACTCCAATCGATATTACTTAAATGGGTGAACATAAACAAGTCGGTCGACTTATAAATGGATGTTTTAATCTAATTTCAACTACCACAAATAATCCAACAATGTTTTTAACATGTTAATTATTTCAAAATCACATCAAATCATAACAAAAACAATCATCCATTCATCCATCTGGTTTTCAAACAACTGTGATGTGAGCTACCATATACCATATAACAATTTGTGATAATTAAATAAAATATAAATCAGCATAGGCAATCAATATATATTCAGTCCCAGATATAATAACTGTACAAAATATTTGAGTGAAAGAGTTCTCACATTGATCGGTTAGAAATTGTTATAAAACAACTGTTTTAATTAAATTAAACTGTGCATTTAACTCAATCAAAATTTGCATCTATCTCCAAATCTGTTCAATAACGTAGATCTGAATTTTACAGTTCTAACGCACTCAGTTTCGTTCGATTATGTTTTGATTTGAGCAAGATATGAATGTTTAAATCTTAATCACATAAATAAATTTAATTAACACACTAATTAAAGTTGATCACCCTTATTAACCCTATTAGGGATTTAATCATCTCATCTTCTTCGTTGCTTATCGGCAATGTTCAAAACCACACATCGCAACTCTAATCCACTCAGGCACGACTTTCCATGCACCTGGACGATGATCCACACACCCCACAACGTCGGCCTCTACCTCCACTCCTACCGCCAGAAGCTAGGGCCCACTCGACTCCCCGCTCACGCTATAAATTAGCTTCGAATGTGACGGGTTGAAGCATAAAAATCAAGAAAAATACACAACGAAATTCGATCTTAACTGATCTGTAGCAAGACCTTGCAGAGTAGAACATACTTGTAGTTGAAAGCATCCCGAGTAGATCAGTGGATTGGGAGATAAAGAGGATTTAATTTTGTAAATTTTCGGCCATTGATGAGTGGAACTGGTGACGCTGAAGAGTCTTAACCGTGTTAGGGTTTCAGGGTTAAATATATTTATTTATTTGTATTTAATTCTAAAATTACTTAACATAGAAGCTTTCATGTCTGAACTCCAAACGAACCCCAAGAACTGTCACCGCTAACTAAACACCCCCATTTCAAACACAATAGGATATGTTTCGGAAGCTGATTTGAATGTTTTAATAAGTTTTAATCAAAATTAAAATATATGTCAATATAACGTTAAATATTGAATTTGAATGTATGTTTTAATTTAACACGGCCACATACTCACTCCAAAAATTACGAAATTTGAAATCTTGTTATGTTTTACAAATACGATTCCAAAAAAGTAATTTCAACAAATTTGGAGACTGTTTGAGAAATGGCATTTTTACCGACTTGTTAAATTATAACTGAAATTCAATATGTGTATAAATTTACCACACTTACATATGAATTCCAATTGACTTGAAATTTTAGTTCTAATAATAATTTGACGTTTTGGATCCAAAAAATTGGTTTCATCGAAAACGGAGGTCATTTGCTAAATGGTTATTTTTAAGGGCTGAAATAATATTAAATTAATAAATTCCATAGCGACTATTTTAAATTTTAATTTGAACATAACTTACAATTTATAATATGAAATACCAATTTCTTACATTTGTCAAAAAGATATTATTAAATAGATCCTAACATTTCTTATTTTACTGAAATCTGGCTTATATTTAATTCTATACATTCATTTAAAGTTCAAAACCAAATTTTCAAACTACCGTGACGCTACGAGTTCGATTTTAATTAAATTTTAAATTCTATACATTCAAACCTGGTTTTAAATAAATTTTAAGTTATTAATTCCAGTATTAAATCGTTTAAAACATTTAATTTCCAGTAAATCAATTAAAAATAAATTTTAAGTTAGTTCCAAAATTGAGGGTTATTACAACATCAATTTATTTCCTTTTCATACTCTTCATTCCATACCTATCTAATATGTATACAATTTATTCCAACTTAAGTTTCATATTCGATTTCGAATACGAATTCACAAATCGCATTCACTTATCCAAAGTCTTATTCTGATCCAAAATTTGGTCAACTAATTATTCTTCTACTTAGTTAATTCTATTTAATAATTAAAAATATGATTTTTGTTTCAAAAATCATTCCATTTACTCCACTTGAGTTCATATTTATTTAGTAACTCAAGTTTGGGTTTATATAATGAAAATCCAAATTTTGTTAATTTAAAATCCTTCGATTTTATTTAATAAACCGTTATAGTTTATAAACGATTATAGCGCTGTTTTTCTGGAAATTTGATTTTGACATAATTAAAAATCTATAATATGAAATCTAGATTTTTCTCTTCCATTAGAAGACTATCATTCAAAAGATTCGAAGGATTCTTGTTTCAAAGAATTCCGACTTAAATTGAGTTCTACATACTCAGTTGAAGTTCGTAACATCAAAGTACAAACTACCGCGCCACGGTGAGTTCGTTTTAATTATATTTAGATATAAATTTTTAAATTTCATTTATTAATAAATTCCAATGTACATACATTTTAAATGAAGGTTGACCAACGTACAAAGAAATTAAAATTTAAAAGTTTTGTATTTAATTTGATTTGATTTTTAAATTAATACGATTTAATATAAAGAGATTTTTATTTTATTTAAATTGATTCCAATTTGATTTTAAGCTTATCCACTAATTTTATAAACAATTATCTCTGGGTTCACAACTTGAAATCACGAACCCCTATTTTAACGTAACTACCGACGATCCAATGTTATAACGCTATTTTGAACTTAGCAGAATAGATTCTGAAATTTAATTCGAACGTATATATAGAATTACCATACTAATCGATATAACATCATTTAAATTCAAAAATGATCTATTTATCTATAATGAATTATCATTATCATATATATTCAAATAAAAATTTAGATTGATCATCTGAATCGTTTCGATTTAGTTTTAATTTCGGATTCAATTATTTATCTTTTTCGTATTACGATAATTCAATATACTTAAAATTAAATTGTAATCAATTATTAAATTGATAAATTTCATATAAAAATCCATTTATATTCAACTCAACATTTAAAATAAATATTAAATGTTTAAAATTAATTAACCCACAATTTGGGTCATTACAATTACAAATTTACCTGTATCGAATACAAAAGTTTATATAGTTGATGTTATGTTTGATAGCTTCCAAGTTATTAAAAAGAAAGCCTTTGGTGGCCTTAAATAGCCTCATAGTTGAAATGACCCGAACTTTCCTGTGAAGGAAAGCCCGGATTGAATTGAGAACACGACAGATCAAAACACAAACAGAAGAACATTTCATTGTATATTACAACAATTTCATCAAACTACAAGAATATACAAAGTATGAACAATTTATACATCGTAAAAATATCAAAGATTAAAATTCATTACATAGCAGCGGAAAATAATAGAAAGCACAACTGAAGGAGATACATGGATACAGAGATTTTTGAATATCATTCCCGTTGTAAACCAAGATCCTATGAATATAAATCTGCAAAACCAAAAACTATTAGCTGCCCGTGTGGAAAATAGGGGCACCCAGAGTTTAGGTTAAAGCAATAAACTCCAGGTCAGTCATGTGACTGGTGTGAGAACTAAAACAGTTATTTAAACCTTTACTTTAAATCAGATATATCAAGGGATCACGTCGTATAACACAAAATGAGTTTCCTCCCAAGGATACCAGTGCATATAACAAAACAACGCATTGCTTTTTGGAAAAATGAATCTATTATAAGACCCATGTCCCATCACACAATGCAACGCAAGCTGAGGATAGGTTTTCCCTTATAATAGCCAAACATGCTTGGTACGTTTAAAACAAATCATTTGATACTATTATAAGTGCATAGTGTTTAAAACAACTTCAAATATAAATGTATCAATCCTAGACGGCAAGGGTACCATATATCACGTCGCCAATACTAGGGTCTACAATCAAAACCGCAAATGCCACGTATTGGAAGTTGGATTTTCGTCTGTGAACCAAGGCAAAGGGATCATCTTGTGCTAATTCGAGACGCTCTATCCCGTGTCTCAGGAACAGCCGCAACTGCACCTTGGATCGTCAGGGCCGGTCCACTCGATATGGATTAAAATGCCTGAACACTATGTTTCCCCACCCTATGGGGCATCAATCTAGTCTATATAAAGAGCATCCATCGGCTCCGCAGAGACCAAAATAACCGAGGCGCCTCGCTATCCATCATCCACATAAGTAAAACGCCTGGGCATGCAAAACCCAGACACCACTCCTAGCTAGAAGGAAACACGTGTCCTCCTTGAAGTCCTCTCCCATTTTTGGTTCACACCGGGGTGCGAGGCTCCCAAATTAACGCTACACAAAGCTAGGATATATTGAAGTCATCCTTTGATCATCAACCATGAGACTATGCTTTTCAACAGAAGCCTTGATCATTTGCATCTCAGCATGCCACATAGGCAATTCATGCTATGCAACCGATATCTATCAATCACACATAATGAAATCCAATGTTAGACACACATCCATTTACAAGTTCATTCTGGGTCTGAACGAAACAGGAGGCGCCTTATTCCTCGTCCCGTATGTCCAATATAGGAGAGATGTCCTTGCATATCCGGTCGATCCCCAAGTACGTCTGGACGATCACCACTTATTACCTTATCTTGGGTGTACAGCCCAATCAATACATTAGTAATCATCCAAACGATGTGAAGACCTCCGGTCTTCGGCCACCATCTTCATCCTCGACATATCATCGAATCAGTTATTCAGAATGGGATAAACCTGATCTTTCTGAATAACTCGCGTATATAATAAACAAGTGCTACAAAAACACAACATACGCTCATTCCAATCCAGAATATTCCTTTATTCAAATATTCTTATATTTTGGGAAAGGTTCCCATTAATTTTTTCAAAGATAAATTCTTTAAATTTATTCTTTAATCTTCCTTTGGATATCAATTCAAACCAAATTATGGTTTATCCAAACTAGTCGGGATTAGCGAACCTTACCGAAGTAATCATTTGTTTAATTTCCCAATCCCAAGCTATTCATCCCATAAAGTAAAATTGGTAATACTTCATATCTAACACCATGGTGTTATCGGTTAAATTAATTACCATTTCACGTCCAAATCTAATTAAAAAATTAACTAACGCTTGGAGCAAAACTGGTGATACTCCATTCTCTATCATTTCTTAGATTTGATAATTTTAGTTATCAAATTCACCTTTCAATCTATTTAAAATTTCATTAAAACTCTAATTCAGATTTAATTTCCAAAAATCATTACTTAATGATTTTTTCAATTCAGGAAATAAATCCTGTCATTAACTGGGTTAAAGAACTAATGTCATTTAAAACACAGTTCACGATAAACTCAAAATCACATTCCATTAATTATGGAATTTTCATGGAAAACAAATCAATATATATAATCGATATGAACCTCCATATCCAACAAATAATATAAATGGAATAATGGCAAAGCCTTTTAAATTCCATATATATATTAGCAGCCTTCCTCCATAGAAATTCACTTCGACTATTACCAAATCGAATTCCATTCCATTCCAATTTAATATGTTAAATTGGAAAACTTTACTTTGGAAAATCTCCTTTAAATCTTAACAAAAGATTTATAAATTCCAAATCACGTTTCATTGTAAATCGGGTTAAAGAACGAATGTCGTTAAAACACATTTTACGATAAACTCAATTCCCATTCCATTTTCAATTCCAATTAAATGTTAATTAATTGATAATTCTTCTTTGAATCTTAATTAAAGATTTATTCTTTTCTCAACTGGTTTTAAGAAGAGTGTCATTGAAAACACAGTTCACGACAAACCCAAAATCCAATTCAATATTAAATACAAGGCTCTGAATAGAAATTATATCGGCTTATATTCAATATCAAATTATGAAATCAACAAATATCGTATTGGGAATAACGATATATATATATATCTTCCAAATTCCTCCACAATATCCATATAATCACGAAATCCAATATCGAAATATTCCCAAGATAATTTCGATTCAAATCCATTCCAATCCAAATATTGGAAATTGGTGTTATTTTTAAAACCATTTCAAATCCAATTTATATATTTAAAAATATTGGATTATAATTCTAGCTAATAACTAGTTCATTTCAATAAAAATCTATTTTTATCTTTTCAAATATGGAATTTTTCATCCCACTTCTTTCCAAATCATTTCTTATGATTTTACACTGATTATTGATATTTTTAATAATTTTATCAAGGCCCGTATAGTCGATTTCTATAAACGGTCATCAAACTGCACTTAGATCGACCTTTTCCAAATTTGATTTGGACATAACTCCAAATCCAACCGTTAGATTTCAAATCTCTAATTTTTGTTAGAAAGCTCTTTTCGATACGAACCCAAAGGTTCCGGCTTTAGGAAATCCGACGGTCTGATCTCCCGTAATGTCCATTCGAAGTCAATGGTCGAAATTCGCAAACTGTAGCAGCGCGGCGCATTCTATTCAGGCCATTATATTTTAAATATAATATATATTTCATTGATTTCCATTTAAAACGTATTTTATAAATCGTTTTCAAAACGATTTCAACTTCATATTCAATTTCAAATCAAAATTGAATATTCCATATCATCGATATATAAATGATAGTTTTTTCAAAACATTAGATTTTGAAATCACTTCCTTTTTTATATTCATTATAAAAATGAATAAAATTGATACAAATATCGTTCACGTCAAACTAGCCTTAATCTAATCAACTAGCGTTAATCTAATCAACACGGCTTTATATATTTAAATATTCTCGTGTCCATCTCAAATCGGACATCAAAATCAGATTTTGATCCTTTATTGAATATTAATTTAAAATATTCATTATTTTAAAATATTCATTCTTTCTGAACTAGAACCAGACACATCCAATTACCATATAATGTTATTATATGGATTTCATACAACACATGTATACAACAACAGTGATAAATAATCGTCCATCATCCAAAGTGCATTCTACACTGTAAAAACATTAAATATAAATATTTAACGCATACAACAGTCTGTCAACCTATCGATTAACATACAACTAAACAGTTGGGATCAGTGTACGTCAAATATCATCCCAACACCTGTGTGGGGTTTCAATCCACAAACAATGAATTTTACTTGTGCAGTTGGGCGATGTGTAAAATTTATCGTCCTAATCCATATCATTAAAATGGGTGTTCATAAACTAATCGTCTGATTTGTAAATGAATATATATTTTATTCATATCAACGTTAGAAATTATATTTTTTACGATAAAATATTTTATTCAACATATGAATATTCCATTCAGTTCATTTATACAATAAAAATGATAATTTTATTGTTCTAACATATTTTAGAAAATTTTGGTGGCATAATGGCATGACACTAGAATCGGGATAAGGTTTAGGCTTATCCCTCGCCTAATAATGGCTTACTCCATACATAAACCAAATCATATCAATTCATTACTCATTCCAAACCAAATTCAAACAAATATTCCAATCAACCCAACAATCAAACAAGTTGTCCATGGTTTGTAAACGACAGGGAGCAGTTCATATATGCAGTTTAAAATAAATAACTGTATAAAAAAAATTCAATGAGGAGCTCTCACCTTAGGGATCAACTCTTCCATTCTATATTTCTGAATGGTTCAGATTTGGATTTGTTTTCCACCATTTCCATCGCAATTCTTTTCACGCTGTTCAAAGTAAAAATCACATTTTTATTATGATTATATATTTAAAATAACATTTTTACATCGCTATTATATAAATAAAAATCATATTTTTATTTCTACTTCATATATATAAAAATCGAATTTTTCTTTATAAAAAAATATAGTCTTTTCTCATTTCAAAAATCAAATCTTTTTTCTTTTAAAAATCACTTCTTTTCGTTTCTAAAGGTATAATCTTTTCATTTCTAAAGACCTAATCTTTATATTAATAAAAATCAAACTTTTTATAATTTAAAAATCAAACTTTTATACTATGAAGCCTTTTATATAAAAATCGAATTTTTATACAACTAAAAATCGAATCTTTTATATCTCTACTATATAAGTAAAAATTACATTTTTTATTAACATAAATAAATTAAAAATAAAAATAAAAAATCACATGAGGTCCGGGTAGTGGAGGATGCTCGGGGAGATGATGGCGATCGACGGCGGGACCCTCGGTTGCCGGAGGTGTGGTTTTGGGGAGGGTTTAATCGGGTTAGGAGAGAGGAGGGAGGGAGAAGGCGGAGGGAAGAAGGAGGAGGGGCACAGGGGGTCCGGAGTGTCGGGAAGGCGGTTAGGTGGCGGCGGCAGGTCTATGGTGGGCGGTGGTGGAATTCTAGGGTTTGGGTCTTCGTACAAGAGGAGAGAGAAGGAGGACGAGTGGAGGAGAGAGGAAGGGGTGTAGGGATGTAGTGATTAGCGGAGAAGGGGGGTGCTCACCGAAGGCAGCGACAACCCTTGCCGTGGGGCGACGGGGATAAGTGGGGGGGAAGGGTGGGGGGGGGCTGAATTGCGATTTGGAGAGATGGGAGGGGTCAACGGTTTGACTGGGAAATGGGAAGGGGAGAGGGGTTTTATAAATTATTTAATTATTATATTATTTTTCTTCTTTAAAAAGTAGGGTTTTTATTCGAACTCCAAATGAACTCCACCGACTGTTGCCCCTAGATAATCACCCCCATTCCTAACACAATGGGATATGTTTCGTAACCCAATTCAGCTGTTATGATCAGTTTCCGTCAAAATTTAAATTTAAATCTATATATTGAATTTCAACGCACATTTTAATTTACCAAGGCCACATACTGATCCCAAAAATTCCAAAAAAATAAATCTAGCTATGTTTTGACAATACAGTCCTAACAAAATTAATTTCATCAAATTTGAATACTGTTTGAAAAATGACCATTTTCTTGTCGATCCAAATTGACTAAAACTGACAAAACACGTTTTCTTTTGCCACGCTCACATATTGATTTCAAAAATTATGAAAATTGGAATATAGCAATAATTTGACATCCCGGATCCAACAAAATTAGTTTCATCAAAAACGGAGGTCATTTGCAAAATCGCTATTTTTAAGGACTTTATTTCCATAGCGACTATTCCGAATTTTCAAGGCATAACTTTGTATTCCCGCAATGAAATTTGGATTTTTCAGATTTGTCGGAAAGATATTTTCAAATAGATTCAAATATTTTTGGTTTCACTAAAATCTGGTTTATTTTGAATCCTGTACATTCATTTGAAATTTGAAATTGAATTTCCAAACTACTGCTTTATTTCCAATTTCTTGTAACGACCCAGAAAATCTGAACCAATTTAAATTTTTTAAATTGGCTAAAATAATGGATTTTAAATATTTAAAATAAATATTTTAAATAATAGCAATGAAAAGGGAGTTTGAATCGACGTTTGAAAACGATTATAATTAATTATAATTATAAACAAGGCCTGAAATGGCGCTGCAGTTTCAAAAATTGAATTCAAACTTTGTCGGACTGTACCAGGTGCAAAACAAAACGGATTTGAGTGAAACCAAAAATATTTAAATCTGTTAGTGAATACCATTCTAACGAATCTGAAAAATCGAATTTTCATAGCGGAAAGAAAAAGTTATGGCCAAATGAATTTTCAGAAAGGTCACTATGGAATTTATATAGCCCGTGAAATTGGCCATTTTGCATATGACCTCGGAATTCGACGAAACCACTTTTGTTGGATTCGGGATGTGAAGTTATTCCTAGATTTCAAATTTCATAATTTTTGAAGCTAGTATGTGAGCGTGGCAAAGGAAAACGTGTTTTGGTCAATTACAGTTAAATTGGATCGACCAGAAATGGGCCTTTTTACAAACGGTCTCAGAATTTGACGAAACTAGTTTTGTTGGGACCATATCGTCAAAACATAGCTAAATTTATTTTTCTGGAAATTTTCGAATTAGTTTGTGGCTCTGGCAAATTGAAATGTACGTTCAAATTGAATATTGAATGTTATATATTTTAAATTGAAGAAAAACTGACTGAAACAGTCGAATGGGCCTACGAAACATATCCCATTGTGTTCGGAATGGGGGTTAAACGCTAGGGGCGACAGGCGTTGGGTTTAGATTGGTGGTCATGTCAGAAAACCCCCTTAAAACTCCCCCGACCAATCATATTTTTTTTTTTAAAAAAAAGTGAATCCCATTTTCTCTCTCCCGACAGTCGCGATTGAAGGCGGAAAGCTCTTCAAAGCCTCCAGCTCCAATTCCGGCCGCCTCCTCCACTTTTAGCCCCTCCGCCAGTTAGGGTTTTTGTCCAGCTCTCCCTCCTCTTCAAATCCGACCTAGTCTCGCCCCTCCTCGTTCAGCCGTCAGCAAGAACCAGCAGCTCGAAGTCGAGCGTTTCGGGTCGCCGCCACGAACGTCAGGGACCACCGAGCTGGCCCACTCCCCCACGCGCGCGAAGCTCTCTCCTAGCCCTTCGACGCTGCGAAGGTCGATCGTCCTCTAGCTTCACGGATTTCGCGAAATTCCCAACCCTAGTTTTGAACAAATCAGAGAGGTATGCAGCTATTTTAATATAAACTATATTATAGTAGTTCTAAGCGCTACGGTTTTTGATTTCATTGTAAAAATCATATCTTTTTCGTTTCTTGACGAAATTCAGTGAAACAAGAGACAGTGGACTCGTGTGGACGTCTTCTACATTCTAGAAGAGACCGCATATTTTTCTGAGCCTTCTGCTATTTTTGGTGGAGTGGAACCCAATGTGAGATTTCTAATTTATAAACGATATGGAAAACGACGATGTATAAATTACATAGTCGATGTATGAGTTATATAAGCGTTGTACACCTCATGTATAAGTTGTACGTTCGATGTATAAGTTGTAAATGCGTTGTAAAATTTATATATGTGTTGAAATAGAAGTGAATTGATATATATATATATATATATATATATATATATATATATATATATATATATACGCCCCTCGTCCACAAACCATGGACGATATTTATTGGTTGTGATTGGTGTGAAAATTGATTGATAGCGAATGGTTGATTGGAATTGTTTGTGGTTGATATTGATTGATTGTGGTTGAAAAATACCTATTTGTGGTTGAGAAATATTTGGTTGAAACCACATAGGATTAGTTTGTGGAAATGAAATAAATATATACATGCCGCCTGCGTGCGAACTAGATGCATGATCCCCATTGTTAAAAACCACGAGGTTTTAAGGTAGAGCGAGGAGCCGTACTAGGGACGGTCCCGGTTTTAACTACCCTGCCGTTATGATGCCAAAATTTTGAATAATATTCATGTGTTTGAATTATTTTCATTTGTTGAAACTATATTTATTCGTTGAATAGAAACCCTTCATGTGTTGAGTCGATACTCATTCGTTGGATAGAAATTCATGTGTTGAATGGTGTTCGTGTTTTAAAAATAAAAATCACATTTTTATCTATATATATAAACTATAGAAAATCTTCATGTGTTGAATCGATATTCATTCATTGAATTGAAATTCATGTGTTGAATGGTGTTCGTGTTTTAAATATAAAAATCACATTTTTATCTATATATATAAACTATAGAAAACCTTCATGTGTTGAATCGATATTCATTCGTTGAATTGAAATTCATGTGTTGAATGGTATTCGTGTTTTAAAATATAAAAATCACCTTTTTATCTATTTATATAAACTATAGAAAACCTTCATGTGTTGAATGGTATTCATATTTTGAAATAAATTGTTTTATAATAAAAATCACATTTTTATCATCTATATGAAATGTATAAAATAATCCCGTTTTGAAAGAAATTGTTGTATAATAAAAATCCTATTTTTATTAGCTATATGAACTATATAAAATAATAGAGTTTTGAAATGAATTGTTTTACAATAAAAATCACATTTTTATTATATAAATGAATTGTTAAAAATAGTGAAGTGTTGAAATAGAAGACAGTTAGATAAAAATAACATTTTTATCAAATGTATGAAAAGAATATAGCTTTGAAATCGAAGAATTGATATATATATAAAAATGGAATAAAAATATATCGAATAATGACGCTGCAGTTCGTATTTTGAAATCGTGATTTCAAACGATTATACCGGGAGATCCGACCATCGGATTTTCCTGAAATCGCAACCGTTGGGTTCGCCTTGGAAATATCTTTCCAATGGCACCAACTTTGTAAAAATCCAACGGTTGGATTGTCTGTAATGTTTAATTCAAATCTGAAGAAAAACAGCGCCAGAATCGATTATATATATATATATTATATTTAATCGAATAACGACGCTGCAGTTCGTATTTTGAAATCGAAACTTCAAACGATTATACAGGGAGATCCGACCGTCGGATTTTCCCGAAACTGGAACCGTTGGATTCGTTTTGAAAAGATCTTTCTAATGATGTAAATTTTGTGAAGATCCAACGGTTAGATTTTCAGATATGTGTAAATCAAATCTGAAGAAAAACAGAGCCACGGTCGCGTTATGGCCCGAAGCGTCGTTTTGAATAAATTAGCTATTTTAAAATAAATAAAAATAGCGATAAATCGTTATAAAATATTATAAACGATATGGATGTGATTTAGAAATTAACTAAAGATTGGCTAAGTCGAATGGTTCCCTGGGTGTTGATCTGATGTTGCTTTCGGCCTTCGGGGTTAATATTTGGGAAATCGCTCTCTTACTGATTGACGGTTAGTGACTAATGAATTGAAATGATGCGTGTATATGTTAGTGTTGCACTTGTTTATTATATACGCGAGTTGCTCAGAAAGACCGAGTTTATCCCATTCCGAATAACTGAATCGACGATAAGAAATCGAAGATGAAGACGATGGTCGAAGACCGGAGATCTTCACCTCGTTTGGATGGTAACCGAGGTCCTGATTGGGAGGCATCCCGAAATATGGATAATGAGTGGTGATGGTCCAGACGTACGTGGTGATCGATGGGTTTGCTAGGTATTTAGTGCATACGGTTTCGTTTAGACCCAGAACGGACTTGCAAATGGACAGTGTGTCTGACATTGGAATTTATTCTGTGTGATTGATAGCCATCAGTTGCACGGTGTGAATTGCCTGTGTGGCATGCTAAGATGCAGTTATCAGGGCTTCTGTTGAAAAGCAAAGTCTCGTGGTGATGATCAAAGCATCGCCTGTGTGGCGTAGCTTCGTGTATAACGTGAAATCGCGAGCCTCACACCCCGGTATGAACTAGAAACGGGAGAAAGGACCTCAGGGAGGGCCTGCGTTTCCTCCTAGCTAGAAGTGGCGTCAGTGGTTTTACACGCCCTGACGAGTTTGACTTATGTGGTTGTTGCTGTTGCGAGGCACCTCGGTTAGATCGGACGATCCGGGTCCGACGGAGTCACTTGTTGGCTCGCTTACGCCCCAAAGGGCGGCGAAACGTAGTGCTCAGGCATTTTAATCCACTCCGTGTGGACCGACCCTATTGCTCCAAGGGTCGATGCGTTCTGATCCTGAGACTCGGGCTAGGCAGTATCGAATTCGGTAAGGACTATCTTTTGCCTTGGTTCATGACGGAAATCCAATTTCCAAATACGTGACTGTGCGGTTTTGATTGTATGCCTATATATGGCGACATAGTGGTATGGGGCATTAATGCCGTCTATTATTGATAGTTATGATTTGAAATTGTTTTCAAAACATATAAACACTAGCAATAATATCAAATGCCTTTGTTTTATTCGTATCAAGCATAATTTGGCCGTTGTTAGGTAAAAACTCTATCCTCCGGTTTGCGTTGCATTGTGTGATGGGAACCGAGTCTTATAATGGCTTCATTTTTATAAAAAGCATTGCGATGTTTATAAGAAAGATTTGTTTTTAAAGCATTGACAATCCAATGGAGTAAACCCGTTCCACGAAAGTGGCGTGGTCCTGTGATTAGCCGTATTATAAATGTGTTGAGTAGATTTCCCATACCAGTCCTTGTTGCTGGCCTAGAATAGGCCGGGTACGCATGATAGGGGGTTCTCGCTTCGTGGTTTGAAGGCGAACGGGAGACTCTTACCCCTACATGTCGCAGTTATATACTGTGTAACTCTGATGATTACGTTTATCCAATATATTCTATTGTGCATTATCTGGTGTATTTATTTATTTCTGTTCTGCTATCATCTGTTTCTGTGTTATATTCCAAGGATTACCCTTGCCACCGTCAGTACGGGGTTTGGGGTCGTCTCATTTCTTTTATAATTAAAATAAATATTTATATTCAAACTTCAATTCAAATAAATATATATGTTCTAATTCTATTCAAAATAAATTTCTTGTCGTTATTATTTAACATAATTCATTTTAAATATCCATTATTCATTAAAATTGCCAAAATAAAATTTTTAAATTCGTTCTGATTTTCTGGGTTGTTACAATAGTGCTTATGGAGGCCATTGTTGAAGTTTCTTAACGAACAAAAAGATAATCAAGATATTTTGAAATAAAGATGGAAAGTGATGATAAGAATAGAGAGACAAATAGAGAATTTATAGACAAGTTCTGTGGTCAATAGACACCTTTTCAATGCATTGGAATTGGTGAAAATGTGAAATGAAATTCATAACTTGAATTCAAAAATTGCAGGAGGCATGTCGGCATGTGTAGTAGGGCATGCCGACATGTGTCCAATTTTCCAAAGGACATGTATAATTCTATTTTTAATTGTTTATATATATGTCTTATATTATAATTTATATAATCCTTGAGATAATATTTAATATAATAATTCTTTTTATATTAATATTTTATTAAAATAATATTATTTTAAAATTTTAAAATTCAAATTTTAAATGATAAATTTTGAATTTAAAACTTAAGAAATTTCTAACAAAGCAAGTAATCAAACAATCATTCAAGCAAGCAATTCCAACCAAATAGTATAAACACATACCTATTTTTGGATTAAATTTCCAATATCTTCTGAATCGCGAATAGCCATAAGGCACATATTTGAATGTTCGTCTCTTATTCTTCACCACTGGTGGATGACTCAGAATCATCTAGTGTAGAAGTATAAGCTCTTTTCTGTTTCTTTAAAGTATTGTTATTTGAAGGTTGATTTTGTCTATTTAGATATGGACAGTCTCTTTTCTACAGGGCCTGTTTCATCATGGTTGTAACATTTGATGTTGTTTGGAATCTCCTTATTTTACATAGAATTTTTATGCACATTCGTTTGGAAGTTATTCATCTTACTATATCTTATAATTTAAGTTCCTTGTCATCAATATTATCTCTTCATAGTTGTCACTGTCTAAATCTAACCCTCGGTTATTGCATTGAATTTTATTGACTTCTTTTCTGATGACTTCTTTCTCTTCTTTCTTACATCTAGACTTCGAACAACATTATATTTTCAATTAACTTCTCAATTTTCATAGAATATTTTTCCCAACATAATCAATGAATGCATAATATCCTGAAACATGTAGTACATATCAAAGATAGACTCATTCAGATTCATTTTAAATAATCAAAACTGACTACTTAACATGGATATCTTTGTTTATATAACTTTGTTAATTTCTTTATGAGTCACTTGCAAAGTATTCCAAATTTCATACGTAGACTTACAAAGATACACCCTATTGAATTCATTTCTATCAAGTGAAAAGAATAAAATATTTATAATGACCTAGATTTTTGTCAATTAATTTTAAATATTTATTATTATTTTAATTGTTGAGTTGATAATATAAATGAAATTTTATATTGAGTTATCGATTTAATAATCGATTGCGATTTGATTTTGAGTATATGGAGTTATCGTAATACGAGAATATGAAATAACTGAATTAGAAATTTAAAGCCAAGTCAAAATGATTCAGATAACTTATATAAATTCTATTTGAATAGAAATGATGATAATAATAATTTATTATCAAGAAATTGATTGTTTCTAAATTTAAATTATATTATACCAATTTGATATGATTATTTTGGATATACATTCAAATTAAATTTCACAATCTATTTCATTGAATTTAGAATAACGTTATAACATTTAAACCTTGGTCGTTACATTAAAATCCTCGTGAGTTCAAGTTGTGAACCCTGAGATATTTTTAGTGGATAAGCTTAAAATACAATCGATATCATTTTAAATAAACTAAAAATCTCTTTATTTCAAATCATATTAATTTAAAAATCAAATCGCATTTAAAACTACGAACTTAATCTACCCTAACTTATCTCCTAAAATGGTACCTTGCGCAGACCAGATTCCTTAATGATGAAATTTGTCTTTATAAAACTGCGATGACCCTTCTTCCATTCCCTTTTACAACACGTTACACCCAGACAGTGAAATAAAATGTCGTTCCTTTCTTCTTTTTATTTAAACAAAATTAGAAACCTGTGCTTCACCCATTTCTTATTCACAGCTATTCAAAGCCGTAATCGAACAAAGAAAAAAATGGGGGAATTCAAATTCGAACCCAATTCAATAAATCCATATGGATTTCGTGAAGCTCGATTGTGTTTACCGGAGATCGACAATAATGCGATCATGTCCTCGAAGGTGCGAGTCGATTTTTGGAACCTCAATTTCATTCCAATCGAGCTAGGTTTCGAGGGGCCTGGAAATACGGTGAACAATTCTTGAAAACTAAGTTTGGATCCGTGGTTGTGAGGAAATTTGGCAATTCGTACCCCTTTTTGGTAGATTTCCATTACCATGAATGTCGTGATTTTTACTGGACCTGTGGGTGAAGACAAGTAAGTTGCGGTTTTATTTTTAGGAGGTCGAGGATGGATTTGAGGGTGAAGGTGGGTCTTGATCCGATGGGATTGTCCGGAGATGAGGAAGTTGTGTGGTGTTCAGTAATGGTGATGAGCTCGTGGCAGCAGAAACAGAGAAAGGGACGATTGTGGGTGAATCTCTATAGTGCCTTGAAACCCATTCATAGCCATATTTTCTGCTTGCAAAGTATCTTGCACATATCTGGTATAACTTCTTCTGCATTGCAATCTTTTTATCACCTTTTTTTTTAACCATTTTTGCAACTTGTGTTGTTCAACCTTGGTCTTAAAATGATGTGAGGTCTTCGTGCTAATGCCACAATAAATGAAGTTAATACCCTTGAATATGTCTACTGCACATATTATTAGTGGAGTAAGGGGATTGATCTCTGTATTTTTGGGGTGAATTGGATGAAAGTGGGATTGAAAATAAGGATAGTTGTAGGAGAATCTGTTTGGGTAGGGAAACGAAGTTTAATGGTGATACCGAGTGTGATGGCGGTGGTTTTTAGGTTGGGTGATCAATGTGGTGATCAGGTTGGTCAAAAAGAGGGGGTTGTGAGGTCACGTTTTCGGTTCTGATATCGCAGCAGACTTTGGGAATTTGTTTTTATGAAAGAAGGATTTAAAGCTCATAATGGTAATTAGTCTATTTTAACTTCAATGATGGTAATTAAGTTTAAAGTAAGTTATATATAGATCGAAACTTATATAAATTATGTCTCGTTAATACGAGGCCGATCATGATAAGACAAATAGCATCGTGATCGTATCGCCAAATTATACAACTGGAATGAGTTAGTGATTTTTCGGAATCAACAATGAATTTTAAATTAAATCGAATGTCGTTCAGTTTAATTTAAAATTAAAGCGAGCTACAAATAAAATCACGATGAGCAAACTCACTCTCGTGTTCATTTATAATTTTATTATAAACGAATTTTATTTTAAATAAATTTTATATGCTATTTGATGATTGTTTGGTTTCTTTGAAATATTATTGTGGCGATTATATATACATACATATTAGTTATATTTAGGCTTATTGGTTGTAGCTATTATATATATATATTGGTGGTTGGATATTTCCAGCAGTACCATTAGCGAATGCCCACAGTATGATTACCAGATGACCCTATGTGCCCCATAATATGTATAGTGGGGTCCCAACTTTGTATGACAGTTAAGTAGTTCAGGATTTTACAGAGATCTTGAAGGAGCTTGGAGCAGGATGCTTCAATATTAGATATATATAATTTATTTTCGCTGTATTTTATATGTGTTGTACTCTGATGATGTATGTAAGTACAAATATCAGTTTTGCATTCCAAGTATAATATTTTTTATTCATTCTGTTATGAGAATTGCATTCACTCTGATTCTGTTGTGTTATGTTCTTTTTCTTCATATCTAATCTTCTTTCTTCTATTTCTCACCCTCTAACTTATTTCTTTTAATGATCTGTTAATTCCTGGTGTTTGATTAGTTGATATGTGATACTGGATATGTAATAGTATCGATAATCAGGATCTAGAACTTTTTGGGCCGTTCTAATTAACTGAAATGGGCCAAATTTCCGTATTATCTGAGTTCACTAAAAACACCACACGTCCAATTTCGATTCAAAATTTCATTAAATAATTATTCTTCTAATTAGTCAACTTTATTCAATAATTAAAAATTTTGATTTCAGTTTCATAAATCAGTTCACTTACTCCACTTGAATTCATATTTATTTTATAACTCAAGTCTAGGTTTTTTGTAATGAAAATCCAAATTTTATTAACCTAAAATCCTTTGATTTTATTTATTTAATCTTTATAATTTATAAATGATTATACCGCTGTTTTTTTGGAAATTTGATTTTGACATAACTGAAAATCTGTAAGATGAAATCCATTTTTTCCTCTTCAATTAGAAAATTATTATTCAATCGGTCCTGACGATTCTTGTTTCAAAGAATTCCGACTTAAATTGGGTTCTATATACTCAAATGAAGTTCGAAAAGTCAAATTACGAACTACCATGCCGTGACAGACTCGTTTTAATTATATTTAAATACAAACGTTTAAACTTCGTTTATTAATAAATTTCAACTCCATTCTTATATATTTAAATATAAATTAAACCAGTTTTCCAAATCCAACTTAGTATTTCTGATTATCCCTAATTGTAGATTATTTCATAACTAAATTATAGATTTATTTACAACTCAATCTTCTATATTATATTCCAATTATCTTGGAAATAATTTATTTTATAAAATTCGATATAATCAAATTCTAATTTTAACTTACTTTGATTTAACTCAATTTAGTTTATATTCCAAAATCCGGAATAAAATCCGTAATGGCCCGAATTTCTATAATACTTGAGTTGACAAAATACACCACAAGTCCAACCTAAACTGCATAAATATACGAATCATTATGGGTAAGAAGAAAAAGATAGAAGAAGAACAGAAGTAACAAGAAATAATCTCATAATCACATTGGAATAAAATATAATATATACATAACAACTTTTGGAATACAAAACTGTATCAGTACTTGCATACATCATCAGAGTATAACTTAATACATATCATAGCGGAAATAACAGTATATATCTAACGTTGAAGCCTCCTACTCCATGCTCCATTAAGGGTATCTGTAAATACCTAAACTACCTGACTGCCCGTACAAATTTGGGTACCCAAGAGCTTAGGGTAAAACAAAAAAAAAACTCTTGGTCAGTCATGGGACTGGTATGAGTAAACTCCAACTACTTGGTTTAACATTCAAATATCCTTTTAAAAGAAAGCATAATTGTAAGACCTATCCACACATAAACACAGATGGTTTTTCCCTTACCATAACCCAAAACATTTCTTTAAAATAAATGTTATTCTAATATTATAATAGTGTCTAAATCAAATAAATAGCAATCTAGCAGAACGCTTGCATCTCACCCTTCACATACATAATTTACAATCAAAACCATGGGTGCTTATTTGGTAACAGATTTCCAACAATGAAAAGGTATGGAACCACCTTCCGTCAGTTTATCTCTAGAGGGGAATACACTGGGTTCAACAAGAACATCTTGCAACCTGACCACATATGACCGGCCACTCATTTCACTTGAATGTATCGAATTTATATCACCAACGGTTAGGATCAACAACCGTTTTCCCGAAAGGGACAACATATCAATGATGGAAATAAATTTTCCTTAGATATGTGATAATACATCCTAATTGGGAGCTACCCACTTAGCCATGCTGTCTGCCAGATTTTTTTTTCATTTCTCGGTTGTGATGCTTGAGGCTACGATTACTTACCTTTCATTAATAGTTTAATCAGTTTGAATGCCACATTGTCAAATTCATTAATCATTAATTGATTTACACAAATATATTCTAGATATTATGCAAAGAGAATAAATTCTCCCCCACTATATGTATATTTGTACAGACCAACATACGCGATCATTGGAAATACTCTGTTAGACATTCGTCCATACAAGTTCGTTCTGGGACTGAACGAAAGGCACAGTTTCCATTAATCCGTCTTAGGCAATTTCCACCTATGATTAACGAAAAAAGCCCTTGCACTTTACTCCTTCGATTATCTTCATATAATCCGATTCACAATGATACTGCCAATACGGAGTGGTTCTCGGATAATAATCCGGTTAGTCTCTCCATATTGACAACAATATTGGCTAATACTTCGATAGTCAGTTATTTAACTATCCAAGAAAACCGAACATTCATCCAAAGCATCAAACAATCACTAGGCCCCTTAATTAATATTCCATTAATTAAATTTATCGTTTACCAATTTTCTTTAATATCTTTATCCAGATATTTTCAATAATCATCTTGGCCTCTTACGCTACTCGGAAAACATTTTCATAATTCAACTTCTTTTACTATTTATACTTAGAAATATCTTCTATTTATAATTGGAACACATTCCAATTACTTATCTATTTCCTGAACTCATTTATTTCTATACTTAGGAAATATTTACTATAATATTTCCAAATTCCACTTGCTTTGGTTAAAATGAATGTTGTGTAAAACATCGTACAACAACCCAAAACACTACATTCAACTAAGTCCTAATTAAACGTTTATCTTCTAGACTGAGCCTTTCTATTTATCAGTTAATAATGAAATCTATTCCGATGTTCGAAATGAAAATTGAATTATAATAAATACATACGGATTTGTGATTGGAATTCGACTATGTCAAAATAAAATTTCCAGAAAAATAGCGGTATAATCGTTTATAAATTATAATGATTAAATAAACAAAATCGATAGAAAATAAAAGAAGATGGGGTATGGAACGTTTTTTCCAAATATCGCAAGAGGCTAAAGCGCTTCGGAAATATTGTGGTAGAGGCTTTGGAAAAATTCCAGGAAATGATTTAATAAATGGAAAATTAGAAAGGGCTAGTGATTATTTGATGTTTAGTCAATAATATTTCCAGTTGTAAATTTGGATCGATGTTTGTTTTTCCTTCATAGTTAAATTACCGACTATCAAAAATTTTGACCATCGTTGTCAATACGGAGAGACCAGTTGGATTTTTTATCCGAAAACAACTCCGTATAGGAATAAGCCTTGCGAATTAGATTATACTATAGATAATCGACGATGGAGTAATATGAAAGGGTTGTTCCATTAATCCTAGGTGAAATTTCCTAAGATGGATTGATGGAATAGTGCCTTCGGTTTTTCCAGTCCGAGGACAACTTGTATGGACAAATGACTGACAAAGTAAGCCTAACAGATCATCTATATTAATCTCTTAAAACGTATTACATCGATGGCGAAGGAATTCGTTTCTCTTAGCTTTACACCTATGATATTTTGGGGGAAGTCAATAGATAATTTTAGCGGGTTTGACGATGTGGCATTCAAAGTGAATGAAGATGTGGCATGTCAAAAGATAAGCATGGCTTCGAGCCTTACAACTAGGAAATGATATAAAATCGGCTAAGTTGCATGGCTAAGTTTGTCGCACCCAATCAGGGTGTATTTTCACCTGATCTATAGAAATTCCATTTGGTTCTTTATTCAATCTTTGTTGTATGCTTTCGGTAATGGTTGTTGATCCCAACCATTGGTAACAATACATTTGGAACACTCAAGCGAAGTGAGTGGCCGGTCATGTTTAGCTTGGGTTGCAAGATGTTCTTGTTGAACCCGGTGTATTCCTCTTTAGAGATACACCGTCAGATGGTGGTTCGATACCCTGCCAGTTGGAATCCATTCTCCAATAAGAGCCCGCAGTTTTGATTGTATACTATGTATGTGGAGCATGAGATGCAAGCGTTCTGATCGATTGCTATAATATTAGAAAAATATTGATTTCAAAGAATGTTGTGGGTTATCGTAAGGTAAAAAACCATTCGTGATTATGTGTGGGCCGATCTTACGATTATCCTTTCTTTTAAAAAGATTTTTTAAAAGTTAAACTAAGTGGTTGAAGTTTACTCACACCAGTCCCATGACGGACCCAGAGTTTATTTGGTTTTGTTTTACCCTAAACTCTTGGGTGCCTAAATTTGTATGGGAAATCAAGTAGTTCAGGTATTTTCAGACATCCTTAGAGGAGCCTGGAGCAGGAGACTTCAATGTTAGATATAGATATATAGAGTTTATTCCGCTGTGTTGTATATGTGATGAATATATGTTGTCCTTTGATAATGTTATGTATATAAAATCAGATTTGTATTTAAAAAGTTATGTTACATAATATATTTTATTCGTTTCGCTGTGAGGTTCATGTTTACTCTGATGTTGTTGTATTTATGTTCTTCTTTGTTTATTTAAATATTTCTTTCTTTCTATTTTGCACTCTCGAACTTCTTTCTATTAATGATCCGATAATTTCTGGTGTTTGATTAATCGATATGGTATTTGTATTGATAATCAGGATCGAGAAAATGTCGGTTCGTAAACAGACTGTAACACCTCGAATTTTCTGAGAATATTAAAATTAACAAATTCAAGAAGACTTAATTTTTAGAAGAAGATTTAAGTGAAATGGGTTGCGCTATTACGTTCGTCTCAAAATTTTGGTCAAGATAGACATTTGGTTTGCATAAAACGGATACCTTATGAAGAAGTTATTAAGACTTGAAGTTTGTATGCATATGAGAATATATATATATATATAAATTAAATAAATAAATATGCAAAAAAGTTCAAAATAGTGAATCAGGAGGGGGAATAACCGAAACGGCCCATTTTTGAGGTCCATTCGAGCCCAACTGGGTCGACTAGGGGTTGATTCAGGGTGTTTGGCTGTCAAACCATGGGCCGATTCGCTCTAAGGCAGATATGGCACCTGATTGGTTTTGATGGTTCAGGGTTAATCTTATGGTCCTTAAACACTTCTACAACTGTATAAGGACCCTAAACCTAAAACCTAATTCTATTTTCACTCTCATCTAAACCTAGCTGTCATCTCTTTCAACTCAAAGGCAAAATAGAAGCTAATTAAAAGTGACGAATCAAATCAAATCTAAATTTAAACAACGATTAGTCTACATCAAAGGCGAGCATTTCAACTTCAGAATACAGATTCCATAAATCAAGATCGTCTTTTGTTAGTAAGTTTAGTTATCTTTTAGATGTGAACAAATTTAAGAGGTGATTTGTAATAAAATGAAAAATAGAATTGTACCATGATAATGATGATGCTGATTCATGTCCATTTCCTGTGATAGTTTTGTCAGGTATGTCTTGGAATGATTGTGGTTTATTGGACTTATTGTATAGGAATTGATGATGAACCTATTATGATTTGGGGAATGAAACTATCATACCGCATATAAGTTTGATAATCTTTTCATGATATGTTATATGCAAGTTTTTAGGCTAAATAATGTTAGATACATATGTCTACATGTTTAGATCTACAATTTTATGTGTTTAGATCCATGCTAATTAGATCCAAGTCAAGATCTATATATATATATATATATGTTCGTATGATTTAATGCAAGTTACATATTTTATATTAGATCCAAGTCAAGATCTATATATATGTTCATATGCAAGTTACAGTTTTTTGTTAGATCCAAAACTATATATATATATATATATATATGCATGTTTATAAGGTGGATTCATGCAAGTTCATATGATCATTATTGTTAGATCTAGTTCACATCTACTTGTTAAAGTTAAATTTATACATGCTTTGGTAATGTACATGTCATGATTATGACATATGCTAGTTTATAAACCAAGTTATGTTTACATATGCCTAGATCTACATATTAACATGTTTAGGCCTGTGATTATTTAGTCCAATTCAAATGCAAGTTCATGAGACATGTTAGTTGAAATGAATGATGTTCTATGTCTACATTACATGACATATGTTTGGTTGGATTTAAATTAGGCACGTTACCTTATTTTACCTCTTGTTTATAAATTAGGCTAATTTGCAGGCCTAATCACTTTATGTGATTGATGCGAACGTAAAAACAAGGGTAATGTTGGGATGGACATTAAATTATAAAATGTTAACGATGTAGGTGGGCCAATAACCATGTAAGTGGTTAAGGCCATGAAATGGTATAATTTATATCCCATTGGTTATGAACATAACTTAAGTTATGAACATAACTTAAGTTATGAACATAATTAAAATAATGTGACATGAAAACATTTGAAGAAAATTTACATGTACACTTGACATAAATGAAAAACCTGTAAATTTAGCAAAAGACAAATATGCCTAACCCGAGGTTAGACTGAGTTGTGGTGTAAAATTGCCCGGAAACCGGCCGGCACATCAAGTGACCACAACAATACATGTCTAATGTGGGTGGTTAGTGCATTGAGCCCAAAAAGGACCTGAGGTTAGACTGAGTTGTGGTGTAAAACTGCACGGAACCGACCGGCACATCCATTGACCACAACAATACCTGTCTAATGTGAGTGGTTGGTGCTTTGATAAAGCTAAGTCAAGATTGGTAGTGTTAAGTCAATTAAGGAAACACTTAACCAATTCAACATGCTAACTAAACTGATGGGTGAGGTTAAGTAAATTTAGAACAGTTAACCGTTATAACATGTTAATTAGACAAGTGGTGAGGTTAAGTAAATTTAGAACACTTAACCGTTATAACATGTTAATTAGACAAGTGGTGAGGTTAAGTAAATTTAGAACTCTTAACCAATTTAACATGTTAACTAGACTAGAAGGTGGGGTTAAGTAATCTTAAAACACTTAGCCGTTATAACAAGATGAATGACTAGGGTTGAGTTAATAGTAAACGCTTAACCAGTATAGCATGATGAATAGGTAGGGTTAAGTAATAAGAAACACTTAACCAATATAACTTGATTTGTGGTAAGGTTAAGTAAAAACAACTTTGAAACACTTAACCAATATAACTTGATTTATGGTAGGGTTAAGTTAACACAAGAAGGCAACATTTAACCAAAGTAATATGACACATAGGTGGGTTAAGTTAACTTAAATTGATTGATGACACTTAACCAATATAACAAGATGAATACGTGGGGTTAAGTTAACAAGAAACACTTGACCAATATAACTTGATGAACGAACGGGGTTAAGTTAATAGGAAACACTTAACCGATCCAACATGATAAGTAACGAGGGTCAAGTTCATAAGGAACACTTAACAAACATGACATGATGAATGGGTGGGTTAAGTTAACATGGATGGACAACACTTAACCAATATGACATAATGTGCGGGAGTGTTAAGTACATATCGGGTTAGTGGGTAATATTAGTACATATAGGCCCACAAAACTTAACCGTTAAATAAACATACTTGAATCGATGGGAGGGTTAAGTACATCTCGTGTAGGTCAGTAATATTAGTATATATAGGCCCACAAACTTAACCAATAAGCAAATCCTAGTAACGGGGACCCATTTCAGCAGTAACCCACATAGATGTATCACGGTACCCTGAACTAGGCAGGGCGGGGCACGATTACTGGGCTGATTGTAAGCGGTCAAAGCAGCGGCAGGGGGTACGTCAGTGTAGGTTCCGACGGTTTACGGGCATGAACATACTCTGAAGTGGGAAAAAGCAGGCACTGGGTACCAGTAGTTACACATTGTGCATTTTGAATCGTGTCTGGTCGTTATCATAAGGATTGATACACCTTATGGTGGGACCAGCGCAGGGTATCTACACGCAAGAGAGGGTCGATTGACACAGACACATGGAACATGAATACAAGTAGGGAGCCGATCGATAGGGTAGTAAGGTAAATCTAACATGTTCATGGCAATTAGGATGATTGAGGTGGAATCCTCACGATAGATATACACCTGAAGGCTACCACAATTACGAGGGTTTGGATCACGATTATCATTTTATACAGATTACTAGTTGGGACACTAGTTAGGTGGTGCAGAGATAAATATAGAAATCAGATTAACATAGTAGTAGCGAAGCACAGAAAAAGAAGAAGCGCATTCAGTTCACCTTGCACTTATCTTGTCTTTAGTTACCTTATTTTTATGGTATTGTCCTATTTTCGGTTTATTCATGTCATGATCCTTTATCTTGTTTGCATGTTGAAAGATCACTGGACTTACCAGACTTATGTCTGACCTATTTTGTTTTTCGTCTCTTTTCTTCCGTTTCCCTCCCCTCCCCCCAAGTAGTCAGGGAGGGAATGGATCATCCTAACTTGGACCTCTTCTCTTTCCAAGCTTGAAGATTAGTTGGTGTATCGCTTTGGACTCTCACTCTTCCACTGCTATGGCTGGTTCATGCTTTATCGGGGAATATCATTGTTTTTATGCTTCTTTTCTTCTTGGAAGTTTTTAAATAAAGATAGAAGTTCTATGTATTACATTTAAGTATGATTGAGGAAATTGTTGTAAAAGCTTAACTGAACCACATTGTTAATAAAATGACTTTATTTTCCACTGCTTTATTTGTCTGTCTTGTAATTTATCTACATCTTTTACCTATAATACTCCACCGAAGTTAAGGCATTCCCTCTGTGAGTAAACTTAACGGAGGTGGGGTATTTCACTTGGTATCAGAGATGAAAGTTATCGGATCAGATAAAAGATTTGAAAAATTATTTTCAAAATGGTCTTAAAAGAAGCATTTTCAAAAGAAAAGTTTTGTTTTAAAGGCGTATTCCCCAAAGCCATATGCACTATCATTTGATCCTCTGTTTGAATCCTTGTTTCCTTCTTTCCTGAGTCCCCGGGGCTCCTGGCTTTCTGGGAGGTAACCTCATCGTGGCATGGTTCCGTAGGCTCGACGAGACTACGACACTTGTCAAAGGGCCAACAAGTGACCAACTTCCATCTATAGCCGTAGTAGTTTCAACTACGGCTAATTTTCTTTCGAGCTTTGTAGGATTCTCCGTGCGATGGAGGCAGCTTTCAAGAGACATGTCAACAAGTTACACAAGGATGGCAAAGATGAGAATGAGGGAGTTTGGATAAGGAGCACAACCCAAGGATGAAGAACTCATGGATATAGACTTGGTTCACAAAGGAGGGAGGAAAGAGTAGTAAAACCTAAAACAAGAGGAAGTATCTTTATTTTGGTATAACGGGTTGTATAATTAAGGGCAAGGGGATGAACAAAAGACAGGATTTTCCGTAAGGCGAGTGCATGCTCTCACCACCAGCATACCTTAGAGAGAGGTAGTAAGGTTTCTGTTGAAAAGTTTAGTTTTTCTTCTTGATCATCCTGCTAGTACTCTTTTTGATTTTTGCGCTTTGCGTTTGTTTATATCTACTTCCATAGTTGAGTCTCTGCACCCTAGAGCTTGTATAGTAGAGGAACCCATTATTGTCTCAAGTCCAATTTGTGGTTCGGCTCATTTATCTTTGGTTTGTAAGGATTTGAGATACTTATGTTTTTGGTTTCATGGTCTATGGGTTGATTCTAGGCATGGATTAGTTAGCTAGTAATTGTGAAAGGAGGCTAGTTAGACTTTCGACATGCCTCGGGAATACCCTCAAAATTTCGTGTGATCCTAAGGGATCAGTTTGTCTTAACTACCTAGAATCACTTTATGTATTTATCGACGATTTTCGATCCATTAGAGTAGTCCATGAGTACGCAGATGTTTTTTTGATTAAGGTTAGGAGTTTTCTCCCTAAAAGCTCGAGATAGACTTCTGCATATATCTAGTTGACAATGCAAAGCCAGTTATGCGATCAACGATAGTTTTGGAGAAGAATTGGCGAGGATAGCCAGAGTCGGTTAAGTGCTCAATTGTTTGGTTGTTTTACTAGTATCATCTCACATAAATCTTCCATATTCGGAGGAGGTATTCCTTGGGTGCTTGTCTGATATTGGTTTAGGCCTTTGGGGCTTGTACTTTAGGGATGCTAAGTTCGACTAGGATGGTTTGCGTGAGAGATATCGACCTCAGATTTGTGACATGAGGGATAAGCTAAGTAGAAGAGAGACCTTTAATCATCTTATTATATACACTCGGTATCATGGTTAACTTCTGTTTATCTTGGAAAGATACTTCGACAACATTGGATACCCTCTAGCATAGTAAATGATCGAGGTCCTATCTTTACTACTGGGTTTTGGAAATTGAGGTCAAGAAGCTTCACAATCGTGAAGTTAAATTAGTTAAGGTACAGTGGAGTGAAGCTTAAAGAAGATGCGACTTAGAAGACTCAAGACTAGATACGCACATCATACCCTTTTTGAGGGTATATCCTTGATTCCTCCTTTTTCTGTAATATTTATTTGCATGCTAGTATTTATCTTTTAAGTATATCCTCTCGGTCCTATCCTCGATCCTTAGGTAGAAGCCAATGGATGAAAACATGTGTTTGAGACATGTTATGATTGATGGTTGCAAGTGGTTGCAAGTGTTTGCTAGTGGTTGCTCGTGGATGCATATCCACACATTAGGCACTAGATCGACTCAGTCACTTTCATATTGCATATGCATATGAATGTATTTGTATATGGATTGAAACATGATGTGTTATCATATGGATGTTGCATATGGATGAGTGAATATGCACACATATAGTATTTACATGATTAGGGATATTTGCATACATATTGGACGCATGACACTCTCATGATTCGCATTAAGGAGGTCAACTGGATCAGTAGACCACCTGATTTTGCACTAGATAAGAGACATATACACACACTCTGCATATGTTCATATGCCATTAGAAGTCTTTTAAGGACAATTTGTGGATGATGGATGAGTAGATGGATGAGTAGATGTTAGGATGCATTCTTCTTAACTTGAAGATTTCGGGGACGAAATCCTTTAAGGAGGGGAGAATGTAACACCCCGAATTTTCTGAGAATATTAAAATTAATAAATTCAAGAACACTTAATTTTTAGAAGAAGAATTAAGTGAAATAGGTTGCGCTGTTACGTTCATCTCAAAATTTTGGTCAAGATAGACATTTGGTTTGCATAAAATGGAAACCTTATGAAGAAGTTATTAAGCCTTGAAGTTTGTACGCATATGAGAAAAATATATATATATATATATATAAATTAAATAAATAAATATGCAAAAAAATTCAAAATAGCGAATCGGGAGGGGCAATAACCGAACCGGCCCATTTTTGAGGTCGACCCGAGTCCTACTGGGTCGACTAGGGGTTGATTCAGGGTGCTTGGCTGTCAACCCGTGGGCCGATTCGCTCTAAGGTAGATGCGGCACCTGATTGGTTCTGATGGTTCAGGGTTAATCTAATTGTCCTAAAACACTCTCTACAACTATATAAGGACCCTAAACCTAAAACCTAATTCTATTATTCACTCTCATCTAAACCTAGCCGTTATCTCTTTCAACTCAAAGGCAAGATAGAAGCTAATTAAAAGTGACGAATCAAATCAAATCAAAACAACGATTAGTCTACATCAAAGGTGAGCATTTCAACTTCAGAATACAGAAGCCAAAAATCAAGATCGTCTTTTGTTAGTAAGTTTAGTTATCTTTTAGATGTGAACAAATTTAAGATGTGATTTGTAATAAAATGAAAAATAGAATTGTACCAAGCTGTATGATGTCCATTTCCTGTGATAATTTTGTCATGTATGTCTTAGAACGATTGTGGTTTATTGGACTTATCGTACAGGAATTGATGATGAACCTATTATGATTTGGGGAATGAAACTATCATACCGCATATAAGTTTGATGATCTTTTCATGATATGTTACATGCAAGTTTTTAGGCTAAATAATGTTAGATCCATATGCCTACATGTTTAGATCTATAAATTTATGTGTTTAGATCCATGCTAATTAGATCCAAGTCAAGATCTATACATATGTTCATATGATTTAATGCAAGTTACATGTTTTATTTTAGATCCAAGTCAAGATCTATATATATATATATATATATATATATATATGTTCATATGCAAGTTACATGTTTTGTGTTAGATCCAAAACTAGATATATATATATATATATATGCATGTTTATAAAGTGGATTCATGCAAGTTCGTATGATCATTATTGTTAGATCTAGTTCACATCTACATGTTAAAGTTAAACTTATACATGCTTTGGTAATGTACATGTCATGATTATGACATATGCTAGTTTATAAACCAAATTATGTTTACATATGCCTAGATCTACATATTAACATGTTTAGGCTTGCGATTATTTAGTCCAATTCGTATGCAAGTTCATGAGACATGTTAGATGAAATAAATGATGTTCTATATCAACATTACATGACATATGTTTTGTTGAATTTATATTAGGCACGTTGCCTTCTTTTACCTCTTGTTTATAAATTAGGCTAATTTGCGGGCCTAATTACTTTATGTGATTAATGCGAACGTATAAACGGGGGTAATGTTGGGATGGACATTAAATTATAACATGTTAATGATGTAGGTGGGCCCATAACCATGTAAATGGTTAAGGCCATGAAATGGTATAATTTATATACCATTGGTTATGAACATAACTTAAGTTATGAACATAATTAAAATAATGTGACATGAAAACATTTGAAGAAAATTTACATGTATACTTGACATAAATGAAAACATGTAAATTTAGCAAAAGACGAATATGCCTAACCCGAGGTTAGACTGAGTTGTGGTGTAAAACTGCCCGGAACCGACCGGCACATCCAGTGACCACAACAATACCTGTCTAATGTGGGTGGTTAGTGCATTGAGCCCAAAAAAGACCCAAGGTTAGACTAAGTTGTGGTGTAAAACTGCCCGGAACCGACCGGCACATCCAGTGACCACAACAATACCTGTCTAATGTGAGTGGTTGGTGCTTTAATAAAGCTAAGTCAAGATTGGTAGGGTTAAATCAATTAAGGAAATACTTGACTAATTCAACATATTAACTAAACTGATGGGTGAGGTTAAGTAAATGTAGAACACTTAACCGATAACATGTTAATTAGACAAGTGGTGAGGTTAAGTAAATTTAGAATGCTTAACCGTTATAACATGTTAATTAGACAAGTGGTGAGGTTAAGTAAATTTATAACACTTAACCAATTTAACATGTTAACTAGACTAGAAGGTGGGGTTTAGTAAACTCAGAACACTTAGCCGTTATAACAAGATGAATGACTAGGGTTGAGTTAATAGGAAACACTTAACCAGTATAGCATGATGAATAGGCAGGGTTAACTGATAAGAAAAACTTAACCAATATAACTTGATTTGTGGTAAGGTTAAGTAAAAACAACTTTGCAACACTTAACCAATATAACTTGATTTGTGGTAGGGTTAAGTTAACACAAGAAGGCAACACTTAACTAAAGTAATATGACACGTAGGTGGGTTAAGTTAACTTAAATTGATTGATGACACTTAACCAATACAACAAGATGAATACGTGGGGTTAAGTTAACAAGAAACACTTGATCAATATAACTTGATGAACGAACGAGGTTAAGTTAATAGGAAACACTTAACCGATCCAATATGATAAGTATGGAGGGTCAAGTTCATAAGGAACACTTAACCGACATGACACGATGAATGGGTGGGTTAAGTTAACATGGATGGACAACACTTAACCAATATGACATAATGTGCGGGAGGGTTAAGTACATATCGGGTTGGTGGGTAATATTAGTACATATAGGCCCACAAAACTTAACCGTTAAATAAACATACTTGAATCGATGGGAGGGTTAAGTACATCTCGTGTAGGTGGGTAATATAAGTATATATTGGACCACAAACTTAACCAATAAGGAAACCCTAGTAACAGGGACCCATTTCAGCAGTAGCCCACATAGATGTATCAAGGTACCCTGAACTAGGCAGGGTGGGGCACGATTACTGTGCTGATTATAAGCGGTCAAAGCAGCGGCAGGGGTTACGTCAGTGTAGATTCCAACGGTTTACGGGCATGCACGTACTCTGGAGTGGGAAAAATAAGGCACTGGGTACAAGTAATTATACACTGTGCATCTTGAATCGTGTCGAGTCACTATCATAAGGATTGATACACCTTATGGTGGGACCAGCACAGGGTATCTACACGCAAGAGAGGGCCGATTGACAGAGACACATGGAACATGAATACAAGTAAGGAGCCGATCGGTAGGGTAGTAAGGGTACATCTAACATGTTCATGGCAATTAGGTTGATTGAAGTGGAATCCTCACGATAGATGTACACCTGAAGGCTACCACAATTACGGGGGTTGGGATCACGATTATCATTTTATACAGATTACTAGTTGGGACACTAGTTAGGTGGTGCAGAGATAAATATAGAAATCAAATTAACAGAGTAGTAGCGAAGCAGAGAAAAAGTAGAAGCGCATTCAGTTCACCTTGCACTTATCTTGTCTTTAGTTACCTTGTCTTTATGGTATTGTCTTATTTTCGGTTTATTCATGTCATCATCCTTTATCTTGTTTGCATGCTGAAAGATCACTGGACTTACCAGACTTATGTCTGACCTTTTTTTGTTTTTCGCCTCTTTTCTTCCATTGCGCCCCAGGTAGTCAGGGAGGGAATATCTCAGCCTAACTTGGACCTCTTCTCTTTCCAAGCTTGAAGATTAGTTGGTGTATCGCTTTGGACTCTCTCTTCCACTACTATGGCTGGTTCATGCTTTATCGGGGAATATCATTGTTTTTATGCTTCTTTTCTTCTTGGAAGTTTTTAAATCAAGACAGAAGTTTTATGTACTACATTTAAGTATGATAGAGGAAATTGTTGTAAATGCTTGAATGAACCACATTGTTAATAAAATGACTTTATTTTCCGCTTCTTTATTTGTCTGTCTTGTAATTTATCTGCATCTTTTACCTATAATGCTCCACTGAAGTTATGGAATTCCCTCTATGAGTGACCTTATCGGAGGTGGGGTGTTTCACTTGATTGTAACACCCCACCTCCGTTAAGGTCACTCTCAAAGGGAATGCCTTAAATTTGGTGGAGCGTTTTAAGGTACAAGATACTAATAAATTACAAGACAGAAAATTTATGTAGCGGAAGAAGATCAATATTATTTCATAAATACTTGTTCAACACAACAATTCAACGACTGCTTCAACCTTCTAAATTATTACAACTTTTCATCTGTCTTGAAAACATAAAGAAGCAATATTGAAAATAAAATGACATAAATCCCCAATAAGTGCTTGACCATAGCCATAGCTGAAAAAGGAAAGTCCAAGCCTTAATCTACGGTCTTCAAGCTTTGGCTAACCTGGACTAAGCAGAATTGTTTCCTCCTTGCGGACCTAGGGGGGAACGGAAGAAAAGAAGTGAAAGGAAAATGGGTCAGACATAAGTCTGGTAAGCCCAGTTATTTAATAGCATGTAAACAAGTAAAAGACTATGACATGAATAAACTGAACTTAGAATGATACCACAAGGATAGGGTAGTCCTAAAACGAGGTAAAGTAAGATTTAACTAGATTTGGCTATCGCACCCACTTTTACTTCTCTGCACCCACTAAGAGCTGTTTAACTAGCAATGTATGTTCATGATAAAGTGATCCCATTCATGTATTGATCGGCTCCTACTCGCATTCATGTATTCCCGGTGTCATGCGGCCCCACGTGATTTTTTAGTACTTGTGCTGGTTTCATAATAGGATGTATCAAGTCCTATAATGGCAACCCTGACACGATTCAAAGATGCATAAGTGTACGCCTGGTGCCCAGTGCCTGCTTTTTCTACTCCGGAGCCCGTGCACGGAGAGTATCCATGACTTCCCTTAAGTGTTGAGCATGCTCTTCCTCACTCTTCGAGAAGATCAAAATATCGTCCACGAAGACCACCACAAACTTATTTAGGAATTCCCGGAACACCCTGCTCATCAAGTCCACGAAATAGGCAGGTGCATTTGTCAAGCCGAAAGGCATGACAAGCCACTCGGAAAACCATCCGGGGTCCTAAATGCGGTCTTGTCAATGCTATCCTCAGCCACTCTTAGCTGATGAAACTCGGTAGCCAGATCTAGTTGGAAGAAAATGGATGCACCTACGAGCAGATCAAACAGATCGTCAATTCTTGGGAGTGGGTACGTATTCTTCTTGGTCAGCATGTTCAGCTCCCTATAATTCACGCATAGGCGGAGTGAACCATCAGCTTTGGTCGTGAACACTACTGGAGCACCCCATTCAGAAATACTCCGTCTTATGAACCCCTTTTCAAGCAGCTCTTTAACTTGCTTGCTGAATTCTTTTCTCTCCCTTGGAGCCATGTGTCTAACGGGTAAAGCAACGGGTTTTGCATTATCAACGAGGTATATGCGGAAGTCTATCTCCCGCTTTGGAGGTAAGTCTTTTACCTCTTCAAACACAACTGAGTATTCACGGACCACTCTAACAGACTGCAAATTCTCAACAGACGCATCAAGAGATTCTAGATAACTTAGCATAACAGAATTCATGGGATTACAAGAGATTTCGAGAGTGTTACCGGAGCGAATCATTCGTGGAAGCCAGAAACTAGCTCAAGGAGACTGAGGAGTTATGAACATAATTAAAATAATGTGACATGAAAACATTTGAAGAAAATTTTCGTGTATACTTGACATAAATGACAAACATGTAAATTTAGCAAAAGACGAATATGCTTAACCCGAGGTTAGACTGAGTTGTGGTGTAAAACTGCTTGGAACCAACCATCACATTCAGTGACCACAACAATACCTATCTAATGTGGGCGGTTTGTGCGTTGAGCCCAAAATGGACCCGAGGTTAGAGTGAGTTGTGGTGTAAAACTGCCCGGACTAGACCGGCACATCCAGTGACCACAAGAATACCTGTCTAATGTAAGTGGTTGGTGCTTTAATAAAGCTAAGTCAAGATTGGTAGGGTTAAGTCAATTAAGGAAACACTTAACCAATTCAACATATTAACTAAACTGATGGGTGAGGTTAAGTAAATTTAGAACACTTAACCATTATAACATGTTAATTAGACAAGTGGTGAGGTTAAGTAAATTTAGAACACTTAACCGTTATAACATGTTAATTAGACAAGTGGTGAGGTTAAGTAAATTTAGAACACTTAACCAATTTAACATGTTAACTAGACTAGAAGGTGGGATTAAGTAAACTTAGAAAACTTAGCCGTTACAACAAGATGAATGACTAGGGTTGAGTTAATAGGAAACATTTAACCAGTATAGCATGATGAATGGGTAGGGTAAAGTAATAAGAAACACTTAACCAATATAACTTGATTTGTGGTAAGGTTAAGTAAAAACAAGAGGGCAAGACTTAACCGATATAACTTGATTTGTGGTAGGGTTAAGTTAACACAAGAAGGCAACACTTAACCAAAGTAATATGACACGTAGGTGGGTTAAATTAACTTAAATTGATTGATGACACTTAACCAATACAACAAGATGAATACGTGGGGTTAAGTTAACAAGAAACACTTAACCAATATAACTTGATGAACGAACAGGGTTAAGTTAATTGGAAAAACTTAACTGATCCAATATGATAAGTAAGGAGGGTCAACTTCATAAGGAACACTTAACCAACATGACAAGATGAATGGGTGGGTTAAGTTAACATGGATGGACAACACTTAACCAATATGACATAATGTGTGGGAGGGTTAAGTACATATTGGGTTGGTGGGTAATATTAGTACATATAGACCCACAAAACTTAACCGTTAAATAAACATACTTGAATCGATGGGAGGGTTAAGTACATCTCGTGTAGGTGGGTAAGATTAGTACATATAGGCCCGCAAACTTAACCGTTAAGTAAACATTCTTAAACCGGTGGGAGGGTTAAGCACATTTCGTGTAGATGGGTAATATTTGTATATATAGGCCCACAAACTTAACCAATAAGGAAACCCAAGTAACGGGGACCCATTTCAGCACTAACCCACATAGATGTATCACAGTACCCTAAACTAGGCATGGTGGGGCACGATTACTGGGCTGAATATAAGCAGTCAAAGTAGCGGCAGGGGGTGTGTCAGTCTAGGTTCCGACGTTTTACGGGCATGCACGTACTACGGAGTGGGAAAAAGCAGGCACTGGGTACCAGTAGTTATACACTGTGCATCTTGGATCGTGTCGGGTCGCTATCATAAGGATTGATACACCTTATGGTGGGACCAGCACAGGGTATCTACATGCAAGAGAGGGCCGATTGACACAGACACATGGAACATGAATACAAGTATGGAGCCGATCGATAGGGTAGTAAGGGTACATCTAATATGTTCATGGAAATTAGGCTAATTGAGGTGGAATCCTCACGATAGATGTACACCTGAAGGCTACCAATATTATGGGGGTTGGGATCATGATTATCATTTATACGGATTACTAGTTGGGACACTAGTTATGTGGTGTAGAGATAAATATAGAAATCAGATTAACAGAGTAGTAGCGAAGCATAGAAAAAGTAGAAGCACATTCAGTTCACCTTGCACTTATCTTGTCTTTAGTTACCTTGTTTTTATGGTATTGTCCTATTTTCGGTTTATTCATGTCATGATCCTTTATCTTGTTTGCATGCTGAAAGATCACTGGACTTACCAGACTTATGTCTGACCTAGTTTGTTTTTCGCCTCTTTTCTTCCATCCCCCCTCCCCCAGGTAGTCAGGGAGGGAATAGCTTAGACTAACTTGGACCACTTCTCTTTCCAAGCTTGAAGATTAGTTGGTGTATTGCTTTGGACTCTATCTCTTCCACTGCTATGTCTGGTTCATTCTTTATCGGGGAATATCATTTTTTTATGCTTCGTTTATTCTTGTAAGTTTTTAAATCAAGACAGAAGTTCTATGTATTACATTTAAGTATGATTGAGAAAATTATTGTAAAAGCTTGACTGAACCACATTGTTAATAAAATGACTTTATTTTCCGCTACTTTATTTGTCTGTCTTGTAATTTATCTGCATCGTTTACCTATAATGCTCCACCGAAGTTAAGGCATTCCCTCTGTGAGTGACATTAATGGAGGTAGGGTGTTTCACTGCCCGCAAATCCTTACTATTTGAGTTGACTAAATAAAACACAAGTTCAACCCAAATTGCACAGAAATACGAATCATTATGAGTTAAAGAAGAAAAAGACAGAATAGGACCAAAAATAACAACACGAAATCACACATCGCAGCAGAAAAAATATAATATATATAACAACTTTTGGAATGCAAAACTGTACTTACATACATCATCAGAGTACATTACATGAACAACAAATAGGAAATAAATAGTAGATAATTAATACTGAAGCCTCCTGCTCCAAGCTCCTCCAAGTATATTTGTAAACACCCGAATTACTTGACTGTCGTACAAATTTTATCACCGAAGAGTTTAGGTAAAACAAAATAAACTCCGGATCGGTCATGGAACTAGTGTGAGTAAACTCTAACCACTTGGTTTAACTTTTGAAAATCCATTTAAAAGAAAGGATAATCGTAAGACCGATCCACACATAAACACGGATGGTTTTTACCTTACGTTAACTCAAAATATTTCATTAAAATCAACACTATTCTGATATTATTATAGTGTCTAAATACAATAAATAACAATCTAGGAGAACGCTTGCATCTCACACTCCGCATACATAATATACAATCGAAAACCGCGGTCGCTTATTGGGTAATGGATTTCCGACTATGACAAGATATGGAACCACCTTATGGTATTGTATCTCTAGAGAAAATTCATTTCCTTCTTTATTCTATTCGCAACGTTACTGCCAATATGGAGTGGTTCTCGGATAATAACCCAATCAATCTCTCCAAATTGACAACGATATTGGCCAATACTTCGATAGTCAGTTTTTTAACTATCGAAGAAAAACGAACATTTATCCAAAGTATCAAACAATCACTAGGCCCCTTAATCAATATTTCATTAATTAAATTACTTCTCCATCTCTTTATCAATATTTGTTAACCCAATATTTTCAACAATCATTTTGGCTACTTATATTGTTTGGAAAACATTTTCATATATCACCTTCTTTAATTTTCTATACTTAGAAAATACCTTCTATTTATAATTGGAAAACATTCCAATTACTTATCTCTTTCCCGAACTCATTTATTTCTATACTTAGGAAATATTTATTTTTATATTTCCAAAATTTCACTTGGGTTAAAATGAATTTTGTGTAAAACATCGTTACAACAACCCAAAATCCATCATTCAACTTAATCTTATTTAAACATTGGTCTTCGAGACTGGATCTTTCTATTTATCGGTTAATAATGAAATCAATCAAGTTGGGGTATAACTACCTCTCAAACCTTGACTGAACAAAACTCTTGACTTCAAAATAGACATGACTAATTATCTCGAATAATCAACATCATAAAAACCAATTATCCATTTTTTTAAATGCGTATATGTTTCTCCTTCTATTCTTACCAGATTTAAATTTATAGATTTTCTTTTTGTTTACAATATTATATTTTAAGTTTGTTTTAACTCAATTTGCTAATTCATTCTCTAATTAGCTCTTTTTCCTATTTTATTTTTTATTTGAACATATCACGTTCATGGATATTTTTAATTTTCTTATAAATCAATCGAAAGTCATTTCCAACTCAAGTTCCACATTCAATTTCAAATATAAATTCACAAACCCCATTTACTTTTCAAAATCAACTTATGATGAAACTCAACTCTTCACATTTCTGCAACTTTAGTTCTACCAAAACTTTTGGTTTTCATTTATATTATACACCATATATGCTTACATTCATTTAATATGAATGATATACAACCAATATATTCACATCCAATTCATATTCTGATACCAACTGTAATGGCCCGCAAATCCATACCATTTGAGTTGACTAAATACACCACACATCAAACTCAAATTGCACAGAAATATGAATCATTATGAATAAAGAAGAAAAAGGTAGAACAGGAACAGAAATAACAGCATAGAATCTCACAACGAAATGAAATTAAAACCACTGTAACGACTTAGGGAATTCGATGCCTAAATCCCAACAATAATACATAAACCCATATTACTTGTCAGAACTCAAGTATCAATAATAACATATAGTTAATGAAAGAAAATAAAGGGTGAGATAAGAAAGAAAGAAATATTAAAATACAAGAAATAGAAGAAGAACCAACTAACCAACACAACACAGAGCCTCACATCACAGCGGGATAAAATATAATATAGAAATAAATCTTTATTGAGAGCTTTGAAACAAAACATGCAATCATTGGATGTTGTGAAGTCCGAAGATAAGTTGAAAGTGTTCAGACGTATGATTTCTAGTATTTATTCCGCTGTGTGTTGTTCGGGTATGAGATTTTTTGTAACAGCCCGTATTTTACGTATCCGAGGATTGTAAAATATTTTTATTTTATTCCCTGAGGGTTGGATCATTCTCATATTTTAATATGTTACTTATGGGGAGTGGGACATGTCCATAATTTTTTCCAATTCTGTTTGTGACCATTTTGCCGTTTCCAGTCTTCTATAGGGAATAACTTTTGACTTAGGTCAAAGCAGAGGGTGAGACCTGTGTCACTAGAAAGGAAATGATGATTGCCTTTCCGTAGAGTGGTTACATTAAGGATTTGGCTCAGCTTGGGAGGAATTGCTATTTTAGGGTTTTTCAGTTGCTTGTTCAGGTTTGGGAGCCTTAATGGGCTGATTTGGAGAGGCCCATTAGAGGGTTGGTGGAATGCTATAAATAGAGGGTGGGAGGTATGGAGAATGGTTTACTTCGTTCATTCTCTCATTTGGTGGGCTATGTTCCTCCTTCCTCTAGCACCTTTCCACCATTAAAATTGAGATCTAAGCTTGGGAAATCGAAGATCTACACCATTGGATGCTAGATCTACATTGTTTCAAGAGCGAATTCAAAAAATCAAGCGGATTGAAGGAAGATATCCGATGCATACAGATCATAATTCACCATTTGTGCTTTGTTTTGGAGAACCGGTGAGTGATTTCCATCTCTCACATGGATTCAATCAAGTGGATGAGTGTTTAGTCATGTTTTTCATCAAATTTAAGTCGTTTTCGTTAGATCTGCACATTAGTAAGTCCATTTTCATATGAGTCACCTTAAGGTCTAATTTAGCAAGTTTAAACAGGCAATTCTTATGCTATTTCATATGTTTATGCAAGTTGGATATATAATTTTGTTCACATGATCATTCATTATAATTTTTGGAGTAATTTGCATAATTTTGGTGAAAATCGTCGTTTTCATGTTGTTAGTGAATTCATATCATGTTTGTGGTCATATTTAATGAGTTGGACACGTTGTTGTCGAATCTATCGTTTGGTGAAGTTTTGGTTGAAAACAAAAATGATCAGGGTCTGTGCAGGTTTTGGGTCGAGTATACAGGCCATGGGTCGAGTGTGAAGTACATGTGTAGCACAAATGCGGTACATGTGGAAGTATAGGAGCTGGTTGGTCGAACTAATGAGGGAGGGTTGGTCGCGCAAATGTGACCGGGTCGGTCGTGCGTTCCAGAACGGTTTGGGTCTGGAGTGGGTCGGTTGAGCCAAGGAGGGAGGGTCGATCATGCAAATGTGACTGGGTCGGTCGTGCGTTCTAGAACGGTTTGGGTTTGGAGTAGATCGGTCGAGCCAAGGAAGGAGTGTCGGTCATGTAAGTGTGACTAGGGTCGGTCAGTCCTATGTAAAGTAACTCGGTCGGTCGGGCTTCCTAGGATCGGTCGTGCTTCCAAGGGTCGGTCGGTCGATGCGTATTAATGAGTTTAGCATCGCTTCTAAATGTTGTGGTGAATGACATAAGTGTTGTGATCTGTTTTCAATTGCAAATTGATGTGATGCTATGGATTTTTTAAGACCTTGTAACTGATATTTTGTTTTGGTTCGAAAGCGGTGATAACTTCGAAGTGAATTCTATCGGAAATGACGAAGTGAGGTAATTAGTTCATCGGATGTGGTGAATGTGGAAATGACTCAAGGATGTATTGAGTTCGTGTGAAGTAATTGCTCTAAATTGTTCTGAGCCTATGAATAGTCATAATTGATAACAACTAAAGATGAGAAGGCCGAGGGATTATCATTGTCGTAGGTTCTAGTAGACTCAAAGCATGGGTACAATCGAAGACTGGTTGTAGGTTGATTGCCCTGGGCGTCATGTATGGCCTAGACACGTGTTGTGTATAACATGTAAGGTTTTGCTTGAACCGGGGCATCGTGTATGGTCCTTGACTATTAATGGAAAGATTTCAGCTAGTCATACGATTAACGATGATTTCGAACCAAGGTTGGTAGTGATAGCCAGAGTCAGTCATGGATGTTTGAATGCTTGGACACTTTGGTTGTACCATCTCATGGAGATTACCTGACTTCGAATAAGGTGTTCTTTGGGTGCTTGTCTGATATTAGTTTCAGCCTCTGGGGCTTGTGCTTAAGGGATGCCAAGTTTGATTAAGGTGGTTTCCGTGAGATATAACTAGATGTTGTATGAGTTGCTTTTGCCATATATGAATGGTTGTTCTAATTGCCATGGCTGAATTGATGTCCCTTTGGATTTATGGATCATAAAGGCTATCACTGTTAGCTGTGGGGAAGGAGGTGTAAGTTCTTCTCTGGAGCTGGGTAGATTAGTTCATTTATTTACCCATTTTCATATTCTTTATTGGTGAAGTTTGTTTGTTGTTTTATCGCTCACTAAGATTGTTGTCTGACTCAAGGTTTTATGTTTCACTCTTATTACCTTGGGCTGTTCAACCGATTGATGGATGGGAAAACTAAGTAGCAAGTGACAGGTGATGCCTTAGTGAGGATGATGATGCTGATCGATGGCGAGCTGGAGGCTTATGTATCAGTTTGACTACTATCTAGTATTTGGATTTCCAGTGTTTGCTATTTTCTCTGAGTGTTGTAGTGAAATTGTACAAACACTATTGTTGACATCCATGTATATGGATATAACTTTCTAGTTGTTATGGAAGTTTGGTGTTTTAGCCTTCACTCTCACTACCTGTTGTATATGATCTATTATATTTTATCCTTGCACTGTGAGTTTACAACAGGTTCTGTGATTGTTACCTTACCTTGATGATCGTCCATAGCTGCCTTGCACACCTTTCAGCGCGTTATTCCTCTTGTTTAGTGCAGGGGTTATGGGTAGTCGTCACATTTGGTATCAGAGCTCTGGTCAACAATTTTAGCTAAAGTTCAAAGAGTAATCGTGTATGAGAGACGTACTTGTCGATTTCAGGTAGATGTATGTTATATAGTATTGCAGCGTTCGTACTCCTTTAGCAGCTTATCTTGTAAATGGCTAATCATTCTAATTTGCAGATTTAGAATGGGTCAACGTTATACGAGACATAATGCTAGGGGAAGGGATATACCTGGAGGAGGCAATGGCGGGGCACCTAACTACCCGACCATGTTTGAAGCTATGATAGAAGCATGCCTGAGAAGGGCCCTAGCTCAAGTGGCAACTACGATTGATGTTGGAGTCCAAGTGCCTAGAGCTATGGAATTTGCAAAGCTATGCAAAGACTTTACATTATTGGGAGGGAAACAGTTCAAGGGCACATAACTATTTGAGGAGGTTTAAAGATCGTTGGATACTTGTGCTAGGATCTTCAATGACTTGGGCATTGATGATGTACCAAAAAGGAAGCTTACATCAAGGGAGTTAGAGGGCAGAGCAATGGACTGGTGGAACTCTGTCACCCCTGAGACCCCTGAAGAGGATATTTCCTAGGAGCAGTTCCAAGCTAAGTTTGAAGCGAAGTTTATCTCCACTGTACAAAAGTCAATTCTGTTTAAGAGATTCGTGGAGCTTAAGTAGAATGGTCGACCAGTTCTTGACTATATTTCTGACTTCGAGGCTTTGTCGAAGTATGCTCGTTCATATGTGGATACTCCTTATTAAAAGAACGAGTAGTTTGTGTTGGATTGGATGAATATCTTAGAAATTAGCTTGTGGATCACCTCGGTGATAATTTTGAAAAGATTGTCGAGAAGGCTTTGTGGCATGAAAGTCTGTTTCCTAAGAAGATGTCTGTTGTTGCACCTAACGAAGAACAGAAGCCACAACAGGGCGGTAACAAAAAGAAGAGGAAGAAGCAACAACAAAAAGGTAAGAATGGCCAGAAGAAGTAGAAGGAAGAGGTGACCTGCTTCAATTGTTGGCAGAAGGGCCATTTTGCTACTAAATGCAAGAATCTTAAAGCTGAAAAGAAGTGATTCAAGTGTGGGAAGCCAGGACATGAAAAGAAGAATAGTCCAGAGTTAGCTAAAGGGAAGCAAGTGGTTAAGGATTATGATTTGGGAGCAGTGTCGTATTCTTTGAGAGCTCCTACTGCAAAGAAAAAGGGAAAGGGTGTCGTCATTCAAGGTACTCTTTTTGTTCATGGTGTTTCAGTTCGAGTTTTGTTTGATACTGGAGCATCACATTCGTTCATTTGCAATAAGCTTGTGTGCTGTTTGGGTTTGGAATCCGAAATTTGTGATAGACCGTTGATCATGACTAATCCAATTGGGGTTCGTCCATTTTGTGCATGTTGTGTCATGGTCTAGTGTTATCGAGTCATCGTTGCTATTTTGTGTGTGATTGCTTTTTTCTTAACTTCGCTGGGTTTGGGATCATCTTGGGCATGGATAGGATCAAGAGGTATGCGACAAGGGTGAATTGCGAGAAGCTAGAGGTGAGAGTCAGTGATGTGGAAGGGCGAAAGGTGTTGATACAGTGTAAGCACGAAGAGGTTGTCTTCGTTAGCTATCTATATTCACTTGAGATTCCACGAGAAGACTTGTCATCTGTGCCAATCACAAAAGAGTTTGAGGATGTCTTTGACGAGGTCAAAGGGTTGCCGCCGCACGTGAGATCGAGTTTCGAATCGATTTGGTCAAGGGTGCTAGACCAATCTTTATGCCTCTTAGGTGGATGGTGCCAAAGGAACAACAAGAGTTGGACGTGCAAGTTCGAGACCTTTTAGGGAAAGGATTCATTCAGAGAAGTGTTTCCGAATGGGGTGCAACAGTCATGTTTGCAACCAAGGAGGATGGCTCGTTAAGATTGTGTATGGACTACCGTGAGCTGAATAAGTATTCGTTGTCTAGGATAGATGACTTGTTTGATCAGCTTCATGAAGCCAAAGTGTTTTTTTGGATGAATTTAGCAACAGGATTTCACCAACTAAGGGTGGCTAAGGATAGTCTGCCAAAGAGTACTTTTAGGACACCATCCAGATTCTTCAAATGGTTGGTGATTCCACTCGGGTTGACTAATGCGCTAACGTACTTTGTGGATCTTATGAATAGAGTTATTAGAGATCAGTTGAACAAGTTTGTGCTTGAGTTCATGGATGATATTCTGGTTTACTCACAAAATAAGGAAGAATATAAGACGCACTTGAGAGTTGTGTTGGAAATCTTGTGAAAGCATCAGCTGAGAGCTAAGTTTTCGTAGTGTCACTTTTGGAAAAGTGAAGTGAGGTTCTTAGGCCATGTAGTTTCTGGAAATGGGATAGCGATTGACTCCGCGGAGGTAGCAGCAATCAGGGACTGGGATTGATCTAAGAATGCGACAGATGTTCAGAGTTTCCTTGGGGTGGCAAGTTATTACTGACAGTTTATCAAGGATTTCTCTAAGATAGCTGAACCATTGACAGGATTGATGAAGAAGAACCAAGTGTTCACATAGGATGCAAAGTGTGAGCAAGCATTCAAGATCCTGAAGGAGAGATTGATGAGTGCTCCTGCGTTGACCATTCCAAGCGAGAATGAGGAGATGGTTGTGTATACCGATGCATGTCGTAGCAGTACTAATGCAGAAGGATAAGGTCGTGGCCTACGCGAGTCGACAGCTAAAGCCGCATGAGAGTAAGTATCCAACTCATGATTTCGAGTTGGCGGTAATTGTATTTGCTCTGAAGATGTGGAGACATCACCTATTGGGAGTTCGATTAGAGTTGTTTACGGATCACAAGTCGTTGAAGTATCTTTTCTCCTAAAAGGATTTGAATCTTTGGCAACAATGGTGATTAGAGTTTCTGGCATCGTATGATTTTGGTATAGCCTATACTCCTGGCAAGGGCAATGCAGTTGCAAATGCATTGTGTCGAAGACACGCAAGTTTGGGAGCGATGTTTCCGGAATGGAAAAGCCTTGATATTTGGCAAGGTTTGATTTTAAGCCAAGGTATGAATTGGAACCTGAAATGTTGGCAAGCTTATCAATAAGACCTACTCTTATCGAAAGGATTGGCGAGAGCCAATAGCGAGATGAAAAGCTTGTCGAATTTATCTAGAAATTGGAGGCAAAAGATAAAGAGTTCGAAGTCGACTGAGAAGGTTGGATTCAAAAGTAAGGGCGATTAGTTCTTCCTGATATCAACGGATTGAGAGATGAGGTTCTAAGGGAATGCCATCACTCGAAGTTGATGATTCATCCCGATCGTAATAAGATGTATCAGGACATGAAGCGAGTTTACTACTGGGAAAGGATAAAGCAAGATATTGGAAAGTTCTTTTCCAAGTGCATGAACTGTCAGTTGGTGAAAGCTGAACATAAGAAGTTGAGTGTTTTTCTTCAGCCATTGGAAGTTCCTACATGGAAATGGGAGCAGATATCAATGGATTTTATTGATGAACTACCTAAAACTAGGGCAGGAAATGAAAGGATTTGGTCATCATGGATCGCTTGACCAAAAGTGCGAGACTCATTCTTGCCAAGTCGACTAGGATAGCGTCAAAGTTGGCTGAAATTTATGTAAAATGGGTAGTTCGATTCCATGGTGTCCCAAAGAGTTTAATGAGTGACCGAGATCCAGTATTTACAAGCGGATTTTGGAAGAATTTGCAAGAAGCTTTGGGAACCAAATTGTATTTGAGCATGGATTATCATCCCCAAACTGATGGTCAGACCGAGAGGGTTAACCAAGTTTTGGAGGATCTCCTAAGGGCTTGTATGTTAGACTTCAGAGGATCTTGAGAAGACCATCTACATCTAGTTGAGTTTGCATATAGTAATAGTTATCAGTCGAGCATTAGGATGGCACCATACGAGGCGTTGTATGGGAGGCCGTGCAATTCTCCAACTTGTTGGTTAGAGACTGGAGATAAGTTGATACTTGAGCGTAAGATGATTAAAGAAACCTCAGATTGTATTGAAATCATTCGGCAATGAATGAAGGTAGCCCAAGATCGTCAAAACAGTTATGCCGATAAGCATCGAAAAGAAATGGAATTCGATGTTGGTGACATGGTTTTCATGAAGACTTCACCATTGATGCATGTTGTTCGATTCAGAAGTAAGGGAAAGTTATCTCCAAGGTTTGTTGGACCTTTCATGATAGTTGAGCGAATTGGAAAGCTCGCATATAGATTGGAGTTGCCTGAGAAGATGTCGAGTGTGCATAATGTGTTCCATGTCTCGTTTCTATGGAAGTTCATGCATGATTCAAATGTGGTGGTATCTCCAAAGCAGTACGAAGATCTAAAGGTGGAGACCATAGTTGCGAGACCTCATAAGCCGCTTCATGTTGTAGGAAATGACACAAAACAGCATGGGAAGAAGACTGTTAAGCTAGTTAAGGTACAATGGAGTGAGGATGGTGATGATTGTACGTGGGAGACGGAAGAGAGCATGAAGGCTACTCATCCAGAACTCTTCGTCGGTAGGACCTTTTGATATCGTATCATCATTGTATCGTTATATCTTGTTGTTGTTTGATAGAATTCCACATGCTAGGATAAGGCTATGGATGCATGGCTTGATGGTTGCTAGTTTGGATGATAGAATTGGATTCTCATGGATGATAGACATGCGGAATTGTTTTGGTTGCGTGTGTATGCTCGGAATTTCAAGGTAGGGATTCTTAAGGGGGAAGAACGTAACATCCCGCATTTTACGTATCGGAGGATCGTAAAATATTTTGGTTTTATTCCCTAAAGCTTGGTACATTCTCATATTTTAATATGTTACTTATGGGGATATGGGACATGTCCATAATTTTTACCGATTTTGTTTATGATCATTTTGTCCCTATCAGTCTTGTACAGAGCATAACTTTTGACTCAGGTCGACTTAGAGAGTAAGACCTGTGCCATTGGAAAGGAAATGATGATTGCCTTTCCGTAGAGTGGTTACATTAAGGATTTGGCTCAATAGTTTGGGAGGAATCGTTGTTTTAAGGTTTTTCAGTTGGTTGTTCAGTTTTGGGAACCTTAATGGGCTGATTTGGAGAGGCCCATTAGAGGGTTAGTGGAATCCTATAAATAGGTAGTGGCAGGTATGGAGAATGGTTTACTTTCTCCATTCTCTCGTTTGGTGGACTATGTTCCTCCTTCCTCTAACACCTTTCCACCATTAAACTCAAGACCTGACTTGGGAAATCAAAGATCTACACCATTAGAGGCTAGATCTACATCGTTTCAAGAGCGAATTGATCAAATCGAGCGGATTGAAAAAAGATCTCCGTTGTCCGGATTCATAATTCACATTTTTGCTTTGTTTTGGAGAATTGGTGAGTGGTTTACATCTCTTACATGGATTCAATCAAGTGCATGAGTGTTTGATCATGTTTTATCAAATTTGAGTCGTTTTCCTTATATCTACACATTGATAAGTCCATTTTCATATGAATCACCTTAGGATCTAATTTAGCAAGTTTAAACTAACAATTCTTATGCTATTTCATATGTTTATGCAAGTTGGATCTATAATTTTGTTCATATGATCATTCATCATGAGTTTTGGAGTAATTTGCATAATTTTGGTGAAAATCGTCATTTTCATGTTGTTAGTGAATTCATATCATGTTTGTGGTTATATTTGATGAGTTGGACAAGTTGGTTTCGTCGAATCTATCGTTTGGCGAAATTTTAGTCGAATTCGGAGGTGAACAGGGTATGTGCAGGTTTTGGGTCGAGCGTACAGGCCACGGGTCGAGCGTGAAGTATACATGTTGTACAAATGTTGTACAAGTGGAAGTACAGCATCTGGTCGGTCGCCCAAATGTGACTGTGTCTGTCATGCATTCCAGAACGGTTTGGGTCTGGAGTGGGTCGGTCGAGCCAAGGAGGGAGGGTAGGTCACGCAAATGTGGCCGGGTCAGTCGTGCATTCCAGAACGGTTTGGGTCTGGAGTGGGTCGGTCGAGCAAAGGAGCGAGGGTCGGTTAGTCCTATGTAAAGTAACTCGGTCGGTCGTGCTTCCTAGGGTCGGTCGTGCTTCCAGGGGTCGGTCGGTCAATGTGTATTAATGATTTTAGCAGCGCTTCTAAACGCTGTGGCGAATGACATGAGTGTTGTGATCTATTTTCAATAGCAAACTAATGTGATGCTATGGATTGTTTCGGACCTTGTGATTTATATTTTGCTTTGGTTCGAAAGTGGTGATAACTTCGAAGTGAATTCCATGGGAAATGACGAAGTGAGGTGAATAGTTCATCGGATGTGGTGAATGTGGAAACGACTCAAGGATGTATTGAGTTCGTGTGAAGTAATTGCTCTAAATTGTTCTGAGCCTATGAATAGTCGTAGTTGATAACGACTAGAGATGAAAAGGCAGAGGGATTATCATTGTCGTAGGTTCTAGCGGACTCAAAGCAGGGGTACAATTGAAGATCAGTTGTAGGTCGAATTCCCTGGACGTCGTGTATGGTCTAGACACGTGTTGTGTATAGCGTGTGGGGTTTTTCTGGAACCAGGGCATCGTGTATGGTCCTTGACAATTGATGGCAAGTTATTAGCCAGTCATATGATTAACGTGATTTCGAAGCAAGGTTGGCGGTGATAGTCAGAGTCAGTCATGGATGTTTGCATGCTTGGATACTTTGGTTGTACCATCTCACAGAGATTATCTGACTTCGAATAAGGCATTCTTTGGGTGCTTATCTGATAATGGTTTTGGCCTCTAGGGCTTGTGCTTAAGGTATGCCAAGTTCTATTAGGGTGGTTTCCGTGAGATATAACTAGATGTTGTATGAGTTGCTTTTGCCATATATGAATGGGTTATCTATTTTCCATGACTGGATTGATGTCCCTTTGGATTTATCGATCGTAAATGCTATCACTGTCAACTATGGGGAAGGCATGTGTAAGTTCTTCTCTGAAGATGGGTAGATTAATTCATTTATTTACCCGTTCTCATATACTTTATTGATGAAGTTTGTTTGCTGTTTGATCGCTCACTAAGACTATTGTCTGACTCAAGGTTTTATGTTTCCCTATTATTACCTTGGGTTGTTCACCCGATTGATGGATGGGCAGACTAAGTAGCAAGTGAAAGGTGATGCCTTAGTGAGGACGATGATGCTGACCGATGGCAAGTTGGAGGCTTACGTATCAGTTTTAGAGTGTTGTAGTGAGGCAAACTATACAAACACTATTGTTGACATCCACGTGTATGGATATAACTTTCTAGTTGTTATGGAAGTTTGGTGTTTTAGCCTTCACTATCACTACCTGATGTATATGTTTTATTATATTTTATCCTTGCGCTGTAAGTTTACGACAACTTCCGTGATTTTTACCTTACCTTGATGATAGTCCATAGCTGCTTGGCACACCTTTCAGCTCGTTATTCCTCTTGCTTAGTGCAGGGGTTATGGGCGGTCGTCACATTTTTATAAGCATGTTTGGCAAGCCACTTGGCTCTTTAGTTTTCTTTTGGATTAAAGAAGGCATAGAGAGGCGAGTTGTAGTTGTACCTATTGAGCGATGCAGAGGAGATGCTGGTAAAATATTCTAAATTTTAAGGTGTTCGAAAATTTTCATAATTTTTGAGAATATTCGTTATAAGAAATGAATTAATATTTTAACTGAAATTAATTGGTTTAGTGAAACTAGAGTTAAGGAAATGAGAAACTGACTAGAGACTAGATAAGTTGAATGGCTTTCTAAGTGTTGATCTGGTGTTTGTTTCAGCCTTCATGACTGACACTTAGGAAATTGTTTCTTACTAGTTTACGGTTAGGGACTAATGGACGTAGAAGAGTAATGATGCACGAATAGGAAATGGAAACGTTTTTCCAATGTTAATAAGGAATATTTTCTGAAATATAGAAAATAACTGGTTTATAATAGATGAAACTTTTTCAAAAAATTGTGAGAGGCTTAGTGAGTTGGAGAAATATTTGGGTCGTTACAGGAGCATTTTAATGAACCGACATTTTCTCTATCCTGATTATCGATACAAATACCATATCGACTAACCAAACACCAGAAATTACTGGATCATTAATAGAAAGAAGTTAGAGGGTGAGAAACAGAAAGAAAGAAATATTAGAATAGTAGAAGAAAAAGAAGAACATGAATACAACAACATCAGAGTAAACATGAACCTAACAACAAAACGAATAAATTATATTATATAATACCACTGTAATGAACCAATATTTTCCCGATCTTGATTATCAATACAAACACCATATCGACTAACCAAATACCAGGAATTACCGGATCATTAAGAGAAAGAAGTTAGAGTGTGAGAAATAGAAAGAAAGAAATAGTAGGATAGAGAAAGAAGAACATATAAATACAACAACAGCAGAGTCTCACATCGCAACAAAATAAAATATATTATATATAACAATTTTTGGAGTACAAAATTTTACTTACATACATTTTCGGAGTACATCTTATATACAACACATCGGAAAATAAATATAGATATATAATGCTATAGCCTCCTGCTCCATGCTCCTCCAAGTATATCTGGAAACACCTGAACTACTTGACTGCACAAAAATATGGGCAGTCAAGTAGTTCAGGATTTTACAGATATTGAAAGGATCTTGGAGAAGGAGGCTTCAATATTATATATATATAAAGATGTATTCCGCTGTATTGTATACGTGATGTACTCTGATGATATATGTTAGTACTGATATCATTTTGTATTTCAAATGATGTTATACATTATAATTTATTCATTTCGTTGTGAGATTCGTGTTATTATGATTCTATTATCTTATCTTCTATCTTATTTCTTATATTCTACTTTCTATCTTTTTATTTCTCACCCTCTAACTTCTTTCGATTAATGATCCGATAAATTTCTTGTGCTTGGCTAGTCGATATGGTATTTATGTCAATAATTAGTATCGGGAAATTGTTGGTTCGTTATACAACCTGTAATTGCCCGAATTTCCGTACTATCTGAGATGACTGAATACAGCACACGTCTAACCCAAATTGCATAGAAATACGAATCGTTATGAAATAAAGAAGAGAAAGATAAAAGAAGAATAGAAACAACAACATAGTATCTCACATCGTAACGAAATAAAACATAATATATATATAACAACCTGTGATATACAAAATTTGTACTTACATACATCATCAAAATATGTCACATGTACAGCACAACGGAAATAATAATACATATCTAATATTGAATCCTCCTTCTTTAAGTTTCTCCAAGGTTATCTGTAAGTATTTGAACTACTTGGTTGCCCGTACAAATTTGGGCTTAGGGTAAAACAAAACAAACTCTGGGTCAGTTATGGGACCGGTGTGAGTAAACTCCAACCACTTGATTCAACTTCAAAAAAAATCCTTTTTGAAAGAAAAAATAATCATAAGACTGATCCACACATAAACACGGACGGCTTTTAGCTTATAATAACCCAAAACATTTCATAAAATCAATACTATTCTGATATTATAATAGTGTCTAAATCAAATAAGTAATAATCTAATGGAACGCTTACATCTCACACTCCATGTGCATAATATACAATCAAAACCATAGACGCTTATTGAGTAGTGGATTTCCAACTGTAATGGCCAAAATTTGCGTTATATCTAAGTTAACTAAATACGCCACACGTCCAACTCAAATTTTAGGAAAATACAAATCATTATTGGTTAAAACAGAAAAAGATAGAAGAAGAACAGAAACAACAACACAAAATCTCACATCACAGCGGAATTATATATATTATCAACTTTTGAAATACAATTTTTTTACTTATATACATTATCAGAGTCCATCAAGTATATAACACAACAGAATAAAACTCTATATAACTAACACTGAAGCCTCCAACTCCAAGCATTTATATAAGCTTTTACATAGTTATATAGGCTTGGTGGTTGTCTCTCTCTCTCTCTCTCTCTATATATATATATATATATATATATATATATATATATATATATATATTGGATAGTTCTCATAGTACCATTAGTGGATGCATGCAGTATCATTAGTGGATGATTTCCCTATGCGCCCCACAATATATATGCTGGATGATTGCTTATCGCTTAAGGATCATATGTCCATATGAAATCACCCATATGTTGGTCTATTAATCCCGGTCATGCAAAATGCTATCTAATACACTCAAGCAGTCTGTAAGAGGTCAGAGACGACCACACATGACATGATAATAGTAAGGCTCGCACATCTTGGAAGGGTTGCTCCACCCATCCCTATATTAGGAAGTTCGATTGAACAAAGCAAGGAGAAGAATTGTCCCAGTCGCACTTCACACTCCCAACCAGTTAGACGAGAGTCCAAAGATACTGGGAGTCGCGCATGCACTCTACGTCCACTTATAGATTACAGCCCTAGTCGCTCACTCCTCAATCTGTCATTACTATTTCAATCGGACGCTTTCCTCCAATTATGGTGCTGGACGCCCATTCGTCTACAACCAAATACAACCCGCTCGTCTGCGTGAAATCGCTCATCTAAAGCCGTTCGGGGCCTGGGAAGTCACTCACCCTCAAAGAGTCGTTCACTCTTATAAAGTCACTTATACTGAACAGCTAGAAACGGTCGCTGATAGCTGGCTACAACTGGGCGGTGGCATTTTAGTAATTAATGGGACAAGCAACTCGTATGAATTCCAGTTCAAACATCCATAAGGGCGCACCTATAAATAGGTCATACCCTTCACCAAGAAGGGGGAAGCTCTGGCCACCACGAAGTGCTGCTAAATTCCATCCTTAGCCATTCATTAGACATTTCAACCATGACCATCATTATCACCCAAAGATCTTTCATCCATTTGGCCATGGCGTCCTTTAAAATCCTATAAGTGCAAAAAATCGAAGACATCCTCCTGCTTCGTCGCCGTCCTCCTTCGTCATAGATCCTGCCATTCCTCCATTGAATCTCGTAAATCTAAGCGAGATTTGTATATAAAAGTGAGAATGTATTGAGAGAATAGGAAGATGTATAAAGAACAAGAGTTGATATGTCTTGTAATCATCATCATGATAATAAAAACTCCATTCACAATGGATGTAGGCCTAACACAAGGCTGAAACACTCTAAAACCTCGTCTCCATTTTGTTTCCTTCGTATTTTTAACTTCAATTGTTGTTGAGTGCGAGTCCATTTATTTTCTAACCATATCGGTGAAGTAAAATCCTTATACCCTTGGTGTTTGAACCATTTTTGGTGAAAACATTTGGCGCCCACTGTGGGGTCGACTAGCATTTCTTTCCTTCACACCTCCTTCTAGTTCCAAACAGCCTACCGTTGAGATCCTAAATCGCCTCTTTCCTCGAGGCCATGGCTGGTTAAAAGAAAAATAACAAGCTCATCACGAATATAGAGGATGTTCAAGAGATGAGGATACACCACAGGCTTTAAATTGAGAAGTCGAAGAATCTTCTAGGCCATCCGTGACATGAGATGAGTAAAATGTGGCTAAGACTGGCTTGAACGAGAAAGTGGATGCCACGACAAAAATGACGATGGAAAGGCTTGATGCCCTAATCAGCACAAATCAATCCCCTGCTACCTTCTGCATCTAACCCTAGTCGGTCCCACTTTTCAGTGGAAGACAAGGAGGAAGCCAGTGTTGAAGATTCTAAGATCAAAGTCCTACAACACGAGGTAAAGCATGCAACTCAGAGTGCCGCAAGTCCCACAAAGGGACACTCTCTAAGAGAGGTGTGAAGCACCGTAGTTCGAACCATGGTCACCCTAGCAAAGGCATTAATGCCAGTCTCGCGGAATAAACAGACGAAGAAAAGTGTATTACGGACATGATTCAGTGAATAATGAAAGAAAGGGCGGTGCGAGAAGACGATGAGAAAGAATGGGAGTTTTCACCCAGTAAAAACCCATTTACGGAAAGGATCCAACAAGCAAATTTTCCTAAGAAATTCACACCCTCGACTATAGCGCCTTATGGTAGAACTAGAGATCTGAACATCTTCCTGTTCAAATATGATCAACACATGAATGGAGCTATGGCAACCGACGAGATAAAATGCTTGTACTTCCCTGTGACGACCCAAACTCCGGTAGACCGAAAGTAAGGATAATCATTTTGGAATACAACATATTTACAACAAAAACAGATCTCAGATAATTATCATAACACATAAACCATTGCAGCGGAAATAAATGTCATCAGCATTACAGCAAAACATCAGAGTATGCAGTTTTATAGGATCCACTTAGCATAATAGCAGTCTTAACAAAAGAGAAACAAGTCTCAAATGAAAGGAAATAAGTTTCAAATCCCATTACATACATCAGAAGCAAAAGATAGAAAAATGTCTCAAAAGCAGAATAAAAGATGGAGAAAAGGTCTTCTTCTTCTTCCTTCCAAAGCAAGCTCCAACCAGAAAGTATCACCTAGAAACCTGTCAATTGGCTGCCCGTGTGGAAAGAGGGCACCCGAGTTTGCAAAAGTGAAACAAACTACGAGTCAGTCATGGGACTTGTGTGAGAATTCTTAACTAAATTAACTATCAAGATGGCAAATCTCAGGACCACGCCGCTAACGCGGAACGGGTTTACTCCATTGGATTGTCAGTGCAATATTTTATAAAGTTTATATAAAACAGCGAAATGACCTTTGAAAAATGAAATCGTCATAAGACTCAGATCCTATCACACAATGCAACGCACACAGGAGGATAGAGTTTTCCCTTATGATGATAAAACATGCTTAATACGTGAAAAGTAATAATTTAATATTATCATTAGTGTTTAAGCAGTATTAAAATACTTCAATATAAATATATCAATCCTAGACGGCATAGTACCCCATCCTACTATGTCGACGTATATAAGTTTACAATTAAAACCGTGATGTCGTATTGGGAATTGGTTTTCTGTCATGCAGTCGAGGCTAGGGATCGTCCTCTTCCGATTCGAGACACTTTAGCAAATGCCCCAGGATCTCACCTATGGGCAACCCTTGGAACGGTAGGGCCGGTCCCCACCTAACGGTAGTGGATTGGCAATTCCTGAACATACGTTTCCCGACCCCTTTGGACCTATAATGTGACCACTTCCGACCTATAAAAACGAGGTACATCAATCCAAAATCCACATAGTAAAATGTCGGGCCGTGTTAAAGCCCAAACACCACTCTAGCTAGAAAGAAACGTATGCACTCCCTACGGTCCATATCCCGTTTATGACTCATACCGGGGTGTGAGGCTCGCGAAGTTACGTTATACACAAAGCTATGCCTAAACAGGCTATGCTTTGATCATCAGCCACAAGGCCTGCTTTTCAACAAAGCCTTGATCATTGCACTTAAGCATGCCACATTGACAATTCAACGCCATGCGATCGGTAACTATCACTACCTATCAAGGTGTTAAGTAGAGAATAGATTCTCCACCACAAAACTGACATATATTAATAGAAATCGATTTAATTACATGAAGCGAATTCCAACGTCAGACACGCATCCATTTACATGTCCGTTCTGGGTCTGAACGAAACCGGAGACACCAAAAAGGCGCTCTCTTATCTACACGACCAACACACACGTCCGGACAATTTCTGCTTCAACCTAGTCCTGGGAGCAAGTCAGTCCAAGGTATCAGAAGTCATCGTCCATTCGATGTGAAGATCGCTGGCCTTCAACCATCATCTTCTTACATCTTTGATTCAATCACCGTTCAATTATTTGAAATTAGTTAACCTTGGCCTTTTCAAATAATTGTCGCATAATTATAGTTTAAAACATTTAATCTATATTTATAACTATTTATCGCTATTTTTATTTATTAAAAATAGCTCGAAATATATAAACGACGTTTCGGGTCAATGGGCGGCGCTAGCACTGATTTTTCCAAAATTTAATTTACACATATCTTAAAATCTAACCATTGGATCTTGATGAAATTTATATCGTTGGAAAGCTCTTCCCAAAGCGGTCCTAATGGTTCTAGTTTTGGGAAAATCAAATGGTCGGATCTTTCTATATATTCGTTTGAAGTTACGATTGTCGATACGCGAACTGCTGCGCTCGTTTCGTTTAATTTTATATTTTATATTTATATATAATATATAAACCATTTGGGCGATTTCCTTTATTAAAATCCATTCCTTTTATTCTATGAAAGTAATATTTTCGTCTGCTAATTCTAATGCGACAAAAATGATGGTTTCAACAATGTATCATTTTATATCAAATAAACATGACATTTTTGTTCGCCAACTCTAATGCGACCAAAAATGATGGTTCAACGATGTATATTTTCACAATCAATAAAAATGACATTTTTGTTCGCCAATTCTAATGCGACCAAAAATGATATTTAAAATGTATAATTTCAATATTCAACAAAATGACATTTTTGTTCGCCAATTCTAATGCGACCAAAATGATATTTTAAAATGTATAATTTCAATATTCAACAAAATGACATTTTTGTTCGCCAATTCTAATGTGACAAAAATGATATTTTAAAATGTATAATTTCAATATTCAACAAAATGACATTTTTGTTCGCCAATTCTAATGCGACCAAAAATGATATTTTAAAATGTATAATTTAAATATTCAACAAAATGACATTTTTGTTCGCCAATTCTAATGCGACCAAAAATGATAGTTTCAACAATGTACATTTTCTATATTCAATAAAATGATATGTCCCTTATTCTTATTATTTACATATAAAATGTAAATCTCCTTTTATTCTTTCCTATTCACATTGAAAATGAAAATGTCTTTTTATTCTTTTCTATTTACACTGAAAATGTAAATGTCTTTTTATTCTTTTCTATTTACATTGAAAATGTAAATGTCTTTTTATTCTTTTCTATTTACATTGAAAATGTAAATGTCTTTTTATTCTTTTCTATTTACATTGAAAATGTAAATGTCATTTTATTCTTTTTTTTCATAAGAGAACTCAATTAAAAAGTTAATTCATCTTTCTATGTAATATTTGCATTGTAAAATGCAATTAAAAAGGGTGGACTTTATTTCTAATGTAAACATCTTTTCTAGTGTCAACATTCCTAATATAAATATATTTTCTAATGTCAATATTTGGTTCATTCCAACTATACTAACATGACGATGAAATTTGGTTCATTCCAACTATACTAACATGACGATGAAATTTGGTTTATTTCAACTATACTAATATGACGATGAAATTTGGTTCATTTCAACTATACTAATATGACGATGAAATTTGGTTCATTTCAACTATACTAACATGACGATGAAATTTGGTTCATTTCAACTATACTAATATGACGATGAAATTTGATTCATTTCAACTACTAACATGACGATGAAATTTGATGTATACTTTTGATGAATCACAATAAAGGTCTCATCTTATTTTCATTTGTAAATCAAATAAGATGTCTAATATTTATTTTATCTTTTAATTAAAGTTTAAAAGATCTAAACTTTCTTTATTTTATAAATTTTAAACAAAATAAAGATCCAACTTAAATTTTGTGAATCAAAGCAAAGACTTAAACTTTCTTTTACTATGTAAATCAAAGTTTAAGATTTTGTTATCTTTTATTTGTAAATCAAAGTACAGGATCCAATTTCTCCTTTATTTTATAAAATGTTCTAACCTTCTTTTATTTTGTTTTGTTTCAAAACAATATTCTGTTAATCAAAACAAAAGACTAAAACTTTGGCTTATTCGTAAATCAAAAACAAAAGATTCAACTTTAATTTGTTTTCAAAAACAAAAGATTAGAACCATAATTTGTTTTCAAAACAGAAGATTAGAAGTTTAATTTGTTTTCAAAACAAAAGATTAAAACTTTGATTTGTTTATCAAAACAAAAGATTAAAACTTTGATTTGTTTATCAAAACAAAAGATTAAAACTTTCATTTGTTTATCAAAACAAAAGATTAAAACTTTAATATATTTTGTTTATCAAACAAAAATCCTAACTTTGCTTTTTTTAAAATAAGAATTCAACTTTAATAAAAAGGATTAAAAATAAAAATAAAAATAAAAAGATGAGAACTTTATTATGATTACATCAGAAGATTACAGATCCAAACTGTCAAACTTTAACATGACATCACAACGAATAAAATTCAACAATACAACAATCACCACATAACAGATCAGAATAATATACAATGATTCAACTGATCGAATAGAATTAAAATAAATTATTTAATTGTTCAAATTCAGAAATCTCACAGTCGTTGAAGATTTTTGGCCAAAATCCAAACTGTTCAGAATCAACTCCAGTCAGTCTAGATGCGTAGATCTCAGTCACACGATTACAACGTCGCTGAAATCATCGGATTTCGAATTGAAATGAGTTAGATATGGTTAATCGAAGTTTTAAAACAATTTAAATAAATTAATTAATAAATTAATAAAGGAAATACCCCTTTCTTCCTCAATCAATTTATCGGCCATAGCCTTTTCTTTTCTTCGAATCCTAGGGTTCGATTTTTCTTCAAATTAGTTGCAGGGTTCGTCGATCGGAAGGGGGGACGTCGGAGCAGGTCGGACGCGCACGCGGGGCGGTGGGGGGGGGGGGTGGTTTGGTCGAGCTCGGTCATGGCTAGGGGTGCCCACGGCGAACGAGACGCGGCGGTTTTGGTGGTCTGCTGCTCGGGCTTCGGGCGATGAGAAGATGATCCACCCGTATGGAATTAAAGGGGGAGGAAGAGGCTTTGATTTGGTATGTGTGAGAGGTTCTAATTCGAAGAGATGAAGGAGAAATTAATGGAGGAAGGGGAAGAAAAATCGGCCATTGATATGAAGGGGGCGGCGGCTACAACGAAGATGATGAATAGTGTTTTGTGATTTTAGGTTTTTTTTCCCATTTTTATATTGGTTTTTGTGTATTTTTACAAATAAATCCAAATCTTTCAAACCGTGCTGATTCCAGTCCAAACAAAGTTAACCCTAGCTAATAGCCCATATTCCGGACCCAATGGGACAGGTCCCGTCAGCCCAAACGGCTGTCTGTGGCCTGTATTATTTAATTTAATATTTAATTCCTTTATTAATTTAATTCGTCTGCATAAATAAATTCACCGAGGCCACAAACAGACTCAGAAAAATCCAGAAAAAATATATTTGTTTATGTTATGACGATACGGTCCTAACAAAATTAATTTCGTTGAATTCTGACACTGTTTGAAAAATGGCTATTTTTGAGTCGATTAAATTTGACTGTAATCGACCAAACACATTTTCCTTCGCCACGCTCACATATTAAATCGAAAAATTCTAAAAATTGAAACCTAGCAATAATATGACATTCCGGTTCCAATGAAAGTGGTTTCATCGAAAACAGAGATCGTTTGAAAATTGACTATTTTCACTGGCTTTAATATTATTTAAAAACGAAAATTTTAATTTCTGCCACATTTTTTCACCAAATAATTTAAAATAATTTTTTTTAAATTGGTTCGGATTTTCCGGGTCGTTACAATCTCCCCCACTTAAGAATTTTCGTCCTCGAAAAGGAAACAAAGTAAAGTAAGAACCAAGATGGAGAATGTAAATTGATATAAACGTACCTTAGTACAAGAGTTACTCGGAGATATCCACTTTGCACTTGGGGTAAGCCTTTTTGATGCTATCCTCAGTCTCCCAAGTACAGTCTCTAGGATCCCCACTTCATTGAACCTTGACTAGGTTGATCTTCTTGTTCCTCAATATTTTGGTTTCTTTGCCAATGATCTTAATCGGGTCCTTTCTCACTGTCAGATTTGGAGCAATATCTAGGACCTGTTGGTTTAATTCATCCTCAATCAGATCTGGATCGTGCACATGCTTGCGGAGTTGAGACACATGAAATACATCATGCACCCCTGGCAACCAGTCGGGCAGCTGCACTATATAAGCGAGAGTACCAATCATTTCGAGAATAGGTAATGGACCAATGAATCTCAGTGCCAACTTTCCCGTCTTCCCAAAACGAATCACGCCTCTCAAAGGAGAAACCTTCAAGTATAATCGATCACCCACAGAGAATTCTAGATTCCTTCTTCGCTGGTCTGCATAGATCTTTTGTCGATTCTGAGCAGTCAACAAGCGCTTCTTAATCAAGTCAACCTTATCTGATGCTTCTCGAACCGTGTCGGGGCCCAAGACTAGTCGATTGCCTGACTCGACCCAACATGCCAGAGATCTGCATGGCCTGCCATAAAGTAGTTCAAACGGTGACATCCCAAACTTGCTTGGTAGCTATTATTATAGGAGAATTCCACCAAGTGCAAGTGGTTCTCCCATGAACCGCCATAGTCAAGAATGCAAGCACGCAATAAGTCTTCCAAAACACGATTCACCCTCTCAGTCTGGCCATCTGTCTGAGGGTGATAGGCAGAGCTTAGATTTAACTTGGTCCCAAGCTCTTCTTGAAAAGCTTCCCAGAATTTACTGGTAAATAATGGATCCCGATCACTGACAATGCTTTTAGGAACCCCATGCAGTCTGACTATTTCTTTAAGATAGAGATGTGCTAAACTTCGAGCTGTTCTATTGGACTGAACAGGGATGAAATGGGCAGATTTTGTTAAGCGGTTGACAATCACCCATATCCTATCGTTGCCCTTTCGGCTTCGGGGCAAGCCATCTATAAAGTCCATAGAAATTTCCTCCCACTTCCAACCAGGAACTCCTAGCGATTGCAACAAATCTGCCAGTTTCTGTTGATCACTTTTGACTTGCTGACAAGTGGGACATCTAGCAACATAAATAGAAATATCTCTCTTCATTGATTTCCACCAAAAGGTGCGCTTGAGATCATGGTACATTTTGTTCACCCCTGGATGGATGCTGATTTTAGATTTGTGGCACTCGTCCATCACTTCTCTTTTTAGCTCAGCAATGTCTGGCACACAAATTCGCCCTTGTAATCTAAGGGTCCCGTTATCACCAATCTGGAAACTTGAGGCTTCGCCCTTACGGACTCGCTCATAAAGCTTCTGAATAAACTCATCATTCTTTTGAAGAGCAGAGACTTTATCAATCAAAGAAGGAGTGATAATGAGACTGGCGATAATGAGATTGTTGCATTCTGCATTCTTTCTACTGAGTGCATCGGCTACAATGTTTGCTTTTCCCGGAGTATATAGGATATCCAGGTCATATGATGCAAGAAATTCGACCCAGCGTTGCTGCCTCATATTCCAATCTTTTTGGGTAAAAAGGTGCTTCAAAGATTTGTGATCAGTGTAAATTTCAAACTTTTCACCCAAGAGATAATGCCTCCATATTGTAAGAACAAACACAATGGCCATTAGTTCAAGGTCATGCGTGACGTAATTCTTCTCATGCGGTTTCAGTTGGCGGCTAGCATATGTGTAACAACCCGTATTTTCAATAACCTGTTATAACGTAAATCGAGGCAGAATTTAATTCTAAAATCTGAATCAAGGGAAACGGGCTATGCTATTGCGTTCGTCTCGGAAAAATACACGAAATAGAGTCCGAGTTTTCGAAAATCGGAGTCCGTATGACCCGATTAAGGCCCAACGAAGTTTTCAGAAAATTCCTAAGTAAAAACAGATTCCAAATTCAAATCTGAAATTGGAAATTGGGCCAGTTGGGCCAGGCGGGAAAATTCCCGCCACAGTACCCAAGTCGACAGCCCTGTCGACTTGGGAGTCGACTTGGTCTGACCAGGTCGACAGCCCTGTCGACTTGGCTGTCGACTTGGCTCAGACGACAAGTCTTGCCTGGTGCACCATTTTGAGAATGTGTTGAGCTTGGGGGCCAGATTCGGTTTAGAGGGCTGAGATTGGAACTAGGGTTTAATCCTATGGTCTAAATCACTAGCCTAATCTATAAATAAGACCCTAACCTACCCTAAATCATTCATTATTCATTCTAGCAACTAAACTATGTCAAAATCAAACCTCTCATGGCCTCCACTCTCTTCACACAATTCCTAAATCAATTCCTAAGTGATTTTCCATGCATACAAGTGTTTTTAGACTTGTATGATCATCATTAGCTCGCATTCAAGTCTTGTTTCTCTATTGGCATCTTAAAGGAAGAGTTTTGATCAAGTTTGCTTGCATTTTTGGGGTTTAATTAGTTGCATAAGGGGTTTCTTACATTTGCTATACTCATTTGAGTCCGCATAAGCATAGTAAGCCCTATTCCTTTCATACTTGAACTTTTAAAGTTAAATGTATGATATGCAAGTTTATATGCAAGTTATCATATGTTATGCAAGTTTTGTTGTGCAAGTTTGGTTTGCAAGTTATCATATGTTATGCAAGTTTTGTTATGCACGTTTGGTTTGCAAGTTATCATATGTTATGCAAGTTTTGTTATGCAAGTTTGGTTTGCAAGTTATCATATGTTATGCAAGTTTTGTTATGCAAGTTTGGTTTGCAAGTTATCATATGTTATGCAAGTTTGGTTTGCAAGTTGTCATATGATATGCAAGTTATACTATGCAAGTTTGATATGTAAGTTGTCATATGATATGCAAGTTATGCTATGCAAGTATGATATGCAAGTTGTCATATGTTGTGCAAGTTTTATTATGCAAGTAGGATATGCAAGTTGTCATATGTCATGCAAGTTTTATTATGCAAGTATGATATGCAGGTTGTCATATGTTATGCAAGTTTTGTATGCAAGTTTGATATGCAAGTTGTCATATGTTATGCAAGTTTTGTATGCAAGTTTGATATGCAAGTTGTCATATGTTATGCAAGTTTTGTATGCAAGCTTGATATGCAAGTTGTCACATGTTATGCAAGTTTATCATGTTGTAATATGCAAGTTGATATGCAAGTTTATCATGTTGTAATATGCAAGTTTATAGGCAAGTATGTCATGTTATGGTATGCAAGTATGTTATGCAAGTTTGGGTTGAACATTTTGTTCATGCTATCATGTTATGCATGCTTTTGAGGCCTAATGCAAGTATATGAACATATGTACATTTCATATGCCACCATGTTGAACTTGTGGCTTCAACACTTTTATGTCATAATTATGCCAAGTTCCCTCTTTCTATCCTTTATGCGCTATTGCGATATGTAAGCGATGGGATTGCGTTTGGGGTTGGGTAAACTTAAAAGACCTAAAAACATAAGCTTGGGAATTTACCTATTAAGTTAGGTCTACCCATTGGGAATTTACCTATTAAGTTAGGTCTACCCAATTGCTTGAAAATTTGTAACATGTTTTGGAAACATGATGGACATGACACTTAGAAAAGATAAGTGTGGCCAACTCGAGGTTGGGTTGAGTTTGTAGCGTAAACCTACCCGGAACCGACCGGCTTAACTAGTTACTACAAACAATAAGACCCAATGTGAGAAGTTGGTCATGTTGTACCTTGAACCCGAGGTTAGACCAAGTTGTGGTGTAAAGCTACCCGGACCCGCCCGGCTTAACTAGTAACCACAACAAAGTCTAATGTGAGAGGTTAAGGCGCATTAATTAATTAATGCCTCGTGATTAGGGTTAAGTCATAGACCGCTTGAACACTTAACCAATGAAACACGATGGGTTGGTAGGGTTAAGTCATGAACCTTGGGTACACTTAACCAACTTGGTACTTGAATGAGTTGGGTTAACCACGTTTAACCCATTAAGGAAACCCTAGTTACGTGGTCCTTTGCACCAGTAACCCTCTTAGTTGTATCATGATACCCTAGGGACTAGGCTAGGGAGGGGCACGATTACTGGATGACATGTAAGCGACCAAAACGACGGCTGAGTAGGTGCGCCGGTGTGGGTTCAGACGGGTCATGGTCGTGCACATGGTCCGGAGTTGGAAAAGCAGGCACGGGCACAAGTAGGTTTAGACTGTGCGTGCATTGATTCGTGTCGGTGGTTGACACCCTAGGACTTGATACACCCTAGGGTGGACCTAGCACAGTTTAGCTACACTTCGTAGTTGGGCCGTATGACACAGACACTTGACGAGTTAGGCTTAGGGAGCCGATCGACTAGACCGTGCTAGTTGGACCTTGGTTTGGGTCATTCCTGATGATGGGCCAAAACTTGGGCCTGGGGATCACTTCTTGTTTACACTTTGGACCCCGTATTGGGGTCACTTCATGTTATTGGGCCAAAGCTTGGGCCAAGAGATCAATACTTGTTTATTTAAGTCATGTTAGTTTACTAGTACACCTGTGGTGCAAAACCTTAATCCTGATTATGCGATGACACCTTTATCTACCTTGATAGTTAATCATCATGCTAGTATGTTGTTATCCTTATGTTCATCCCTTGCTGCCCATACCAGTTAACTTTATCAGTTTACATTGATTGTAGTAGGGCTTACTCAGTCTTTTTGACTGACCTATTTTCTTTCGCCTCTTTTCTTCCGTTTCCTCCCCCCCCAGGTTCTCAGGGAGGGAATACAGGAGCTTAGCTTGGATCTTACCTGCTTTTCTTGGATAGCTCATGTATGCTTTGGACTTGAGCTCGCTATGGTTTTTCCACTTTGGGGATAGCTACTTTATGTTTTCCTTTTCAAGTTTCAGTTGATGTTATTTTATGTACTAGACTTGTTATTTTGGAAAATTGACATTATGTTGTACCAGACTTGTTTTGAAATGGTTTAAAATCTTTCGCTGTTTTATCTATGTTATTTACTCTGTTTACATATATACATATGTTCTTGTTCTGCCTTGATATATCATTATGCATGTTTACCTTGTTTAAACGCCCCTCCAAAGTCAGTGCCCTTGCAAGAGTGGCATTGGCGGAGGTGGGGTGTTACATTTGGTATCAGAGCATATGGTTTACGAGAAGGAACAAAAAGGTTTTTAGAAAACTTTTGGAAAACTATTTTCAAAATCAAGTATAAAGTATTTTCCAAAGACAAGTCTAGTTTATTTTATAGGCTATTCCCCAAAAAGCCATTAGCAAAATTCCTTCGTTTTTCCCCATTCTGAATCTATCTTTTTCTTCGTTTTCAGTAAGGCCGATAACTTTGCCATTCCGGAGGGAGTACACGTACCTGTTTGGTATAGGAGGCTTTTGGAGGCTAGGGCGACCGAAGCCGACCCCGCAAATATTACTCCTCCTCCGGTAGTTGATGTTCCTCCTCCTCCTGTCGCTGAGGTTCCTCTTCCTCCTCCCCCTCAGCATCCACAAAAGGATTTCGCGGAGATTTGCAAAGGCTTTAGGGCGATGGGTTGCAAGAATTTCATTGGAACCGAGACTTTCGTAGAGGCCGGGAATTGGTTGAAAGAAACCGAAGATCTTTTTGCCTTCTTTGATATAGATGACCGTAGGAAGGTTTTATTAGCAGTGTGGTTGCTAAAGGAAGAAGCTGCACGTTGGTGGGTGGTCTCCACCGCTACTAGGCCAATTGAGACTTGGGATGACTTTCGGGGAAAGTTTGGACTAAGGTTCCTATCACTGAAGCAAGGGGACATGACTATTAGGGAATACATAGATAAGTTTAATCAACTGGCTCGGGTCGGTTTAGACTTGGTCAACACAGCTCAGAAGAAGGCCCTATACTTTGCCCTAGGATTAAGCGAGCCATTACATGGTTTAGCCATGACTCATATACCCTTGGGGGCAACTTTCGAAAGTTTGGTGAATATGGCCCTACTCAATGAAGAGAATAGGAGTGGCAAGAAAGAGATCAAGATGAATGATACTCAAGCCAAGAAGACTGATTCCCCAGTGGAAAGGAAATCAGGGTAATCCAAGTGGTCAGAGCAGTCAAGGCAATAAGAACAAGAACAAGAGTCAAGGCAACAAGGGGGACAACAACAAGGGCAATAACAAAAAGGGAAAGTGCTATTATTGCGGTTTAGTTGGGCATCTCATTAAGGAGTGTAAGAAGAGGAAAAGGAAGAAGGGCGAATGCTTTCATTGTGGTGAGTTTGGACACTTCACTAGGGATTGCCCGAAGAAGCGAGGGCAAGGCCAGGGTCAGACTCAGCGTGCTGGACCTTCGGGAGGGCAAGTTCATGCTCTCAATGTCGCTCCAGTTCCCGATCAAGGTAGTATTTCTGTTGAAAGCCCTGTTTACATTTCTGATTTTCCCGTTCATACTTTGTTTGATTCTGGTGCATCGCATAGCTTTATCTCGTCTGATCTTGTTGATAGTTTGCACCTAAGTACTAGTCTAGTTAATGATCCCGTGTGTGTTTCAAATCCAATTGGGGTTTCCGCCCATTTGTCTATTATCTAGGTGGATTTGAATTCTCGCGTGATGCTTATATTCTCGGTTTCATGGGGTATGGGTTGATTTTGAGCTTGGATTGGTTGTCCAGTTTTGGAGCCATCCTTGATTTTCTTTTGGGCATAGGGTTGTGAGGCTCATGACTCGCCTCGATAATACCCTAAGAATTTCTAGTAACCCTATGAGTCCCATCATGTTGTGTTATCTTGAACCCCTCGACTCGTCTATCGATAGTTTGCAATCGGTGAGGGTGGTCCGAGAATATCCTGATATCTTGGGTGAAGTGAAGGGGTTACCCCCCTAAACGCGAGTTTAATTCCTGCATTTATCTGGTGGATAATGAAAAGCTGGTCTCTTTGCCCGTTCGGCACATGGCTCCGCGTGAAAGACGGGAGCTAAGTAAGCAAGTGAAGGAGTTGCTTGAGAAGAACTTCATTAGATGAAGTATATCTGAATGGGGAGCGCCTGTAGTATTTACTACAAAGGCATATGGTTCTCTTCGACCTTGTGTCGATTATCGTGAGTTAAACGAAGAGAATAGACAATCATTGCCAAGGATCGATGATTTGTTTGATCGGCTTGTAGGAACATCTGTTCTCTCTTGATCTTGCTACTGGATTCCATCAGCTCAGAGTAGCTGAGGATAGTATAGACAAGACTGCGTTCAGAACTCCAGATGGATTCTTAGAATGGCTGGTCATGCCATTCGGTTTGACTAATGCACCCGCCTACTTCGTGGACTTGATGAGTAGGGTGTTCAGGGAGTTCTTGAACAAGTTTGTCGTGGTCTTCGTAGATGATATTCTGATCTTCTCTAAGGATGACGAAGAGCACGCAAGGCATCTCGTGGAGGTGATGGATACGCTTAGAGCGCATCAGTTGAAGGCCAAGTTCTCCAAGTGTCATTTTGGAGAAAAAGGAGTTAGATTTCTTGGGCACATAGTTTCTAAGCAAGGCTTAGCGGTGGATCCCGCTAAGAAAGTTACAGTTCAGGATTGGAAGACTCCAAGGAATGCAACTAAAGTAAGAAGTTCTCTCAGACTAATTAGTCAGTTAGCATCCCTTGAGCTTAGACCTACCCTCCTGGATCAGGTAGGGACTTCGCAGAAGGAAGACCCGTAGTTAGTCGAGATCATGGACAAGTTGATTCGAGGCGAGATAGTAGTCACCTCGCTAAAGATGACAAGGGATGGCTAAGACACGATGAGAGGAATACGAGCATGTGGGTTATAGTAGGTAGACTCACGAAGAGCGCTCATTTCCTTTCGGTAAAGAGCGAAAAGACTACATCATAGCTAGCGACAGTTTACATTCGAGAAATAAAGCAGCTGCACGAGGTTCCCTAAAGTATAGTTAGTAATCACTAGCCAGTTTTGGGATAGTCTACGGGAAATCATGGGCAAGTAACTGAATCTAAGCACGGCCTATCATTCGCAGGCGAATGATTCATTGGTAACGTGGATTGATATTTTCGAGAAAAGTTCTGCTTAGTGGAATACTTTATGGTAAGTAAACGAGATCCAGGATTCACTAGTGAATTTTGGAGAGCTTGCATGAAATTACGAGGTCATGGTTATGTCTAAACCAAGAATGATGGTAGAGTAAGTGAAAGAGGAAGACGAGAGGCGATAATGAAATGGGTTCCAACTCAGATTTGGAATATGGGTTGGGTTAGGAAGGGATCTCTCGTAATCCGATAGGAGTATATCCTGCTTATCATCCCGATCTCTTTGTAGCATATCTTTGCTATCCATGATTATCTAGTTTATCATGTTGATCTTGTCATGAGAACCTTAGGTAGAAACCCTTTGGATGAAACATGTGTTTGAGACATGTTATGCTTGATGGGTGCAAGTGGTTGCAAGTGTTTGCAAGTGGTTACTCGTGGATGCATTATACACGTTAGGCACTAGATCGGCTCACACACTCCTCATATTGCATATGCATGAGTGTTTATGCTTATTCATGGATGAAAATTGTGTGTTATCACATGGATGTTGCATATGGGTGTATGTTATGTGCACACATATAGATGATATACATTATGTTAGGAATTGCATACATATGGATTCATTTCACTAACATAATTTGCATTGATGATATTCGCATTAGATAAGTACATATACACACACCTTTGCATATGTTCATCCAGCATTTAGAATCTTGTAAGGACAATGATTGCTCGTGGATGATGTTTTGAGTAGATGGATGTTGGATGGTAGGATACGTTCTTCCTAACTTGAAGATTTCGGGGACGAAATCCTTTAAGGAGGGGAGAATGTAACAACCCGTATTTTCAATAACCTGTTATAACGTAAATCGAGGCAGAATTTAATTCTAAAATCTGAATCAAGGGAAACGGGCTATGCCATTGCGTTCGTCTCGGAAAAATACGCGAAATAGAGTCCGAGTTTTCGAAAATCGGAGTCCGTATGACCCGATTAAGGCCCAACGAAGTTTTCAGAAAATTCCTAAGTAAAAACAGATTCCAAATTCAAATCTGAAATTGGAAATTGGGCCAGTTGGGCCAGGCGGGAAAATTCCCGCCACAGTACCCAAGTCGACAGCCCTGTCGACTTGGGAGTCGACTTGGTCTGACCAGGTCGACAACCCTGTCGACTTGGCTGTCGACTTGGCTCAGACGGCAAGTCTTGCCTGGTGCACCATTTTGAGAATGTGTTGAGCTTGGGGGCCAGATTCGGTTTAGAGGGCTGAGATTGGAACTAGGGTTTAATCCTATGGTCTAAATCACTAGCCTAATCTATAAATAAGACCCTAACCTACCCTAAATCATTCATTATTCATTCTAGCAACTAAACTATGTCAAAATCAAACCTCTCATGGCCTCCACTCTCTTCATACAATTCCTAAATCAATTCCTAAGTGATTTTCCATGCATACAAGTGTTTTTAGACTTGTATGATCATCATTAGCTCGCATTCAAGTCTTGTTTCTCTATTGGCATCTTAAAGGAAGAGTTTTGATCAAGTTTGCTTGCATTTTTGGGGTTTAATTAGTTGCATAAGGGGTTTCTTACATTTGCTATACTCATTTGAGTCCGCATAAGCATAGTAAGCCCTATTCCTTTCATACTTGAACTTTTAAAGTTAAATGTATGATATGCAAGTTTATATGCAAGTTATCATATGTTATGCAAGTTTTGTTGTGCAAGTTTGGTTTGCAAGTTATCATATGTTATGCAAGTTTTGTTATGCACGTTTGGTTTGCAAGTTGTCATATGTTATGCAAGTTTTGTTATGCAAGTTTGGTTTGCAAGTTATCATATGTTATGCAAGTTTTGTTATGCAAGTTTGGTTTGCAAGTTATCATATGTTATGCAAGTTTTATTATGCAAGTTTGGTTTGCAAGTTGTCATATGATATGCAAGTTATACTATGCAAGTTTGATATGTAAGTTGTCATATGATATGCAAGTTATGCTATGCAAGTATGATATGCAAGTTGTCATATGTTGTGCAAGTTTTATTATGCAAGTAGGATATGCAAGTTGTCATATGTCATGCAAGTTTTATTATGCAAGTATGATATGCAAGTTGTCATATGTTATGCAAGTTTTGTATGCAAGTTTGATATGCAAGTTGTCATATGTTATGCAAGTTTTGTATGCAAGTTTGATATGCAAGTTGTCATATGTTATGCAAGTTTTGTATGCAAGCTTGATATGCAAGTTGTCACATGTTATGCAAGTTTATCGTGTTGTAATATGCAAGTTGATATGCAAGTTTATCATGTTGTAATATGCAAGTTTATAGGCAAGTATGTCATGTTATGGTATGCAAGTATGTTATGCAAGTTTGGGTTGAACATTTTGTTCATGCTATCATGTTATGCATGCTTTTGAGGCCTAATGCAAGTATATGAACATATGTACATTTCATATGCCACCATGTTGAACTTGTGGCTTCAACACTTTTATGTCATAATTATGCCAAGTTCCCTCTTTCTATCCTTTATGCGCTATTGCGATATGTAAGCGATGGGATTGCGTTTGGGGTTGGGTAAACTTAAAAGACCTAAAAACATAAGCTTGGGAATTTACCTATTAAGTTAGGTCTACCCATTGGGAATTTACCTATTAAGTTAGGTCTACCCAATTGCTTGAAAATTTGTAGCATGTTTTGGAAACATGATGGACATGACACTTAGAAAAGATAAGTGTGGCCAACTCGAGGTTGGGTTGAGTTTGTAGCGTAAACCTACCCGGAACCGACCGGCTTAACTAGTTGCTACAAACAATAAGACCCAATGTGAGAAGTTGGTCATGTTGTACCTTGAACCCGAGGTTAGACCAAGTTGTGGTGTAAAGCTACCCGGACCCGCCCGGCTTAACTAGTAACCACAACAAAGTCTAATGTGAGAGGTTAAGGCGCATTAATTAATTAATGCCTCGTGATTAGGGTTAAGTCATGGACCGCTTGAACACTTAACCAATGAAACACGATGGGTTGGTAGGGTTAAGTCATGAACCTTGGGTACACTTAACCAACTTGGTACTTGAATGAGTTGGGTTAACCACGTTTAACCCATTAAGGAAACCCTAGTTACGTGGTCCTTTGCACCAGTAACCCTCTTAGTTGTATCATGATACCCTAGGGACTAGGCTAGGGAGGGGCACGATTACTGGATGACATGTAAGCGACCAAAACGACGGCTGAGTAGGTGCGCCGGTGTGGGTTCAGACGGGTCATGGTCGTGCACATGGTCCGGAGTTGGAAAAGCAGGCACGGGCACCAGTAGGTTTAGACTGTGCGTGCATTGATTCGTGTCGGTGGTTGACACCCTAGGACTTGATACACCCTAGGGTGGACCTAGCACAGTTTAGCTACACTTCGTAGTTGGGCCGTATGACACAGACACTTGACGAGTTAGGCTTAGGGAGCCGATCGACTAGACCGTGCTAGTTGGACCTTGGTTTGGGTCATTCCTGATTATGGGCCAAAACTTGGGCCTGGGGATCACTTCTTGTTTACACTTTGGACCCCGTATTGGGGTCACTTCATGTTATTGGGCCAAAGCTAGGGCCAAGAGATCAATACTTGTTTATTTAAGTCATGTTAGTTTACTAGTACACCTGTGGTGCAAAACCTTAATCCTGATTATGCGATGACACCTTTATCTACCTTGATAGTTAATCATCATGCTAGTATGTTGTTATCCTTATGTTCATCCCTTGCTGCCCATACCAGTTAACTTTATCAGTTTACATTGATTGTAGTAGGGCTTACTCAGTCTTTTTGACTGACCTGTTTTCTTTCGCCTCTTTTCTTCCGTTTCCCCCCCCCCCTCAGGTTCTCAGGGAGGGAATACAGGAGCTTAGCTTGGATCTTACCTGCTTTTCTTGGATAGCTCATGTATGCTTTGGACTTGAGCTCGCTATGGTTTTTCCACTTTGGGGATAGCTACTTTATGTTTTCCTTTTCAAGTTTCAGTTGATGTTATTTTATGTACTAGACTTGTTATTTTGGAAAATTGACATTATGTTGTACCAGACTTGTTTTGAAATGGTTTAAAATCTTCCGCTGTTTTATCTATGTTATTTACTCTGTTTACATATATACATATGTTCTTGTTCTGCCTTGATATATCATTATGCATGTTTACCTTGTTTAAACGCCCCTCCAAAGTCAGTGCCCTTGCAAGAGTGGCATTGGCGGAGGTGGGGTGTTACAATATGCGAGTACCCTGCCTCTTTGCATCAGCACCGCACCAATACCTTAAACAAATAAGTGGTAACATGTTAAAATGAGATTTGCCATTAAAGGAAAAATGTTATCTCAGACATGTTATTTTATAAAAGAAACAACCTTGTTTAGAGGCGTCGGTCCAGACCTTCAAATCCTGATTGCCATCTATGATGGTCAACACAGGAGCATTGGTCAACCTCTTCTTTGGCTCTTGGAAAGCTGTCTCGTATTCCGATGTCCACTTGAATTTCGTATGCTTCTTGGTCAGGTTTGTCAATGGACAAGCTACCTTCGAAAAATCTTTGATAAATTTCCGATAATAGCCGGCCAGTCCCAAGAAACTTCTGACCTCCGTGGGAGTTCTAGGCTGCTTCCATTCTTGGATGGCTGAGATCTTTCCTGGATCTACTGAGATGCCTTCCTTTGATACAACATGGCCGAGGAATTTCACCTCCTCTTGCCAGAATATGCATTTAGAAAATTTTGCTTTCAGCACATTTCTTCGCAAAATCTCTAAGACTTCTCTCAGATGATGTTCGTGCTCAGCAGCGGATTTAGAAAAGATGAGGATGTCATCGATGAACACGAGCACAAATTTATTTAAAACATCTCTGAATACTCTATTCATCAAATCAACAAAATATGCTGGAGCATTACATAGACCGAAAGGCATTACTAGCCATTCATAAAAGATGTCAGGGCCTCTGAAAGCAGTTAAAGGCACATACTCCTCTGCAATGTGAAGTTGATGGAAGCCTGTAGCTAGGTCCATCCTAGAGAATACTCGTGCCCCATGTAAGCGGTCAAGCAGGTCATCAATACGAGGCAGTGGATATTTGTTCTTTAGAGTTTGCTTATTGAGATCACGGTAGTCTACACATAGCCTGAGAGTACCGTCTGATTTTGGGACGAACACCACTGCTGCTCCCCATTCTGAGAAGCTGGGCCTGATCAGACCCTTCCACAAAAGCTGCTTGGTTTGATTTTTCAGCTCCTCTCTTTCTTTTGGCGACATTCTCCGAATGGGATGTACAACAGGCCTTGCATTCAGAGCTAAATCAATTCGGAAGCTGATTTCTCTATGCGGAGGTAGGCCCTCAACTTCTTTGAATACATCAACGTAATCTTTGACGATAGGGATATCCTCAATAGAAGTAGGGGTAACTTCTAGAGAAGACCAGAATGTTTTCCTGTCGGTGGCTGAGCCATGGCAGGGGATACATACATTTCCGTGATTAGTTTTAACTTTGACAATTCTTTCAGCACAATTGACTTCGGCCTCATATTTTGTTAGCCAATCTATCCCAAGAATGACATCATAGCCAGAGAAACTCATAACGATCAAGTCAAAGGGAAATTTGCAGCGAGAATAAGAAATAGGTACTCTACAATACTGATCAAGAATAAGAGAACCTCCTATCGGACTATTAGCTCTAATCAAATTTTTGAGTTTCCTTGGTTTCAGTTTCAACTTTTTAATCGCATCATTAGAAATAAAGCTTCGTGTAGCACCAGTATCAAATAAGACAGTAGTAGGGATGTTCTTAATATTAAGCGTACATCCTAAGACATCAGGTTTATCAGGCCCCTCAGTCGAAGCTGGTGCAACTGCTCCCTCATAAACATGTGCCACTTCGGTTTTCTTCAACAGAGGACAGTTTCTGGCAAAGTGCCCCAGCTTATGGCAATTATAGCAATCCTGTGTGTTCCTGGGGTTCTGAACACGATTCTGAGAATTCTGACCATGGTTCTGGGGATTCTGACCACGGTTCTGACTAGGGCCTGAATCATCTCTCTTGACCCTTTTAGGTGCTCTACACTCGTAATCAAAATGCCCAATCTTGCCGCAGTTATAGCAGGTCACCTTGCTCCTATCCTTCTTCCTCCCTTGGGGCTTAGCTATAGAAGAATTGCTCACCTCCTATTTCTTGTTAGCCTGTTCCTTCTGGTTGTTGCTTTGACCTTTCCCTCTATCCTGTGGTCCAGACTCATCATTCTCCTCATAGCGGCACGCCATCTCCACTACTTCATTGAATGGAAGCTTAATATGGGCAGTGACTCGATTCAAATATTTCTTGGACAGCCCCTTGATAAATCTCTTATTCTTCTCTAATGGATCTTGAATCAAACTAGGGGCATATCATGAAAGCTCATCAAACTTCCTCACATACTCAGAAACGGTCATATTCCCTTGCTGTAGGTTAACGAACTGCTCGCGCAGACGCTCTCTAGCTTGTGGGGGTATATACTTCTCATTGAAAAGCTCCTTGAATCTGGCCCAAGACATATTGGCCACGTCATTGCAAATTTTAATTGTATCCCACCAATGCCCTGCTTCTACCTTTAGTTGCCAAACTGCCAGGTAACGCTTTCGCTGATCTTCTAGTTCCAAGCCTTCTAGGATCTTTTCGCAATTTTAAGCCATGCTTCCGCCTAAATTGCAGACTCCCGCCCTGTAAAAGGTACACCTCCAAGGTTCTTGAATTTCTTTGGCATTCTCTCCAAATCAAAAGGCTGTGGAGGTGGAGGTGGTTCGACTACGACCTCTGAATTATGTTGTTCCTGTGTGATGGGTGTCTCGTCTCTAGCTTGCCCTCCAGCTCCTACTCGGGCTCCTCCCCTTGCCCCGCCTCGAGCTCCACCTCGGGCTCCGCCTCGGGCTGTTCTTGCTCTAGTATCCATTTAAATCATTCTGTACCATCAAGGAAAGAGTCAGACCAACAAAATGAGAATTTTCAAGAAAAGATAAGGCAAGGACGAGATGAAAAGATAATGATGTAATGACTGGTAAATATGTGCTATTCTGCTGTGCTCACTCTAGGACATTACTAGTCCTATCTCTAATGAGCTACTCATCTTAGAATAATGTGGATTCTATCTAGACGAATTGTTCTAATTATGTTATATTCCATAGCTAAGGTTATCCTTAGGCTCTGATACCAACTGTGACGACCCAAACTCCGGTAAGCCGAAAGTAAGGATAATCATTTTGGAATACAACATATTTACAACAAAAACAGATCTCAGATAATTATCATAACACATAAACCATTGCAGCGGAAATAAATGTCATCAGCATCACAGCAAAACATCAGAATATGCAGTTTTACAGGATCCACTTAGCATAATAGCAGTCTTAACAAAAGAGAAACAAGTCTCAAATGAAAGGAAATAAGTTTCAAATCCCATTACATACATCAGAAGCAAAAGATAGAAAAATGTCTCAAAAGCAGAATAAAAGATGGAGAAAAGGTCTTCTTCTTCTTCCTTCCAAAGCAAGCTCCAACCAAAAAGTATCACCTAAAAACCTGTCAATTGGCTGCCCATGTGGAAAGAGGGCACCCGAGTTTGCAAAAGTGAACCAAACTACGAGTCAGTCATGGGACTGATGTGAGAATTCTTAACTAAATTAACTATCAAGATGGAAAATCTCAGGACCACGCCGCTAACGCGGAACGGGTTTACTCCATTGGATTGCCAGTGCAATATTTTATAAAGTTTATATAAAACAGCGAAATGACTTTTGAAAAATGAAATCGTCATAAGACTCAGATCCTATCACACAATGCAACGCACACAGGAGGATAGAGTTTTCCCTTATGATGATCAAACATGCTTAATACGTGAAAAGTAATAATTTAATATTATCATTAGTGTTTAAGCAGTATTAAAATACTTCAATATAAATATATCAATCCTAGACGGCATAGTACCCCATCCTACTATGTCGACGTATATAAGTTTACAATTAAAACCGTGATGTCGTATTGGGAATTGGTTTTCTGTCATGCAGTCGAGGCTAGGGATCGTCCTCTTCCGATTCGAGACACTTTAGCAAATGCCCCAGGATCACACCTATGGGTAACCCTTGGAACGTTGCGGCCGGTCCCCACCTAACGGTAGTGGATTGGCAATTCCTGAACATATGTTTCCCGACCCCTTTGGACCTATAATGTGACCACTTCCGGCCTATAAAAACGAGGTACCTCAATCCAAAATCCACATAGTAAAATGTCGGGCTGTGTTAAAGCCCAAACACCACTCTAGCTAGAAAGAAACGTATGCACTCCCTACGGTCCATATCCCGTTTATGACTCATACCGGGGTGTGAGGCTCGCGAAGTTACGTTATACACAAAGCTATGCCTAAACAGGCTATGCTTTGATCATCAGCCACAAGGCCTGCTTTTCAACAAAGCCTTGATCATTGCACCTTGGCGTGCCACATTGACAATTCAACGCCATGCGATCGGTAACTATCACTACGTATCAGGGTGTTAAGTAGAGAATAGATTCTCCACCACTAAACCGACATATATTAATAGAAATCGATTTAATTACATGAAGCGAATTCCAACGTCAGACACACATCCATTTACAAGTCCGTTCTGGGTCTGAACGAAACCGGAGACACCAAAAAGGCGCTCGCTTATCCGCACGACCAACACACACGTCCAGACAATTTCTGCTTCAACCCAGTCCTAGGAGCAAGTCAGTCCAAGGTATCAGAAGTCATCGTCCATTCGATGTGAAGATCGCCGGCCTTCAACCATCGTCTTCTTACATCTTTGATTCAATCGTCATTCAATTATTTGAAATGAGTTAACCTCGGCCTTTTCAAATAATTATCGCATAATTATAGTTTAAAATATTTAATCTATATTTATAACTATTTATCGCTATTTTTATTTATTAAAAATAGCTCGAAATATATAAACGACGTTTCGGGTCAATGGGCGGCACTGGCGCTGCTTTTTCCAAAATTTGATTTACACATATCTTAAAATCTAACCGTCGGATCTTGATGAAATTTATATCGTTGGAAAGCTCTTCCCAAAGCAGTCCTAACGGTTCCAGTTTTGGGAAAATCCAACGGTCGGATCTTTCTATATATTCGTTTGAAGTTACGATTGTCGATACGCGAACTGCCACGCTCGTTTCGTTTAATTTTATATTTTATATTTATATATAATATATAAACCGTTTGGGCGATTTCCTTTATTAAAATCCATTCCTTTTATTCTATGAAAGTAATATTTTCGTCCGCCAATTCTAATGCGACAAAAATGATGGTTACAATAATGTATCATTTTATATCAAATAAACATGACATTTTTGTTCGCCAACTCTAATGCGACCAAAAACGATGGTTCAACGATGTATATTTTCACATTCAATAAAAATGACATTTTTGTTCGCCAATTCTAATGCGACCAAAAATGATATTTTAAAATGTATAATTTCAATATTCAACAAAATGACATTTTTGTTCGCCAATTCTAATGCGACCAAAAATGATATTTTAAAATGTATAATTTCAATATTCAACAAAATGACATTTTTGTTCGCCAATTCTAGTGCGACAAAAATGATATTTTAAAATGTATAATTTCAATATTCAACAAAATGACATTTTTGTTCGCCAATTCTAATGCGACCAAAAATGATATTTTAAAATGTATAATTTCAATATTCAACAAAATGACGTTTTTGTTCGCCAATTCTAATGCGACCAAAAATGATAGTTTCAACAACATACATTTTCTATATTCAATAAAATGATATGTCCCTTATTCTTATTATTTACATATAAAATGTAAATCTCTTTTTATTCTTTCCTATTCACATTGAAAATGAAAATGTCTTTTTATTCTTTTCTATTTACATTGAAAATGTAAATGTCTTTTTATTCTTTTCTATTTACATTGAAAATGTAAATGTCTTTTTATTCTTTTCTATTTACATTGAAAATGTAAATTTCTTTTTATTCTTTTTTTTCATAAGAGAACTCAATTAAAAAGTTAATTCATCTTTTTATGTAATATTTGCATTGTAAAATGCAATTAAAAAGGGTGGACTTTATTTCTAATGTAAACATCTTTTCTAGTGTCAACATTCCTAATATAAATATATTTTCTAATGTCAATATTTGATTCATTCCAACTATACTAACATGACGATGAAATTTGGTTCATTTCAACTATACTAACATGACGATGAAATTTGGTTCATTTCAACTATACTAACATGACGATGAAATTTGGTTCATTTCAACTATACTAATATGACGATGAAATATGGTTTATTTCAACTATACTAACATGACGATGAAATTTGGTTCATTTCAACTATACTAATATGACGATGAAATTTTGTTCATTTCAACTATACTAACATGACGATGATATTTGGTGTATACTTTTGATGAATCACAATAAAGGTCTCATCTTATTTTCATTTGTAAAAAATAAGATGTCTAATATTTATTTTATCTTTTAATTAAAGTTTAAAAGATCTAAACTTTCTTTATTTTATAAATTTTAAACAAAATAAAGATCCAACTTAAATTTTGTGAATCAAAGCAAAGACTTAAACTTTCTTTTACTATGTAAATCAAAGTTTAAGATTTTGTTATCTTTTATTTGTAAATCAAAGTAGAGGATCCAATTTCTCCTTTATTTTATAAAATGTTCTAACCTTCTTTTATTTTGTTTTGTTTCAAAACAATATTCTGTTAATCAAAACAAAAGACTAAAACTTTGGCTTATTCGTAAATCAAAAACAAAAGATTCAACTTTAATTTGTTTTCAAAAACAAAAGATTAGAACCTTAATTTGTTTTCAAAACAGAAGATTAGAACTTTAATTTGTTTTCAAAACTAAAGATTAAAACTTTGATTTGTTTATCAAAACAAAAGATTAAAACTTTGATTTGTTTATCAAAACAAAAGATTAAAACTTTGATTTATTTATCAAAACAAAAGATTAAAACTTTCATTTGTTTATCAAAATAAAAGATTAAAACTTTAATATATTTTGTTTATCAAACAAAAATCCTAACTTTGCTTTTAAAAAAAATAAGAATTCAACTTTAATAAAAAGGAATAAAAATAAAAATAAAAAGATGAGAACTTTATTATGATTACATCAGAATATTACAGATCCAAACTGTCAAATTATAACATGACATCACAACGAATAAAATTCAACAATACAACAATCACCACATAACAGATCAGAATAATATACAATGATTCAACTGATCGAATAAAATTAAAATAAATTATTTAATTGTTCAAATTCAGAAATCTCACAGTCGTCGAAGATTTTTGGCCAAAATCCAAACTGTTCAGAATCAACTCCAGTCAGTCTAGATGCGTAGATCTCTGTCACACGATAACAACGTCGCTGAAATCATTGGATTTCGAATTGAAATGAGTTAGATTTGGTTAATCGAAGTTTTAAAACAATTTAAATAAATTAATTAATAAATTAATAAAGGAAATACCCCTTTCTTCCTCAATCAATTTATCGGCCGTAGCTTTTTCTTTTCTTCGAATCCTAGGGTTCGATTTTTCTTCAAATTAGTTGCAGGGTTCGTCGATCGGAAGGGGGGACGTCGGAGCAGGTCGGACGACGCACACCGGGGGGGGGGGGGGTGGGGGGTCGAGCTCGGTCGTGGCTAGGGGGCCCACGGCGAACGAGACGCAGCGGTTTTGGGGGTCTGCTGCTCGGGCTTCGGGCGATGAGAAGATAATCCACCTGTATGGAATTAAAGGGGGGAGGAAAGGGCTTTGATTTGGTATGTTTGAGAGGTTCTAATTCGAAGAGATGAAGGAGAAATTAATGGAGGAAGGGGAAGCAAAATCAGCCATTGATATGAAGGGGGCGGCGGCTACAACGATGAAGATGAATAGTGTTTTGTGATTTTAGGGGTTTTTCCCATTTTTATATTGATTTTTGTGTATTTTTACAAATAAATCCAAATCTTTCAAACCGTGCTGATTCCAGTCCAAACGAAGTGGACCCTAGCTAATAGCCCATATTCTGGACCCAATGGGCCAGGTCCCGTCAGCCCAAACGGTATTTGTGGCCTATATTATTTAATTTAATATTTAATTCCTTTATTAATTTAATTCGTCTGCATAAATAAATTCACCGAGGCCACAAACGAACTCAGAAAAATCCAGAAAAAATATATTTGTCTATGTTATGACGATACGGTCCTAACAAAATTAATTTCGTCAAATTCTGACATTGTTTGAAAAATGGCTATTTTTCAGTCGATTAAATTTGACTGGAATCGACCAAACACATTTTCCTTCGCCACGCTCACATATTAAATCGAAAAATTATAAAAATTCCAACTTAGCAATAATATGACATTCCGGTTCCAATGAAAGTGGTTTCGTCGAAAACAGAGATCGTTTGAAAATTGACTATTTTCACTGGCTTTAATATTATTTAAAAATGAAAATTTTAATTTCTACCACATTTTTCCACCAAATAATTTAAAATAATTTTTTTTAAATTGGTTCGGATTTTCCGGGTCGTTACATTCCCCGTATGCCTAGAAGGTGTAACTTCACTATGGTTCGCTAGACTCCCACCTAAGTGCATTGATCAATTTGCCGACTTAGCGAGGAGATTCTAAGATCAGTTCCATCTACAAACTACCAAAGCAAGAGACGTAATGTTGCTCAGCAAAATGGAGCAAATGTCTGGGGAAACCATCAAAGCTTTCCTTACCCGATTCCATGTTGTGGCGGCTGAGGTCATAGAACTGAAGCCTTGGTACTTATTGGCAGCTCTGAAAGGTGCTATCGATAAGAAGCTAGAATTTGTGAGACGACCCGATTTCCCGTTCTCACGGAAACAAGGTTATCTTTTGGAATATAACACAGAAACATATAATAGCAGAACAGAATTAAATAAATACACCAGAATGAACAACAAAATATACTGGATAAAAGTAATCATCAGAGTTACACAGTATACAGGATCTTACTTAGTACAAATACAGTTCAGCTATACATAAATGTCTACAGCGGAAATAAACAAAATATGTACAATAGGAGCTGAACAGCATAAAAAGAAATAAATGATAGAATCCATCTTCAGCTCCAGCTATCCAGAAAGAACCAGCTAAACCTGAATACAAGGCTGCCCGTGGAAAAAAGGGGCACCCGAGTTTGAGAGTGAAACAAACTACGAGTCAGTCATGGGACTGGTATGAGAAATCTACTCAACACATATATAATATGGCTAATCACAGGACCACGCCACTTTCGTGGAACGGGTTTACTCCATTGGATTGCCAGTGCATTAAAACAAATCTTTCTTTTAAACATCGCTATGCTTTTTATAAAAATGAAGCCATTATAAGACTCAGTTCCCATCACACAATGCAACGCAAACCGGAGGATAGAGTTTTACCTTATAATGGCCAAAATATGATTGATACGAATAAAACAAAGGCAATTGATATTATTGCTAGTGCTTATATGTTTCAAAAACAATTTCAATCATAACTATCAATCATAGACGGCATGGGTACCATATATCATGTCGCCATATATATATACAATCAAAACCGCACGATGTCGTATTTGGAAATTGGATTTCCATCATGAACCAAGGCAAAAGATAGTCCTTACCGAATTCGAGACAATCTAGCCTACCATGTCTCAGGATCAGAGCTCGAGTGACCCTAGGAGCGACAGGGCCGGTCCACCGATGTGGATTAAAATGCCTGAGCAATACGTTTCCCCGCCCTTTGGGGCGCAAACGAGCCAACGAATGACTCCATCGGACCCGGATCGTCCGATCAAACCGAGGCGCCTCGCAACAGCAACAACCACATAGGTGAAAAGTATATAAATGTCAGGGCTGGTAGGTCACTGACACCACCCTAGCTAGAAAGAAACGCATGCCCTCCCTGAGGTCCTTCCTCCCGTTTTAGGTTCCTACCGGGGTGTGAGGCTCGCGAATTCACGTTCTACACAAAGCTACGCCACACAGGCGGTGCTTTGATCATCACCACAAGACTTTGCTTTTCAACAGAAGCCCTGATCACTGCATCTTAGCATGCCACACAGAATAAATCCTATGTCAGACACACAGTCCATTTACAAGTCCGTTCTGGGTCTGAACGAAACCGGAGGCACTAAATACCTCGCAAACCCTTCGATCACCACGTACCTCTGGACGATCACCACTCATTATCCATATTTCGGGATGCCTCCCAATCAGGACCTCGGTTACCATCCAAACGAGGTGAAGATCTCCGGTCTTCGACCATCGTCTTCATCTTCGAATTTCAATCGTCGGTCAATTATTTGAAATGAGAATTAACTCGGCCTTCTCAAATAATTCACGTATATTTAGAATTTCAAATCAATTTATTTCAATGGTTAAATTATTCGACAACACCAATATTGTTCTTTAATGTAATTTTCACACCAAACACATTCAACCATCAAAAGCCACACAAATCAAGCAAATTTCAGTTTATTTCCATTCCATATCGCCTATGGTATTTTATAACTATTTATCGCTATTTTTATTTATTTTAAAATAGCTAATATATTCAAAACGACGTTTCGGGCCATAGCGTGGCCGTGGCGCTGTTTTTCTTCAGATTTGATTTACACATATCTGAAAATCTAACCGTTGGATCTTCACAAAATTTACATCATTAGAAAGGTCTTTTCAAAACGAACACAACGGTTCCAGTTTCGGGAAAATCCGACGGTCGGATCTCCCGGTACAATCGTTTGAAATTCCGATTTCAAAATACGAACTGCAGCGTCGTTATTCGATTAAATATAATTATATTTATATATATAAATAAATATAATCGTTTCTGGCGCTGTTTTTCTTCAGAATTGAATTGAACATTCCAGACAATCCAACCGTTGGATTTTTACAAGGTTGGTGCCGTTGGAAAGATTATTCCAAGGCGAACCCGACGGTTGAGGTTTCGGGAAAATCCAATGGTCGGATTTCCCGTACTAGTCGTTTGAAATCACGGTTTCAAAATACGAACTGCACGGCTTCGTTTCGTTTTAATTTTATTTATATTTATATAGTTATATAAATATAGTTCATTCAATGATTTCTATATCGTTTTCACTTCAAATATTTTTCTAACTCCTTAAATTTTGGAAAAATTTCGCCATAACCTCCCCTGCACCGGGAGCGTCGGGAAATCGCAAATAGCGTCCCGGTCCTTCTAATCTCAAAAAGAAAAAGAAAAAGCCAAGCGGCTAGCCAACAGGCTCAAAATCATCACCCAAACAAATCAGTAAATGTGTACCTATTTGTCGGGCACAAAATTTTATTCCTCTTCTCTAGCCCCTTTTGCTATAACCTGTTCAATGAATATTGCATGTACATATATATACAGTTCATATCATTTTTCATTTTCTATTCAACTTCATATTTGATTTCTATTTGGTTTAAAAACACCATTCATTCTAATGTCACATAAATAGGCGCAAATCATTTCATTAGCTAATTAATGAATATTTCAACTGATATATGTTTATTTGAACAAGTGGCTATTTTTAACATTTCACATTTCAACGATTTATGCATACAATAAAAATGTGATTTTTATTGTAAAATAATTCATTTCAAAACACTATTTTTCTATATAGTTCATATAGTCTATAAAAGGTGATTTTTATTATCGAACAATTTATTTCAAAATATGAATACCATTCAACACATGAATTTCTAAACAACGAATGAATATCAATTCAACACATGAATGTTTCTATAGTTTTTATATATCGATAAAAATGTGATTTTTATTATCGAACAATTTATTTCAAAATATGAATACCATTCAACACATGAATTTCTAAACAACGAATGAATATCAATTCAACACATGAATGTTTCTATAGTTTTTATATATCGATAAAAATGTGATTTTTATTATCGAACAATTTATTTCAAAATATGAATACCATTCAACACATGAATTTCTAAACAACGAATGAATATCAATTCAACACATGAATGTTTTCAATAGTTTAAGCAAATGAAAATAATTCAATCACACAAATATTATTCAAAATTTCGGCAGCATAACGGCAGGGTAGTTACACCGGCACCGTCCCTAGTACGGCTCCTCGCTCTACCTTAAAACCTCGCGGTTTTTGACAATGGGAATCATGCATCTAGTTCGCACGCAGGCGGCATGTTTATATTTATTTCATTTCCACAAACTAATCCTATGTGGTTTCAACCAAATATTTCACAAACACAAATGGGTATTTTTCAACCACATACAACCAATATCAATCACAAACAATCCCAAACAACCATTCAATTTTCACAACAATTTCAACCAATAAATATCGTCCATGGTTTGTGGACGAGGGGCGTATATATATATATAGCTATTCACTTTTATTTCAACATATATAATATTTTTAAATCAGAAATCTCACCAATAGCTATCCAACTGCACGACACTTCCTTAGAGAAATCTCCGCCTTTTGTCGCTTTCGCCCGTATTCTCTACACATGTAAAAATCGAATTTTTACTACGCTATTCCATATATAAAAATATGATTTTTACTTTTACTTTCAATATATAAAAATCTGATTTTTCCTTTAAAACAAAATCAGTTTTTATAGTTTTTTTTTAAATCAGTTTTTCAATACCTTTTATAAAATTCAGTTTTTAACTTTTTTAAAAAAACAAATCAGTTTTAATTTCTAAAATAAAAATCAGTTTTAATTTCTTTTATAAAATCAGTTTTAATTCTTTCTAAAATCAGTTTTTATTCTATAAATAAACCAGTTTTTAATAAGCTAAAATAAAATCAGTTTTTAATAAGCTAAAATAAAATCAGTTTTTAATAAGCTAAAATAAAATCAGTTTTTAATAAGCTAAAATAAAATCAGTTTTTTTTTTCTGTTTTAAAATTCAGGTTTTTATTTCTTTCAAAAATTCTGTTTTTATTTCTTTCAAAAATTCTGTTTTTATTTCTTTCAAAATCATTTAAAAATTCAGTTTTAATCCTCATAAAAAAAAACAGTTTAATCTTTTTATAAAAACAGTTTCAATCTTTAAACAAAATCAGTTTCCTTTTCGAAATAAAATCAGTTTTTATAATTTAAACAAATCAGTTTATATATAAAATAAAATTAAAAACTTACAGAGGAGCGGGGGGGGGGGTGAAGGCGTCGGCGCTCGCTTCGAGGGGGCAGCTCGGGGTTCGAACGGTGGTGGCGGTCTTCGATCTCCAGGGGGGGGCGTCGCGATGCTTGGGGTCTGGTGGCGGCTTGGGTCTTCGGGGTGAGGGCGCTGGGAGGAGGAGGCGGCTTCGAGGGTAAGGGCGGCGGCTCGGGGTTCAGGCGGCGCGATTCGCTTAGGGTTTCCCCCTTTTTTTTTTTATTCTGTTTAAAATCGAAATGAAAAAGGGGGGGGGGGCAGAACGAAGATAAAGGGAGGGAAATCATTTTTTTTTATTATTATTATTTAATTATTTACTTTAGCAAAGAGTTGACTTTTACGTACGACCTCGAAACGAGGCCCACCGCCTGTCGTCCATAGCGTTTCACCCCCATTCCGAGCACAATGGGATATGTATCGCAAGCTGATTTGATCGTTACAATCAGTTTCCTTTTGAATTTTCATTTAAATCACTATATTGAATTTTAAATGCACATTTCAAATTACCGGGGTCACATATTAACTAGAAAAATTCCAGAAAAATATTTTCTAGCTTCGTATTGACGATACGGTCCTAACAAAACTAGTTTCGTCGAATTCTGAGACCGTTTGAAAAACGGCCAATTTCCAGTCGATTAAAATCAACTGAAACTGGTCAAACGCGTTTTCTTTTGCCACGCTCACATATTGATTCGAAAAATTATGAAATTTGAAACCTAACAATAACTTGACACTACGGACCTAACAAAAGTGGTTTCGTCGAAATCCGAGGTCATCTGCAAAATGTCCATTTTTAAGGGCCTGAATTCCATAGCGACTATTCAGAATTTTCAACTGGACATATCTTTTGATTCCCGCTATCAAATTTCGATCGGTCGGATTCGTTAGAAAGATATTATCAATTAGATCCTAATGTTTTTGGTTTCACTAAGATCCGGATTGTTTGGCACCCGGCATATTCAATTGAAGTTTGAAATCGAATTATCGAACTACCGCGCCATTTTCAATTCTATATATAATTATAATTAATTATATTCGTTTTCAAATGTCGATTCAAACTCAGTTTTCATCGCCATTATTTAAAATATTTATTTTAAATATTTAAAATCCATTATTTTAGCCAATTTAAAAATTTTAAATTGGTTCAGATTTTCTGGGTCGTTACAATCTCCCCCACTTAAAACTTTTCGTCCCCGAAAAGGAACAAAGTCGAAAGTGGTTTGATAAATCTACAATCCCACAATACAACAACCAATTTGTTTCTAATATTCAGAGTATAGAATAAACAATGCACATCCGAAGGAAGAAAATAGCAACAGAAGAGAGAATTAAATGGTAATGCAAAGTAGGGTAAATGTACCTTGCACCAGAGTCAATCAGAGATATCTACTCGGCACCTAGGATAAGCTTTCTGAATGCTCTCCTCAGTTTCCCAAGTACAATCTCGCGGATCTCCACTCCATTGCACTTTGACTAAGTGAACCTTCTTGTTTCTCAGCTCTTTGGTTTCTTTGCCAATGATCTTTAGCGGCTCTCGCCTCACAGCTAATTCTGGAGTAATTTCAATATCCTGCTGAGCTGCTTCTTCCACGATCAAGTCTGGATCATGAACGTGCTTTCGAAGTTGAGATATATGAAATACATCATGCACTCCAGGCAACCAGTCAGGCAGTTTGACCCTGTAAGCGAGAGTTCCAATCCGTTCCAGAATAGGAAACGGACCAATAAATTTAGGCGCTAACTTTCCAGTTTTACCGAACCGGATTACTCCTCTCATCGGCGATACTTTCAAATATACATAGTCGCCAACTTCAAAGGATATATCCCTTCTTCTTTTATCGGCATAGCTCTTTTGTCGGCTTTGAGCGACGAGTAATCGCTTCTTAATAAAATCGACTTTGTCGGCAGCTTCTCGAATCATATCGGGACCCAACACAAGTCTATTTCCTGGTTCGACCCAGCAAGCAGGAGATCGGCAAGGTCTACCATACAATGCTTCGAATGGCGACATTGTCAGACTCGCCTGGTAGCTGTTGTTATAAGAGAATTCAGCCAAATGCAGATGGTCTTCCCATGATCCACCGAAATCTATAACACAAGCCCGCAATAGATCTTCTAAAATGCGATTCACCCTCTCAGTCTGACCGTCTGTCTGAGGATGATAAGCGGTGCTCAAGTTTAACTTCGTTCCCAGCTCGACTTGAAATGCTTCCCAGAATTTGCTAGTGAATATTGTATCTCTATCACTTACTATACTGAGCGGCACTCCATGTAGTCTAACTATTTCCCTGAAGTAAAGATGTGCCAGACTCTGAGCGGTTCTATTTGATTTGACAGGTATAAAATGGGCGGTCTTTGTGAAGCGATCTACGATCACCCAAATACTGTCATTTCCTTTTCTGGTTCTGGGCAAACCATCGATGAAATCCATAGAAATATGTTCCCACTTCCAACCAGGAACTTCTAGCGGTTGTAATAATCCAGCCAATTTCTGTTGGTCGCTTTTGACTAGCTGGCAGGTGGGGCATCGGCTTACATATAAAGAAATGTCCCTTTTCATCGACTTCCACCAGAAAGTGCGTTTGATGTCATTATACATTTTGCTTACTCCTGGATGGATACTGAGTTTTGACTTGTGGCATTCATCCAGTACTTCCTTTCGAAGTTCAGGAATGTTAGGGACACAGATTCGACCTTTGAGCCTTAAAATCCCATCATTATCAACTTGAAAACTCGAGGGTTCGCCTTGTTGAATTATCCCTCTGATCTTCTGAATGAAGTGATCATCCTCCTGAAGAGCAGATATCTTATCTAGCAATGAAGTCGTGATAATAAAACTGGCGATCATTACATTCTTTCTGCTTAATGCATCAGCCACGACATTGGCTTTTCCTGGAGTATATATAATTTCAAAGTCATATGCTGCAAGAAACTCCAGCCAACGTTGCTGTCTTAGATTCAAGTCCTTCTGAGTGAACAGATACTTTAATGACTGATGATCTGTAAACAGCTCAAACCTCTCGCCCAGAAGATAGTGTCTCCAGATTTTCAAAGAGAATATGATAGCCAATAACTCAAGATCATGAGTTACATAGTTTTTCTCGTGCGGCTTCAGTTGACGGCTAGCATAAGCAATCACTTGGCCTCTTTGCATTAACACTGCTCCAAGGCCCTCTCTAGACGCATCAGTCCAGACTTTTAAATCCTGGTTGCCATCGATGATGGTTAACACTGGAGCTGTCGTTAATCTCAATTTCAGCTCTTCGAAAGCTTCCTCACTTTCTTGAGTCCATTTGAATTTAGAATGCTTCTTTGTAAGCTTCGTTAAGTGACCAGATATCTTTGAAAAGTCTTTAACGAACTTTCGGTAATAGCTAGCCAATCCGAGAAAACTGCGGACTTCAGTGGGGGTACTGGGCTGTTTCCAATTCTGAATAGCTGTGATTTTACTTGGATCCACAGCGATTCCATCTTTCGATACGACGTGGCCCAGAAATTTCACTTCATCTTGCCAGAATATACATTTGGAAAATTTGGCTTTTAATACATTCCTTCTTAGGATTTCTAGAACCTGTTCCAGATGCTTTTCATGTTCAGCCTTTGATTTAGAGAAGATTAGAATATCATCAATAAAGACCAGAACAAATTTATTCAATACTCCTCTGAATACTCTGTTCATCAGATCGACGAAATAAGCTGGAGCGTTACATAAGCCGAACGGCATTACTAACCACTCGTAAAATAAGTCGGGGCCTCTGAACGCTGTCATTGGAACACACTCTTCGGCAATTCGAAGTTGATGGAAACCTGTAGCTAGGTCCATTCGTGAAAATACTTGTGCTCCATTTAATCGATCCAACAAATCATCAATCCTTGGCAATGGATACTTGTTCTTGATTGTTTGTTTGTTCAGATCTCGATAATCCACGCATAGCCGTAGAGTACCATCAGATTTTGGGACAAATACCACTACTGCACCCCAATCAGAGAAACTAGGCCTGATCAGACCTTTCCATACTAGCTGTCGTGTTTGATTGTCTAATTCCTCCTTCTCTTTCAAGGACATTCTTCGAATAGCGTGAACTACCGGCCTTGCATTGGGAATCAAAGCAATCTTGAAATCTATTTCTCTCTGCGGAGGTAAGCGAACAACTTCTTCGAACACATCCGCATAGTTCTTGACGACAGGAATATCTTTGATGAGGTCAGGAATATTCTCTGCGACTTCAGGAACATTTTCAATTTGGGCTGGAGAAACATTCAAAGCTGCCCAGAAGTCTTTCCTATTAGCATTCTGACCTTCACAGGGAATGGTTATATAATCGCCTGATTTAATCTTCGCCTTTACGACTCTGTCGGCGCATTTAACTTCAGCTTCATATTTAGTCAACCAATCTAACCCCAAGATAAGATCAAACTCTCTAAAATTCATGACGGTTGCGATGGTAGGAAACCGATAACGAGAGAAAGAAACTGGGACTCCACAAACCCAACTTAGATCGACGGAACCCCCAACTGGATTCTGGACAGTCATTGGTTCCTTCAGCTTTTTCAAATTCAAATCCAATTTCCTAGCTGCATTCTTTGCAACAAAGCTTCGTGACGCGCCAGTGTCAAACAGTACTTTGACTGGAATATCTTTGACAGTTAGCGTGCCTTCTAAAACATCGGGCCTTTCCTGAACAGACGAAGATGCAGGTACTTCTACCACCTCATTTACATGTACTGCTTTAGGTTTTCTGAGTAGCGGACAGGCCTTTGAAAGATGACCGGACTGATGGCATTGACTGCACTTTCTATTCTCTTGGAACTTCTTACCGGATTTAGTTTCATATTTCCTCAGCTTCTTCGAGGGTTTACAATTCCTAGTCAAATGCCCCTGTTTATGGCAGTTACTGCATACAGCGGTCGTCACTAGTTCTTTTCCGGATCTGACCCTTTTTCGATTTACTTCGGGCTCCTTACTGGCTTCTGAAATATCAGTTTCCGACTCTGGTATGTCACTAGAACTGACTTCCTCTTCATCGCACAACATGCCTTTCTTATGGAGATCTTCATATTGATAAGCCATATAAATCATTTCTGAAAAAGGAAGCTTCACATGCCCCAATACTTTATTCTGGTATTTCCTTTGAAGCCCGTGAATAAATCTCATATTCTTCCTCTTCGGATTTTGAATTAGATGAGGAGCAAAGTGAGAAAGTTCATTGAATTTCTTATGATATTCGGGAATGGTCAAATCTCCTTGTATCAGATAAGAAAATTCATCGCATAGCCGCTCGGTCGCTTCGGGAGGGGTAAATCTTTCTAAGAAAATCACTTTGAATCTGTCCCAGGTGATATCACCTTCTGGATTATTTTTAATGATTGTTTCCCACCAGATTAAAGCTTCTTCTTTGAGCGCCCAAGATGCTACTAACCGTTTCTGGTCATCTCTCAGCTGGATATGCTCAAAGATTCTTTCTACAGAACTCAACCAAGCTTGAGTTTGAATAATAGATTCATTGCCCGAGAATTGCGCTCCGTTCAGATTTCGATATTTCTTTAATAGAGCCTCTAGATCAGGTTCTGTATTTCTTCTGTTTCTGGCACTCATTTTTCTAGTACTTCTGCAATTAGCAGATCAAGTGTCAGGTCACAGAAAAGATAGTTTAAAATATAGAGACAAATACTTCAATGTAAATGTGTCTATCGAGGTGTAATCATTCTGCTTTACTCATACTAGGATATTGCTGATCCTATCTGTATAGAGTTACCCGTCCTAGAACACTACTGGTTCTATTTCTGACGAGTTCGTTCTAATGTTATATTCCAGAACTAAGCTTAACCAAAGCTCTGATACCACGTTGAGACGACCCGATTTCCCGTTCTCACGGAAACAAGGTTATCTTTTGGAATATAACACAGAAACATATAATAGCAGAACAGAATTAAATAAATACACCAGAATGAACAACAAAATATACTGGATAAAAGTAATCATCAGAGTTACACAGTATACAGGATCTTACTTAGTACAAATACAGTTCAGCTATACATAAATGTCTACAGCGGAAATAAACAAAATATGTACAATAGGAGCTGAACAGCATAAAAAGAAATAAATGATAGAATCCATCTTCAGCTCCAGCTATCCAGAAAGAACCAGCTAAACCTGAATACAAGGCTGCCCGTGGAAAAAAGGGGCACCCGAGTTTGAGAGTGAAACAAACTACGAGTCAGTCATGGGACTGGTATGAGAAATCTACTCAACACATATATAATATGGCTAATCACAGGACCACGCCACTTTCGTGGAACGGGTTTACTCCATTGGATTGCCAGTGCATTAAAACAAATCTTTCTTTTAAACATCGCTATGCTTTTTATAAAAATGAAGCCATTATAAGACTCAGTTCCCATCACACAATGCAACGCAAACCGGAGGATAGAGTTTTACCTTATAATGGCCAAAATATGATTGATACGAATAAAACAAAGGCAATTGATATTATTGCTAGTGCTTATATGTTTCAAAAACAATTTCAATCATAACTATCAATCATAGACGGCATGGGTACCATATATCATGTCGCCATATATATATACAATCAAAACCGCACGATGTCGTATTTGGAAATTGGATTTCCATCATGAACCAAGGCAAAAGATAGTCCTTACCGAATTCGAGACAATCTAGCCTACCATGTCTCAGGATCAGAGCTCGAGTGACCCTAGGAGCGACAGGGCCGGTCCACCGATGTGGATTAAAATGCCTGAGCAATACGTTTCCCCGCCCTTTGGGGCGCAAACGAGCCAACGAATGACTCCATCGGACCCGGATCGTCCGATCAAACCGAGGCGCCTCGCAACAGCAACAACCACATAGGTGAAAAGTATATAAATGTCAGGGCTGGTAGGTCACTGACACCACCCTAGCTAGAAAGAAACGCATGCCCTCCCTGAGGTCCTTCCTCCCGTTTTAGGTTCCTACCGGGGTGTGAGGCTCGCGAATTCACGTTCTACACAAAGCTACGCCACACAGGCGGTGCTTTGATCATCACCACAAGACTTTGCTTTTCAACAGAAGCCCTGATCACTGCATCTTAGCATGCCACACAGAATAAATCCTATGTCAGACACACAGTCCATTTACAAGTCCGTTCTGGGTCTGAACGAAACCGGAGGCACTAAATACCTCGCAAACCCTTCGATCACCACGTACCTCTGGACGATCACCACTCATTATCCATATTTCGGGATGCCTCCCAATCAGGACCTCGGTTACCATCCAAACGAGGTGAAGATCTCCGGTCTTCGACCATCGTCTTCATCTTCGAATTTCAATCGTCGGTCAATTATTTGAAATGAGAATTAACTCGGCCTTCTCAAATAATTCACGTATATTTAGAATTTCAAATCAATTTATTTCAATGGTTAAATTATTCGACAACACCAATATTGTTCTTTAATGTAATTTTCACACCAAACACATTCAACCATCAAAAGCCACACAAATCAAGCAAATTTCAGTTTATTTCCATTCCATATCGCCTATGGTATTTTATAACTATTTATCGCTATTTTTATTTATTTTAAAATAGCTAATATATTCAAAACGACGTTTCGGGCCATAGCGTGGCCGTGGCGCTGTTTTTCTTCAGATTTGATTTACACATATCTGAAAATCTAACCGTTGGATCTTCACAAAATTTACATCATTAGAAAGGTCTTTTCAAAACGAACCCAACGGTTCCAGTTTCGGGAAAATCCGACGGTCGGATCTCCCGGTACAATCGTTTGAAATTCCGATTTCAAAATACGAACTGCAGCGTCGTTATTCGATTAAATATAATTATATTTATATATATAAATAAATATAATCGTTTCTGGCGCTGTTTTTCTTCAGAATTGAATTGAACATTCCAGACAATCCAACCGTTGGATTTTTACAAGGTTGGTGCCGTTGGAAAGATTATTCCAAGGCGAACCCGACGGTTGAGGTTTCGGGAAAATCCAATGGTCGGATTTCCCGTACTAGTCGTTTGAAATCACGGTTTCAAAATACGAACTGCACGGCTTCGTTTCGTTTTAATTTTATTTATATTTATATAGTTATATAAATATAGTTCATTCAATGATTTCTATATCGTTTTCACTTCAAATATTTTTCTAACTCCTTAAATTTTGGAAAAATTTCGCCATAACCTCCCCTGCACCGGGAGCGTCGGGAAATCGCAAATAGCGTCCCGGTCCTTCTAATCTCAAAAAGAAAAAGAAAAAGCCAAGCGGCTAGCCAACAGGCTCAAAATCATCACCCAAACAAATCAGTAAATGTGTACCTATTTGTCGGGCACAAAATTTTATTCCTCTTCTCTAGCCCCTTTTGCTATAACCTGTTCAATGAATATTGCATGTACATATATATACAGTTCATATCATTTTTCATTTTCTATTCAACTTCATATTTGATTTCTATTTGGTTTAAAAACACCATTCATTCTAATGTCACATAAATAGGCGCAAATCATTTCATTAGCTAATTAATGAATATTTCAACTGATATATGTTTATTTGAACAAGTGGCTATTTTTAACATTTCACATTTCAACGATTTATGCATACAATAAAAATGTGATTTTTATTGTAAAATAATTCATTTCAAAACACTATTTTTCTATATAGTTCATATAGTCTATAAAAGGTGATTTTTATTATCGAACAATTTATTTCAAAATATGAATACCATTCAACACATGAATTTCTAAACAACGAATGAATATCAATTCAACACATGAATGTTTCTATAGTTTTTATATATCGATAAAAATGTGATTTTTATTATCGAACAATTTATTTCAAAATATGAATACCATTCAACACATGAATTTCTAAACAACGAATGAATATCAATTCAACACATGAATGTTTCTATAGTTTTTATATATCGATAAAAATGTGATTTTTATTATCGAACAATTTATTTCAAAATATGAATACCATTCAACACATGAATTTCTAAACAACGAATGAATATCAATTCAACACATGAATGTTTTCAATAGTTTAAGCAAATGAAAATAATTCAATCACACAAATATTATTCAAAATTTCGGCAGCATAACGGCAGGGTAGTTACACCGGCACCGTCCCTAGTACGGCTCCTCGCTCTACCTTAAAACCTCGCGGTTTTTGACAATGGGAATCATGCATCTAGTTCGCACGCAGGCGGCATGTTTATATTTATTTCATTTCCACAAACTAATCCTATGTGGTTTCAACCAAATATTTCACAACCACAAATGGGTATTTTTCAACCACATACAACCAATATCAATCACAAACAATCCCAAACAACCATTCAATTTTCACAACAATTTCAACCAATAAATATCGTCCATGGTTTGTGGACGAGGGGCGTATATATATATATATATAGATATAGATATTTATATATAGCTATTCACTTTTATTTCAACATATATAATATTTTTAAATCAGAAATCTCACCAATAGCTATCCAACTGCACGACACTTCCTTAGAGAAATCTCCGCCTTTTGTCGCTTTCGCCCGTATTCTCTACACATGTAAAAATTGAATTTTTACTACGCTATTCCATATATAAAAATATGATTTTTACTTTTACTTTCAATATATAAAAATCTGATTTTTCCTTTAAAACAAAATCAATTTTTATAGTTTTTTTTTTTAAATCAGTTTTTCAATACCTTTTATAAAATTCAGTTTTTAACTTTTTTAAAAAAACAAATCAGTTTTAATTTCTAAAATAAAAATCAGTTTTAATTTCTTTTATAAAATCAGTTTTAATTTCTTTCTAAAATCAGTTTTTATTCTATAAATAAACCAGTTTTTAATAAGCTAAAATAAAATCAGTTTTTAATAAGCTAAAATAAAATCAGTTTTTAATAAGCTAAAATAAAATCAGTTTTTTTTTTCTGTTTTAAAATTCAGGTTTTTATTTCTTTCAAAAATTCTGTTTTTATTTCTTTCAAAAATTCTGTTTTTATTTCTTTCAAAATCATTTAAAAATTCAGTTTTAATCCTCATAAAAAAAACAGTTTAATCTTTTTATAAAAACAGTTTCAATCTTTAAACAAAATCAGTTTCCTTTTCGAAATAAAATCAGTTTTTATAATTTAAACAAATCAGTTTATATATAAAATAAAAATAAAATAAAATTAAAAACTTACAGAGGAGCGGGGGGGGGGGGGGTGAAGGCGTCGGCGCTCGCTTCGAGGGGGCAGCTCGGGGTTCGAACGGTGGTGGCGGTCTTCGATCTCCAGGGGGGGGCGTCGCGATGCTTGGGGTCTGGTGGCGGCTTGGGTCTTCGGGGTGAGGGCGCTGGGAGGAGGAGGCGGCTTCGAGGGTAAGGGCGGCGGCTCGGGGTTCAGGCGGCGCGATTCGCTTAGGGTTTCCCCCTTTTTTTTTTTATTCTGTTTAAAATCGAAATGAAAAAGGGGGGGCCAGAACGAAGATAAAGGGAGGGAAATCATTTTTTTTTTTATTATTATTATTTAATTATTTACTTTAGCAAAGAGTTGACTTTTACGTACGACCTCGAAACGAGGCCCACCGCCTGTCGTCCATAGCGTTTCACCCCCATTCCGAGCACAATGGGATATGTATCGCAAGCTGATTTGATCGTTACAATCAGTTTCCTTTTGAATTTTCATTTAAATCACTATATTGAATTTTAAACGCACATTTCAAATTACCGAGGTCACATATTAACTAGAAAAATTCCAGAAAAATATTTTCTAGCTTCGTATTGACGATACGGTCCTAACAAAACTAGTTTCGTCGAATTCTGAGACCGTTTGAAAAACGGCCAATTTCCAGTCGATTAAAATCAACTGAAACTGGTCAAACGCGTTTTCTTTTGCCACGCTCACATATTGATTCGAAAAATTATGAAATTTGAAACCTAACAATAACTTGACACTACGGACCTAACAAAAGTGGTTTCGTCGAAATCCGAGGTCATCTGCAAAATGTCCATTTTTAAGGGCCTGAATTCCATAGCGACTATTCAGAATTTTCAACTGGACATATCTTTTGATTCCCGCTATCAAATTTCGATCGGTCGGATTCGTTAGAAAGATATTATCAATTAGATCCTAATGTTTTTGGTTTCACTAAGATCCGGATTGTTTGGCACCCGGCATATTCAATTGAAGTTTGAAATCGAATTATCGAACTACCGCGCCATTTTCAATTCTATATATAATTATAATTAATTATATTCGTTTTCAAATGTCGATTCAAACTCAGTTTTCATCGCCATTATTTAAAATATTTATTTTAAATATTTAAAATCCATTATTTTAGCCAATTTAAAAATTTTAAATTGGTTCAGATTTTCTGGGTCGTTACAATTTGGAAAATGGCTCAAAATGAAGAAACCCAAGACTCTGAAAAAGTTTTATAAAAAGACGAAGAGTACATGAGCACGGAAGATGATGCCCCAAATATCCAGAAGGGCACAGAAAGTAATACTACCAAAGAAGGGAAAAGTAACAAGTCCCAAATAGGGCAGAAGAACGACCTTGGGAAAAAAAGAGGGACCGATGAGAAGGACAATAATGTGCATAAGAAGTCACAACTTTTTAAGCATACAGAGTTGACTCCTTTAAATGAAACCCCAGAGAAGATTTATTCTGCTACAAAAGACTCTGGAGTATTCCCTCAGTTAAAACCACAAAGGATCACGGAGCAGCAAGCCGACTCCGGGAAATTCTCTCGGTTTCATAATCAGCCAGGGCATAACACAAATGAATAGCGGAATCTGAGAAGCTTAATTGAAGAGCTCATCGGAAAGAATCAACTTCAGTAGTATGTCAAAAATCCTCATAATGCTCCAGCCATCGAGGGACAGAGTAATGCTACCGGTCAAACCGGGCCACATGAGAAAGTCCAAACATCTGTATACTTACGGCCGGTCATCGACTAGCAACCATCAACTACAATTCAACATCCAAAGACAAAAATGCACAACCCCCATCATCTTTATTTTACAATTACTTTGCTTTACTTCTTGCTATGTTCCTACAGACAATCTGTGATTTACATATACTATACTAAGCAAGAGCTCTATAAGCTGAAAGTTATTTGCTTACACAAATCATGTGTTTGCTGGCTCACACTAAAATCAATCTCTTAAATATAGGGCCAAAAAATGAGGTGGGCGACCGCTCAATCGCGGCTCAACCATAACTGAAAACTTCCAAAGCACATCATAGTTGGAGTGATTCAGGAATCAAATGCCAAAAACACCATTCAAACCAAGCAAGATAATCAAGCCAATCATCTTGCAAATCCCAAAAGAAATAATCATTCTGGCTCAGGTGATGGGAATGCAGCAAGCCAGAAAGTTGCGCGTCTCGTTAGAAAATAATTCAGAAATCCTAGCCAAAAGGGGGTAACAGAAATCCTAGCCGAAAGGGAGAAACAGAAATCCTAGCCGAAAGGGGGTATCCAATTTAGGTCTCTGTTTAAGCTTAATAAACCAAATCAAACTGGACCAAGATTGGGTCGAAAGCTTGAAACCTAAGTTCTCCTCTAGGGGCACATACTCAAAATAGTCTTTGATGGGCTTGGGTCACTGGGTCAGTGAGATATCGGGTTGAGTACACAAAAAAAATGCATATAAAGGCTTGGGATGCCGGGTTAGTGTGAAACACGATTAGACGAATTATAGGGTACATGCACTTTCCCAAGGAGGGACATGCATTCGAACACAAGATTCAAAAGGCTTGAATTACCAAAGTTTTAAGAAATACAAATAAGTGCGCAATAAAATAAGACCCCTTAAGGGGGAGCAAAGAATCGAAGTATGATTCTAAGATTGTAACGAGCTTCGATATAGGTGTATAAATATGACGTTAAAACGAACCCACAATACTAGCGTTACATACCGTGAGATCGTAACTATTCATACTACGTATAAAGTATAATCTGGTATGAATAAATCGCGATGAGAATATAATATGCAACGTACCAGTAGAAAAGATAACAAAGCAAAACACAAATTCATCACAGAGTCACAAATCAGACACAGGGTCATAAAGCGGGCAACACAAATATAAAGTAGCGGGTAAGGACTGGCACTCACATATACAACCAGTCTGAAGATCATCACTCTTCTTCACCATCCCCAGTGCGCTGCTTGGAGTTGTCATCCCGAATAGCATGATCGTCAGTAAAGTGGGCCTTAGAAGCATTTTCATTAATAATGGAAGCATTTGCAGAAGAAATCTGAGAGTTTGAAACTTCGACATCAGCAGGATGAGAAGCGTAAGCAGAGACAATATTCGAAGCTATTTTCCCTAGAGACATGGCTCGTTCACCTGCTAGTATTTTCCTACCTTTATCTAAAGAATCACGATCTACTGCCTCTAGGAGGGTCACTTGGAAAGCGCTGTCTTTTATATCCTTGGAATATTTAAGTACTTGTTCCCAAACAAGAGCCAATGTTCGGGGGAAATCCTTGTTCAAAAAACTCAAGCTTCCACTATTGATAATACTGAGAACGTAAAATCGGAACAGGGTTTCATCAGTTTTAATTTTGGCTCGCTCAAGGTCATTGGTTAGCTTCGTTTTTTCCTTTTCCAGAGTTTGGAGGGCTATATTTTGGGAGGTAATCTTCTCTTTGAGAGCTATCCTCTCCCACTGAAAAGAAGCTACAGTTTGTTGTTCTAAGGCTAATTGAGATTCAGCAGATTCTTTGCCAAATTGAGCCTCATGAATTTGCCTTTTGATAGCCTCAATCTCCCCCTGAAGCTTCTCATTTTTGGCTTCTAAGCTGCTTGTCCTATTGTCTTTGCCCTTCAAAGATGCAATCTTAGATTCCTGAAATTTAATCATGTGGATCAGCTCGACCTTTCATTCTCAAGAAGCTCAATACGCTCGAGGTGTCAAGTGTTCAACCTCTAGAACTCAAAGCAAAGTTTGTTCCACGATTCAAATCGGTCCCTGCTAGTATCCCCAGCTTCATCTAGTTTTACTTCAAGTTGGTTCTTAACAATGTAAAGCTGGGTGGTCATGTAATGTTTTATAGCACTCAGCTCTCCAACGGCATTATGATCATCATATGGAAACAAGTCTAAGTCAAAATCTATTCCCCTTATATCCCAACCTTCAAATCGATCCTTCAGCTTTGGATTACCTGGGGCAATTTCATAAGTAGGCTTGTTGACGATCGTTTGGATCTGACAGGAAGTGGAAACAATAAATTGAGAGGTTGCAGAGGATGTTCCTGGAGGCACCAAAAAACTATGGCCTAAGAGCTCAGTTGATTTATGAGATTTCCTGGACTCATCCTCATACTATTCATCATTGCCCCCCTCTTCCTTAGCATCCTCATTGCCTGTAGATTCTTTTTTAGATATTTGTAAGTGATCGTGCTTCCTCTTCTTCCGCTGATTTGCCTGTGATGATTCAGGAGCATGATCGGTTGAGGAATCTGAAGGTAATCGAGGTCGCTTTGAGCAGCGAGAAAGACAGGACTGTAGGAGCTTCTATGGATTAACAAGACAAGCTTATTGAGAAAAGCTGTCTAATAAATATGATCCTATTCCTGAATCTGATAAAAGAGAAAAAGAAAATTTTAACACAAATACAAAGTACTGGGGCAAGGTGAAAAAGGAGGAATTAAAGCAGTCCCTGACATTGCAAAATACTTTCCTAACCTAGAATCAAGGGATTTGGGAATTCCTGTATTCAAGATTTAGAGGTTTAAATATTTGAACAACAGTATTACCTTGGATAAAGCCTTTAGCCAAATCTGTAACATCAAAATATTTAAAAGTCATTGAACCACCATCTTCCTAGTTATCCCGAATGAGAGAACTTTCATCAACATTCAAAGCTTCCTTAGTAGTCGTCCCGATGTCGTCAAGCTTATCACTCTCTTTCACTAGATCTGAAGAAGTTTTTGAGGAGATCACGCTTACATTTTCCTAGTCAATTACCTCAAGAGATATACCCTCCTTCTCAGTTTGGTCTGATGAAATCATGAGATCTTTGCCCTTACGACACTTGGATGCTACTTTTTTCACGGAAATCGGTTTGGGTCTAAAATTTGCTTTACTGCTTTTTGCGGGGCTGGGGCACTTCTTCTTCGAGGTCCTCTTGACCGGAGATTTCCCAGCAGCACCCTTTTTATCAAAAGCATCCACCGCGAAGGTGTGCAGAGGAGAAAGCAAGTTATAAAGATGCAGGAAATCTTTGATAATCAAAAACTTTATATTCCTCTCACCTTCCCTAACAGCAAGTAAACAATTACAGAGATCTTGATTAAAGGAGACACTCTGATCAGGAATCGCTGTAGCAAAATCAAGGACTTAAGTAACGAGATACAAAGAAAGAGGAGGTCTGAGAAGTAAATAAACTCACTGCCCTTCATCCATAAGCCACAGAAACTATTAGGGCATCAGACAAAGAAGTATTGGTTATGAAATCCTCGAACACTATCCATCAAGCCAGTAATAATTCTGGGACCCCGGCTTTCTACAAAAATAATGGAGGGACGCTGATTCCTCCTTTTAAAAGAATATAAGGAGCATATATCTTCAAATGAAGGAGCACGTTGCTTTTCTCTCATAAAGAGGATATAAAGGCTTGTTAAAATCACATAACCATTCGGGTGTAACAGGTATGGGGAGATAGCCAAGCTCCGGAGAATCATTTCTAAATAAGGATTAAAAGGAGGAATGGCCCCGGTTACTAGCATACCACGAGTAACAGCTACATACCTAGTTAGAGGAATATCCGCAAACTCTTTCTCACCAGGCAGTTTGGCTTCTTCCTTTTCCGAAATTTCAAATTGATTGCACAATTGTTGAAACAGCTAATAGAAAGCTCTGTTGGATGCCTTTCACAAGGTATAGTGGAAATAGCCCGGGGCTTTGGGAAACATCGAGCAGCATCCACCCCGGGGGCAGTATCTCGTGTGATTACAGCAGTTTGTTCAGAACTTCCAGTTTGGCCAAACATGTTTCGGGACTCTGGGGTGATTGATGACGAGTTAACATTCTTACATAAATATAATGTCATCAAAGAATTAGTGTTATCAGAAGAACAAAATCTAGGTAAGTGCAAACCAAAATAAAGCCATATATGATCAATCCTTATAGGAAAAATAGAAATAACCCGGCCGAATTTAACCCGTTAAGGAATAATACAACTCAGATATTTTACTATTCGCACAACATCTGCTCGGCTAGCCGCAGTGGGTTTCGATCATTAGCATATGGATAACCAGGTTCCATATCTAAGTTCATACCGTTCGTGACATAAGCATGCACAACTACATCATGTCGACTACTTAAGTTCGAGTCAAGGCGGTCGCGCATACTCAGACACGATAAGTCGTTCATAACCAACTTCATAGAGAAGCTGAGCTAGAGCGACCTATATCAAATTAAGGATAGGAGACCAAAAAACGTGAGCACAAATATGCATGACAGAGGAAAAGAAAATTTTCTAGATCAAATATAAGATCAAGACAGATACAGATGATGAACGGTTTTTACAAATTCCTCAATTTCGCGATACGAAGAAAAAAACCGTTGATAATCCGGGTGGCAATCAACAAAATTACACAAGCATACAATAAAATGATATTAAAAAACATCTCGACAAGCGCACTATTGAAAGATTGGAAAAGACAAAAATCTCTTATGTAACCTTGTAAAGACCTAATTGGAATCACAATAGTCTTCGAAAAATCCATAAGGGACAACTTTGGTTAAAGTTTGGGTCTTTCAGTTTATCAAGTTCATGTTTCAGATTCAATCGAAATAAGATTAAGAATAAAAACCTACTTACAAGCAAAAAACAATCTCAAGTCTGGGAAAGTAGACCGCCTAAGTCGATTTTGAGGTTGTAGAGTTTCGATGGAGGTACCACGAACGGTTGTAAGTCGAAATGTTGAAAAAGCCAAAATAGTCGGAAGCTTCAACAATGAGCAAGTCCTTTGGACAATGCCGATGTTAAAGGTTTCTTTGGAAGAAAGGAAATAAGAAACGGTAAAGTAGGGAGGCGGTATATAAAGTAAAAGGAAGGTTAAAAGAACTAACAGACTAAAGCAACCCATCAATTCACTCATTTGTACATGACATGCGAACGAGCAGTCTTAAATTCAGCCAGGTGGGTCAGCACATGCATGACCGTATACAAAATCAAGCATACATGTGCATATGAACCTTGTGAAAGCACGATCGCCGCACAGAAAATCGGACTCAATCAACCAAATGATATTACATTTCATTATTTCAAAGCATGTAATCCTCGCAAGCTGAAAATTACAAACTTCGAGGGGAAAATGTTTATCCCTTAAGGATTATATGTCCATTTGAAATCACCCATATGGTGGTATATTAATCCCGGTCGTGCAAAATGCTATCTAATATACTCAAGCAGTCTGTAAGAGGTCAGAGACTACCACACATGACATGACAATAGTAAGGCTCGCACATCTTGGAAGTGTCGCTCCGCCCATTCCCATATTAGGAAGTTCGATTGAACAAAGCAAGGAGAAGAATTGTCCAAGTCGCACTTCCCACTCCCGACCAGTCGGACGAAAGTCCAAAGATATTGGGGGTCGCGCATGCACTCTGCGTCCACTTACAGATTATAACCCTAGTCTCTCGCTACTCAATCTATCATTACTATTTCAATCAGACGCTTTCCTCTAATTATGGTCCTGGACGCCCATTCGTCTACAGCCAAATACATCCTACTCGTCTGCATGAAATCGCTCATCTAAAACCGTTCGAGGCCTGGGAAGTCGCCCACTCTCACAGAGTGATTCACTCTTGAAAAGTCACTTATACTGAAAAGCTGGAAATGGTCGCTGACAGCTGGCTACAACCGGACGGTGGCATTTTAGTAATTAATGGGACAAGCAACTTGTAACACCCTGAATTTTCTGTTAACATTAAATTAACAAATTAAAGTATACTTAATTCAAAATGAAAGAATTAAGGGAAACGGGTTACGCCATTGCGCTCATCTCGGAATTCTGCTTGAGATAGAGTCCGAGTTTGCGTAAATCGGACTCTGTATGAATCAGTTATGATCTTCCAAACTTTCAGAATTCAATTTAAAATTCAAATAGTTCAAAATTCAGTTCAAAATTCGAAAACAGACCCAAATTCGGCTGGGCGGGAAAATTCCCGCCCAGGACCCAGGTCGACCAGGGGGGCGACCTGGGGGTCGACCAGGGGGTCAACCTAGGGGTTGACCTACCCAGTCGACCTGGTCAGGTCTTGGTTGACCTGGTCGGGTTCTGAGCGATTTTCTGAGTTCTGGAGTGTCACTAGGGCTAATTTGTCACTTTTTGATTGGCTCCTCTTGGTGTGTATGGTCTGGATTCACTCTATGATCATCTGATGGCTCAAATCAATCTGAAATTCTATAAATACAACCCAACACTCAACCTAAATTCACACAAATAAAATAGAGCTAGAGCCATCATGCTGACGGGAGGAAATTAAGAGTAGCAGTCAGTTGGAGAAAGCTTAGAGACGAGCAAAACTAAAGTAAAAACAAGATTCCAACAATGTTTATCTACCCAAAGGAAAGCATTGCAAATTCAGAACTCAGAAACTAGAAAATCAAGATCGTCGTTTGTTGTAAGTATAGTGATTTTTCCGATGAGAATAAAAATTAAGACTTGATTCGATGTAAAGTGGAAATGGAATTTTGCTATTGTATAACGACGACGCTGATTCATATCTGTGTATTGCAATGACTTGTATTGTAAATGGTATTGGGATGTTTGTGGTATAATTGACTTGATGTTGGTCCTATTGTACGTTTAGAATGAAAGCAACATCACATACAAGTATATGGTTAATGTTAGAATTTACACTTATATGTTTATATGTTTGACATAGGTTGTATACATTTTTTCTAAGTCCAATATAAGACTTATATACACATGTTTTATGTTAAGACCATTATGCGTACATGATTAAATCCCATGTATATGTTCTTATGTTCTTTGCAAGTTTGTGATTGGGTCCATGCCAATTACCATTTAGTTTCACACGATTATTACAAGTTTCATGTTATAATAGGATACATGATTTGATCTAGTTCACGCTTTTGGGTTAATGTCAAAAATAGACATTTTTATGGGCATGTAATAACTTTGTCACATGCTAGTTTGTGTTTGAAGTTACGCCTAGATAAAAATATGTTTAGGCTTATGTTTTATGCAAGTCTAAATTATGCCATTTCATGTGACACCTATTTAATTAGATTCTTATTTGAATGCAAGTTCACATAATAATTGGAAACCCATGATTTATGTTAATTAGATCACAAAGTTGCAAGTTCATATGTCGCACACCCTTTATGTTATTTAGAATATTTCATGTTCTTGGCTTTCCCTTTTATGTTTATAAGTTGGGCTGAAATATCTAGCCCAACATTCATTATAATCTTGCGAACGTACAAACGGGGGAATATCGTTGGGATTAAACATGAAAAATATATGTGTTGGCATGTTTGGCACATGCCAATGATTGGTGACATTTAAATGGCATGAATTGCCATGCCTAAAAAAATAATGAACTTGGAAAATGGGCCATAACATTTACATATAACAAGTAAAAGAGACAAATATGTAAATTTAGAAAATACGAATATGCTTAACCCGAGGTTGCATTGAGTTGTGATGTAAACCTGCCCAGACCCGCCCGGCTGTCCAGTAATCACAACAGTACCTATCCAATGTGGGAGGTTAAGGCATTAAGCCCAATAAGGACCCGAGGTTAGACTGAGTTGTGGTGTAAACCTGCCCGGAATCGACCGGCTGTCCAGTAACCGCAACAATACCTGTCTAATGTGAGTGGTCGGTGCTTTAATGAATAAATTAAAGCTAGAATAAGGATGGTAGGGTTAAGTTAACTAAAACACTTAACAAATTCAACATGTTAACTAAACTGATGGGTGGGGTTAGGTTAATACAGACACTTAACCGCTTAACATGTTTGACTAGAAAACACTAGTAACGGGGAGCCATTTCAGCAGTAACCCAATTAGGTATCATGGTACCCTGAAACTAGGCAGGGTGGGGCATGATTACTGGGCTGATTGTAAGCAGTCAAAAGCGACGGCGAGTGGTGCAGCAGTGTAGGTTCTAACGGAGTGCAGGCGTGCACACACCTCGGAGCAGATAAACAGGGCACTGGGCACCAGTAGTATACACTATGCATTCTAGAATTGTGTCGGGCCGCCACCGTGGGACTTGATACACCCCATGGAAGGACCAGCATAGGTATCTACAATCATTGGGGGCCGTATGACACATTTGATTTTGCGAGTAGGAGCCGATCTTTAAAAAGGGGATCACTTCACCCCGATCATGGGGCGCCAATCGGAACAAATACAACTAGGTGTAGAGATATCGTGTGGGGTGCGATAGTATATCCGGTTCAAAACTGCTTTATCTTAGTTTATGATACATTCATGTTTCCAGTTTATACCTATCATGCCCTTTTTCCTATTCTCATACTGAAGAGTCACTAGACTTACTAGGCTTTATGTCTGACTCTATTTTTCTTTCATCTTCTTTTCTTCCATTCCCCCCAGGTCCACAGGGAGGAAACAACCCAGCTTAGTCAGATTCTTTGCAAGCTTCAAGATAATAGATGTATGGTTTGGACTCTCTTTCCTTGGTTATGGCTTTTAGACACGTTCTATGGGGATTTATGCAGCTTTAGTTATGTTTTATGCTTCTTTATTTAATAATCAAGACAGAAATGATGATGTAATATTTTGGAAGTTATTGTGAGACAATTACGGAAATGTTTTGTATGAACACGTATTTATGAAATGAAAATCTGTTTGTTTTCCGCTGCTTATATATATGTGTTTATATCTGTCTTGTGTTTTATCTGTGACTTTCACTTATAAACCTCCACCGAAGTAAAGGCATTCCCTTTGTGGGTGACTTTGATGGAGGTGGTGTGTTCCACAACTCGTATGAATTCCAGTTCAAACATTCATAAGGGAGCACCTATAAATAGGTCATACCCTCCACCAAGAAGGGGGGAGCTCCAGCCACCACGAAGTGCTGCTAAATTCCATCCTTAGCCATTCCTTAAACATTTCAACCATGACCATTATTATCCCCCAAAGATCTTTCATCCATTTGGCCATGGTGTCTATTAAAATCATATAAGTGCAAAAAATCGAAGACATTGTAACAACCCGAAAAATCAGAACCAGTTTAAAATTTTTATTTTGGTAATTTTAATGAATTTTGAATATTTAAAATGAATTATTTTAAATAATAACGACAAGAAATTTATTTTGAATAAATTAGAATGTATATATTTATTTGAATCGAAGTTAGAATATAAATATTTATTTTAATTTTAAAAACGGGTTAGAAATAGCGTGGCAGTTTGAAAATTTAACTTTAAACTTTGACTTAATGTATAGGATTCAAAATATAACAAATTTTAGTGAAACCAAAAATATTTAAATCTATTTGACAATATCTTTCTAACGAATATGAAAAATCTAAATTTCATAGTAGGAATCAAAAGTTATGGCCAAACGAATATTTAGAATGGTCACAGCAAAATTAATATAGCCCTTAAAAATAGACATTTTGCAAACGACCTCCGTTTTCGATGAGAGCATTTTGGTTGGATCTGGAATGTCAATTTATTGCTAGGTTCCAAATTCCATAATTTATGGTGTTAATATGTGAGCGTGGCAAAAGAAAACGTGTTTGGTTAATTTCAGTCAATTTGGATCGACTAGAAAATGGCCATTTTTCAAACGGTCCCCAAATTCGATGAAATTAGTTTTGTTAAAACCGTATCATCAATACGAAGCTAGATATAATTTTTCTGGAATTTTTGAAATCAGTATGTGGCCTCGACAAATTGAATTGTACGTTCAAATTAAATATTGAATGTTTTATATTTTAATTTGAAGAATAACTAACTGAAACAGTCGAATGGGCTAATGAAACATATTCCATTGTGTTCGGAATGGGGGTATTTAGCTAGGGGCAATAGTCGTTGGGTTTGATTTGGAGTACGGTTGAGAAAACATTATTTTTCAATTAAATATATATATATATCGGCGAATCAGAAAATTTCTTTCATAAATAAAAATAATTCCTCTCTCCTCGATACCCTATAACGCGACGACGGAAGCTGCTTCCCCGCTTCCTCCTCCGGTTACTCCCTCTACACGCAAAATTAGACCTCCGTCCTGTTGAGGATTTTATAGATCTCGATGAGAGCTTCAAATCCATGCCACTTGCTCCCCGTCTCGTCGCGCCATTGAGGAGATCTGACGCCTCAAACCCGCCGCCTTCAGAGCGCCGCTGAGATAGCCCGAACTTTCCCATAAAGGAAAGCCCAAATTGAATTGAGAACACGAGAAATCAGAACACAAACAGAATAACATTTCATTGCTTATTACAATAATTCCATCAGAGTACAAGAATATGAATAAATAATATACATTCGATAAATATCAGAGATTTACAATTTACAATGCAGCGGAAAATAAAACAAAACACAACTGAAAAGAATATACAGATATAGAGCTTTTCGAATATCGTTCCAGCTGTAAACCAGGATTCTATGAATATAAATCTGCAAAACCAAAACTACTAGCTGCCCGTGTGGAAAATAGGGGCACCCAGAGTTTAGGTTAAAACAATAAACTCCAGGTCAGTCATGTGACTGGTGTGAGAACTAAAACAGTTATTATCTACATTTTTAAAGTAACGTAAATCAGGGGACCACGCCGAATAACACGGAATGGGCTTCCTCCGAAGAATACCAGTGCATAAAAACAACAACGCAATGCTAACTAAAGAACAACGAAGCAATTATAAGACTCATGTCTCATCAACAATGCAACGCAAGCCGGAGGATAGAGTTTTTACCTTATAATAGCCAAAAATGCTTAGTATGTGAAATTTCATATTTTACTATAACTGTAAGTGTATAGTGTCAAAACAATTTCAAATATAAATGTATCAACCATAAATGGCATGAGTGCCCCATCCCACTATGTTGCCATACTAGGCTCTACAATCTAAACCGCAAAATGCCGTATTGGAAGTTAGATTTCCATCTGTGAACCAAGGCAAGGGATCATCCTTACCACGTCGAGACAATCCAGCCTACCATGTCTCAGGGCCCAGACTCAGTGGGCCTTTGGATCATCAGGGCTGGTCCACACGGAGTGGATTAAAATGCCTGAACACTGCATTTCCCCGCCATATGGGGCGTAAATCTGGTATGTATAAAGACCATTCATCGGCTCCGCAGAGACGAAATAACCGAGTCGTCTCGCTATCCATCATCCACAAAAGTAAAACGTCAGTGCTTGCAAAACGCTGACACCACTCCTAGCTAGAAGGAAACGCATGCCCTCCCTGATGTCCTCTCCCGTTTCTAGTTCACACTGGGGTGTGAAGCTCGCGAATTAACGCTACACAAAGCTATGCTATATTAAAGCCGTGCTTTGATCATCAAACACAAGACTCTGATTTTCAACAAAAGCCTTGATCTTTTGCATCTCAGCATGCCACACAGTCAATTCACGCTATGCAACCGATGTCTATCAATCACACAGAATGAAATCCAATGTCAGGCACACATCCATTTACAAGTTCGTTCTGGGACTGAAAGAAATTGGAGGCACCTTATTCCTCGCCCCATATGTCCAATACAGGAGAGAGGCCCTCGCATATCTAGTCGATCTCCAAGTACGTCTGGACGATCACCACTTATTACCTTATCTTGGGTGTACAGCCCAATCAAGACATCAGTAATCATCTAAACGACGTGAAGACCTCCGATCTTCAACCACCATCTTCATCCTCGACACATCGTCGAATGTGTTAATCAGAATGTGACAAACTCGGTCTTTCTGAGTAACTCGCATATATAATAAACAAGTGCTATAAAAACACAACATACGCCTCATTCCAATCCAGAATATTCCTTTATTCAAATATTCTTATACTTTGGGAAAGGTTCCCATTAATTTTATCAAAGATAAATTCTTTAAATTTATTCTTTAATCTTCATTTGGATTTCAATTCAAACCAAAATTTGGTTTATCCAAACTAGTCGGGATTATCGAACATTACCAAAGTAATCATTTGTTTAATTTCCCAATCCCAACCCATTCATCCCATGAAGTAAAACTAGTAATACTTCATATCTAACACCACGGTGTTATCGGTAAAATTATTACCATTTTACGTTCATATCTAATTAAAGATTTAACTATCGCTTGGAGCAAAACTGGTGATATTCCATTCTTGATCATTTCTTGAATTTGATAATTTTTGTTATAAAATTCACCTTTCAATCTATTTAAAGATTCACTAAAACTCTAATTAAGTTTTTATTTCCAAAAATCATTATTTAATGATTATTTCAAGTAAAGAAATTAATCTTATCTTTAACTGGGTTAAAGAACCAATGACATTTAAAACACAGCTCACGATAAACCCCAAACCACATTCCATTAACAATTGAATCTTCACGGAAAACCTATCAATATATAAAATCGATATGAATTTTTGTATCCGACTAATAATATAAATGGAATAACAGCAAAGCCTTTTAAATTCCATATATAGTAACAGTCTTCCTCCACAGAAGTTCACTTCGATTATTACGGAATCGAATTCCATTCCATTCCATTCCAATTTATTTTACTAAATTGGAAAACTTTTCTTTGGGAATTTCACTTAAATCTTAATTATAAAATTTATAAATTCCAAATCACATTTCACTGTAATTCGGGTTAAAGAACGAATGTCGTTAAAAACACAGTTCAAGATAAATCCAATTCACATTCCATTTCAATATCCAATTAAATGTTAATAAATTGGTAATTCTTCCCTACATATTAATTAAAAGATTTATTCTTTTCACATGGGGTTTAAGAACAGTGTTACTTAAGACCCCATCCCTCAGTCTCTAACCATAAATTAGTAAGAGAACAATCCCCTAAGTATTACTCCCGAAGGCCGAAACCAACATCAGATCAATACCCAGGAAACCATTCAACTTTGCTAATCTCCAGTTGGTTTCTAATTTTCTTATCTCCTTTGGATTTAAGAACAGTGTTAGTGAAGACACCATTCACGACAAACCCAAAATCCCATTTGCTATTAAATACTAGGCTCTGAATAGAAAATATATCGGCTTATATTCAATATCAAATTCTGGAATCAATAAATATCGTATTGGAATAGCGATATATATATATATATCTTCCAAATTCCGCCACAATATCCGTATAATTACGGAATCCCATATCGAAATATTCATAATATAATTTCAATTCAAATCCATTTCAAATCATATATTGGAAATTCCTATTATTTTTTAAACCGTTTCAAATCCAGTTTATTTATTTAAAAATATTGGATTATAATTCTAGTTCATTTCGATAAAAATATATTTTTATCTTTTCAAAAATGGAAATTTTTCATCCCAATTCTTTCCAAATCATTTATTATGATTTTATGAAAATTATTAATAATTTTATCAAGGCCCGTACAGTCGATTTTCATAAACGGCCATTGAACTGCACTTTTAGCGACCTTTTCCAAATTTGATTTCTAATTTCTTGTATCCGTTAGAAAGCTCTTTTCGATATGAACCCAATGGTTCATATTTTAGGAGAATCTGATGGTCGGATCTCCCGTAATGTCCATTCGAAGTCAATGGTCGAAATTCGCGAACTGCCACAGCGCGACGCGTTCTATTCAGGCCATTATATTATATATATTATACATTTCGTCGATTTCCATTTAAAACGTATTTTATAAATCGTTTTAAATTCGTTTTCAAAACGATTTCAACTTCATATTCAATATCAAATCAAAATTGAATATTCCATATTATTAATATATAAATGATAATATTTTCAAAACGTTAGATTTTGAAATCACTACCTTTTCGATATTCATTATAAAAATGAATAAAATCGATATAAATATCGTTCACGTCAAAATGTCGTTAACCTAACCAACGCGGCTTTATATATTTATATATATTCGTGTCTATCCCAAACCGGACATCAAAATCATATTTTGATCCATTATTGAATATTATTTTAAAATATTCATTATTTGAAAATATTCGTTATTTTAAAATATTCATTCATTCTGAATTGGAATCAGACACAGTCAATTATCATATAATGTTGTTTATATGGATTTCATACAACACACGTATATAACACCCATAATTAACAATCATCCATCATCCATAGTGCATTCTACACTGTATAAGCATTAAATATAAATAATTAACGCTTACAACAGCCTGTGAACCAATCGATCGGCATACCACTAAACAACTGGGATTAGTGTCATCAAATATCATCCCAACACCCGTGTTGGATTTTCAAACAACACACATATTTTATTTGTGCAGTTGGGCGATGTGTAAAATTTATCGTCCCAATCAATATCAGTCAAATGGGTGTACATAAGCAAATCATTCGATTTGCAAATGAATATTTATTTTATTCACATACACGTTAAAAATTATATTTTTAATGTTAAAATATTTTATTTCAACTGATGAATATTTTACATTCCATTCCACATCACAATCAATCATAAAAACACAATACAATCAAACAAACAAGTCGTCCATGGTTTGTGGACGACGGGGAGCAGTTCATATACATGCAGTTATAAAATAAATAACTGTATAAAGAAAATTATAGTGAGGAGTTCTCACCTTTGGGTTCTACTCCTCCATTCTTTATTTCTAAACGGTCTGGATTCCATTTCGCTTTCAGTTAGTTTCATCGCAATCTTTTTCACACGATTTATATTAAAAATCATATTTTTCACGACGCTACTATATGTATAAAAATAATAATTTTTATAACGCTACACGTATAAAAAAGATTATATTTCTATATTCTCTATTATATAAACAAAATCATATCTTTTTATATAAACAAAACTTTTTCTAATCTAAAAAAAAATTCAAATCTTTTTGTTCGCTACTTTATGATAAAAATCGAATCTTTGTCGTTCCTTTATATATATAAAAATCTAATTTTTATTTCTAATCTACATATGTAAAAATCATATTTTTATTATCATACACATATAAAAATCTTATCTCTTCTCTAATAAAAAACTTATCTTTATAAGCCCTTTAAATAATTGAAAATCCAATTTTTTTATACCCTATTTACATTAAGAAAAATCCGATCTTTATATTCATAAAAACCGTATTACTATATACATAAAAACCTATTTTTCCATAAACTAAAAACCATAATCAAAGGAGGATTTTTTAAAAACTCACAGCGGGGAAGAGATTGCTGATTGAATCAGAAGGGGAGGGGATAGTGGCACGCCAGATCGAGGAGGGGCGCTCTAGAGAGGAGGAGGAAGCAGCAGGCGGTCGGGGGTCTCCTGGTGGTCGGACTATGGTGGTTGGTGGCATCAGGGAAGGTGGAGCAACTGCTGGAGGCGGTGGCAAACTATGGTCCGGCGGCGGTAGGGTTTCGGGGGGGGGGGGGGGGGCTAGGTTTCGGGACTGTTTTAAACCGGAGGAGAGAAGAGAGCGAGCGTCAAGGGGAGGGGGTCTTGGCGGAGGCAAAGCCAGAGGTGGCTGCGGCAGTGGCGCCCCACCTGGAGGGCAATGGCGATGGGTATCGTGAGTTCCCCCTTTTTTATTTTCATTTTTGGATCTGAACGCTGACTGTAGAAGGAGATAATAAGGGGGAAAGTATATATATTATATTATTTTTCTATTCTAAAATGTAAATTTTCCATACGAACCCCAAATCAAACCCACCGACTATCATCTCTAGCTAATTACCCCCATTCTGAACATAATGGAATATGCTTCTTAAGGCAATTCGATCGATACAATCTGTTTTCAGTAAAATTAAAATATAAATCAATATATTTTAAATTCAAACGCACATTTCAATTTACCAGGGTCACATACGGACCCCAAAAATTTCATAAAAATTATTTCTAACATCGCATTGACGATACGGTGCTAACAAAACTAATTTCGCCAAATTTGAAGATCGTTTGGAAAATGTTTATTTTCTGGTCGATCCAAATTGACTAAAACTGTTAAAACACGTTTTCTTTTGCCACGCTCACACATTACTTCCAAAAATTATGAATTTTGGAATCTTGCAATAATTTGACATTCCGGATTCAACAAAAGTGGTTTCATTGAAAACGGAGTTCGGTTGCAAAATTTCTATTTTTAAGGGCTATATTTATTCCATAGCGACTGTTCCGAATGTTCAATTAGCAATAACTTTTGATTCCCGCTGTGAAATTTGGATTTTTTGGATTCGTTGGAAAGATATTTTCAAATAGATTCTAATATTTTTGGTTTCACTAAAATCCGATTTATTTTGAATCCTTCACATTCATTGAAATTTGAAATCGAATTTTCAAACTACCGCGCCATTTTCAATTCCTTGTATAATTAAAATAAAGATTTATATTCTAACGATGATTTAAGTAAATTTATACGTTCTAATTCGATTAAAAACAAATTTCTTATCGTTATTATTTAAGATAAATCATTTTAATATTCAAAATTCATTAAAATTGCCAAAATAAAAAATTTAAATTGGTTCTGATTTTCCGGGTTGTTACAGTCTCCCTCACTTCAAATCTTTTCGTCCTCGAAAAGGAACGGAGCAGAAAGTTGTTTTACTAATCAACTCAACTTTCAGTTTGTCTTCCATTCTTCAACTTTTCAGTTTCTAAGAATATCTAGTTTTTCGAAAATTTGGCTAACTCCCTAAATTTTCGAAAAATTTCGCCATAACCTCCTTTGTACGGGAGCACCGGAAAAATCCCCAAACCGCCACACAGGCCCTCTCTTCTCAAAAAGAAAAAGTCAAGCGCCTAGCCAATCGGCTCATAAAATCGTCCAAACCCAATAAATTAGTAAACATGTACATATTTGTCGGGCATACAATTTTATTCCTCTTCTTTAGCCTCCTTGCAATGGCCTGTTCACACATATATAGGTACATGCATGCAATTTCAAACAATTTCCAATTCCGTTCAATTTTCGATACAATTTGGTTATATGTACCATTCTTTCACATAACGGTTTTATTAGATAACAAATAATCATACAACACAACCGTCAATCAATTAGTGAATTAATGTTTCAAATTCATAATTTTGATATATATACAGAAAATCATGTTTTTGATGACAATTTACAATAATAGACCCTATCTAAGTTTGGTTCTCACACTAGTCAATTAGAAATATATAGATATCCCACCTTTGACATTCGAACATAAGGTCTGATTATGAGATCTCAATCATTAGAATCATCTCCGAGCGTTTAGAGTGTGATTCTATACCTATCCAGTATATTAAAACTTCGAATATACATTCATGACACTTATATGCAAAATCTCATATACTCGATTGTCCAAAACAAAATAAAATAATAAATTCAAATACGTATAATTAGATTAAATTTTCAAAACTGAATTTGATTTTAAAATTTTCACTCTTCACACTCGTTCTAGGATACTTCTGATCCTACCTCTAACGAGTCATTCTCATTGGATATTACTAATCCCATCTCTGATGAATTCTTTCGTTTGGTTCTAACGTGTCTTATTCTCCGAGCTTTGTAAACCAAAGCTCTGATACCAACTGAGATGAACCGAACTTCCCCATAAAGGAATGTCTCGATTGAATTGAGAACATGACAGAATACTAACAGAAGAACATTTCATTTCTTATCACAGCAATTCCATCAGAATACAAGAATATGAATAAATAATATACATTCAATAAATATTAGAGATTTACAATGCAGCGGAAAATAATAAAAAAACAACTGAAAAGAATATGTGGATACGGAGCTTTCCGAATATCATTCTAGCTGTAAACCAGGATTCTGTGAATATAAATCTACAAAACCAAAACTACTAGCTGCCCGTATGGAAAATGGGAGCACCTAGAGTTTAGGCTAAAACAATAAACTCCAGGTCAGTCATGTGACTGATGTGAGAACTAAAAAAGTTATTATCTTGGTTTTTAAAGTAAGGTAAATCAAGGGACCATGCCGTATAACACGGAACGGGTTTCCTCTAAAGAATACCAGTGCATAAAAACAACAGCGCAATGCTAACTAAAGAACAATGAAGCTATTATAAGACTCAGGTCCCATCACACAATGCAACGCAAAACGGAGGATAGAGTTTTTACCTTATAATAGTCAAAAATGCTTGTTACATGAAATTTCATATTTTACTATTACTATAAGTGTATAGTGTCAAAACAATTTCAAATATAAATGTATCAACCATAGACGGCATGAGTGCCCCATCCCACTATGTCGCCATACTAGGCTCTATAATCAAAACTGCAAAATGTTGTATTGGAAGTTGGATTTCCATCTGTGAACCAAGGTAAGGGATCGTCCTTACCGCTTCGAGACAATCTAGCCTACCATGTCTCAGGGCCCAGACTCAGGTGGGCCCTTGGATCATCAGGGACGGTCCATACGGTGTGGATTAAAATGCTTGTACACTGCGTTTCCCCGCCCTACGGGGTGAAATCTGGTCTGTATAAAGACCATCCATCGGCTCCGCAGAGACCGAAATAACTGAGGCGCCTCGCTATCCATCATCCACATAAGTAAAACGTCAAGGCTTCCAAAATGTTGATACCACTCCTAGCTAGAAGGAAACGCATGCCCTCCCTGATGTCCTCTCCCATTTCTGATTCACACCGGGGTGTGAGGCTTGCGAATTAATGTTACACAAAGCTATGCTATATTAAAGCCATGCTTTGATCATCAACCACAAGACTCTGCTTTTCAACAGAAGCCTTGATCTTTTGCATCTTAGCATGCCACACAGGCAATTCACGCTATGCAACCGATGTCTATCAATCACACAGAATGAAATCCGATGTCAGACACACATCCATTTACAAGTGCGTTCTGGGACTGAATGAAACTGGAGGCACCTTATTCCTCGTCCCACATGTCCAATACAGGAGAGAGGCCCTCGCATATCTGGTTGATCTCCAAGTACGTCTGGACGATCACCACATATTACCTTGTCTTGGGTGTACAATCCAATCAAGACAACAGTAATCATCCAAACGATGTGAAACCTCTGGTCTTCAACCACAGTCTTCATCCTTGACACATCGTCAAATCAGTTATTCAGAATGGGATAAACCTGGTCTTTCTGAATAACTCGCGTATATAATAAACAAGTGCTATAAAAACACAACATATGCCTCATTCCAATCCGGAATATTCCTTTATTCAAATATTCTTATACTTTGGGAAAGGTTCCCATTAATTTTATTAAAGATATATTCTTTAAATTTATTCTATAATCTTCATTTGGATTTCAATTCAAACCAAATTTGGTTTATCCAAACTAGTCGATATTAGCGAACCTTACCGAAGTACTCATTTGTTTAATTTCCAAATCCCAACCTATTCATCCCATGAAGTAAAACTGGTAATACTTCATATCTAACACCATGGTGTTATCGGTAAAATTAATTACCATTTCACGTTCAAATCTAATTAAAGGTTTAATTATCGCTTGGAGCAAAACTGGTGATACTCCATTCTCCATGATTTCTTGAATTTGATAATTCTAGTAATCAAATTCACCTTTCAATCTATTTAAAGATTCACTAAAACTCTAATTCAGCTTTAATTTCCAAAAATCATTATTTAATGTTTATTCCAAGTTAAGAAATTAATCTTATCTTTAACTGGGTTAAAGAACTAATGTCATTTAAAACACAGCTCACGACAAGCCCAAAATCACATTCCATTACAATGGAATCTTCACCGAAAACCTATCAATATATACAATTGATATGAATTTCTGTATCCGACTAATAATATAAATGGAATAATGGTAAAGCCTCTTAAATTCCATATATAGTAACAAGTCTTCCTCCATAGAAGTTCACTTCGATTATTACCGAATCGAATTCCATTCCAATTTATTTTATTAAACTAAAAACTTTTCTTTAGTAATTTCCCATAAATCTTAATTAAAATATTTATAAATTCCAAATCACATTTCACTGTAAATCGGGTTAAAGAACGAATGTCGTTAAAAACACAGTTCACGATAAATCCAATTCACATTCCATTTCAATATCCAATTAATTGGTAATTCTTTCTTACATCTTAATTAAAAGATTTATTCTTTTCACACGGGGTTTAAGAACAGTGTTACTGAAGACCCCATCCCATCAGTCTCTAAACGTATATTAGTAAGAGAATAATCCCCTAAGTGTTACTCCCAAAGGCCGAAACCAACATCAGATCAAAACCCAGGAAACCATTCTACTTAGCTAATCTCCAGTTAGTTTCTAATTTTCTTAACTCCATTAGATTTAAGAACAGTGTTAGTGAAGTCACCGTTTACGACCAACCCAAAATCCCATTTGATATCAAATACTAGGCTCTGAATAGAAAATATATCGGCTTATATTCAAAATCAAATTCTGGAATCAACAAATATCGTATTGGAATAAAGATATATATATATATATATTCCAAATCCTCCACAATATTTGTATAATCACGGAATCCCATATCAAAATATTCCGAAGATAATTTCAATTCAAATCCATTCTAATTCATATATTGGAAATTCCGGTTATTTTTAAAACCATTTCAAATCCAATTTATTTATTTAAAAATATTGGATTATAATTCTAGTTCATTTGGATAAAAATATTTTTTATCTTTTTAAAAATGGAATTTTTCATCCCAATTCTTTCCAAATAATTTATTATGATTTTACGCAAATTATTAATAATTTTATCAAGGCCCGTACAGTCGATTTCCATAAACGGCCATCGAACTGCACTTACAACGATCTTTTCCAAATTTGATTTGGACATACTTCCAAATCCAACCGTTAGATTTCTAATTACTTGTATTCTTAGAAATCTCTTTTTGATAAGAACCCAACGGTTCCAGTTTTAGGAGAATCCAATGGTTGGATCTCCCGTAATGTCCATTCAAAGTCAATGGTCGAAATTCGCGAACTGCCGCGGCGTGGCGCGTTCTATTCAGGCCATTATATTATATATATATATAATATATAATATATATTTCATCGATTTCCATTTAAAACGTATTTTATAAATTGTTTTAAATTCGTTTTCAAAATGATTTCAACTTCATATTCAATTTCAAATCAAAATTGAATATTCCATATCATTAATATATAAATGATAATATTTTCAAAACATTAGATTTTTAAATCAATTCCTTTTCGATATTCAGTATAAAAATGATTATAATCGATATAAATATCATTCACGTCAAAATGGCGTTAATCTAATCAACACGGCTTTATATATTTATATATATTCGTGTCCATCCCAAATCCGACATCAAAATCATATTTTGATCCATTATTGAATATTATTTTAAAATATTCACTATTTGAAAATATTTGTTATTTTAAAATATTCGTTCATTCTGAATTGGAATCAGACACGGTAGATTATCATATAATGTTGTTTACATGGATTTCATACAACACACGTATATAACAACCATAATCAACAATCTTCCATCATCCAGAGTGCATTCTACACTGTATAAGCATTAAATACAAATAATTAACGCTTACAACAACCTGTCAACCAATCGATCGACATACCACTAAACAATTGGGATTAGTGTACGTCAAATATCATCCCAACAACCGTGTGGGGTTTCCAAACAACAAACACATATCTTATTTGTGCAGTTGGGCGATGTGTAAAATTTACCATCGAAATCAATATCATTCAAATACATGTACATAAAAAAATCATTCGATTTGCAAATGAATATATATATTTTATTCGCATACACGTTAAAAATTACATTTTTAACGATAAAATATTTTATTTCAACTAATGAATATTTTACATTCCATTCCACATCACAATCAATCACAACATCATAATACAATCAAACAAACAAGTCGTCCATGGTCTGTGGACGACGGGGAGCAGTTCATATACATGCAGTTATAAAATAAATAACTGTATAAAGAAAATTATAGTGAGGAGTTCTCACCTTTAGGTTCCACTCCTCCATTCTTTAATTCTGAACGTTTGGATTCCGTTTGGCTTTCAGTCAGTTTCATCGCAATATGTTTCATACGATTTATATTAAAAATCGTATTTTTAACGATGCTACTATATATACAAAAATTATATTTTTATAACTCTACATGTATAGAAAAGATTATATTTCTATATTCTCTATTATATAAACAAAATCATATCTTTTTATACAAACAAAACTTTTTCTATTTTCAAAAAAATCAAATCTTTTTGTTCGCTACTTCATGATAAAAATCGAATCTTTATCGTTCCTTTATATATATAAAAATCTATTTTTTATTTCTAATCTACATAGATAAAATTCATATTTTTATTATCATACACATATAAAAATCTTACCTCTTCTCTAACAAAAATCTTATTTTTATAAGCTCTTCAAATAATTGAAAATCCAATTTTTGTATACCCTATTTACATTAAGAAAAAATCCGATCTTTATATTCATAAAAACCATATTATTGTTTACTTAAAAACCGTATTTTTCCATAAACAAAAAACCATAATCAAAGGAGGATTTTTTTTTAAAAACTCACATCGGGGAAGAGATTGGTGATTGAATCGGAGATGTGGTGGGGGAGGGAAGAGTGGCGCGCCGGATCGAGGAGGGGCGCTCTCGCGAGGAGGAGGAAGCAGCAGGAGGTCGGTGGTCTCCTGGTGGTCGGACTATGGTGGTTGGTGGCGTCAGGGAAGGTGGAGCAACGACTGAAGGTGGTGGCGAACTATGGTCCGGCGGCGGTTGGGTTTCAGTGGGGGTTAGGGTCACATACGGACCCCAAAAATTTCAGTAAATTTATTTCTAGCTTCATATTGACGATACGGTCCTAAAACAGCTAATTTCATCAAAGTTGATGACCGTTTGGAAAAATGGCTATTTTCTGTTCAATCCAAATTGACTAAAACTGTTAAAACACATTTTCTTTTGCCACGCTCAATATTAATTCCAAAAATTATGAATCGTAGAATCTAGCAATAATTTGACATTCCAGATTCAATAAAAGTGGTTTCGTCGAAAACGGAGATCGTTTGCAAAATTTCTATTTTTAAGGGCTATATTTATTCTATAGCGACTATTCTGAATATTCAGCTGGCCATAACTTTTGATTCCCGCTATGAAATTTGGATTTTTCGGATTCGTTGGAAAGATAATTTCAAATAGATTTTAATATTTTTGGTTTCAGTAAATCCGATTTATTTTGAATCCTGTACATTCATTTGAAATTTGAAATCGAATTTTCAAACTACCGTGCCATTTTCAATTCCTTTTATAATTAAAATAAATATATATCTTCTAATGACGATTTAAATAACTTTATACGTTCTAATTCTATTAAAACAAATTTCTAGTCGTTGTTAATTAAAATAATCATTTTAAATATTCAAAATTCATTAAAGTTTCCAAAATAAAAAATTTAATTTGGTTCTGATTTTCCAGGTTGTTACAGCCGCCGCCACTGCTAGGAGCTATCAAAGTGGGCCCCACCACCCTGCTCCGCTTCTCCTCTTTGTCCTCTTCGACGTAGCGCTGGCTGATCGACCTCTCGTGCAACAATTTGCGCGCAAATTTAAACTATTGTTTTGAACACTTCAGAAAGGTATACTGCTGTTTATTTTGAAAAGGATTATTGCACTTTAAAGCGCTACGAATTGTGATTTCACTATAAAAATCATATCTTTTTGCTATGTTGTCGAAATCTAGTGAAACAAGAGACATTGGGCTCGTGGCTACGTCTTCTACATTCTAGAAGTGACCGAGGATTTTTAGGGCTCGCTGCAATTTTTGGCAAAGCCGAAAGCATTGTGAGAACTCCTCACTATAATTTCTTTTACAGCTATTTATTTTATAACTGCATATATGAATTGCTCCCAGTCGTCCATAGACCATGGACGATTTGTTGTTCGGTTTGGTTGATTTGTTTGTTTGAATTGATTGTAATGTGTAATGGAATGTAAATATTCACGTGTTGAAATAAAATACTTTATCGTTAAAAATATAATTTTTAACGTGTACATGAATTATATAAATATTCATTTGCAAGCCGAACGATTTGTTTATGTACACCCATTTGACTGATATTGATTGGGACGATAAATTTTACACATCGCCCAACCGCACAAATAAAATCTGTGTTTGTTGTTTGAAAACCCCAAACGGGTATTGGGATGATATTGGACATACAATAATCCCAATATTTAATTATATGTCGATCAGTTGGTTGATAAGCTGTTGTAAGCGTTGATTATTTATATTTAACGCTTATGCAGCTATGTAGTGCACTCTGGATGATGGTTGACAGTGTTTGGTTATTGTTGTGTACACGTGTGTATGAAATCCATATAAATAACATTATATGGTAAAGGACTGTGTCTGATTCCAATTCAGAACAAATGAATATTTTAAATAACGAATATTTTCAAATAATGAATATTTTAAAATAATATTCAAAAAAGAATCAAAATATGATTTTGATGTCCGATTTGGAGTGGAGAAGAATATATTTAAATATATAAAGCCATGTTGATTAAATTAACGTCATTTTGACGTGAACGATATTTATATTGATTTTATTCATTTTTATAATGAATATTAAAGAGGAATTGATTTCAAAATCTAATGTTTTGAAAATATTATCATTTATATATTAATGATATGGAATATTCAATTTTGGTTTGAAATTGAATATGAAGTTGAAATCGAATCGTTTTTAAAACGATTTATTAGATACTTTTAAATGGAAATCGACGAAATATATATTATATATAATATAATGGCCTGAATAAAACGCGTCGCGCTGCGGCAATTCGCTTATTTCAAACATTGACTTCGAATGGACATTATGGGAGATTCGACCGTCGGATTCTCCTAAAACTGAAACTGTTGGGTTCGTATCGAAAAGAGCTTTCTAATGAATATTAGAGATTTGAAATCTAACGGTTGAATTTGTCCAAATCAAATTTGGAAAACTGTAAATGCAGTTCAATGACCGTTTATTGAAATCGATTGTATGGGCCTTGATAAAATTATTAAAAATAACAATAATTTGCGTAAAATCATAATAAATGATTTGGAAAGAATGGGGATGAAAAATTTCATAGTTGAAAAGATAAAAATATATATTTATTAAAATGAACTAATTATTAACTAGGTTTAAAATCCAATAATTTTTAAATAAAAAAAACTGGATTTGAAACGGCTTTAAAAATAACTAGGATTTCTAATATTCAAATTAGAATGGATTTGAATCAAAATTGTCTTCGGAATATTTCGATGTTGGATTTCGTGATTATACAGATATTGTTATGGAAATTTGAAAGATACATTAATATCGTTATTTCCAATACGATATTTGTTGGTCGTAGTATTTGATACTGAATATAAGCCAATATATTTTCTATTCAGAGCCTTGTATTTAATAGCAAATGGGATTTTGGGTTTGCCATGAACGGTGTTATCAGTAACACTGGTCTGAAACCCCATGTGAAGAGAATAAATCTTTTAATTAAGATTTTTAGAGTTTCCAATTATATGGAATAAAATGGAATGTGAATTGGGTTTATCGTGAACTGGGTTTTTAGCGACACTCATACTTTAACCCGATTTACAATGAAGTGTGATGTGGAATTTATAAATCTTTTGTTAAGATTTAAAGGAGATTTTTCAAATTAAAGTTTTCCAATTTAACATATTAAATTGGAATGGAATGAATTTGATTCAATAATAATCGAAGTGAACTCCTGTGGAGAAAGGCTGTTACTACATATGGAATTTAAAAGGCTTTGCCGTTATTTTGTTTATATTATCGGTTGGATATGGAAGTTTATATCAATTATATATATTGATCTATTTTCCGTGAAGATTCTTGTAACACCCCACCTCCGTTAAGGTCACTTGCAAAGGGAATGCCTTAACTTTGGTGGAGCATTTTTAGTAGACAGAACAGAAATTTACAAGACAAATAAAGTAGTACTTGAAAAATTTATAACTTTATTACAACAGAAACAGAAATGACTTTAGTTACAGCTTTCAAAATCACAATATCGGAATTCAAGTACAAAAATATCGGTCTTGTACAAAAGTCTTCAGAATGCATAGTTTTTAAAGCCATAATCGCCAATATAAACTGCCATGGAAAGATAGCGCCAAAGCCAAGCAATACTTCAAACACTTTAAGCAGACAGAATATGAATCAAGCTCCTATGTTTCCACCCTAAAAACCGGGGGAGGGGGGATGGAAAGAAAAGAGGCGAAACAAACTAGGTCAGACATAAGTCTGGTGAGTCCAGTGACTTTCAGCATATAAATAGATAATAGTGTCATGACATGTAAATAAAACTGGATGAGAGATAACCGTAACAGAAATAACAGGTAAACAGAAGAAATGGAATGATATAGGCTAAGCTAAGCTTTTCACGTCTCTGCACTAATACTAGTATAACAGGATTAGGTGTTACCCTAATGTCTAAACTGAAACAAAAACGGAAACAGAATAATCTCTACAGAAACAGAATGCTAGTAATGGGCCTTTACCACCCGAACAGACAAAAGGTACAGAAGCAGAATACTAATAATGGGCCTTTACCATCCAACTAATGGGCCTTTATAACCCCAACAGACAGAAGTCACAGAAACAGAATCGGAAACGGAATCAGAGATGGAAACAGAATAATCCCAACGCAAATAGAATGTTAGAATTAGGTGTACGCTAGTAATGGGCCTTTACCACCCCAATAGACAGTATCACGCAGAAACAGACAGGTGTTGCCACCCAACGAAAATAGACGGTACCAACAGAAACAGATAGAACTAAGTGTACCCTAAGTCCTACCCTAAAGCGATCGGCTCCCTAATACATAAATACCCTGCGTCGGCCCCACAATAGGGTGTATCACTCCCTAAAGTGGCAACCTATTGGCACAGACCTATTTGCAGATGTCACGGTGTCTTACATCCTCAGAGCAGACCGGATCCATGCACGCACATGACCCGGATGGAATGCACCATCAACACCCCTCGCCATTATCATAATGAACTACTTATAATTAGTTCAGTAAGCGTGCCCGGACCCCAACATAGCGTGGGGTCAAAGTTTTGATACCAGAAGGGTTGCTGACTAATATGGGTCCCAAACAACAGATGACACAAGTATTTCCCCTCCTAACCTTGTGTCTCCAGACTAACAAATTTCAGATTAACTTGTTTACATATTTCAGACAGAATTTAGGTTAGTAGTTCACAAATCGGACAATCAAGTTAACAAGTTTTTAGACTAATGGATCAGATATACAGATTAACAAGTACTCAGGCTAACGGGTCAGATATACAGATTAACAGGCTTACAGATTGGTTTACCTAACTTTGTATTGGGCCTATAGATTTACGAAACGGGTTTATTAGATTCATCAGACCAATTATTTTAACCCTATCCACCCAACACATTTTAGGTATCATATTTATCTTAGATTAGCATTAATTAATTATTAATGCACAGACTTCTCACATTAGTCGGTAGCTTGTGGCCGCTGGATATGCCGGGCAGTTCCGGGCAGACTTCTGCCACAAGCCAGACCTAACCTCAAGTCTAAGCATATTTTAGTTATGCCTACGACCTCTCACATTAGACTGATAGTTTGCAGTCGCTGGTTAAGCCGGTTGGTTCCGGGCAGGCTTCTACCGCAAACGGAGTCTAACCTCGTGTCATAGCCACTTTACAGAAAATGCCAGACTAATTATGTCTATTTAGCAGATTTAACTTCTTTACAAGTTATGGCAGATTATCCAAAGTTCTATTAACATGTTTTGCTCAATTTTTGGTTGAGCCTCCAATTTATAATTATTCAGCTTTCAACAGATTAAGCAATTCAACAGATTTAGTAGATAACAATTTTAGCCGATTAGGCAATTCAGCAGATTAGGCAATTCAACCGATTAAGCAGATAACAAATTTACCAGATTAGGCAATTCAACAGATTAAGCAGGTAACAGATTTAGCAGATTAGGAAATTCAGCAGATTTAGCAGATAACAGATTAGCGGATTTGGCAATTCAGCAGATTTAACGGATTACATATTTCTTAAAGTTCTATTTACATATCTTGCCTAAATTTACATGCCTAAATCATGGTCATAATTCATAATACGACATATGCCCCAAATTTTAATTAAACTTTGCACAATACAGAATATTTTTTAAAAAGTCCCAAACATTATGAATTATGCCAAATTATAGCCTATGATGCCAAATATCCTAAAATCCATATTTAGGCGCATTCACATTAATAGTTAAACTATTTTAATATAGATCTTTATGCCTAAGTCACACGTATCTTTTTTTCCTCTTTTCAAGTCATAGATCGTGATATGAAATATGCCCCAAAATCTAGATCTTAAATTTTAATTATGTATTAAGTCCTCAAAATCAGATCTTGCATTATAATATGCATTATATTCCAAATCCCAAGTCATATGCTATCATATAATAATTCTTCTTCCAAACCATATTCTTTTGTACATAGTATGCACTGATTCTAGATCTTAATTTACAAACTATGTTCTTTTCTTAAATCAGTCACAAATAAGTCATGTCCAATTATGCAATATTCATTATTTGTCCCAAAATTAGCGTTCATGCATTAATCTCTTATGAGATTTGGCGCAGGCTTGTAGTAGCCTGGCCATAGAACAGAAAGAAAAAGAAGATACAAAATAGTCAAAGAAAAACAGATCTGACAAATAAGAATATGCATAACGTCAGATTCAGATTTATGACCATGCCAAGATCAAAATAAAAGTTTATATCTGAAAATAACTGTACTCACAAAACGGGAATGATTCTTGTATTCTGGAATCTGTGTTCTGACACTGAATAGCACTCCTTTGATGTAGACTAGTTGTTCTTTTAATCCTATTCTGTTTGGAAGAAGATGCACTAGTTTTATCCTAGATTTCAGCAGAGTAGCGATGCCATTATTTTATTTTCTAAGAGGGAGAGAGCTATGGAGGCTAGAGAAAAGTGTAGGAGATTTAGATTTTGGCTTAGGGATGTATTTATAGGAGAATAGAAGTGCTCAGGGCCTTAGATATTAACCTAGACCCAATCCAGACCATCAGAACAGCTAAAACCACGTCACACGCCGAAGAAAATCGGATCAGAGCAAAAGAAGTCAACCTGTAGGGGGGAGGTTGACACTAAGGTCGACCCCCAGGTCGACCCTATGGTCGACCTGCCTACCCAGGTCGACCCCCAGGTCGACCTGGGTCTTGGGCGGGAAATTTCCCGCCCAGCCAGCTTCTCGGTTTAGATTTTTGAATTTCGAATTTGGAATTTATTTTCGAGCTGTTTTATATTTTCAGAAACTTCTGAAGGCCATAACGTCTTCATACGAAGTCCGATTTACGCAAACTCAGACTCTATCTCAAGCAAAATTCCGAGACAATTGCAATGGCATAACCAGTTTTCCTTAATTCTCCAATCTAAAATTAATTATACTTCATTTTTTTACTCTTCTATTTACAGAAAATTCGGGGTGTTACAATTCCATTGTTAATGGAATGAAATTTTGGGTTTATCGTGAGCTGTGTTTTAAATGACATTAGTTCTTTAACCTAGTTAAAGATAAGATTAATTTCTTAACTTGGAATAATCACTAAGTAATGATCTTTGGAAATTAAAACTGAATTAGAGTTCTAATGAATCTTTAAATAGATTGAAAGGTGAATTTGATAACTAAAATTATCGAATTCAAGAAATGATTAAGAATGGAGTATCACCAGTTTTGCTCCAAGCGATAGTTAAATCTTTAATTAGATTTAAAATGAAATGGTAATTGAATTTACCAATAACACTGTGGTGTTAGATATGAAGTACTACCAGTTTTACTTCATGGGATGAATAGGTTGGGATTGGGAAATTAAACAAATGATTACTTCGGTAAGGTTCGCTAAACCCGGCTAGTTTGGAAAACCTTAAAATGGTTTGAATTGATATATCAAGGAAGATTAAAGAATAAATTTAAAGAATTTATCTTTGATAAAATTAATGGGAACCTTTCCCAAAGTATAAGAATATTTGAATAACGGAATATTCTGGATTGGAATGAGGCGTATGTTGTGTTTTTATAGCACTTGTTTATTATATACGCGAGTTATTCAGAAAGACCTGGTTCATCCCATTCTGAATAACTGAATCGACGATGAAGACGGTGGTTGAAGACCGGAGGTCTTCACATCGTTTGGATGATTATTGATGTCTTGATTGGGCTGTACACCCAAGACGAGGTAATAAGTGGTGATCGTTCAAGACGTACTTGGAGATCGACCGTATATGCGAGGATCTCTCACCTGTATTGGACATACGGGACAAGGAATAAGGAGCCTCCGGATTCGTTCAGACCCAGAACAAACTTGTAAATGGATGTGTGTCTGACATCGGATTTCATTCTGTGTGATTGATAGACATCGGTTGCATAGCGTGAATTGTCTGTATGACATGCTGAGATGCAAATGATCAAGGCTTCTGTTGAAAAGAAGAGTCTTGTGGTTGATGATCAAAGCACGGCTTTAATATAGTATAGCTTTTTGTAGCGTTAATTCGTGAGCCTTACACCCTAGTGTGAACCAAAAATGGGAGAGGACTTTAGGGAGGGCATGCGTTTCCTTCTAGCTAGGAGTGGTGTCTGGGTTATACATGCCTGGATGTTTTACTTATGTGGATGATGGATAGTGAGTGCCTCGGTTATATCGGTCTCTTGGAGCCGATGGATGGTATGGTCTTTATAAAGACTAGATTGACGCCCTATAGGCCAGGGAAACACAGTGTTTAGGAATTTTAATCCACTCCGTGTGGACCGGCGCTGACGATCCAAAGGCTTGACTGAGTACTTGCCTAAGAAACGGGCTAGATCATCTCGAAGCAGTAAGGACGATCCCCTTGCCTTGGTTCACATATGGAAGTCCAACTTCCAATACGTGACTTTGCGGTTTTGATTGTAGAGCCTAGTATTGGCGACATGATATATGGTACGCATGCCATCTAGGATTGAAACATTTATATTTGAAGTTGTTTTATACAATATGCACTTATGATAGTATCAAATGATTTGTTTTATTGTACCAAGCATGTTTAGCTATTATAAGGGAAAACCCTATCCTCCGGCTTGCGTGCGTTGTGTGATAGGACCTGGGCCTTATAATAGCCTCATTTTTCAAAAAAGCATTGCGCCGTTTTGTTATATGCACTGGTATTCTTGGGACGAAACCCGTTCCGTGTTATAGGGCATGGTCCCTTGATATATCTGATTTAAAGTAAAGTTTTGAATAATTATTTTAGTTCTCACACCCGTTACATGACTGACCTGGAGTTTATTGTTTTAACCTGAACTTTGGGTGCCCCTATTTTCCACACGGGTAGCTAGTAGTTTTGGTTTTGCAGATTTATATCCATAGGATCCTGATTTATAGCTGGAATGATATTCAGAAAGCTCTGTATCCATTTATCTCTTTCAGTAGTGTTTTGTATTATTTTCCGCTGCATTGTAAATTGTAAATCACTGATATTTATCAAATGTATAATATTTATTTATACTCTGTTATATTCTTGTATTCTGATGTAATTGTTGTAATAAGCAATGAAATGTTCTTCTGTTTGTGTTTCGATGTGTGTTTTCCCAAATTCAATCTGGGCTTTCCTTCACGGGGAAGTTCGGGTCGTTTCAGACATCCTCCTGCTCCGTCGCCTATTCGTCCTCCTTCATCATAGATCCTGCCATTCCTCCATTGAATCTCGTAAATCTTAGCAATATTTGTATGTAAAAGTGAGAATGTATTGAGAGAATAGGAAGATGTATAAAGAACAAGAGTTGATATGTCTTGTAATCATCATCATGATAATAAAAACTCCATTCACAGTGGATGTAGGCCTAACACAAGGCTGAACTACTCTAAAACCTCGTCTCCATTTTGTTTCCTTCGTATTTATACCTTCAATTGTTGTTGAGTGCGGCTCCATTTATTTTCTAACCATATTGGTGAAGTACAATCCTTGTACCCTTGGTGTTTGAACCATTTTGGGTGAAAACAATGATCTTCTATACCGTGATGTCCTACCTTAAAGAAGGACGAGTAATATTTATGTTATCTAACATCTGCGGATGTAGGAAAACAGGTTTGAGGGATCCAACTGGATTCCTCTAAATTAATTTTTGTTTGTTTTCATATATATTATCATATATGATTTGTTGGAAACCTGTGATTGATGATTGTGTGTTTTAATGTCTGAATTGCACTAGCCCTAGGTATTGGTATTTAAAACACCATAAAAATATATTTGAATAAAAAGGAAAGAATTTGTGTTTAAAAAGGAAAATTTATTTTTTTCCAAATATAGAATTTGAATTTCGAATGAGCTAAGAAATATTAACTCGTTTGATAATAAGAACAAGTAGTTGACTTTATAAATGATGTTTATAAATGAAGTGAAATAAATTATCGTTGGATAAATTTAGGAATTTAAATTCAATTTGAATTTAAAATGGAAATTGGGAATCGTTTTAAATAGTAAATGATGAAATTTATTTTGATGTTCGGAATGCAAATTAGATTGGATGAATCCGTACGGAATTTTGATTTGAATTCGTCTACGTCGAATTTATAAAAAAAATTATTTCTAGAAAGGATATTGGAATTTTATTAAAATAGAAACTTAAAGTTTAAATTTAAATATGAAAATAGATTCTATGTTTATTTACATGTAAGTTATAAAAATAAAATATTCCAGGATAGGAATTGGGTCTCAAATGGAAATTAAAAAGGGAATCTTGTTTTAGTTTATAAAACAAGAAGGTTAATTTATAAACGATGTTTATAAATGCAGTGAAACAACTACCATTCAATAAATTGGAATTTTAAATTCGTGTATGAATTAAAAAAAAGAATTAGAAATCGTTCTGAAAAGTGAATGATAGACTTTATTCCAGAATTCGGAATAAAATTGAATATATATATATATATAAATCTAATAAATTTATAATTGGAATTCTATTTCATTGAAATTTATAAAATAACTTATACCTAAGGGAGTTGGGAATTAATATTAAAAATGGAGTTGTGAATTAATTTGTAATTGAGTTATGAAATAATGGACGATTAGGGATAATACCACTGTAACGAACCGACATTTTCCCAATCTGATTATTGATACAATACCATATCGACTAACTAAACACTAGAAACTACAGGATCATTAATAGAAAGAAGTTAGATGGTGAGAAATAGAAAGAGATATTATAATAGAAGAAGAAGAACCTAAAAACAACAACATCAGAGTAAACATGAACTTCACAGCGGAACGAATAAAATATATTATATAACATAACTTTTGAAATACAAGATATTTAACTTACATATATATATATATCATCATCTGAGTAAAACACTTACAATACAACAAAAATAACAATACATATCTAAAGTTGAAGCCTCGTGCTCCAAGCTCCTGCAAGGGTGTCGGCAAATACCTGAATTACTTGACTGCCCATACAAATTTGGGAACCCAAGAGTCTAGGGTAAAACAAAACAAAATAATACTTTGGGTCAGTCATGGGACTGGTGTGAGTAAACTCCAACCACTTGGTTTTACTTTTAAAAATACTTTTAAACGAAAGGAAAATCGTAAGACCGATGCACATATAAACACAAATGGTTTTTACCTTACGACAACCCAAAACATTTCTTTTAAATCAATACTATTTTGATATTATAATAGTGTCTAAATCAAATAAATAGCAAATCTAGTAGAATGCTTGCATCTCACGCTCCACATACATAGTATACAATCAAAACCGATTTTAATGGCCCGCATTTCCATACTATCTGAGTTGACTAAATACACCACACGTCCAACCCAAATTGCATAGAAATACGAATCATTATGAAATAAAGACAAAAAGAGATAGAAGAAGTGCAGAAACAACAAAACATCGCAGTGGAATAAAATAATATATATATATATATAACAACTTTTGGAATACAAAACTTTATCTATATATACACACCATTCCCATGACTGACCCGAAGTTGATTTTGTTTTGTTTTACCCTAAATTCTTGGGTGCCCAAATTTATATATAAGTCAAATTTGTATTCCAAAAGTTATTATATATATTATATTTTATTACGCTGCGATGTGAGATTATGTGTTGTTATTTCTGTTCTTCTTCTATCTTTATTTTCTTTACCCCATAATGATTTGTATTTAAGTGCAATTTTGGTTGGACATGTGGTGTATTTAGTCAACTCATATAGTACAGAAATTCGGGCCTTTATAAGTTGTATCACTGTAATAGCCCGCAAATACGTACTATATGATTTGACTAAATACACCACACGTCCAACCTAAATTGAATAGAAATATGAATCATTATGGACAAAGAAGAAAAGATATAAGAAAAATAGAAACAAAAACACAAAATTTTATAATCGTAGCAGAATAAAATATAATATGTACACTGTGACAACAAGGAATTTCGCTCGATCCGAATCAGTCGCTAAACTGATCTAGACCTTTCGAAACACCTGATTGTTTGAGAACACGACAGAATAGAACACAAACAGAAGAACATTTCATTGTTTATTACAACAATTCCATCAGAATACAAGAATATACAGAGTATAAATGAATAAATTACATTCGATAAATATCAGAGATTACAATAAATTACATAGCAGCGGAAAAACAATATAAAACACAACTGAAAATAATGCACGGATACAGAGCTTTCCGAACATCGTTCCAGCTGTACATCAGGATCCTGTGAATATAAATCTGCAAAACCGAAACTACTAGCTGCCCGTGTGGAAAATAGGGGCACCCAGAGTTTAGGTTAAAACAATAAACTCCAGGTCAGTCATGTGACTGGTGTGAGAACTAAAACAGTTATTAATATTTGTTTTTAAAGTTAGGTAAATCAAGGGACCACGCCGTATAACACGGAACGGGTTTCCTCCCAAGAATACCAGTGCAGAAAACAAACAGCGCAATGCTAAATAAAGAACAATGAAGCTATTATAAGACCCAGGTCCCATCACACAATGCAACGCAAGCCGGAGGATAGGGTTTTCCCTTATAATAGCCAAATATGCTTGATACGCGAAATTTCATCTTATATTATTACTATAAGTGAAGAAAACAACTTCAAATATAAATGTATCAATCATAGACGGCATGGGTACCATATATCATGTCGCCAATACTAGGCTCTACAATCAAAACCGCAAAATGTCATATTTGGAAATTGGATTTCCATCATGGTGGCTCCTGATTCGAAAGATCGATCGCGTAGTGCCATCTCAACGGCTTACGTCTCGGCTAGAGAAAACACCGTAATGCACATCCGCACTTTCGGGAAATCGAGTATCACTGCGGCTTACGTCCCGGCGAGAGAAAACACCGCTTACCCTATCCCTCTGAGCACTAAGCTCAATCTCGGTCGACCGAATCCACGACACCACGAAGGTGCCCATCCACGAAAAAGCATACTGATCTAACCATCAGTTTACCACCATACCGGGGTGTGAGGCTCGCGAATCAACGCTATACACAAAGCCGTGCTATATCAAAGCTGCGCTTTGATCATCATCCACCAAACTTTGCTTTTCAACAAAAGTCTGGATCACTGCATCTCAGCATGCCACACTATCAATCCATATCGTACCACTGATTTCTGCCAATATATAACCTCTAAGCTCGTATGTCTCAGAGAAGGGCGTTAAGCAAGAGAATAAATTCTCCGCCGCCAAACAGATATATATATTTAGCAGAGATCAACGAATACAATATAAAGGAATACAATGTCAGACACACCATCCATTTACAAGTCCGTTCTGGGTTTGAACGAAACCGGAGGCACTTTCCTCGCATACCCGTCGACCTCCAAGCACGTCCGGACGGCTACCACTTCAGCCCCCTTCAAGGTAGCTACTCCCATCGTGAGCATCAGTAGCACCCACCCATTCGATGTGAAGATCGTCGGTCTTGCACCGTCTTCAATCTCTTCGACTCATCGTCGAATCAGTTATTCAGAATGGGTTATACCCGGACTTTCTGAATAACTCACGTATCTTAATCAACAAGTGCTATAAACACAATATACGCCTCATTCCAATTCAGAACATTCTTTTATTCAGATATTCACACTCCTAGGGAAAGGTTCCCATTAATTTTATCAAAGATAAATTCTTTTAAATTTATTCTTTGATCTTCCTTTGGATATCATTTCAAACCATATTATGGTTTTCCAAACTAGTCGGGATTAGCGAACCACACCGAAGTAATTATTTATTTTATTTCCCAATCCCAACCTATTTATCCCATGGAGCAAAACTGTTATTACCCCATAACTAACACCACGGTGTTATCGGTAAATTTAATTACCATTTCACATTCAAATCTAATTAAAGATTTAACTATCGCTTTGGAGCAAAACTGGTAATACCCCATTCTCGCTCAATTTCTAAATTTGATAATCCAGATTATCAATTCACATTTCAATTTAATTGCAGATTCATTAAAACTCCTTTTACTGGGTTAAAGAACTAGGTGTTATTTAAAACACAGTTCACGACAAACCCAAATCACATTCTATTTATTATCGGGTTAAAGAACTAGTGTTATTTAAAACACCGTTCACGATAAACCCATTTCAAATCCAATCAAATATATTAGAAATTCCGATTATTTAAAACCCCCTTTTTACTCTAATTTCTTTATTTAAAAATAATTGGGTTTTAAATTTAGTTCAAAACTAGTTCATTTCGATAAAAATCTATTTTTATCTTTTCAAATATGGAGTTTTTCATCCCAATTTTTCCCAAATCATTTCTTATGATTTTACACAGATTATTACTATTTTTAATAATTTTATTAAAGCCCGTACAATCGATTTCCAACAATGGCCATCGAACTGCACTTACAACGACCTTTTTCAAATTTGATTTGGACATAACTCCAAATCCAACCGTTAGATTTCAAATTTCTAATATTCGTTAGAAAGCTCTTTTCGATACGAACCCAACGGTTCCGGTTTTAGGAGAATCCGACGGTCGGATCTCCCGTAATGTCCGTTTGAAATAAATGGTCGAAATTCACGAACTGCCGCGGCGCGGCACGTTCTATTCAGGCCATTATATTATATATATAATATATATAATATATACTTCGTCGATTTCTATTTAAAACGAATTATATAAATAGTTTTGAATTCGTTTCAAAAACAATTTCAACCTTTATTTCAAATTCAAATCAAAATTGAATTTTCTGTTATAAATCCTTTTTACTTTCATTTCTATTTGATGTCAATTCAAATTGGTTTTCTATTCGATTCAATTCAAATTGGTTTTCTATTCGATTCAATTCAAATTGGTTTTCTATTCGATTCAATTCAAATTGGTTTTCTATTCGATTCAATTCAAATTGGTTTTCTATTCGATTCATTTCAAATTGGTTTTCTATTCGATTCAATTCAAATTGGTTTTCTATTCGATTCATTTCGAAATGGTTTCATATTCGATTCATTTCGAAATGGTTTCATATTCGATTCAATTCAAATTGGTTTTCTATTCGATTCATTTCGAAATGGTTTTCTATTCGATTCAATTCAAATTGGTTTTCTATTCGATTCAATTCAAATTGGTTTTCTATTCGATTCATTTCGAAATGGTTTCATATTCGATTCATTTCGAAATGGTTTTCTATTCGATTCAATTCAAATTGGTTTTCTATTCGATTCAATTCAAATTGGTTTTCTATTCGATTCATTTCGAAATGGTTTCATATTCGATTCATTTCGAAATGGTTTTCTATTCGATTCAATTCAAATTTGTTTTCTATTCGATTCATTTCAAAATGGTTTCATATTCGATTCATTTCGAAATGGTTTCATATTCATTTTATTTCGAAATCACTTTTATATTCATTTTATTTCGAAATCACTTTTATATTCATTTTATTTCGAAATCACTTTTATATTCATTTTATTTCGAAATCACTTTTATATTCATTTTATTTCGAAATCACTTTTATATTCATTTTATTTCGAAATCACTTTTATATTCATTTTATTTCGAAATGACTTTTATATTCATTTTATTTCGAAATGACTTTTATATTCATTTTATTTCGAAATGACTTTTATATTCATTTTATTTCGAAATCAATAAAATCAATATAAATATCGTTCACGTCAAAATGGCGTCAATCTAATCAACACGGCTTCATATATTTCTATTTCAAATATTCTATTTCAAATATTTCTTATTATCAAAATATTTCGTTCAACACATGACTAATCTCAACGGATGAGTACAGTCAACACATGAACTTTTATTTTATAATATTCTTTATTTTCTAAATTGGAATGAGGCCCAATCAATCACCATATAATGTTAATTATATGGATTTTCATACATCACACGTATATAATAGCATTGAAAAATAATCAACCATCAACCAAAGTGCACTACACTTTATAAGCATCAAATATAGATATCTAACGCTTATAACAGCCTGTCAATCAATCGATTGACATATTTAATCAATCAGGATGAGTGAACTTCAAATTTCATCCCAACACCCGTGTGGGGTTTCAAACAATCAAACACATATTTAATTTGTGCAGTTGGGCGATGTGTAAAATTTATCGACCCAGTCAATGTCCTTCAAATAGGTGTACATAAACAAACCGTCCGGTTTGTAAATGAATATTTTATTTAATTCACTTCTACGTTAAAAATTATATTTTTAACGATAAAATATTTTATTTCAACATATGAATTTCTATTCAATTCATTTATTCAATAAAATGATATTTTTATTTTTCTAACATATTTTAGAAAATTTCGGCGGCATAACGGCACGATACTAGAAACGGGACGAGGCCTAGCCTTATCCCCAGTCTAGTGAAGGCCCACGCCATTCACACATCAATCAAATCAATTTCATTTCACCAAACAATTCAATTCAAACCAATTAGACTAACCAACTACTCAACCAAACAATTTAACAAACAAGCCATCCATGGTCTGTGGATGACGGGTGTCGGGTGCTGCTAAGCACCGTCTGCATCCTAGTATATATTTTTAACTAGAAATTTAAAATAAAAGTGAGGAGTTCTCACCTTGGAGATCCACTCCTCCATTCTTATCTCTGAACGGTTTGAATTAAGATTTGCTTTCCCACAGTACCATCGCAATCTGTATCACGCAGTCGATTATTAAAAATCACATTATTATACTGATACTTCATACATAAAAATCATATTTTTATGTTGGTGTTTATATTATAAAAATCATATTTTTAATGATGTTCGGTATATATAGTAAAAATCATATTTTTATTTACTATGCTATTAAAAAAAAACACATTTTTATATCGACACTTCATATATAAAAATTGTATTTTCATTTCAATGTTATTTTTATAAAAATCCATATGTTACTTTTATTTTTATTTTATAAAAACAATGTATTTCCATCTTTCAAAAATAATGCTATATTTATATTTTCAAGAACATCGCTATTTATATTTTCAATGTTTTTTTTCACAACCATGTAATTTACTATTTTCAGAACAATGAATGTTTTTATTTTCAAAAACAGTTCGACATATATATTCAAAACTTTACAATATATATTTTCAAAGCATTAATATTATATATATATTCAAAACAATTCCTATATATTTTTAAAACAATTTCAGATTTTTATCATAATGTATATAAATTAAAATTAAAAAGAAAATAAAAAAAAAACTACCTTCTGCTGTACAACACTGTCTTCCCCCTTCGTTACTTCTGGATTGAACAAACCCATTGCTCGCCTCCTTTGACCTAGAACGCACGCCGCCAGAAGCAACTGACCACCGATCAGATATGCCTCCATCGAAGCCCCACGCCATGCCTTTCTCCTCCCCCAACCGCTCGTAACTCGAGCTCACCACTGGCCATGAAATCTAGTTCAAAACCGTCCCTTTTGAGCTTAGAAATCGAGAGCAACACATGACGATAAACGATCTTAGCCGTATCAATTTGAAGCTGATAGAAATCTCCTCGATTTTTGCTTATGAAGTAGGATTTATTATTGATCGAAAGTTTTTTTTTTTTTTTGGGAATTAAAATCGTCCCATATCGGCCATTCGTTTCAGAGAACGGCGGCCCAACGTGTTTTGACCGCGAGTGGAAAAGAATAAGGGTTTTGACCCTTGTTGACCAATATATAATATAATTTAATATTTTTTTTTCAAAAATACCTGTTTTGCATTCGAACTCCAATTCGAATTCAACGACTGTCGCCGCTAGCCAAATACCCCCATTCCGAACACAATGGGATATGTATCATAGGCTGATTCGACTGTTTCGATCAGTTTCCATTTAAATTTATATTTAAATCATTATATTCAATTTTCAACGTACATTTCAATTTACTGGGGCCACATACAGTCTCTAAAAATTCCAGAAAAATATTTTCTAGCTTCGTATTGACGATACGATCCTAACAAAACTAATTTCGTCGAATTCTGAGACCGTTTGAAAAATGGCCAATTTCCAGTCGATTAAAATCAACTGAAACTGGTCAAACGCGTTTTCCTTTGCCACGCTCACATATTGATTCAGAAAATTACGAAATTTGAAACCTAGCAATAATTTGACACTGCGGATCCAACAAAAGTGGTTTCGTCGAAATCCGAGGTTGTTTGCAAAATGACTAAAGATATTCACAATTAGATTCTACTATTTTTGGTTTCACTAAAATCCGGATTATTCTGCACCCGGTACATTCATTTGAAGTTTGAAATCGAATTATCGAACTACCGCGCCATTTTCAATTCCTTTTATATAATTATAAATAATTATTTATATTCTAACGACGACGTATATAAATGTATACGTCGAATTCTATTCAAAATAAATTTCTCATCGATATTATTTAAAATAATCTATTTTAAATATTCAAAATTCGCTAAAATTGCCAAAATAAAAATTTCAAACTGGCTCTCATTTTCGGGTTGTTACAATCTCCCCCACTTAAAACTTTTCGTCCCCGAAAAGGAACAAAGTCGAAAGTGGTTTGATTAATCAACTCTACGTTCGATCAGGCTTCCATTCTCCAACTTTTCAGTTTCTGAGAATTTTCAAATTCTTCAAAAATTTGGCTAACACCCTAAATTTTCGAAAAATTTCGCCATAACCTCCCCTGCAATGGGAGCATCGGGAAATCTCAAATAGCTTCCCCGGTCCTTCAGATCTCAAAAAGAAAAAGAAAAAGCCAAGCGGCTAGCCAATAGGCTCATAAAATCATCCAAACCCAAACAAAACAGTAAATTATGATAAACATGTACCTATTTGTCGGGCAAACAATTTTATTCTTCGGCTCTAGCCTCCTTGCTATGACCTGTTCAATGATATACATGTATATGCATGCAAATGCGACCAATTTTCAATACAATCCAATATTTGGTTCAATTAGGCAAAATGGTTCAAAATTATTAAACAAATAAACAAACAACACAAACATCAATCAATTAGTGGATTAACGTTTCAAATTCATAATTTTGATATATATACAAAAATCATGTTTTTGATGCCAATTCACAACAATAAATCTATCTAGTTTTGGTTCTCACACCAGTCTAATGGAAGTATATAGGAAATCACACCTTCGAAACACGAACATAAGTTCGGATGATGATCGATCAATCATCAGAACCATCTCCGGGCATCTAGAATGTGATTCTATATCTATCTAATATATTAAAACTTCGAATATACGTTCATGACGCGTATATGCAAAATCTTTATATATCAGATTGTCCATATTCAAAATAAATAAATGATCAAATACGTATAAAATGATTTAGATTTTCAAAACAAAATTGTTTTCATTTGAAAAATATACTCTTCACACACGTTCTAGGATACTACTGATCCTATCTCTAACGAGTCATTCTAATTGGATATTACTAATCCAATATCTGATGAATTCTTTCGTTTGGTTCTAATGTGTCTTGTTCTCGAGCTCTGTAAACCAAAGCTCTGATACCAACTGTGACAACAAGGAATTTCGCTCGATCCGAATCAGTCGCTAAACTGATCTAGACCTTTCGAAACACCTGATTGTTTGAGAACACGACAGAATAGAACACAAACAGAAGAACATTTCATTGTTTATTACAACAATTCCATCAGAATACAAGAATATACAGAGTATAAATGAATAAATTACATTCGATAAATATCAGAGATTACAATAAATTACATAGCAGCGGAAAAACAATATAAAACACAACTGAAAATAATGCACGGATACAGAGCTTTCCGAACATCGTTCCAGCTGTACATCAGGATCCTGTGAATATAAATCTGCAAAACCGAAACTACTAGCTGCCCGTGTGGAAAATAGGGACATCCAGAGTTTAGGTTAAAACAATAAACTCCAGGTCAGTCATGTGACTGGTGTGAGAACTAAAACAGTTATTAATATTTGTTTTTAAAGTTAGGTAAATCAAGGGACCACGCCGTATAACACGGAACGGGTTTCCTCCCAAGAATACCAGTGCAGAAAACAAACAGCGCAATGCTAAATAAAGAACAATGAAGCTATTATAAGACCCAGGTCCCATCACACAATGCAACGCAAGCCGGAGGATAGGGTTTTCCCTTATAATAGCCAAATATGCTTGATACGCGAAATTTCATCTTATATTATTACTATAAGTGAAGAAAACAACTTCAAATATAAATGTATCAATCATAGACGGCATGGGTACCATATATCATGTCGCCAATACTAGGCTCTACAATCAAAACCGCAAAATGTCATATTTGGAAATTGGATTTCCATCATGGTGGCTCCTGATTCGAAAGATCGATCGCGTAGTGCCATCTCAACGGCTTACGTCTCGGCTAGAGAAAACACCGTAATGCACATCCGCACTTTCGGGAAATCGAGTATCACTGCGGCTTACGTCCCGGCGAGAGAAAACACCGCTTACCCTATCCCTCTGAGCACTAAGCTCAATCTCGGTCGACCGAATCCACGACACCACGAAGGTGCCCATCCACGAAAAAGCATACTGATCTAACCATCAGTTTACCACCATACCGGGGTGTGAGGCTCGCGAATCAACGCTATACACAAAGCCGTGCTATATCAAAGCTGCGCTTTGATCATCATCCACCAAACTTTGCTTTTCAACAAAAGTCTGGATCACTGCATCTCAGCATGCCACACTATCAATCCATATCGTACCACTGATTTCTGCCAATATATAACCTCTAAGCTCGTATGTCTCAGAGAAGGGCGTTAAGCAAGAGAATAAATTCTCCGCCGCCAAACAGATATATATTTAGCAGAGATCAACGAATACAATATAAAGGAATACAATGTCAGACACACCATCCATTTACAAGTCCGTTCTGGGTTTGAACGAAACCGGAGGCACTTTCCTCGCATATCCGTCGACCTCCAAGCACGTCCGGACGGCTACCACTTCAGCCCCCTTCAAGGTAGCTACTCCCATCGTGAGCATCAGTAGCACCCACCCATTCGATGTGAAGATCGTCGGTCTTGCACCGTCTTCAATCTCTTCGACTCATCGTCGAATCAGTTATTCAGAATGGGTTATACCCGGACTTTCTGAATAACTCACGTATCTTAATCAACAAGTGCTATAAACACAATATACGCCTCATTCCAATTCAGAACATTCTTTTATTCAGATATTCACACTCCTAGGGAAAGGTTCCCATTAATTTTATCAAAGATAAATTCTTTTAAATTTATTCTTTGATCTTCCTTTGGATATCATTTCAAACCATATTATGGTTTTCCAAACTAGTCGGGATTAGCGAACCACACCGAAGTAATTATTTATTTTATTTCCCAATCCCAACCTATTTATCCCATGGAGCAAAACTGTTATTACCCCATAACTAACACCACGGTGTTATCGGTAAATTTAATTACCATTTCACGTTCAAATCTAATTAAAGATTTAACTATCGCTTTGGAGCAAAACTGGTAATACCCCATTCTCGCTCAATTTCTAAATTTGATAATCCAGATTATCAATTCACATTTCAATTTAATTGCAGATTCATTAAAACTCCTTTTACTGGGTTAAAGAACTAGGTGTTATTTAAAACACAGTTCACGACAAACCCAAATCACATTCTATTTATTATCGGGTTAAAGAACTAGTGTTATTTAAAACACCGTTCACGATAAACCCATTTCAAATCCAATCAAATATATTAGAAATTCCGATTATTTAAAACCCCCTTTTTACTCTAATTTCTTTATTTAAAAATAATTGGGTTTTAAATTTAGTTCAAAACTAGTTCATTTCGATAAAAATCTATTTTTATCTTTTCAAATATGGAGTTTTTCATCCCAATTTTTCCCAAATCATTTCTTATGATTTTACACAGATTATTACTATTTTTAATAATTTTATTAAGGCCCGTACAATCGATTTCCAACAATGGCCATCGAACTGCACTTACAGCGACCTTTTTCAAATTTGATTTGGACATAAATCCAAATCCAACCGTTAGATTTCAAATTTCTAATATTCGTTAGAAAGCTCTTTTCGATACGAACCCAACGGTTCCGGTTTTAGGAGAATCCGACGGTCGGATCTCCCGTAATGTCCGTTTGAAATAAATGGTCGAAATTCACGAACTGCCGCGGCGCGGCACGTTCTATTCAGGCCATTATATTATATATATAATATATATAATATATACTTCGTCGATTTCTATTTAAAACGAATTATATAAATAGTTTTGAATTCGTTTCAAAAACAATTTCAACCTTTATTTCAAATTCAAATCAAAATTGAATTTTCTGTTATAAATCCTTTTTACTTTCATTTCTATTTTATTTCAATTCAAATTGGTTTTCTATTCGATTCAATTCAAATTGGTTTTCTATTCGATTCAATTCAAATTGGTTTTCTATTCGATTCAATTCAAATTGGTTTTCTATTCGATTCATTTCAAATTGGTTTTCTATTCGATTCAATTCAAATTGGTTTTCTATTCGATTCATTTCGAAATGGTTTCATATTCGATTCATTTCGAAATGGTTTCATATTCGATTCAATTCAAATTGATTTTCTATTCGATTCATTTCGAAATGGTTTTCTATTCGATTCAATTCAAATTGGTTTTCTATTCGATTCAATTCAAATTGGTTTTCTATTCGATTCATTTCGAAATGGTTTCATATTCGATTCATTTCGAAATGGTTTTCTATTCGATTCAATTCAAATTGGTTTTCTATTTGATTCAATTCAAGTTGGTTTTCTATTCGATTCATTTCGAAATGGTTTCATATTCGATTCATTTCGAAATGGTTTTCTATTCGATTCAATTCAAATTGGTTTTCTATTCGATTCATTTCGAAATGGTTTCATATTCGATTCATTTCGAAATGGTTTCATATTCATTTTATTTCGAAATCACTTTTATATTCATTTTATTTCGAAATCACTTTTATATTCATTTTATTTCGAAATCACTTTTATATTCATTTTATTTCGAAATCACTTTTATATTCATTTTATTTCGAAATCACTTTTATATTCATTTTATTTCGAAATCACTTTTATATTCATTTTATTTCGAAATGACTTTTATATTCATTTTATTTCGAAATCACTTTTATATTCATTTTATTTCGAAATGACTTTTATATTCATTTTATTTCGAAATGACTTTTATATTCATTTTATTTCGAAATCAATAAAATCAATATAAATATCGTTCACGTCAAAATGGCGTCAATCTAATCAACACGGCTTCATATATTTCTATTTCAAATATTCTATTTCAAATATTTCTTATTATCAAAATATTTCGTTCAACACATGACTAATCTCAACGGATGAGTACAGTCAACACATGAACTTTTATTTTATAATATTCTTTATTTTCTAAATTGGAATGAGGCCCAATCAATCACCATATAATGTTAATTATATGGATTTTCATACATCACACGTATATAATAGCATTGAAAAATAATCAACCATCAACCAAAGTGCACTACACTTTATAAGCATCAAATATAGATATCTAACGCTTATAACAGCCTGTCAATCAATCGATTGACATATTTAATCAATCAGGATGAGTGAACTTCAAATTTCATCCCAACACCCGTGTGGGGTTTCAAACAATCAAACACATATTTAATTTGTGCAGTTGGGCGATGTGTAAAATTTATCGACCCAGTCAATGTCCTTCAAATAGGTGTACATAAACAAACCGTCCGGTTTGTAAATGAATATTTTATTTAATTCACTTCTACGTTAAAAATTATATTTTTAACGATAAAATATTTTATTTCAACATATGAATTTCTATTCAATTCATTTATTCAATAAAATGATATTTTTATTTTTCTAACATATTTTAGAAAATTTCGGCGGCATAACGGCACGATACTAGAAACGGGACGAGGCCTAGCCTTATCCCCAGTCTAGTGAAGGCCCACGCCATTCACACATCAATCAAATCAATTTCATTTCACCAAACAATTCAATTCAAACCAATTAGACTAACCAACTACTCAACCAAACAATTTAACAAACAAGCCATCCATGGTCTGTGGATGACGGGTGTCGGGTGCTGCTAAGCACCGTCTGCATCCTAGTATATATTTTTAACTAGAAATTTAAAATAAAAGTGAGGAGTTCTCACCTTGGAGATCCACTCCTCCATTCTTATCTCTGAACGGTTTGAATTCAGATTTGCTTTCCCACGGTACCATCGCAATCTGTATCACGCAGTCGATTATTAAAAATCACATTATTATACTGATACTTCATACATAAAAATCATATTTTTATGTTGGTGTTTATATTATAAAAATCATATTTTTAATGATGTTCGATATATATAGTAAAAATCATATTTTTATTTACTATGCTATTAAAAAAACACATTTTTATATCGACACTTCATATATAAAAATTGTATTTTCATTTCAAAGTTATTTTTATAAAAATCCATATGTTACTTTTATTTTATTTTTATAAAAACAATGTATTTCCATCTTTCAAAAATAATGCTATATTTATATTTTCAAGAACATCGCTATTTATATTTTCAATGTTTTTTTTCACAACCATGTAATTTACTATTTTCAGAACAATGAATGTTTTTATTTTCAAAAACAGTTCGACATATATATTCAAAACTTTACAATAAATATTTTCAAAGCATTAATATTATATATATATTCAAAACAATTCCTATATATTTTTAAAACAATTTCAAATTTTTATCATAATGTATATAAATTAAAATTAAAAAGAAAATAAAAAAAACTACCTTCTGCTGTACAACACTGTCTTCCCCCTTCGTTACTTCTGGATTGAACAAACCCATTGCTCGCCTCCTTTGACCTAGAACGCACGCCGCCAGAAGCAACTGACCACCGATCAGATATGCCTCCATCGAAGCCCCACGCCATGCCTTTCTCCTCCCCCAACCGCTCGTAACTCGAGCTCACCACTGGCCATGAAATCTAGTTCAAAACCGTCCCTTTTGAGCTTAGAAATCGAGAGCAACACACGACGATAAACGATCTTAGCCGTATCAATTTGAAGCTGATAGAAATCTCCTCGATTTTTGCTTATGAAGTAGGATTTATTATTGATCGAAAGTTTTTTTTTATTTTGGGAATTAAAATCGTCCCATATCGGCCATTCGTTTCAGAGAACGGCGGCCCAACGTGTTTTGACCGCGAGTGGAAAAGAATAAGGGTTTTGACCCTTGTTGACCAATATATAATATAATTTAATATTTTTTTTTTCAAAAATACCTGTTTTGCATTCGAACTCCAATTCGAATTCAACGACTATCGTCCCTAGCCAAATACCCCCATTCCGAACACAATGGGATATGTATCATAGGCTGATTCGACTGTTTCGATCAGTTTCCATTTAAATTTATATTTAAATCATTATATTCAATTTTCAACGTACATTTCAATTTACTGGGGCCACATACAGTCTCTAAAAATTCCAGAAAAATATTTTCTAGCTTCGTATTGACGATACGGTCCTAACAAAACTAATTTCGTCGAATTCTGAGACCGTTTGAAAAATGGCCAATTTCCAGTCGATTAAAATCAACTGAAACTGGTCAAACGCGTTTTCCTTTGCCACGCTCACATATTGATTCAGAAAATTACGAAATTTGAAACCTAGCAATAATTTGACACTGCGGATCCAACAAAAGTGGTTTCGTCGAAATCCGAGGTTGTTTGCAAAATGACTAAAGATATTCACAATTAGATTCTACTATTTTTGGTTTCACTAAAATCCGGATTATTCTGCACCCGGTACATTCATTTGAAGTTTGAAATCGAATTATCGAACTACCGCGCCATTTTCAATTCCTTTTATATAATTATAAATAATTATTTATATTCTAACGACGACGTATATAAATGTATACGTCGAATTCTATTCAAAATAAATTTCTCATCGATATTATTTAAAATAATCTATTTTAAATATTCAAAATTCGCTAAAATTGCCAAAATAAAAATTTCAAACTGGCTCTCATTTTCGGGTTGTTACATACACTGTAACGACCCAAGGATTTTCGACCCCGAAAATCGACATTTAACACCATGTCAACTATTCAGGTATCAATAATACCAGACCATTAATAGAAAGAAGTTAGAGGGTGAGAAATAGAAAGAAATAAAATTAGAATAGAAGAAGATCATAACAGAACAGAATCAGAGTAAACACGAATCTCAAAAAATATATTAATATAGACCTATTAATTTATTTTGTGAAAACTCAAAAACACAGATTTATGGTGCAAAATACGTTAAACGAAAAGTAGCTTATGTCTCCAAAATAAAAATTACAGAAATTTTTTGTAAATTGAATCACAATTTCTATTAATCCATCTTAGGCAATTTCTACCTAGAATTAACAGAAAAAGCGCTTGTACTTTAATCCGTCTTCATTTGTCTTTTTATAATCTGATTCACAATGCTAAGTAGGTGGCTCCCAATTAGGGTATATTATCACCTGATCTAGAGAAAATCCATTTGATTCTTTAATCTTTCGATGTTGTCCCTTTCGAGAAACGGTTGTTGATCCCAACCATTGGTGATAATACATTCGGAACACTCAAGCGAAATGAGTGATCGGTCATGTTTAGCCTGGATTGCAAGATGTTCTTGTTCAATCCGGTATGTTCCCCTCTAGAGATACATTGTCAGAAGGTGGTCCCATACCATCCCAGTTGAAATCCATTATCCAATAAGATCCCACGGTTTTGGATTGTATATTATGTATGTAGAACATGAGATGCAAGCGTTCCCCTAGATTGCTATCTACCTTATTTAGACACTATTATAATATCAGAATTGTATTGATTTTAAAGAATGTTTTAGGTTATCGTAAGGTAAAAACCATCCGGGTTTATGTGTGGATCGGTCTTACTATTATCCTTTCTTTTAAAATGATTTTTAAAAGTCAAACCAAGTGGTTGGAGTTTACTCACACCAGTCCCATGACTAGCCCAGAGCTTATTTTGTTTTACCCTAAACTCTTGGGTGCTCAAATTTATACGGGTAGTCAAGTAGTTTAGGTATTTACAGATACACTTGGAGGAGCTTGGAGCAGGAGGTTCAGTGTTATATAGTTATTGTTATTTCCGCTATGTTGTAATTGTGTACTCTAATAACGGTATGTATGTATAGATAAAATTTTGTATTCCAAAAGTTGTTATATATATTATATTTTATTCTGCTACGATGTGAGATTTTGTGTTGTTGTTTCTATTCTTCTTTTATTTTCTTCTTCTTTATTTCATAATGATTTGTATTTCTGTGCAATTTGGGTAAGACATGTGGTGTGTTTAGTTAACTCAAAGGGTATGGATTTGCGGGCTATTACAGTTAGCCAATCGTAATGGCCTGAATTAATGTCGAATACCCCCAAATCTGGCGACATAAGTAACCCGATGCCCTATGAGTACCACTACTTCAACTACACCACCATCTGATGCTCTAAACTCCTCCTAAAAAAACGCAGCTTCCAGCTCACTGATTCATCGCACTACCATTCACCCTCGATTCAATCTCCAACGTCACAAAATTTATACCCAAATCGAATCCTCGTGTTCACTTGTCCAAAATCGAGTGTTGTTCTTCGCATCGTACCTCCATAACTTGATCAGTCCGTAAGAATCCCGTTACCCTGAAACCCATTGATGTTGCAACCCTGAGCTCCTCCGCTACCAACAAACAACATATAAAATTTACTGAAAATAAAATTTTGTTTATATTATAATTGTAAACGAACCTAGAGAGTGAGTACTATAATGGCCCGACTTTCCGTACTATCTGAGTTGAGTAAATACACCACACATCCAACCAAATTGCACTGAAATATGAATCATTATGAATAAAGAAAAAAAAAGATAGAAGATGAACAGAAACAACAACACAAAATCTCACATCGTGACGGAATAAAATATGATATATATATTTGAAATACAAAATTTTAACAGTATATACATTCCATTATTTTATTCCATTACGATATGAGATTATGTATTGTTGTTTTTGTTCTTCTTCTATCTTTTTATTCTTTGTTCAAAATGATTCGTATTTCTGTGCAATTTGGGTGGGATGTATGGTGTATTTAGTCAACTCAGATAGTATGGAAAGTCGAGCCATTACAGTGGTATCAGAGCACATTACATATGCAACACAGTGGAAAATAAACAATTAATATCTAACGCTGAAGCCTCCTACTCCAAGCTCCTCCAAGTATATCTGTAAACATCTGAACTACTTGACTTCCGTATAAATTTGGGCACGTAAGAGTTTAGGGTAAAACCAAAAAAAAAAAACTCTGGGTCAGTCATGGGACTGAGGTGAGTAAACTCCAACCACTTGGTTTACCTTTTAAAAATCCTAATAAAAGAAAAAAAAATCATCTCATCAATTTGAATGAATTGAAATGTATATGAATGGAATATGAATTGGATGTGAGATTCTGATGTTGTTATATTTTGTTCTTCTTCTGTCTTTTTCTTCTTTATTCAATAATGACTCATATTTCCGTCCAATTTGGGTTGGACGTGTGGCGTATTTAGTCAACTCAGATAGTACGGAAATTCGGGCCATTATAGTATCTACTGTAAAGGCCCAAATTTCCGTACTATCTGAGTTGACTGAGTGCACCATTTGTCCAACCCAAATTGCACAGAAATGCAAATCATTAGGAGTTAAAGAAGAAAAAGATAGAAGAAGAACAGAAATAACAACACAAAATCTCACTTCGCAGTGGAATAGAATATAACATGTATATACTTAGAAGAGCTTGAAGCAGGAGGATTTAACATTAGTTATATATATAGTTTATTTTTGCACTATGATGTTATGTGTTATACTCTGATAATGGTATGTACACACAGTTATAGTTTGTATTTCAAAAGTTGTTATATATTATATTTACTCATTCCACTATGAGATTCGTGTTTACTCAGATTATGTTCCATTGTGATCTTCTTCTTCTTATATTCTAATTTTCTTTATTTTTATATCCCACCCTCTAATTTCTTTTTATTAATGATCTAGTGTTTTCAATGCTTGAATAGTTGACATGGTGTTTTATGTCATTTTTTAGGGTCGAAAATCCTTGGCTCGTTATAGTGATATCAACTGTAATGGCCTTCAAATCCATACTATTTGAGTTGGCTAAATACAACATATGTCCAACCCAAATTGTATAGAAATACGAATCACTATGGGTTAAAGAAGAAAAATATAGAAGAAGAACATAAATAACAACACAGAATCTCACATTCCAGCGGAATAAAATATAATATATATCAGCTATGAAATACAAAATTTGTACTTACATACATCATCAGAGCACATCACAAATACAACACAGCAGAAAATAAACAGTAAATATGTAATGTTGAAGCCTCTTGATCCAAGCTCCTCCAAGAGTATTTGTGAATGCCTGAACTACTTGACTGCCTGTACAAATTTGGGCACCCAAGAATTTAGGGTAAAACAAAAAAATAAACTCTGGGTCAGTCATTGGAAATACTCTGTCAGACATTCATCCATATAAGTTCATTCTGGGACTGAACAAAACCGAAGGCACAATTTCTATTAATCCATCTTAGGCAATTTCTACCAAGGATTAATAGAAAAATCCCTTGCACTTTACTATTTCTTCGATTGTCTTCATATAATCTGATTCACAAAGCTACTTCCAATACAGAGTGGTTTTCGGATTATAATCCAATCGGTCTCTCCATATTGACAACGATATTGGCCAATACTTTGATAATCGGTTATTTAACTATTGAAGAAAAACAAACATTCATCCAAAGCATCAAGCCATCACTAGGACCCTTAATTTATATTTCATTAATTAAATCACTTCTCCGTTACCTTATAAGTATTTGTTAACCCAATATTTCAACAATCATCTTGACCTCTTACACTATTTGGAAAGCATTCCCATATATACCTTCTTTTATTTTCTATACTTAGAAACTATCCTCTACTTATAATTGGAAAACATTCCAATTACTTATCTATAACAACCCACACTTTTCTGCTTCCAAATTCTGACAAAAAATCAAAACTTGAACACATCCAAGCATAGAGCGTATATCTGATACCTATAATAAATGAGCATGAGCATAATCAACGTACAATAAAATAACTCACAGCAAAAACAAAATAGGATAAATTAGTATTAACTCAAGCAACTACTTTTTCAAAGTAAGTCACTTTTTCAATATCGAGCATGAGAGAGAACGAGAATCGAAAACCAAACTTAATCATCTATGAGAATCCGACCTTCTCTGAGAAATATGGGGGGTTATAATGAGAAGGGCAGTCAGAAACAAGCACTGGTGACTAAGAAATGTACAACACAGACTACAATACCGATATTATTCCATTTGGTTCAACCCAAACGGTATGCTTGACAAGGTTAGTGATTCTAAACCAACCTTGTTAAAGTTTACGCATGACTCTACTACTCTTCCCAAAGTAGTATTCCCAAATTATATTACCGAGATAGGGCATTTACATACATTTTTGTGAATCATTTATACCAGAGCTTAACTGGTTAATTCTATCGAGTGTGGGTCCATAATTATGGGGTTTCTATCTATATTCTCATTCACTTATTAACCCTCGATAATATATTTAACATTAACATAAAACTAGAGGGCACTACCTACTGGCCCTACTAGTTAAGGCTTTTGTCATCCATGTATATACCCTTGCCCCGCATAAAGTGAGAGGAGGTATTTTATTGTTTGTTATACCTTCTAGCTGATCTTGTTAGATAACCTCGTTAGTCACTTACTACTTCCCATAGGATATATGGCCATATATGGCACTTTTAATATCCAGGTTTGGGTAGGTGTGACGGCCCGCCCTGCACCAGCTGACATTTCAATAAAAGTGCGTTGTGTCGATGTCCAACCAACACGGGACGGTCGCCAAAGAAAGGAAAAGAGTGCAATTTGAAGCTAAAACTACCAAAGGAACCTGTAGAATGTCTCACAACGCATGGAATAAAATATAATAATAACATACTTGACCTAAAATAAGCGAGACAGTGCATAAGCTGAAAACTAAACCATAATCATCATAGCAGCGGAAATTAAAAATATTGCTTATGTTCCACATCATTATTACAACTTTTCAAACTGTCTCTAAAGCAAAGTAAAGGAAGAGTACACTACTACAAAGTAGTGACCATCAGAGACACAACGAGAATATATATATATATATATCATACGTGGGAGCCTCTTGCTCGTCTCCGGATCAGCTACTCGTGCATAACCAGCCAACTTGTCTCTAGTCTTCCCGTTTAACTGCACCCAGAGTAATAAAAAGAGACATAAAACTGAGTCAGATAAAAGTCTGGTATGAGCGATAAGCAGCAAAACAAAACAATAACAGGAATACTAAACCATACCTGAACCTGGACCTGTAACCAAAGAGTTAGCACAACAGTATGTACAATACTCGAAGGTGACACTAACATATGGTGTAAAGATATGGGGGTGGGGGTGTGCATGTCATAGTGATATCAAACAATCAAGCATAGCATCCATCCTCACATCTCTCACTCAATGCGTAAAGCATACGGTATCCACTGCTTTGATCACCCAAGTCCTTGCTATGATCACTCTACCCCATGGAGTCATGGCGACTCCACTGCACTGATCCATAGCCACTAGTCCTTGCTATGTCCACTCTGCCCCATGAAGTCATGACGACTTCACTGCACTGGCTCATAGCCACGCTACGATCACTCTGCCCCCATGGAGTAATAACTACCCCACTACACTGATACGTAGCCTAACATCCGTCTTGGTGGTGAATCAAAGCTATAGGCGTCAATAACCCCTTTGCTTATGTCCCGCAGCAAAGCCCAACTAATGAGTTGTCGGTTCCCAACTGGATCTTGAGTTTTACTTCCCATTTGGACTACCTTTGCATCTCGGGTTTTGACCTCCTCCGGATCGGTTCAGAAACAAGCTTCCATTTGGTTCGGTCCTCTTCTCCTCGTTCGATCCGTGGTCATCAACCCTGTTCGGGTCGGGTCGTGAGTTCCTCCCCAGGTCGGGTCGGTTCATGCTAATGCTTCCCTGGTGGTTTGGCTCTTAGTTACATGCTTCAGATTGGCTCGTGTAAGCAAACTCCTCCAGGCGGATCAAGCTCCTCGATTCGTGGTTACATGCTTCAGATTGGCTCGTGTAAGACAACTCCTCCAGGCGGATCAAGCTCCTCGGTTCGTGATCAGTCCACTTGTGGCACTTTGGTTCATGGTCACCAAGCAGAAGCAGTCCGGTTCGGGGATGGCAAACTTCACGGCCTGGGGTTCTCTGACGTAAGCGGACCGGGGTCGTGGAGTGCTCCATAAGCGGGTCGGTTCGAGTAGGGGCGATCCGGTCTGGCTCCTACATACTTTTCCTTCAACTTCCAGCGACTGTTTTTATGCTACACGACGACGTTTTTGACCATTCTAACTATTCTAAACAATTACAAAACAATCCAAACAGTCATAGCAACATGTATAGTCATCCAAAAACACCAAAACAACGATTTAACATGTTCATATGGATCAAACATACCCAAAACTCATATTTTTCCCCTTAATCCCCCTTAATCATGTTTAATCATACAATTAGCAAAACTTATCCAAATCAACCCAAATATCTACGAGAGGCTTAAAATAATATTTTAGAATTTTACAAATTTTTCCAGATTTTTCTGAGTTATAATTTCGCTAATTAACACTAGTCACCCCTAATTAGCTGTAATTAGGAAAAACAATGCAAATCACTCACCTTAGCCACAAATAAAGCTTAGATCTAAAACTAGCTCTGATTTGCGAATCTCTATGCAACATAGCAGCTATATTCCCAATTTGATGCTAATTTGCCTTGATTTGATGTAGATTAGGCTAAAACTTGATTAGAGAGCGATTTGGGATGAAATTAGAAGGTGGACGTCGTGTCTGGGGTTAGAGAAATGTTTTAGGCAGCCGAAAAATGAAATTAAAATCGTTTCCTAACTGTTCTCAGCCTCCTCATAACCCTAATCCCGAAATGGGTAATGAGCCCTCTTGCTAATCACCCTAATTAGGCCGATTAAGCTGTTTTTCACCTTCTAAACCTTAACTCAGCCATATCTCCCGAACGGTGAGTCTGTTTGGCTAATGTGACCACTATAGGGAATTGTAAACCATCATCTGAAACCAATGGAAGCGGTTTCAGGTCAAAACTCCTTACCAATCAAAAGTTATGTCCGAACCAAGATCAGCTAGGGGCAAAATGGTCATTTAAAAATCGGAAAAAATCGTGAACATGGGAAATGACCCCAATAGTCGTTCTCCAAAGTTGCACTACTATACGACTTCATATGATAATGAAATAAATATTCAACTATCCTTAAGAAATTTCGCCTCTGAAATTCCTTAACCAAAAACATACAAAGGTGTTCCACATGCCTATCAGTCATTCACAAATAATCAAACACACAAAACAAACAAAACAAACCTATCCTAGCATGCGGAAAGACTAAATCGAAATTTAAAATCTTACCAGGCAAAGAGTTCTGGATACGTGTTCCTAATGCTCTCCTCTGTCTCCCAAGTACAGTCATTCTCATCCTCGCCCCACTGAACCTTGACTAATTCACAACTTTCCTTCGAAGTTTCTTCGTATCGTGCTCGATAATACGAATCGGCTTGTGGTTCCCAACTGCCTCGGGTTCTACTTCGACATCACCCAACTGATCAAGTGAAATAGCAACATCGGGGTCGTGCGTGAATTTCCTTAACTGGGAAACATGAAATATGTTATGAACTCCCACCATCTTGTCCGGCAACTCAACTTTATATGCCAAATTCCCTACTGGTTCGAGAACTGGGAATAGACCAACAAATCTTGGTGTTAACTTGTCTCTCCTACCAAATCGAATCGCGCTCTTTAACGGAGAAATATTGATAAAAACCAAGTCACCAATGGTGAATTTTAAATCTCTTCTCCTCTTATCGGCATAACTCTGCTGCCTATCTTGGGCAGCCTTCATCCGTTGTTGGATAACTTTGATCTTATCTAAGGTTTCTCTTATCACATCTGGCCCAAGCACAAATTTCTCACCGGTTTCTAACCAACATGACGGTGAGTTGAACGGTCTTCCGTACAAAGCTTCAAATGGAGCCATACCAATATCGGATTGATAACTATTATTATACGCAAACTCTACTAGATGCAAATGGTCATCCCATGATCCACCAAAATCTAATATGCAAGCTCTCAAGATATCTTCTAATACTCGATTCACCCTCTCTGACTGACCGTCGGTTTGAGGGTTGTACGCGGTACTGAGATGTAATTCTGATCCTAACGCCTCTTTTAAGCTCTTCCAAATCCACTAGTGAACAACGGATCTCGGTCACTTATAGTGCCTTTGGGTACTCCATGAAATCTCACTACCCATTTCATATACAATTCAGCTAACTTAGTTGTTGTTCTATTCGACTTGACAGGAATAAACCTTGCACTCTGGGTCAATCGGTCCGCAATCACTCAAATTCTATCATGGCCCGATCTAGTCCTTGGTAACCCATCAATGAAATCCATTGAAACTTGTTCCCATTCCAGTTTGTAATTTCTAATGGTTGCAACAAACCACTAGGTTTCTTTTGCCCAACTTTAACTAACTGGCAGTTCATGCATTTGGATATAAACTTCCCAACGTCTCTTTTCATTCCTTCCCAGTAGTAGGTCTGCTTCATGTCTCGATACATTTTGTTACCACCGGGATGTATAGTTAGTTTTGAGTGATGACATTCTCTAAGTACTTCATCTCTCAATCCATTGACATTGGGTACAACCAGTCTACCATTCTTTCTAAGCCATCCATCTCGATCAAGCTTATACTTGTTCATCTCTTTGTCGTTTCCCATCTCTAACTTGGAGATGATTTCCAATAGGTTAGGATCGTCCCTTTGACTGGAACCAATCCACTCAATCAAAGTGGGTCTGATCGTCAAACTTGCTAAATTGCTGGATCTAATTCGCAATTAGGTCTGAAATCATACCCAGCAATGTACTCCAGTTGCTTCCATTCAAGAAACATAGCCCCTAAACTGGCATGTCTTCTACTCAATGCATCAGCTATTGCATTGCCTTTTCCTGGTGTATATGCGATATCGAAATCATAGGAAGCCTAAAATTCTAACCATCTTTTCTGTCGGAGATTTAGATCCTTCTGAGAGAAAAGATACTTTAACGATTTATGATCAGTAAACAACTCGAATCTTTCTCCCAAGAAATAATGTCTCCACATCTTTAACGCGAATACAATTGCTGCCAATTCCAAATCATGGGTAGGATATCTTTTCTCATGCAGTTTCAGTTGCCGACTAGCATAAGTTACAACCCTACCTCCTTGCATCAATACAATACCTAGTCTGGTACCACATGCATCTGTATATACTGTCATCTCTTCATTCCCCTTAGGAATGACTAACACTGGTGCACATGTCAACTTTTCCTTTAGACTCTTGAACGCATTCTAACACTATTCGTCCTGGATGAAAGCTTGATTCTTCTTGGTCAACTGAGTCAATGGTGTCGCTATCTTAGAGAAGCCTTGGATAAACTTACGATAATATCCAGCTTATCCCAAGAAACTCCTTGCGTCTGTTGCATTCTTGGGCATAGATCAATCTTGTACTGTAGCCACCTTCGCAGGATCCACGGCAATACCATTCTCTGAAACAACATGGCCCAAGAACCTCACTTCCCTCCTCCACAAGTGGCACTTAGAAAACTTTGCTTTCAATTGGTGTTTTCTCAACACCTCCATCACTATCCTTAGATGTTCCTTGTGTTTTTCCTCTATCCTCGAATAAACCAAGATATCATCTACGAACAAAAGAACAAACTTATTCAATTGATCTCTGAATACCCTATTCATAAGATCCACAAAATATGCTGGTGCATTAGTTAACCCGCATGGCATGACCAACCACTCATAGAATCCATACGGCGTCCGAAAGGCTGTTTTAGCTATACTCTCAGCTTCCACCTTAAGCTGATGAAAACCTGTCACGAGATCCAACTGGGAGAACACTCTCGCGCCACTCAACTGATCAAACAAATCGTCTATCCGTGGTAGAGGATACTTATTCTTCCTCGTTACCTTATTCAACTTGTGGTAGTCCCCACACAGTCGATGGAACCATCTGCGTTGGTAGCAAACACAACTGGTGCTCCCCACTCAGAGACACTTATTCTGATAAATTATTTCTTCAAAAGATCGCTCACTTGCACCCCGACCTCTCGTTGCTCCCTTGGTGCCATACAACGAAGTGACATCACTATAGGTCTGCCATCTTTCACTAAATCAATCCAAAACTCAATCTCTCTGTGTGGTGGAAGTCCGGTCACTTCCTCGAAGATGTCCGGATACTGGCCAGCCACGGGCACATTTGACAACTCATCATGTGGGATGTCGAGGGAATTTAGAAAACTAGCCATTACCCCATCACTAGGTAGACCACCAAACACTATCCTCCGCCTATCATCCGCTCTAACTGTCAACAAAAAGCCCTCACAATTTACCACCATCCCGTATCTTTGGAGCCAATCGACTCCCAAAATAATGCCAAACCCAGTAAAGCCCAAAACAAAGCAATCTTAAACAAACATACATCCATGACTCGATAAGACAATATTACGACAAATCATACTAAGGCTAGTTGAACCGCCAATCGGGTTCGTCACCGCTAAAGGTCTATCGACTATCTCGGGTTCCAATCCCAACCTATCTGCCAGGTCACTAGATATAAAGGAACGGGAAGCTCCGGTATCAAACAATACTCGAACAGGAACATCATAAAGAAAAAGCTTGCCTTGAATGACGACATTCTTTGCTTTCTCCGCCACAGTTAGGGCATTCGACGAAGAAGGAACAACATTAAGAGCATATGCTTTCACAATCTGCTTCTCTTAAGGGGGTTGCGGACATTTATCCCTGTGATGTCCCACTTGGCCGTAGTTGAAGCACTTCCTGTCCGCAGGCTTTGCTTGACATTCTTTAGCATAATGGCCCTTCTTGCCACAGATAAAGCACTCAACATCTTTCTTGCTCTTCTTCTGACCATCTTTAGTCTGATTCTGTTTCCTTTTGTTCGGAAAATTATTCTTCCCTCCACCGCTTGCTTGCGGCTTTAGCCCCTCTGCAGATGCAACAGCGAATTCAGTCTTGGGCTTAGGATAAAGGCTCTCTGACCTCAATACTTTCCCAACAATCGATTCAAAAGTCTCATCAATATGATTTACAAGCCTTTCTCCAAAGTACTAATCTAAGCCTGTTAAGAACTTCTCATTCTTCTTCTCGGGAGTGTCAATAAGGAATAATTCATACTTCGATAAAGTATCGAACTCAGTAATGTACTCCAAGACTGCCCTACCATTCTGCTTAAGCTCCAGAAATTTCCTAAACAATTCTGATTTCTGAGTAGCTGGGATAAACTTATCACCGAAACAGGCCTTAAACTGATCCCAAGTACTTGATCCTCAGGGGTAGCTGCCTTAATAGCATTCCACCAATTCATAGCCCGTCCTTACAGCTGACGGGATGCTAGCTTCCTCTTCATCGCATCCTCGATACCCAAGTCTTCAAAGATACGCTCACAGCTATCCAACCAATCCTTAACTTCTATAGCCGATTCCGTTCCATGGAACGACTTTCCACCAACACTAGTGTAATCCTTGCATAGCTTGGCGAAATCGGCCCTAGGCACCTGCATCGCTGCACCACCACCATTTGCAGCATTTGGAACTCCCCTTTGAACATCCCTTAGCATCTCTCTCATGAAGTCAGTGAACATCGTCCTCATATCAAAAACATTCCCATTATTAGCTCCCTTACTAGTACCCCTCGTGTATCGGCTCATCGTTCAATCTGTAAGGAGAAAATGATTAACTATCTCTTCAGTGGTGCCAGTGCAGTGCGACTCCATCCTTAGATATACTAATAGTATATATATAGCTTTTAAAAACAAAAATATAACAAATATTTGCTCTCATATACCTAATATCTCTCCCTGGAGTCTTTCCTTAGGTTGACTACGCAACTTAGAGCTCTGATACCAAGTTTGACGGCTCGCCCCGCACCAGCCGACATTTCAATGAAAGTGCGCTGTGTCGATGTCCAACCAGCACGGGACGGTCACCAAAGAAAGGAAAAGAATAGAATTTGAAGCTAAAACTACCAAAGGAACCTGTAGAATGTCTCACAGCGCATGGAATAAAATATAATAATAACATACTTGACATAAAATAGGCGAGACAGTGCATAAGCTGAAAACCAAACCATAATCATCATAGCAACGGAAATTCAAAATACAGCTTATGTTCCACATCATCATTATTACAACTTTTCAAACTGTCTCTAAAGCAAAGTAAAGGAAGAGTACACTACTAATGTCCAAAGTAGTGACCATCAGTGACATAGGGAGAATATATATATATTATATCATATATGGGCCTCCTGCTCGTCTCGGATCTGCTACTCGTGCATAACCAACTAACCTGTCTCTAGTCTGCCCATTTAAGAGCACCAAGAGTAATAAGAAGAGACTTAAAGCTCTGGGTCATACAAAAGTCTGGTATAAGCAATAAGCAGCAAAACAGAACAATAACTGGTATACTAAACCATACCTGAACCTGGACCTATAACCAAAGAGTTAGCACAATAGGATGTACAATACTCAAAGGTGACACCAACATATGGTGTAAAGATATGGGGGTGGGGGTGTGCATGTCATAGTGATATCAAACAATCAAGCATAACATCCATTCTCATATCTCTCACTCAGTGCGTAAAGCATACGATATCCACCGCTTTGATCACCTAAATCCTTACTATGATCACTCTTCCCCATGGAATCATGGCGACTCCACTGCACTGATCCATAGCCACTAGTCCTTGCTATGTTCACTCTACCCCCATGAAGTCATAACGACTTCACTGCACTAGCTCATAGCCATGCTATTATCACTCTGCCCCATGGAGTAATAACAACCCCATTGCATCGATACGTAGCCTATAATCCGTCTTGGTGGTGAATTAAAGCTATAGACGTCGATAACCCCTTTGCACACGTACCGCAGCAATGCCCAACTCATGAAGTTAGCTCGTTGGTTCCCAACTGGATCTTGAGTTCTACTTCCCATTTAGACTACCTTTGCATCTCGGTTTTGGTCTCCTCCGGATCGGTTCAGAAACAAGCTTCCATTCAGTTTGGTCCTCTTCTCCTCATTCAGTCCGTGATCATCAACCCTGTTCGGGTTGGGTCATAAGTTCCTCCCCAGGTCGGGTCGGTTCGTGCTAATGCTTCCCTAGTGGTTCGGCTCGTGGTTACAGGCTTCGGATTGGCTCGTGTAAGACAACTCCTCTAGTCGGATCGAGCTCCTCGGTTCGTGGTTACATGCTTCAGATTGACAACTCCTCCAGGCGGATCGAGCTCCTCGGTTCGTGATCAATCCACTTGTGACACTTCGGTTCGTGGTCGCCAAGCAGAAGCAGTTCGGTTTGGGGATGGCAAACTTCACGGTTCGGGGTTCTCTGATGTGAGTGGATCGGGGTCGTGGAGTGCTCAACGAGCGGGTCGGTTCGGGTAGGGGCGATCCGATCTGGTCTGGCTCCTGTATTTTTTTCCTGCAACTTCCAATGATTGTTTTTACGCCAGACGACGGCGTTTTCGACCATTCTAACTATTCTAAATAATTACAAAACATTCCAAACAGTCATAGCAAGATGTATAGTCATCCAAAAACACCAAAACAACGATTTAACATGTTCATTTGGATCAAACATACCCAAAACCCATATTTTCCCTTTACCCTTAATCATGTTTAAGCATACAATTAGCAAAACTTATCCAAATAAACCCAAATTTCTACCAGAGGCTTAAAATAATATTTAAGAATTTCACAAAATTTTCCAGATTTTTCTAAGTTATAATTTCGCTAAATAACACTAATCACCCATAATTAGCCGTAATTAGTGAAAAACAATGCAAATCACTCACCTTAGCCACAAATAAAACTTAGATCTGAAATTATCTCTGATTTGGGTTGAATCTCTATGCAACACAGCAGCTATAATCCTAATTTGATGCTAATTTGCCTTGATTTGATGTAAATTAGGCTAAAATTTGATTAGAGAGCGATTTGGGATGAAATTAGACGGTGGAGGCCATGGCTAGGGTTAGAGAATGTTTTAGGCGGCTGAAAAATGAAATAAAAATCATTTCCTAACTGTTCTCAGCCTCCCCATAACCCTAATCCTAAAATGGGTTATGGGCCCTCTTGCTAATCACCCTAATTAGGCTCGATTAAGCTGTTTTTCACCTTCTAAACATTAATTCAGACATATCTCCCAAACGGTGAGTCCGTTTGGCTAATGTGACCACTCTACGGAATTGTAAACCATCATCCGAATCCAATGGAAGTGATTTCGGGTCAAAACTTCTTACCAATCAAAAGTTATGGCCGAAACAAGACCAAATGGGGAAAATCAGTCATTTAAAAATCGGCAAAAATCGTGAACATGGGAAATGACCCCAATAGTCATTCCCCAAAGTTACACAACTATACGACTTCATATGATAATGAAATAAATATTCTACTACCCTCCGATGCGTAGAATGCGGGTCGTTACAGTAGGCCAACACACACCTACCATCAAAGACCCCTATACTAAAAAACCTATTCCCAAATGGACTCTTTGACTCTAGTCACTTAGCCTTTTAGGAACTAAGAAGTTGACTATACGCGAAGGTTATTAGTTGTTCCCATTTTTCTTTAACACCTTTCCCTTTTTGGGATTAGGTAGGCTACGTTATTAAGTCTTTCCCGTTTAGTTCCTTTATATAGAACTACTATACGTACACCATTTATTTGCGTCACGGTTTTATATGATTGATAATATCTTACATTATTAACCTACTAAGTCCAACTATATTTTTAGTTATAAGTTTTATTGACATAAATAAGGAAGGTTATATTCCCTTTTCTCTTGGATATTTGTTTTATTTCATCCCTAATTTGGACTTAGTATTTAAACAGACGATCAATATCCATTAATTCCCCTTTTGACACCCATTTCTTTTTATTGCCCTTTATGACTCTAACGGTTATATTTTCCTAAGGCAAAGGTTTATCAGTCCCGGGTTACCTATTGTTGTATCCCAACGGACAATTTCTACTTTCATTTATCTATTTATGTATTTATTTATTGGTTGATTGTTATATATATGTATATATATTTACATACCAGGCCTCTCACGTTAAGTTAACTACCTGTGGATGCGGGATATGCTAGTCGGTTCCGGGCAGACTTCTTCCACAAGTGAACTTAACCTCGTGCCTTAGTACGATTATATTTATGCATTAGACCCCTCACATTAAACTGACTTCTTGTGGTTGCTAGATTTGTTGGTCGGTTCCGTGCAGGCTTACACCACATGTTGAGTATAACCTCGTGCGTAAATGCGTCTATAATTTAAATTTCCTAATTGGGGTCCACAATAATTATCCGAATTGATTTTAGGAATTGTAACCATTCTCCTATTCACATTTATTTTCCCAAATCAATATTGGTTACAATGGTTATTCCCATATTTGCGGTCTCATTTATAGCAATTAATTATATTTATTGCTAAAAATGGTCACCACAAATATATTAATTCAAAAAGGATTATATTTACATATAATTGCATAATTGAACCCTATCCAACATTCAAATATTCCATACAATTAATATTTCACCATTTTATGCTGATTTGGACATATAATATGTATATATTCATTTTTATGTTTGCGTGCGGTCAACGTAGTTATTATTATTTATTTATTATTTTATAGTACTTATTCTTAAATTAATGATTTGGTCTAACCAATTAACCAAACGTTCACTTTTATATTCAACCTTGCCAAAAAATGTTTCAAGTCTCACAAGGACCGTTAGCAGCAATAATGGTTAATCATGCCTATTTTGTGGAATTGGCATATTTTCAAATCACAAGAAATATAAGTAATATATTTTTATTTTCGAATAGTCGATGCAAATTACATACAAAACATGTATTTATTTTTATATGTACCTTTGCACCACTTTTCCTTTTTAATTCTTTTTATCATAGTTCTTTATATTCTAAAATAATGCCTTATTATTTAAAAATGAGGAAAACGACATAATTTGCAATGCTTAAATGAAAAACCCAACAATATTAAATGTAAACAAGGAATATTTTTTAATTCTTACAATCACATAATAAATAAATTCATCATTTAACCCAAATTTACATATTTCATATTTCGGCACTGAACTAAAGATCTGGAACATAACTACAATAAATTTATGTTTAATGGGACTGATTTCGGGATCAATATTGCTATGTAACATATACAATATACTTCATATTTCATGACATAACTTGTAGGAATATGTGGGAAAGTATATAAAAGTCCTACAATTCATGTTTACACATAAACACAACTTATCATTTGCTAATTTCAACATGTTCATAATCAGATCTGATGGTTGCCGCACTTTACAATTATTTAAATATGTAGATCTGATAGGCATAAAACAAAGATTTGATTCAAACGAAATAGATAAATCATTAAATATGTATTAGTAAATTTCCCACCCACTTTATAGCTTCCAATTTCGAATTTTGAATCTTTTTAGCCTTACAATCCCCAAATTAGTATAAATCTATAGTTTATCTATAAAGTGGAAAACTCTATATTTGCATAAATGTAAGATAAAGGGAAGAGAGGGAAAAAAATCTATTGTTGAGCATCCTCTTCCATTGAATCTACTAATCTTTCCAATTCCATATCAATTTGATTTGATTTGGTATATGTATCAATATATTTTATTTAGAAATTAGGTTAGAAGAGGAAGAAAGATGGCAGAGCTCCGCTGCCTTTATATATTTGAATGGAAGAGAATGAGGGTCTACCCCTTTATTTATAGGGGTGAAAATAGCCTAGAACCGTCAGATTAGTTTTAAGTTATATCCGCCCATTCGTTTACATATCATTATGAACCAAACCATACATGACCCAGCCGTCATCGGGCATCTGATCGCCCCGTAGGTCGACCGCTTGGGCAATCAAATGCCCAAGTCGGCTGTTCGTATATGGTATAATATTTATTTAAATTCTAATTTATTTATTTTCCGTCCGTTTTCGTATTTCGTCCATAACTTTTTCATACAGACTCTGTTCGCAAAACTCCATACATGAAAGTTGACCAGAATTCCGAGACGAACACAAAGTTTAAAGTTTCATGACTAAATTACATCATTTGCAGAAATTCCTATTTTTCAAATTTTAAAAATTAATTTATATTGCCAAAATTCCAGGTTGTTACATTCTTCCCTCCTTAAAAGGAATTTCATCCCGAAATTCTGACGCCTATAATCCTATGCTACACAACCAATTTGTGTACTTACACTTTGCAATCATGTATATATGTGCGTGGTGTACGCATGCAATTTCAACCAAAAACATGCATGCAAGATGATTCTAATCGCGTCCTCCTATATGCTTGCATTAAAATTTTTGAAATATTTTTGAAAACATGATGCAGAACATCCTCAATATACCAGCAGTCTTATATGAATGCAGATTTGAAAATTCTTTTTCATCCATAACCTTCACACAATTACAAGTAAAAGTGTGAAGCAACCAATTCTGCATCCAAACCTTTCCATCCAAAATGTATGCAATCTAATCGTTTTCTATTTAACTTCTCCTAAACCGGAAAAAGGAAATTAATGCGAAGAATTTTAACATTCCCTTCGATTTCAAATATTTCATTTTCCAATCTATAGTGGAATTTTCACTTCAGTTACCCAAAATACCACAAAAATTTCTATTTATGTCGAAATAACTTCTACTCCCAACCAAATTCTCGTATCGACTTCCACCACTCGTCTAGTCGAGGATTTAATTTTTCCAACGCCTTTTTCCTACCTCCAAAAGATTTGTGACCACCGAAACGAATGAACTTAAAATAGAGAATCAACTAGAAATCCAAAATAAAATTCTAAAATGGACTTTTTTTTCCCTTACTAACCGATATAAACTAAGCGATTCAAATTCAAATACCCCAATAATCAAAATAAAGGATTTTACTTAGCCTTTCCGAAGAAAAGTTTAAAACTTCTCCAAAAATGGGATTTATTTATAAACTAATATTTTCATATTTGTAAATCCATTTTATTATTACTATTTATATTCCAATTTTATATTTTAAACCGTAAAAACATTTTAATGCTAAAAAATATTGGAGCTTTAAAACAATTTAGATTAATTTTGCTAACTTTAATAAATTATCCAATATCTATAGGAAGATGGATACAGAAAATCACAAGGAATAGATATTTATTATTCTTAAGTTTTAGTGGTATATTCCTTGTCATTTTAAATCCCTTCTTTCCTACCAGTCAGACCATATTTATTAAAAGTACTAAATGGCCCCAAATGTTTTAAAATACGATTAGATTAAGAATTTAAAACCATGTCTTCACAACTATTTTCCGAAACCGTTTTTCAATACCTGATGAAATCTATTTTTTTTTTAATTTTTCAAATAGTTTTAGAAATAAATTTCCTTGAATGCAAGGCTAAGAACTCAATTGGATATTTCAACAAAGGTAGAATTTAGAATTTTAATGAAGTAACAACTGGATAAACCGCATAATTGTAATTCCGAAATGGATACGACATACTAATGTGGACTTTTCCCCTGTTTTGGATCGAGTAATGGTCTTAACTGGAACTCCTAATGAAACCATACCAGGAATTTATGACTACCTCGGTTGTAGCTAGATTTTTCAGTCTCCAAACTCTAATCAAAGGAATCAACCAAATGTCGTCCTCATGCTCTTCACGATGAGATTGCCAACGTACTGTGGGATAAGATAGAATTGGCTAGAAACACTAACTCAACATATTTAAACTCTTACTCGCTTAAAGCCCATTCTATATAATTAGGCCCACGACTAATTTATCGTCGAAATAAATTTAAGTCAAGTAAGAAAGACGAAGAAAAAATGAAAATTAAAACGAATTACGTTCTCTCATGAGTCCTAGTATAACTAGTCCCTCTGATCATTTAACCTAAGCTCTGATACCAAATGTAACACCCCACACTTCTCTGCACCCAAATTTTGAAAAAAGTCAGAAATTGAACACATCCAAGCATAAAGCGTATATTTGGTACCTGTAATAAATGAGCATGAGCATAGTCAGAGTACAATAAAATAACTTATAGTGGAAACAAAATAAGATAAATTAGTATTAACTCAAGCAATTACCTTTTCAAAGTAAGTCACTTTGCCAATACCGAGCATGAGAGAGAACGAGAACCAAAAGCCAAACTTAATCATCTGTGAGAACCCGACCTTCTCCAAGAAACCTGGGAGGTTATAATGAGGAGGGGGTCAGAACAAAAAGTTCTAGTGACTAAGAAATGTACAACACAGACAACAACACAGGTATATTCTATTTGGTTCAACCCAAGCTGTATGCCTGATAAGTTTAGTGATTCGAAACCAACCTTGTTAAAGTTCCCACACGACTTTAGTACTCTTCCCAAAGTAGTATTCCCAAATTATATTACCGAGATAGGGCATTTACATACAATTTTTTTAATCCTTTATACCAAAGCTTAATTGGTTATTTCTATCGAGAGTGGGACCCTGATTATGGGGTCTCTATCTGTATCCTCATTCACTTATTAACCCTCAACAATATATGTAACGCTAATATAAAACTAGAGGGCACTAGATACGGGCCATACTAGTTAAGGCTTCTGTCATTCACGCATATACCCTTGCCCTGCATAAGGTGAGAGGAGATATTTTATCATTCGTTATACCTTCTAGTTGACCTTATTAGATAACCTCCTTAGTCGCTTACTACTTCTCGTAGGATAGATGGCCATATCTGGCCCTTTTAATTTCCAGGTCTTGGTAGGCCAACACACACCTACCATTTAAGACACCTATACTGAAAAACCTATTCCTAGGTGAACTCTTTAACCCTAGTCACTTAACCTTCAGGACCCAGGAGCGGACTATACAGGAAGGCTGTTAGTTTGTCCCCCATTTGCCTTTAACACCTTTCTCTTTTTGGGATAAAGTAGGCTACATTATTAAGTCATTCCCATTTAATTCCTTTATACAGATATACTATGCGTACACCATTTATTTGCATCACAGGATTATATGATTAATAATATCTTACATTATTAACCTACTAAGTCCAACTATATTTTTGATTATAAGTTTTATTGACATACATAAGGAATGTTATATTCCCTTTTCTCTAGGATATTTATTTAATTTCTTCCCGAATTTGGACTTAGTATACAACAAATATCCATTAATCCTATTTTTTACACCCATTTCTTTTTATTTTCCTTTTATTGCCCTATATGACTCTAGCGGTCATATTTTCCTAAGGCAACTATTTATGAGTCCCCAGTTATCTATGTTGTATCCCAACGAACAATTTCTACTTTCATCCATTCATTTATTTACTTATTTATTTATTGGTTGACTATTATATATATGTATATATATTTTTGCATATCAGGCCTCTCACATTAAGTTAACTACCTGTGGATGTTGGATATGCCGGTCGGTTGCGGACAGACTTCTACCACAAGTGAACTTACCCTCGTGCGTTAGTTCGATTTTATTTATTTAGTAGACCCTTATATTAAACTAACTTCCTATGATTTCTGGATTTGCCGGGCGGTTCTGGGCAGGCTTACACCACAAGTTGAGTTTAACCTTTTTTGTAAATATGATTATAAATTAAATTTCCTAATTGGGGTCCACAACAATTATCCGAATTGATTTTAGGAATTGTAAACATTTTCCTATTCACATTTAATTTCCCAAATCAATATTGGTTATAATGGTTATTCCCTTATTTGCGGTCTCATTTATGGAAATTAGCTATATTTATTGCTACAAATGGTCACCACATATATATTTGTTCAGAATGGATTATATTTACATATGATTCCATAATTGAACCCTATCCAACATTCAAACATTCCATATAATTTATATTTCACTGTTTTACGATGATTTGGACGGATAATATGTATATATTCATTTTTATATTTACGTGCGGTCAACGTAGTTATTATAATTTATTTATTATTTTACAATACTTGTTCATAAATTAACAATACTTGTTCTTAAATTAATGATTTGGTCTAATCAATTAACCAAATGTTCCCTTTTTATATCCAATCTTACCAAAAAGGTTTGAAGTCTCACAAGAACCATTAACCGCAATCATTATAAAACATGCCTATTTTGTGGATTTAACATATTGCCAAATCATAAGAAATATATGTAATTTATTTTTATTTTTGAATAGTCGATGCAAATTACTTACAAAACATGTATTTACTTTTATATGTACCTTTGCACCACTTTTCCCTTTTTAATTCTTTTTGTTATACTTCTTGTGATTCTAAAATAATGGCTCTTTATTTGAAAATGAGGAAAACGACATAGTTTACAATGCTTAAGCCAAAAACCCAACAATATTGAACGTAAACAAGGAATATTTCTTTTATTCTTATAATCACAACTTATCATTTTCCAATTTCAACATGTTCATAATCAGATCTGATGGTTGCTACAATTTACAATTATTTAAATAAACAGAGCTGAAAGGCATAAAACATAGATTGGATTCAAACAAAATAGATAAATCATTATATATGTATTAGTAAATTTCCCACTCACCTTATAGCTTCCAATTTCTGAATTTTGAAACTTTTTAGGATTACAATCCCCAAATTCTTATAAATTTTCAGTTTATCTAAAAAGGGGAAAATTCTAGATCTGTAGAAATGTAAGAAAAAGGGAAGAAATCTATCGTTGAGCATCCTCTTACATTAAATCTATTAATTTTTCTAATTCCATATGAATTTGATTTGATGTGGTATATGTATGAATATATTTTATTTAGAAATCATGTTATAAGAGGAAAAAAAATGGTAGAGCTCCACAGCCTCTATAGATTTGAATGGAAGAATAGGGCTCTACCCCTTTGTTTATAGGGGTGAAAATATCCTAGAACTGTTGGATTAGTTTTAAGTTATATCCGTCCATTCGTTTATATAATATTATAAACGAAACCCTATATGACCCAACCGTCACTGGGCATCTGATCGCCAAGTAGGTCGACCATGGCGGTCGACCGCTATGGTTTACCGCCTGGGAAATCAGATATCCAGGTCGGCTATTTATATATGGAATATTATTTATTTAAATTCTTATTTATTTATTTTTCATTTGTTTTCGTATTTCGTCCGTAACTTTTTCATACGGACTCTGTTCGCAAAACTCCAAACATGAAGGTTGACTAAAATTCCGAGACGAATGAAAAGGTTAAAGTTTTGTGGCAAAACTCCATCGTTTGCAGAAATTTCTATTTTTGAAATTCTAGTAATTAATTTATGGTTTCGAAATCCCGGGTTGTTACATTATCTCTTTCCCGAACTCATTTATTTCTATACTTAGGAAATAGTTGTTATTATATTACCAAACTTACACTTACTTAGGTTAAAACGGATGTTGTGTAAAACATCGTTACGACAACCCAAATATTGTATTTTACTAACTATATTTAAAATCTTATATTATTTCCTTTCCGAACATCATTTACTATAGATGAAAACCTTTATCATATTCTGTCAAATCGGCTCATAAATCTCATATCAAATTAAATATGTACCTTTTGTCGAGCATTCAATTTATATATCTACATACACTTCATTCCAAACCTGCTTACATATATCTAATCATTCCCAATTTATTCCAACTCAACCCACTCGTTTTTAACTCAATTTGCTAATTCATTCTGTAATTAGCTCTTGTGCCTATTTCACTTTTTATTTGAACATAACATGTTTAAATTTATTTTAACTCGCTTATAAACCAATCGAATTTCTTTTCCAACTCAAGTTTCATGTTCGATTTCGAATACAAATTCACAAATCTTATTTACTTATCCAAAGTCAAATTCAACCCAAAACTTGATTAACAAATTATTCCTCTACTTGGTAAATTCTATTCAATAATCAAAAATCTGCTTTTTGTTTCTAAAATCAGTTCATTTACTCCACTTGGATTCATATTTATTTTATAACTCAAATTTGGTTTTCTAAAATGAAAATTCAAATTTTATTAATATAAAATCCTTCGATTTTATTTATTTAATCGTTATAATTTATAAACGATTATACCGCTATTTTCCTGGAAATTTGATTTTTGCATAACTCAAAATATATATGAACTCTAGTTTTTTTTCTTCCATTAGAAAAATATTATCCAATCAGTTCGGACAATTCTTGTTTCAAAGAATTTCGACTTAAATTGAGTTATATATACTCAATTGAGGTTTGAAACATCAAATTACGAACTACTGCATTATGGCGAGGTCGTTTTAATTGTATTTAAATATAAACTTTTAAACTTCGTTTACTAATAAATTCCAATCCGTCCTGACAATTCTTGTTTCAAACAATTCCGACTTAAATTGAGTTATATATGTTTAAATTAAGTTTGGAACGTCAGATTATGAACTACCGCGTTGCTGCAAGCTTGTTTTAATTATATTTAAATATAAATGTTTAAACTTCATCTGTTAATAAATTCCAACTCCATTCTTATATATTTTAATATATATTAAACCAATTTTCCTAATCCAACTTAATATCTTAGATTATTCTAAATCATTAATTGTTCTATTACTCAGTGATAATTTCATTTACAAACTCCACTTCTATATTAAATTCCAGTTCCATTAGAAATAAATTAGTATATAGGATTCAATATAATTGAATTCCTATTTTTAATCCCTTGGATCATCTCAATTCAAGTTTATATTCCGAATTCCAATTTTTAGTTCCTTGGATTATCTCAATTCAATTTATATTCCGAATTTCGGAATAAAATTTATCGTTTTCTTTTTGAAATGACTTCCATTTCACTTTTGAATTTAAACTTCTAAAATCATCTAATGGTAATTTATTTCACTAGATTTATAAATGTTTATAAATTAAACTTCCTTGTTTCATACATTAAAACAAGTTCCATTTCAAAATCTATTTAAAACCCAATTCCTATATTTTGATTATTTCATTTATTATAACTTATATATAAGCTAGAATCTATTTTCATATTTAAATTTAGTTTCTATCTAATACAATTCCATTATCTTTACTGTAAATAATTTATTTTTATAAATTCGACATAGTCGAATTCAAATCATAAATCCATATGGATTTATTCTAATACAATTTACTTTCCGAATGTCGGAATAAACATCATCGTTTTCTATTTAAAACGATTCACAATTCCTCTTTTAAATTCATATTTACATTTAAATCTCCAAATTATCCAATGATAATTTATTCCATTTCATTTATAAACATCGTTCATAAATCCACTACTTGTTTGTATTATTTAAAACAAGTTAATATTTTTAGTCCATTCGAAATTCAAATTCTATTTTAGAAAAAAAGAATTTTCCCTTTTAAGTCTCAAAATTCTTTCTTACAATATTTTTATATATCACTATTTAGGGCCAGTGATATTCAACATCCAGAACACCGCAATTATCAATCACAGGTTTTCTAACACATCATATATGATAATATATATGGGAACAAACAAATAATAAATTTTGAGGAATCCAATTGGATCCCTCCAACCTGTTTTCCTGCATCCAAAGACATTAGCCAACAAAAATAATACCCATCCTACTTCAAGATCGTATATCTCGGTATGAAAGTTATCCACTCTATATATTGTGGGGCACATAGGGAAATCATCCACTAATGGCACTACAGGCATCCGCTAATGCTACTGCGGGAAATATCCAATATATATAATAGCCACAACCACCAAGCCTAAATATAAATTATACATATAATAGCAACAATAATATTTTAATGCATCAAACAACCAACAAACAACATATAAAAATTATTTGAAATAAATGTTCATTCATAATAAAATTATAAACGGATCCAAAGAGTGAGTTTACTCACCTTGATTTTAATTCGCAATTCGCTTCAATTTTAATTTAAATCGAACAAAGAGCCACTGTAATGGCTCGGATTTCCGTACTATTTGAGTTGACTAAACACACCACACGTCCAACCCAGTTTTCCTAGAAATACGAATCATTGTTAAATAAAGAAGGAATGATAGAAGAAGAATAGAAATACAACACAGAATATCACATCGCAGTTATAATATATACAACAGCTTTTGGAATACAAAATTTAAATAGTATATACATATTATTATTATCATAGTACATGACATATGAAACACATCGAAAAATAACACTATATAACTAACACTGTAGCCTCTTGCTCTAAGCTCCTCCAAGTATATCTGTAAACACATGAACTACTTAACTGCTCACACAAATTTGAGCACCCAAGATTTTAGGGTAAAACAAAAAAAATAAACTTTGGGTCAGTCATGGGACTGGTGCGAGTAAACTCCAACCATTTGATTAAACTTTTAAAAATCCTTTTCGAAAGAAAAGATAATCGTAAGACCATTCCACACATAAACACATATGGTTTTTACCTTACGATAACCCAAAACATTTCTTTAAAATCAATACTATTCTGATATTATAATAGTGTCTAAATCAGTTAAATAACAATCTAGCGGAACACTTGCATCTCACGTTCCACATACATAATATACAATCAAAACCACAGGCACTCATTAGGTAGTGGATTTCTAATTGTGACAAGGTATGGAACCAGAATTTACTTAACCAAAATTAAATTCAATCCAACTCCATTTAAATAATTATTTTCCTAACCAGTCAACTTCATTCAGTAATTTAAAATATGATTTTTTTTTTGTTTCAAAAATCAATTCATTTACTCCACTTGAGTTCATATTTATTTTATAACTCAAGTCTGGGTTTTTATAATGGAAATCCAAAAATTTTAAACCTAAAATCCTTCGATTTTATTTATCTAATCGTTATAATTTATGAATGATTATAGTGCTAAGTGGGTAGCTCCCAATTAGGGTGTATTGTCACCTGATCTATAGAAATTCCATTTGCTTCTTAAATCTTTTGATGTTGTCCCTTTCGAGAAACGATTGTTGATCCTAACCGTTGGTGATAATGCATTCGGAACACTCAAGCGAAGTGAGTGACCGATTATGTTTAGTTTGGGTTGCAAGATGTTCTTGTTAAATCTGGTGTATTCCTCTCTAGAGATACACTGTTGGAAGGTGGTCCCATACCATGCTAGTTGGAATCCATTTTCCAATAAGATCATGCGGTTTTGATTCTATACTATGTATGTGGAGCGTGAGATGCAAGCGTTCTGCTAGATTGCTATTTACTTGTTTTAGACACTATTATAATATCAGAATAATATTGATGTTAAAGAATTTTATGGGTTATTATAAGGTAAAAACCATCCGTATTTATGTGTGGATCGGTCTGACTATTATCCTTTCTTTTAAAAGGCTTTTTTGAAAGTCAAATCAAGTAGTCAGAGTTTACTCACACCAGTCCCATGACTGACCCAGAGTTTATTTTGTTTTGATTTACCCTAAACTCTTGGGTGCCCAAATTTGTACTGGAAGTCAAGTAGTTCAGGTGTTTTTAGATATCCTTGGAGGAGCTTGGAGCAGGAGGCTTCAGTGCTAGGTATTTACTGTTTATATTCTGATGTGTTGTATACTTAATGTACTATGATGATGCATGTAAGTACAAATTTTGTATTTCAAAAGATGTTATGTGTAAATTATATTTTATTCCGCTGCGTTGTGAGATTCTGTATTGTTTCTGTTCTTCCATCGTTTTCTTCTTATATCATAATGATTTGTATTTCCATGCAATTTGGGTTCGACGTGGGGTGTATTTAGTCAACTCAAATAGTATGAAAATTTGGGCTATTATAGTTGGGAAAAGATTTGTTAACCTTAAAATCAAGTTGGATCTTGCTTATAAACTTAGTGGGTTTCTCACTCTAGTTCACTGGACTAATCCGACATTTGTAATGCATGGGTTAGACCAGGTTTTACAGCTTCAGATTAAGATGCTACGGATTTCGAAAGACGAGCTGAAGAAGTTCAAACATATGATATCTAGTATTTATTCCGCTGTGTGTTGTATTTGAGGACAGATTATTATAACTGCTCAGATGTGTTAATGTACTTTGATTATTGTATGTATTTATTTCAAGCTCTTAATAAGGATTTGTTTCTATATTTTATTTTATTCCGCTGCAATGTGAGACTCTGATGTTGTTGTGCAGTTCTTCTTATTATTCTTTTTATTTTATTCTAATATTTATTTCTTTTTTACTCACCCTCTAATTTCTTTTTATTAACTATCTGGTGCTTTCGATACTTGAGTTGTGACAAGTTATTCTGGTTATGTATTATTGATGGAATTCAGGAGTCGAATTCCCTGGGTCGTTACAGTGCTTATAGAAGATATTTTATAAGTATAGAATATAAAAGAAGGTGATATATGAAAATGTTTTCCAAATTGTGTAAGAGGCCAAGATGTTTGTTGAAACTATCGAGCTAACAAATATTGATAAGGGAATGGAAAAGTGATTTAGCTAAAGAAATATTAATTAAGGGGCCAAGTGATTGTTTGATGCTTTGGATGAATGTTTATTTTTCTTCGACTGTCGGTGATTTAATTTAGTTGAAAACAAATCGCTGTTTAGGAAAATAAAAATCAAGGTGAGTAAACTCATTCTCCAAATTCATTTATAATTTTATTGTAAATGAATTTTTTTTAAATAATTATTATATGTTGTTGGTTGGTTGTTTGGATGCATTGAAATATTATTATGGTTATTATATATATATTAGTTATATAGGCTTGGTGGTTGTGGATATTATATATATTGGATATTTCCCGTTGTACCATTAACGGATGCCCGTAGTACCATTAGTGGATGGTTTCGCTCTGCGCCCCACAATATATATAGCGGATGACCTTCTATACCTCTATATCCCGCCTTGAAGCATGACAGACATTATTTATGTTGGCTAACATCTATGGATGCAGGAAAACAGGTTGGAGGGAGCCAACTGGATTCCTCTAAATTATTATTGTTTTTATATATATTATCATATACGATGTGTTAGAATGCCTATGATTGATAATTAGGCGTTTTGATTGCCTGAATATCACTGGCAATAAATATTGATATATAAAAATATCGTGAAAAGGAATTTTTAGATTTAAAAGGGAAAATCGATTTTTTTAAATAGAATTTGAATTTTGAATGAGCTAGGAAATATTAACTTGTTTTGAATAATAAAATAAGTAGTTAATTTAAAAAAATGGTTTATAAATGAAATGGAGTAATTATCATTGGATAATTGGGGAATTTAAATTCAAATGTGAATTTAAAATGGGAAACATTTAAAATAGGTAATGATGAAATTTATTTCGATGTTCGGAATGTAAATTGGATTAAAATAAATCCATATGGATTTACAATTTGAATTCGACTATGTCAAATTTATAAAAATAAATTATTTCTAAAAAAGATATTGGAATTGTATTAGATAGAAACTAAGATTTAATATGGAAGTAAATTATATGGTATATATATAAGTTATAGTAAATAAAAAATTCCAAAATAAGAATTTAGTTTTAAATAGACGTTGAAATGGAAGCTTGTTTAATGTATAAAACAAGGAAGTTAATTTATAAACGATGTTTATAAATATAGTGAAGAAATTATCATCGCATAATTGGGAAGTTTAAATTCAAGTATGAATTTAAAAGGAAATTAGGAAACGCCTCTAAAAGGAAACAATAAATATTATCCTGGAATTTGAAATATAACTGAATAGAGAAAAGTCCAAGGTATTTACAATTGGAATTTGATTTGATCGAATTTTATAAAATATTTTATTTCTAATAGGATTGTAAATCAATATTTAAAAATGGAGTTGTGATTGAATTTATAACCGAATTATGGAATAATCGACGAGTAGGGATAATCAAAAATATTAATTTGGATTTGGAAAACTAGATTAATTTGTACTAAAATATATAAGAATGAGATTGAAATATATTAATAAATGAAGTTTAAATGTTATATTTAAAATTAATTATAACGAACTCGTCGCGGCGTGGTAGTTCATAATTAGACATTTCAATTTCAATTGAGTGTATTGAACTCAATTTAAGTCGGAATTCTTTGAAACACAAATTGTCAGGACCGCCTGAATAATAATTTTCTAATGGAAGAGAAAATTCTGGATTTCCCATAAATTTCGACTTATGTCAAAATCAAATTTTCAGAAAAACAGCATTATATTCATTTATAAATTATAACGACTAAATAAATAAAATCAAAGGATTTTAAGTTAATAAAAATTTGGATTTCCATTAGAAAAATCCAGACTTGAGTTATAAAATACATATGAACTCAAGTGAAGTAAATTGATTGATTTTTAAAACAAAATCAGATATTTATTATTAAATAGAATTAACCAAGTAGAAGAATATTAGTTAATCGAGTTTTGGAACGAGTATGACTTTGGATTAGTAAATTAAATTTCTATTTGAAATCTAATATGAAACTTGAATTGAAAATGTAATTCAATTAGTTTGTAAGCAATTAAAATTATATCTGAATATGTCATGTTCAAATAAAAAGTGAAATTGGAAAAATAGATAATTAGGGAATAAATTAGCGAATTGAGTTAGAAATGATTGGATTGAATTGAAATAAACTGGGAATGGGTGTAAGTATGTTAAATGTAACGAACTGGGATTTTCGACCCAGAAAATCAACACAAAACCCATGTTAATTATCCAGGTATCGAACATTCCAGATCATTAATAGAAAGAAGTTAGAGGGTGAGAATAGATAAGATAGAAAATTAGAATAGAAGAAGAAGAAGAACATAATCAGAGTAAACACGAATCTCACAGCGAAATGAATAAAATATAATATAACATAACTTTGAAATAAGACAGTATATATACAATAACATTATCAGAGTGCAACACTTACACACAGTGGAAATACAATAGCTATATAGTTCTGAAGCCTCCTGCTTCAAGCTCCTCCAAGTATATCTGTAAAGACCTGAACTACTTGATTGCCCGTACAAATTTGGGCACCCTAGAGTTTAGGGAAAACAAAACAAAATAAATTCTGGGTCAGTCATAGGACTGGTGTGAGTAAACTCAAATCATCGGTTTAAATTTTCAAAATCCTTTTCAAAAGAAAAGATAATCGTAAGACCGATCCACACATAAACACAGACGGTTTTCACCTAACGATAACCCAAAACAGTTTTGGAAATCGATACTTTTCTGATATTATAATAATGTCTAATCACAAGTAACTAGAATCTAGCAAAACGCTTGCATCTCACGCTCCACATATATAGTATACAAACAAAATCGCGGCGCTTATTGGAGATTGGATTCCAACTATGACAAGGTATGGGACCACCTGTCGATAGTGTATCTCTAGAGCCGAATACACTGGGTTCAACAAGAACGTCTTGCAACCCGGCCCTCACATGACCGACCACTCATTTCGCCTGAGTGTATCGAATGTATATCACCAACGGTTGGGAGCTACCCACCGTCTTCCCGAAAAGGGACAGCATCGAACATAGATAAAGAATGAAATGGATTTTATCTAGATAGATGATATACACCCTAATGGGAGCGACCCACTTAGTCAGGATGCCTGCCTGATTTCTGTCGTTTTCCGGTTGATGAGGCTTGAGGTCATAACGTATCTTTGATAGATCATACATTCATTTACTTTGAATGCCACATCGTCATACCCATCAAATCACAAATTGATTTCTCCAAAAATACCATGGGTATAAAGCTAAGAGAAACGAATTCCTCCGCCACCAAATGTAAGTACGTTTGAAGAGATCAACTTACGCGATCTGTTAGATATACTCTGTAAAACATTCGTCCATTCACGTTTGTCCTGGGACTGGACAAAACAAAGGCACTATTCTGTAACAGGATAGTCCTTGCATAACTCCGTCTTCAATATTTGATCGCAACGCTAATGTCCATACAGAGTGGTTTTCAGATAATGCATCTGATCCCGGTCTCTCCATATTGACGACGATAAAATGGTCAAAACTTCGATAGTTGGTGATTTAACTATCAAAGAAAAACAGGTGTGCAACCAACGATATTATTTCCAGATGGAAATTCTATCGATCAATCATCAATCCACATTTATCTCTTTTAAAAAAAAATCTTTAATTTATCCATTTCCCCATTTCTATATATTTGTAAATTCTTATTTTCTAAATTTAAAAAAATATACAACATCAATCGTTGGAAAACATTTCCATCTCTGTTTCACGTATCACCGACATTCCAGTATTCTTCCTCATCAACATTTCATTTTCTATGGTTAGAAAATATCTCAAATTATATTTGGAAAATGTTTTCAAAATGTATTCATTTAATTTAAAACAGATGTTAAATAAAACATCACTAGGCCAATTTAAACCATTACGCTCATTAACTAAATTCACTAAATCAATCTTCACTATCGAACCTTACCCATTCCTTAGCTAAAATCGAAGTCAATCAAGTTGGGGTATAATTACCTCTCAGACCTCAACTGAACAACCTTTCTAACCTTCAAATAAACAAAGTTCACCTTTAACAACTTCCTTACGAACTCTCGGATTCTATTTACGAATCTACTTCTTTACCAAATCATTTGATTATAACGATGGTGTTATAATCCCATGCTTTCGAAATAAAATAACACAAATAAAATTCTTATTACCTATTTTGAATAAATAAAAAATAACTAATTGAATTATAATATACATCTTGATTTAAAGACGGAAAGTAGACAGAACTTTCCCTAATTCGATATAATCGAATTCAACATATAATTCTCTTTTCGAATAATCTTTATTCGATAACTCCTTTTCGAATAAACTATATTCGATAACCATTTCTTCGAATAAATACATTCCGTAACTCTCTTCGAATGATTTACATTCGATTAACTTTCTACGAATGAATTCCATTCGATTAATCTCCTTTCGAATAAACTATATTCAATTAACTCCTTTAATGCTATTCGAATAAACTATTTCGAATAACTCCTTTGGAATAACTCATTTAGATTAACTTGATTTGATTAACTCATTTGATTAACTTACTTGATTAACTCAACTTATCTAACTCAACTTATCTAACTCAACCTATTTAACTCTTATCTAATAACTAATATTTGATTAATTTATATTCGAATAACTATGCCTGTTTAACTTTATTTCGAATGGCTAATATTCGATTTAACCCCACTCGTTTGACTCTAGATCGCAGCGATCACAATGGTTATGCCTGATTCCCTCAGGAAACATCCGATCGCCGTAGGCTATCTGCATCCCTGCGAATTACGCTAGCAGTCGTATGAAATGGCAACACATCCTAAATAACTATGTTTGACTAACTCTATCTCAAATAACTATAATCGATCACTTCTAATTGAATAACTAATATTCATAAATTACTAATTCGATTAACTCTATCTAATTTTCCCTAACTGATTAACTCTAAGTGATTAACTCCTTTGATTAATTCTACGTTTATTCAGTTTCAAATATTGATGTTAAAATCAATTTTTACTTCTCTATATAAGACCTGACTTTATATTCTATTTATCCAATGATAAATATTTCATCTGATTTATAAAACATCATTTATAAATTTATCTTCTCAATTTACTGGTCAGAATAGATTCTATTTAAAATCTTTTATTTAAATCCATAGCATGTTATACCTGTGTGCGAAGCACGGGTCTAAACCTTTCAATTGCAAAATTCTCCTTTAATGAAATTCTAGTCACTTTTTCAAGTATTTCCGTTTATAATCTATTTATTTACAAAATAAATTCCCTTTTTGACAATTCTATTTATTTTATAAAATATTTTCTATTTATAAAATCTATTGATTTTATAAGTGACTCCTTTGATAATCTAACTATTCCTTTTCTATTCATTTTACACAAATTTCCACTTTCTATTTTATTCACCTTCAAATAAATATCCCTTTCAATTCTATTTATAAATAGATTACAAATATTTCTTTCAATGCTATCTATTTGATTAACAAATAAATATTTCTTTTTAATCTATTTATTTTCTAAATAAATAGTTTTCTTTTTATAAAATCTTTGATTTTATAATATTTCTTTTTCAATATCACATTGGAAATTTCCTTTTTAACATTCCAGTATTCTTTATGGTACTTAGCATACCATACAACAATGATCAGCATCATTCAAACATACAAAATCAACAACAGATTTCATATCACATAATATAACACAATATATGAAAACAATAAAATAAATGTTGAGGAACCCAGTTGGGTCCCTCCGACCTATTTCCCTGCATCCACAGATGTTAAACAATAAAATTAACATCAGTTTCATTTCACTATGAAATATTCTGCTAAATAGAATCAATATTTGATTAACGATTTATATCTATATCATTATCTATATTTTCAATCAACTGACTAGCAGTTCAACCAAACAGCCAACACATAGCAAATAACCATTATTTATCAGTTATAACAATACGTTATAAAAATATAACTGAGAAGATTTAGTGAGTTTTACTCACATTGGACGGTTATCGTTAAATAACGAAATTGGTCAATGATTTGATTCAGGCGTTAAATTCCATCATAAATCCAAACGAGCTTCCATTCACTCTCAGTTAGTTCCACTGTGTAGTGCTCGTCCATACGATCCTAACGTAACTGACGGTTCGAATTTCTGATCACGTATGATAAAGTTATGATCGTTTTACTTAATACACTATTTATAATAGAATTAATTTAGATTTAAATCAATAACGGGCTTTACCAAAACCATTTGGCCCATCACCCTCCTTAAGGCCCATCCGCTCCCTATACAGCCTTCATCCTCCTGAAATTGAAACCGCAACCTGCTCTAGAGTTCCATTGCCATTTTCGGGTTCTTCAATCCAACCTTTCTCCATTTCTACTTCATGATAACTCAAGTAAAAATCATCAAATTCCATCACATCTAAATTGTAACAACCCGAAATTTTGAGCCAGTTTAAAAAAAATTATTTTGGAAATTTTGATGAATTTTGATTATTTAAAATGAATTATTTTAAATAATATCGACGAAAAATTTATTTTGAATAGAATTCGAACGTATATATTATATAGATCGTCGATAGAATATAAATAATTATTTATATATATAAAAGGAATTGAAAATGGCGCGGTAGTTCGATAATTCAATTTCAAACTTCAAATGAATGTACCGGGTACAAAATAAACCAGATTTTAGTGAAACCAAAAATAATGGAATCTAATTTTGACTATCTTTCCAACGAACCCGAAAAATCGAAATTTCATAGCGGGAATCAAAAGATATGTCCAGTTGAAAATTCTGAATAGTCGTTATGGAATTCAGGCCCTTAAAAATGGAGATTTTGCAAAAGACCTCGGATTTCGACGAAACCACTTTTGTTGGATCCGTGATGTCAAGTTATTGCTAGATGCCAATTTTCATAATTTTTCGAATCAATATGTGAGCGTGGCAAAGGAAAACGCGTTTGACCAGTTTTAGTTGATTTTAATCGACTGGAAAATGGCCATTTTTCCAACAGTCTCAGAATTTGACGAAACTAGTTTTGTTAGGACCGTATCGTCAATACGAAGCTAGAAAATATTTTTCTGGAATTTTTAGAGGTCGTATGTGGGCTCGGTAATTTGAAATATGCGTTCAAATTCAATATATAGAGTTATATTTTGATTTCAACGGAAACTGATCGAAATGATCAAATCAGCTTACGATACATATCCCATTGTGTTTGGAATGGGGGTAATTAGCTATAGGCGACAGGCGGTGGGTTTCGTTTCGTGTTCGAAATAAAAAATCAACTTTATATTGAAAATTTAATTAAATAAATTAATTATATTATATATATAACCCAGCCCCCCCCCCCCCCCGTTTGGCTCAATACCTAATTTCAAAAACTGCGCCACCCAAATCAATCGAACCCCGTCGCCCACCCGCTCTGACCCACCACAGATGGCACCGCGCCGCCCAAACGCCCCGCCTCTCTCTGATCCTCCTCCTACGCCCTCCTCTTCCCTGCTCATCCCCTCCTCCCGCGAGAATCTCGAGCCAGCGCGGGTCCAAACCGCAAACCCCCACGCCCTAGCTGCCGTTAGCCACCCGAGCCACCACGTCCGCGCCACCCCTCTGCACTCCAGCACCCTTCCCCTCCTCCTTCGTCGTCCCCCTCTTCTTTCTTCCCCCAAATAGCAAGTGAGTTTATTTTATTTATATTTACATTTATTTTTCAGTTTTGATGTAAATAATATTGTTTCCTTCTATGATTTTTAAGCTAGTAAAAATATAATTTTTAAGTTATTAAAGAACGGATTTTTATATATGTGAATGAAGCAAAAAAAAACGAATTTTTATGATATAGAAGGATTCGATTTTTATAATATAGGAAGGTTAAAAATATAATTTTTATAAAGTAGAGACAATAAAAATATAATCTTTATACAGAGAATGGCGGAAGTAAAAATTCGATTTTTATAAATTGAATAGCGAAGTAAAAATTCGATTTTTATATATTGAATAGCGAAGTAAATAATTCGATTTTTATATATTGAATAGCGAAGTAAATAATTAGATCCGACCGTCGGATTCTCCTAAAACCGGAACCGTTTGGTTTGTATCGAAAAGGTCTTTCTAAAGAATATTAGAAATTTGAAATCTAACGGTTGGATTTGGAATTATGTCCAAATCAAATTTGGAAAAGGTCGCTATAAGTGCAGTTCGATGGCCGTTGATGGAAATCGATTGTACGGGCCTTGATAAAATTATTAAAAATAGTAATAATTTGTGTAAAATCATAAGAAATGATTTGTGAAGAATTGGGATGAAAAACTCCATATTTGAAAAGATAAAAATAGATTTTATCAAATTGAACTAGTTTTGAACTAGAATAATAATTTATTTATTTTTAAAATAAATAAATTGAATTTGAAAGGGGTTTTAAAAGTAACCAGAATTTTCAATAATTGAATTAGAATGGATTTGAATCGAAATTGTCTTTGGAATATTTCGATGTTGGATTTTGTGATTATACAGATATTGTTACGGAAATTTGAAAATATTTATATCGTTATTTCCAATAGAATATTTGTTGGTCGTAGAATTTGATATTGAATAAAAGCCGGTATATTTTCTATTCAGAGCCTTGTATTTAATATCAGATGTCATTTGGGTTTGCCGTGAATGGTGTCTTCATTAACACTGTTCTTAAGCCCAGTGGAGAAAAAGATTAAATCTTTTTGTTTAGATTTAATAACGTGTACCAATTAAAGAATAATTAATTGGAATTGAATTGGTATTGATTTTTGGGTTTATCGTGAACAGTGTTTTAAATAACACTTGTTCTTTAACCCGACAATTAATGTAATGTGATTTTGGGTTTATAGTGAGCCGTGTTTTAAATGACATTGGTTCTTTAACCCAGTTAAAGACAGGATATTGATTTCTGTGAAGATTAAAACTAAGTGGATTTTTAATAAATCTTTAATTAGATTGAAAAGATCGAGAATGGAGTACCACCAGTTTTGCTCCAGGCGATAGTTAAATCTTTAATTAGATTTGAACGTGAAATGGTAATTGAATTTACCGACAACACCATGGTGTTAGATATGAAGTATAACCAGTTTTACTTCATGGGATAAATAGGTTGGGATTGGGAAATAAAATAAATAATTACTTCGGTGTGGTTCGTTAATCCCGACTAGTTTGAAGTGATATTCAAAAGGAAGATTAAAAAATAAATTTAAAAGAATTTATCTTTGATAAAATTAATGGGAACCTTTCCCAAAGTATAAGAATATTTGAATAAAAGAATATTCTGAATTGGATTGAGGCGTATGTTGTGTTTGTGTTGCACTTGTTTATTATATACGCGAGTTATTCGGAAAGACCGGGTTTATCCCATTCTGAATAACAGATACGACGATAAGTCGATGATGAAGACGGTGGTTGAAGACCGGAGGTCTTCACGTCGTTTGGATAATTACTGATGATCTTGATTGGGATGTACACCCAAGAAGATGGAAACAGTTAGTGATCGTCCAGACGTACTTGGAGATCGATGGATATGTGGGGTACTAGGTGCCTCCGGTTTTGTTCAGACCCAGAACGGACTTGTAAATGGACTGTGTGTCTGACATTGGATTTTAGTCTGCGTGATTGATTTCTACTAAATATATATCTGTTTGGCGGCGGAGAATTTAATCTCTTGCTTAACGCCCTTCTCTGAGGCATACGAGCTAAGGGGTTATATATTGATGGATACCAAACGCATGGAGTGAATTGCCTGTGTGGCATGCCTAAGTGGCAATGTGAGCAAGGCTTCTGTTGAAAAGCAGAGTTTTGTGGTTGACGATCAAAGCACGGCCTTTGTGGCATAGCTTTGTGTAGCGTTGATTCGCGAGCCTCACACCCCGGTGGTGAACCAAAAACGGGAGAGGACCTCAAGGAGGACATGTGTTTCTTTCTAGCTAGAAGTGGCGTCAGTGGTTTTACACACCCTGACGAGTTTGACTTATGTGGTTGTTGCTGTTGCGAGGCGCCTCGGTTATATCGGACGATCCGGGTCCGATGGAGTCATTCGTTGGCTCATTTACGCCCCATAGGGCGGGGAAACGCAGTGTTCTGGCATTTTAATCCACATCGGTGGACTGGCCCTGACGATCCAAGGGCCCACCTGAGTCTGGGTCCTGAGGCTCGGGCTAGACAGTCTCGAATCGGTTGAGGACTATCTTTTGCCTCGGTTCATAGATGGAAATCCAATTTCCAAATACGTGACATTTGTGCTTTATTTGTAGAGCCTAGTATGGCGACACAGTGGGATGGGGCGCTTATGCCGTCTATGATTGATACTTATGATTTGAAGTTGTTTTATACACTATGCACTTATAATAGTATCAAATGATTTGTTTTAAACGTATCAAGCATTCTTGGCTATTATAAGGTAAAAACCCTATCCTCCGACTTGCGTTGCATTGTGTGATGGGAACTGGGTCTTATAATAGCTTCATTGTTCTTTATTTAGCATTGCGCTGTTGTTATATGCACTGGTATTCTTGGGAGGAAACCCGTTCCGTGTTATACGGCGTGGTCCCTTGATTTACCTAACTTTAAAAATAAAGATTAATAACTGTTTTAGTTCTCATACCAGTACCATGACTGACCTGGAGTTTATTGTTTTAACCTAAACTCTGGGTGCCCCTATTTTGACACGGGCAGCTAGTAGTTTTGGTTTTGCAGATTTATATTCACAGGATCCTGGTTTACAGCTGGAACGATATCCGGAAAGCTTTGTATCCGTATATCTCCTTCAGTTGTGTATTGTATTATTTTCCGCTGCTATGTATTTAAATGTAATTTAAATCTCTGATATTTCTATGTAATATTCATTTATACTCTGTATATTCTTGTATCTGATGGAATTGTTGTAATAAACAATGAAATGTTCTTCCGTCTGCGTTCTATTTTGTCGTGTTCTCAAAACAACCAGGCGTTTCGAACGGTCTAGATCGGTTTAGCGACTGATTCGGATCGAGCGAAATTCCTTTTCGTTACAGCTCGTATCAGAGCTCTGGTTTACAGGGCTAGAGAACAAGAAACATTAGAACCATATGAAAGAATTCATCAGATATTGTATTAGTAATATCCAATTAGAATGACTCATTAGAGATGGGATCAGTAGTATCCTAGAACGAGTGTGAAGAGTGATGTTTTAAAATGAATGAAAACAATTTTTTTTTGAAAATTTAAATCGTTGTATACGTATTTGAATATTTATTTTATATTGAATTTGGACAATCCAATATATAAAGATTTTGCATATGCGCCTTGCAAACGTATATTCGAAGTTTTAATATACCGGATAGATATAGGATCACACTCTAGTCGCCCGGAGATGATGTTGATAATGACCATGGCATCATCAATATTTATGTTCGTGTTTCGAAAGTGGGATTTCTATATATATTCCAATTGACTGGTGTGAGAACCAAAATTAGATAAGGCTTATTGTTGTGATTTGGCATCAGAAATGTGATTTTTGACTATGTATCAAAGTTATGAATTTGAAAAGCTAATCAACTAATTTATTGATGGTTGTTTTGTTTGATTACTGTTTTGATTAATTGAATTTTGAACCATTACGCCTAATAGAATCAAATAGTGAATTGTATTGAAATTTGGTCGCATTTGCTTGCATATACATGTACTTACAATGAACAGGTCTTAGCAAAGAGGCTAGAGCAGAAGAATAAAATTGTTTGCCCGACAAATAGGTACATGTTTACCATAATTTACTGTTTTGTTTGGGTGATGATGATTTTTTGAGCCGATTGGCTAGCCACTTGGCTTTTTCTTTTTCTTTTTGAGATCAGAGGGCCTGTATGGCAATTTTGGGATTTTCCCGTGCTCTCGGTGCAGGGGAGGTTATGGCGAAATTTTTCAAAAATTTAGGGTGTTGGCCAAATTTTTGAAAAATTTAAAAAGTTCTTAGAAACTGAAAAGTTGAAGAACTTAAGCCGTAATGAAAATAGAGAAAGTTGAGTTGATTGTTAAACAACTTTCGGCTTCGTTCCTTTTCGGGGACGAAAAGTTTTAAGTGGGGGAGATTGTAACAACCCGAAATTCTGAGCCAGTTTAAAATTTTTTATTTTGGAAATTTTGATGAATTTTGATTATTTAAAATAAATTATTTTAAATAATATCGACGAAAAAAATATTTTGAATAGAATTCGAATGTATATATTATATAGATCGTCGTTAGAATATAAATAATTATTTATATACATAAAAGGAATTGAAAATGGCGCGGTAGTTCGATAATTCGATTTCAAACTTCAAATGAATGTACCGGGTGCAAAATAAATCGGATTTTAGTGAAACCAAAAATATCTAAATCTATTTGAAAATATCTTTCCAAGAATCTGAAAAATCGAAATTTCATAGCGGGAATCAAAAGATATGTCCAGTTGAAAATTCTGAATAGTCGCTATGGATTTCAGGCCCTTAAAAATGGAGATTTTGCAAAAGACCTCGGATTTTGACGAAACCACTTTTGTTGGATCCGTGATGTCAAGTTATTGCTAGATGCCAATTTTCATAATTTTTTGAATCAATATGTGAGCGTGGCAAAAGAAAACGCGTTTGACCAGTTTTAGTTGATTTTAATCGACTGGAAAATGGCCATTTTTCCAACAGTCTCAGAATTTGACGAAACTAGTTTTGTTAGGACCGTATCGTCAATACGAAGCTAGAAAATATTTTTTTTTGGGATTTTTAGAGGTCGTATGTGGTCTCGGTAATTTGAAATACGCGTTCAAATTCAATATATAGAATTATATTTTGATTTCAATGGAAACTGATCGAAACGATCGAATCAGCTTACGATACATATCCCATTGTGTTCTGAATGGGGATAACTAGCTATGGGCGACAGGCGGTGGGTTTCGTTTCGTGTTCGAAATAAAAAGTCAACTTTATATTGAAAATTTAATTAAGTTAATTAATTATATTATATATATAACCCAGCCCCCCCCCCCCCCCCCGTTTGCCTCAATACCTAATTTCAAAAACTGCGCCCCCCCCCAAATAAATCGAACCCCGTCGCCCACCCGCTCTGACCCGCCACCGATGGCGCCGCGCCGCCCAGACGCCCCGCCTCCCTCTGATCCTCCTCCTACGCCCTCCTCTTCCCTGCTTATCCCCTCCTTCCACGAGAATCTCGAGCCAGCGCGGGTCTAAACCGCAAGCCCCCACGCCCTAGCCACCGTTAGCCACCCCGAGCCACCACGTCCGCGCCACCCCTCTACACTCCAGCACCCTTTCCCTCCTCCTTCGCCGTCCCCCTCTTCTTTCTTCCCCAAAACAGCAAGTGAGTTTATTTTATTTATATTTACATTTATTTTTCAGTTTTGATGTAAATAATATTGTTTCCTTCTATGATTTTTAAGCTAGTAAAAATATAATTTTTAAGTTATTAAAGAACGGATTTTTATATAGGTGAATGAAGCAAAATGAACGAATTTTTATGATATAGAAATATTCGATTTTTATGATATAGAAAGATTCGATTTTTATAATATAGGAAGGTTAAAAATATAATTTTTATAAAGTAGAGACAATAAAAATATAATCTTTATATAGAGAATGGCGGAAGTAAAAATTCAATTTTTATATATTGAATAGCGAAGTAAAAATTCGATTTTTATATATTAATAGCGAAGTAAAAATTCGATTTTTATATATTGAATAGCGAAGTAAAAATTCGATTTTTATTTATTGAACAGCGAAGTAAAAATTCGATTTTTATATATATGTTGAAATAAAAATGGGATTTTTATAGCAATGAAATAAAAATGCGATCTTTATATATGAAGTCGAAATATAAAAATATAATTTTCATATAGAATGAAAAAGAAATAAAAATATGATTTTTATTGATTAGGATGAAGTGATAAAAAGATAATTTTTATTATAAACAGCGGGAAAAGAACTACAGTGGAATTTCAAAGGAATCCAGACGATTCAGCAGTGCAACAGCAAAGCTCGGCAGAGTGGAACCCTCTGTGAGAACTTCTCACCTTCTTATTTTGTTTTTCTAGTTAAATATATACTAGGATGCAGACGGTGTTTAGTAGCACCCGACACTCGTCGTCCACAGACCATGGACGGCTTATATGCTTGTTTGTTTGATTTTGATGTGTAGTTGATTGTGTGATGTGATGTGAAATGAAATAAAATATTTATATAGATGAAATAAAATATTTTATACTGGAAAATACTTTATAGTTAAAAATAGAATTTTTAACGTGTATATGAAATGAAATAAAAATAAACAGATCGGACGATTTGTTTATATACACACATTTGGCTGATATGGATTAGGACGATAAATTTTACACATCGCCCAACTGCACAAATAAAATCTGTGTTTGATTGTTTGAAACCCCATACGGGTATTGGGATGATATTTGACGTACACTAATCCCGATTGTTTAGTTGTATGTCGATCGATGGATTGACAGACTGTTATAAGCATTGAATATTTATATTTTATGCTTATACAGTGTAGAATGCACTTTGGATGATGGTTGATTATTCATCGTTGTTATTGTATACATGTGTTGTAGAAAATCCATATAATTAACATTATATGGTAATTGATTGGGCCTCATTCCAGTTTTGAAAAAGAAATATTTGAAATAGAATATTTGAAAATAGAAATATATAAAGCCGTGTTGATTAGATTGACGCCATTTTGACGTGAACGATATTTAAATCGATTTTATTCATTTTATAATGAATATCGAAAGTGATTTCAAAATCTGGTATTTTGAAATGAATTGAAATTCGAATTAAATAGAAATGAATTCGAATTAAATTGAAATGAATTGAAATTCGAATTAAATTGAAATGAATTGAAATTTGAATTAAATTGAAATTGAATTGAATAGAAAACGAACTGAAATTGAATTAAAAATCGATTTGAATTGAAATCAATTTGAAATGAATTTAAATCGAATTTATAAGGAACAATTCAATTTTGATTTGAATTTGAAAAAGAAGTTGAAATCGTTTTGAAAACGAATTCAAAACGATTTATATAATACGTTTTAAAAGGAAATCGACGAAGTATATATTATATATATTATATATATAATATAAATGGCCTGAATAGAGCGCGCCGCACCGCGGCAGTTCGCGAATTTCAACCATTGACTTTGAACGGATATTGCAGGAGATCCGACCGCCGGATTTTCCTAAAACCGGAACCGTTTGGTTCGTATCAAAAAGAGCTTTCTAACAAATATTAGAAATTTGAAATCTAATGGTTGGATTTGGAATTATGTCCAAATCAAATTTGGAAAAGGTCGCTGTAAGTGCTGTTCGATGGCCGTTGATGGGAATCGACTACGGGCCTTGATAAAATTATTAAAAATAGTAATAATTTGTGTAAAATCATAAGAAATGGTTTGTGAAGAATTGGGATGAAAAACTCCATATTTGAAAAGATAAAAATAGATTTTTATCGAATTGAACTAGTTTTGAACTAGAATAATAATTTATTTATTTTTAAAATAAATAAATTGAATTTGAAAGGGGTTTTAAAAGTAACCAGAATTTTCAATAATTGAATTAGAATGGATTTGAATCGAAATTGTCTTTGGAATATTTTGATGTTGGATTTCGTGATTATACAGATATTGTTGTGGAAATTTGAAAGATATTTATATCGTTATTTCCAATAGAATATTTGTTGGTCGTAGAATTTGATATTGAATAAAAGCCGATATATTTTCTATTCAGAGCCTTGTATTTAATATCAAATGTGATTTGGGTTTGCCGTGAATGGTGTCTTAATTAACACTGTTCTTAAGCCCAGTGGAGAAAAAGATTAAATCTTTTTGTTTAGATTTAATGATGTGTACCAATTAAAGAATAATTAATTGGAATTGAATTGGTATTGATTTTTGGGTTTATCATGAACAGTGTTTTAAATAACACTTGTTCTTTAACCCGACAATTAATGTAATGTGATTTTGGGTTTATAGTGAGCCGTGTTTTAAATGACATTGGTTCTTTAACCCAGTAAAAGACAGGATATTGATTTCTATGAAGATTAAAACTAAGTGGAGTTTTAATGAATCTTTAATTAGATTGAAAAGATCGAGAATGGAGTATCACCAGTTTTGCTCTAGGCGATAGTTAAATCTTTAATTAGATTTGAACGTGAAATGGTAATTGAATTTACCGACAACACCGTGGTGTTAGATATGAAGTACAACCAGTTTTACTTCATGGGATAAATAGGTTGGGATTGAGAAATAAAATAAATAATTACTTCGGTGTGGTTCGTTAATCCCGACTAGTTTGAAGTGATATTCAAAAGGAAGATTAAAGAATAAATTTAAAAGAATTTATCTTTGATAAAATTAATGGGAACCTTTCCCAAAGTATAAGAATATTTGAATAAAAGAATATTCTGAATTGGATTGAGGCGTATGTTGTGTTTGTGTAACACTTGTTTATTATATACGCGAGTTATTCGGAAAGACCGGGTTTATCCCATTCTGAATAACTGATACGACGATAAGTCGAAGATGAAGACAGTGGTTGAAGACCGGAGGTCTTCACGTCGTTTGGATAATTACTGATGATCTTGATTGGGATGTACACCCAAGAAGATGGAAACAGTTAGTGATCGTCCAGACGTACTTGGAGATCGATGGATATGCGGGGTACTAGGTGCCTCCGGTTTCGTTCAGACCCAGAACGGACTTGTAAATGGACTATGCGGCTAACATTGGATTTTAGTCTGTGTGATTGATTTCTATTAAATATATATCTGATTGGCGGCGGAGAATTTATTCTCTTGCTTAACGCCCTTCTCTGAGGCGTACGAGCTCAGGGGTTATATATTGATGGATACCAAACGCATGGAGTGAATTTCCTGTGTGGCATTCCTAAGTGGCAATGTGAGCAAGGCTTTTGTTGAAAAGCAGAGTTTTGTGGTTGACGATCAAAGCACGGCCTTTGTGGCGTAGCTTTGTGTAGCGTTGATTCGCGAGCCTCACACCCCGGTGGTGAACCAAAAACGGGAGAGGACCTCAGGGAGGACATGCGTTTCTTTCTAGCAAGAAGTGGCGTCAGTGGTTTTACACGCCCTGACGAGTTTGACTTATGTGGTTGTTGGTGTTGCGAGGCGCCTCGGTTATATCGGACGATCCGGGTCTGATGGAGTCATTCGTTGGCTCATTTACGCCCCATAGGGCGGGGAAACGCAGTGTTCAGGCATTTTAATCCACATCGGTGGACCGGCACTGACGATCCAAGGGCCCACCTGAGTCTGAGTCCTGAGGCTCGGGCTAGATAGTCTCGAATCGGTTGAGGACTATCTTTTGCCTCGGTTCATAGATGGAAATCCAATTTCCAAATACGTGACATTTGCAGTTTTATTTGTAGAGCCTAGTATGGTGACATAGTGGGATGGGGCGCTTATGCCATCTATGATTGATACTTATGATTTGAAGTTGTTTTATACACTATGCACTTATAATAGTATCAAATGATTTGTTTTAAACGTATCAAGCATTCTTGGCTATTATAAGGTAAAAACCCTATCCTACGGCTTGCGTTGCATTGTGTGATGGGAACTGGGTCTTATAATAGCTTCATTGTTCTTTATTTAGCATTGCGTTGTTGTTATATGCACTGGTATTCTTGGGAGGAAACCTTTCCGTGTTATACGGCATGGTCCTTTGATTTACCTAACTTTAAAAATAAAGATTAATAACTGTTTTAGTTCTCACACCAGTCCCATGACTGACCTGGAGTTTATTATTTTAACCTAAACTCTGGGTGCCCCTATTTTGACATGGGCAGCTAGTAGTTTTGGTTTTGTAGATTTATATTCACAGGATCCTGGTTTACAGCTGGAACGATATCCGGAAAGCTTTGTATCCGTATATCTCCTTCAGTTGTGCATTATATTATTTTCCGCTGCTATGTATTTAAATGTAATTTAAATCTCTGATATTTCTGTGTAATATTCATTTATACTCTGTATATTCTTGTATCTGATGGAATTGTTGTAATAAACAATGAAATGTTCTTCCGTCTGCATTCTATTTTGTCGTTTTCTCAAAACAATCAGGCATTTCGAACGGTCTAGATCTGTTTAGCGACTGATTCGGATCGAGCGAAATTCCTTTTCGTTACATAAATCTCCACAAACTCATTCCACAATCACCCACCTCGGTCTCAGGAAGCGAATTCCGTTCGAACAGCTCGTACTCGGTTTCCGGAGAAAAACATCGACCTTTGTTTTCTTCAGAAATCGCCAGAAAATCAAAATCGATGCTAAAAGAAATCATAAACTTAAATACCATCTCTAAAACCCAAATCAAGGCTTGTATCTCCACCGATTTCAAACCCTACCCATCGTTGGAAATTTTCGAGGCTCCCAAGATTCGATCGCAACAACTAATACCTATATAGGTGGAAAGCTCTTTCTTTGCTGAGCTCAACGAGATGCATTTTATAATTTATAGAGTGGTGTGGGATTTTTTTTGGATTTTTGAAGGTCAAAAAATTTTACTGAAGGAAGAATTTGTGCGGCGGTTTTGCTATTGACCGCAGAGGAAATAGCCTAGGGTTATGGAGATGGTTTAGGATATTTATAGATAGGTTTTATAATTTTTTTTATTTGATTATTTTATTAAATTATAAGCAAACGCTGTTTTTCTGTTTCCTCTAAAATTCCTGTGATCACATACGATACCCAAAAATCACGAAATTGGACATGCAGCTACAGTTCGACATTGTGGACCCAACGAAACTGGTTTCGTTGAATTCCAACCTCGTATACTCACACATCATGTTTTTAACCGTTAAACTACTGACTGTTTTTCACATTAAAAATCCGTACGACCACATACTGACTTCAAAAATCACGAAAATTGAAATCTAGCAATAATTTAATAGTGCGGATCCAACTAAATTAGTTTCATCGAATTCTGAGGTCGTTTGAAAAACTGGCCATTTTTAAAGCTCTAAATAGCCCTTTTAAATATATAAATATATTTAAAAACGTTTAAAATTTATATTTAAAAATAAATCTTGTCGTATATCTTCACAATAGAATATCGTACTGCTATACTGGGATTTATAACTTGGTATTTCAAATCCAGTGTTACATCGATATTCAATTTATATTCAAAAATCCATTTTAAAATATAAATAAATCGGTATAAATTATAAAGGAATTCCATAGCGACTTTTTCTAAAATTTGATTGGGACATAAATAAAAAATCTACACAATGAAATCCCAATTTTTCTCTTCCATTAGAAAGATATACTTCACTAGCTCCTAGTGTTTCTTATTTCACAGAAATCCGAATTAAAACGAATCATGTACATTCAGTTGAAGTTCAAATCGGCAAATAGCGAACAGCCGCGCCATTTCGAGCTCGATTATAATTATATTATAATTATACGTTCAAACTACCGTTCAAATAATATATTCGTTATTCTAATTCAATTCTAAACTGAATTAAATACCATAGTTGATCCAATTCACACCATTTTGTGAATTCCACTATTTCTGACTATTTCAAAAATAAAATACATTATTATATTATTTAATTTAATTAAATATTCATTATTATTCTGGTCAGTTTAAATAACCAAACGATTATTTAAATAATTAAATAAATTATTTATATCGCTGAAAAATGCGGGTCGTTACATTAAATGGGTATGGAATGAAGAGAATGAAGATTATAATTTGTGTGCCCTACAAAAGATACATTATTAAATTTCATATGAGAATTTATGAGCCTATTGGGCAATCCTCTTGGCTTTTTTATTTTCTTTTTGAATGGAAAGGGCCTAGAAAGGTGATTTGTAGTTGTGCCGAGTGAGCCATATAAGGAGATGCTAGCGAAATTCAGAAAATTTAAGAAGCTAGAATATTTTTAAGAAAATAGGATAACTAGAAATCAATATATCGATATATATGAAATTCAATAAGGAAACAAACTTAAAATAGAATATTATAAAAAAAGGAAATCTATGAATTAAATCTAGTAAAAATAGAAAGAGAAACGTATACACGTTTTAAAAATGAATAAATTGGTTTTTATGGCATTGATTATTCGAGGTAAGTAGTCTTGTCTGTTTTGAAGTTAAGGATGTTTTCAGTCAAGGTCTGAGAGGTAATTATTCCCCAACTTGATTGATTTCATTATTAACCGATAATAGAGAGATTTCGTCTCGCAGATCAAATGTTTAAATAAAGTTTAGTTGAATGAAATATTTTGGGTTGTATAACGATGTTTTACACAACACTTGTTTTAACCCAAGTAATTGGAATTTTGGAAATATAATAATTAATATTTCCCAAAAAGTTGAAATAAATGGTCATGAAAGGGAAAAGTAACTGGAAATGAATTCCAATCATAAATCGAAGAAATTTTCTAAATATAGAAAATAAAAGAAGATGGGGTATGGAATGTTTTTCCAGATATCGAACGCTTTGGAAATATTGGGTAGAGGTATTGGAAAGAATTCGGGAAATGATTTAATAAATGGAATATCAGACAGGGCTAGTGATTATTTGATGTTGAGTCAATAATATTTCTAGTTGTAAATTTGGATGGATGTTTGTTTTTCTTCGAAAGTTAAATAACCGAATATCGAAGTTTTTGACCGTCGTTGTCAATACGGAGAGACTGATTGGATTTATTATCCGAAAACCACTCCGTATAGGCTTAAGCGTTGCGAATAAAATATGTTAAGACAACTGAAGACGAAGTAAAGTGTAAGAATATTTTGTTGATACTAGGTAGAAATTGCCTAAGATGGATTAATGGAATAGTGTCTTTGGTTTGCCTAGTCCCAAGACAACTTGTATGGACAAATGTCTGACAGGGTAAGTGTAACACCACGTAAATTTATTAACATTAAAGAGGATAAACTAAATAATAATTAATTTAATATTCATAATTAAGGGAAATGGACTACGCCATTGCGTCCGTCTTGAAATTCTAGTCAAGATAAACATTTGGTTTGCATAAAACGGACACCGTATGAAGAAGTTATGAGGGTTTTAATTTTGTTTACGTTTTGAAGAAACATATATGTACATATGAGTCGTAACCTTATCCCGAAGCATTCAAAAATCAAAATTTCGTTTGGTGGCAAATTTCCCGCTCTAGGGGGTCGACCCCCTACAGGGGTGTTGACACCCCTATGGCTGACGTGGCAGTCGGTTTCAGGTGGGTGGCGACTATAAATACATGGTAATTTCTCCTGTTTTCTTCATTGAGAATCCATGGGGGCTAAACTCTGTCGATGTCCGAAAAAACTAGAACCGTTATCTTCTACAACTATCAACTTAAGCAAATCAGTTAGAGATTCAAGATCCATTCCTTCTCTATTTTCTAAACCAAACTCTATGAGTTCCTAGTTGCTTTTATATTTAAATACTTAAAAGTAAACGTGATATGACTATAGTTTGGATTTGTTCATGTGCTTATGTTATACTAGATCCATTGTAAATTGAGAATATATGCCATTCTAAGTTGGTTTTAACTTAGATCTAAATCTCTATCTTGTCAGATCTATTGTAACTTTTGTGGAATTCTATGATGTGGATCTTGACCTTATTTTTGTTAGTTCTATTTTTAGCTATTGGATCTAAATCTCTATCTTATTGGATCTATTATAACTTCTATGACATGCTATGATGTGGATCCTGATTTTATTCGTGTTAGATCTATTTTTCTACTATTGGATCTGAATTATGTGGACATCTAAACTATTAATCAGATTTAGTTTATCACCTTATGCCTATTATATTAGATCTAAACTAGTCGGATATCTAAATTGTTAATTTAGATCTTATTATGCTTATTATCACACCATAGTTATGTTAGAATTAGTTAATTGCCATAAGTTCATCAGATTTATGCTTATATGTCCACTTTATCACCATACTAGTTTATGTTTATGCCAACGCAATCACCTTTGTCATATACCCATCACTTTTTCCTTTTTATTGTTTATGACTAGGCTACTTTCTAGCCTAGATGCCGCTAAATATATGTGAATGCGTTGGTTATGGAACGGGGGAAAAAGGTTAGAATTGGCATAATTTAAATAATGTTTATACGAATTGGATATATAATTCAAATTGGGGAAGTGGGGACATAATCACCTATAAAGACATAAGTAAGAATTGGATAAGAATGTAATGTCTAATAATTACAATTAGAAACTGTAATTGCACTTATGACACGAGGTTAGGTAGCATTTGTGTTGGAAGTCCGCCCGGACCCAACCGGCTACCCAGCAACCACTAATGTTGAACCTAATGTAAGAGGTCTAAGTGTGCAAATACGAATTGGGCTAAGACACGAGGTTAGACCCAACTTGTGGAATAAGACCGCATGGTCCCGAGCGGCATATCCATTATCCATAAGTTGTAGGCCTAATGTGGGAGGTCTACTAGCCCATTATAAATCATAAATGGACATGGTAATAATTTGGACTACTTAATCTAATCTAATCCATAAGGAATTGTATGAATATGAACTAAGGTTAGGGTTAAGTAAAATTGGTTGGACAGTGGGTGGGTTAAGTAAATCTGAGGGGGTGGGTAATATTTACATATAGGCCCACAAACTTAACCTAATAAGGTTATGTAATTAAAGACACATAGTGGTATACATAACCGGTGGAAATAATAAAGTTATGTAATTAAAGACACCTTTTAGGGTAAGCATAACTTGTAGAAATGATAGGGTTATAATTAAAGACACCTAGTGGTATACATAGCCAAAGAAAACCTAGTGGGGGATACAAGACAAAGGGGAGAGCTTGTATCATATTGTGTGGGACCCGTTTCATCCAGTAACCCGAAGTGGGTATCAAAACATGTACTCCGTACTAGGTTGGAGAAGGGGCACGCTTACTGGACTGATTACAAGTGATCCAAACGTGAAGGATGGTGTAGGCGGCGCAAACCGACCAGGCCATGTGCGTGCATGAGCCGAGCAGAAGGGGATAAGACGACCGTGACACCTGTAAATATGGGGCTGTGTATGTCAGCGGAGGGTTGCCACTTTAGGACGTGATACATCCTACGGTAGGGCCGGCACAGAGTATCTACGCGGATTAGGGAGCCGGTCGATTAGGGTAGTAGTTAGGGTACATTTGGACGTATGCCTAAGTCTACCACCTTATAGTGGAAGGAATCATTTCATTCTGGATATACTAGTAATAGTGCAGTGTAATCATTAGAAGCATATACACCTTATTCTGTCCACTTTGTCATACCTGTCTTTTATGTAGTAATCTCTCTTATCCACTTTATATGCTTGTCATGCTGCTTTTATTTATTTACTTGCTAAAAGTAACTAGACTTGCTAGACTTTATGTCTGACCCTTTTTGTTTCTCCTTCTTTCTTCCGTTCCCCCTCCCCCCTCCCCAGGTTCTCAGGGAGGAAACACTCAGGCTTGACCGTGATTCTGCTTACTTTTGCTGGAGTTGCTGATATGTATCGCTCAAGATCCTATCCTTTTTGCTATGGCTATATTTTGTTTTTGGGGAATTTTATTTCTTTTATGTACTCTGATATTTTTGAAGTATAATACAGTAGCTTTTATGTTGTAATGGGCTTTTGTGTTTCAGACATGGGATGTTTTTGACCATGGTATCTAATGATAAATAAAGTTTTTTTTCTGCTATTATTATATATGTCTGTCTTGTAATATTTCCGTTTTGTTTACTATAACGCTTCATGAAACTTAACGCATTACCTTTGTGAGTGACATTAACGGACGTGGGGTGTCACACTTGGTATCAGAGTTGAAGGTTACTAGATTAGATAAAAGTTTTTGAAAACTATTTTCAAAAAGGTTTTAAAAGAAAGCATTTTCAAAAAGAAAAGTCTATTTTGAAAAACATACCCTAAAAAGCCATAAGTAATACCTTTCGATCCCTTGTCTGAATCTCTTTCCTTTTCTTTTTCAGCATGTCTGGGGAACCCAACATTCCAGAGGGCGTTACGATACCAGGATAGTTCCGTGGGTATCTGGAGGCCACGGCGCCTTCCTCCCCCAGCTGCACAAGTTGTTCCTCCTCCTCGTGCGTACAACTTCTCAAAGATCTACAAATATTTCCTTGCTATGGGAGGGAAGTCGTTCCATGGAACCGAGACATTTGTAGAAGCTAGGAACTTGCTCAAGGAGATCGAGGACATGTTCGTAGTCTTTGAAATGGAGGATCAAATAAAGATTCAGTTAGCTGCTTGGCTACTAAAGGATGAAGCTTCATTTTGGTGGGAGGTAAACCAAGCAGGCCATCCGATGTAAACTTCGGATGACTTTAGACAGAGGTTTGAGATGAAATTCCTTTACCTAGCTGATAAGAGCATGCAGATGGAGAGGTTCTTAGCACTCAAACAAGGGAACTTGACGGTTAAAGAGTATGTGAACAAGTTTAACCAACTGGCAAGATTTGGACTAGAACTGGTAGACACGTCGCATAAGAAGGCTTTGCGGTTTGGTAAAAGGTTGAATGAACCCCTTCATCGGTTAGCCATATCCCACATCCCAATGGGAGCCACCTTTGAAAGACTTGTCGATATGGCCTTAATGTATGAGGCAGAGAAAGGGGAAAAGAAGGAGGTTAGAGCTGAGGAAACAACACAAAACAAGAAGACATGGCCAAGAAGGGATGACAATAACAACAACAACAATAGAAGAAAGGAGGAAAGAGTGACAAAGGTAAGGAGAAAAGGAAGTGTCACAGTTGTGGGAAAGAGGGTCACTTGATTAAACACTGTAAAATAATGAAGAACACTTGCTTTAATTGTGGGGAGGTCGGACACTTTGCTAGGAAGTACCCTAAGAAACATGGATCATAGGGACAAGGTCAAAGGGCAGGAACTTCTAGAGGGCAGGTGCATGCTCTCGCGATTAGTGCTTCTGATAGTGGTAGAAAATTTATATGGAAGGTTTAATTTCTCTTTCAAACCATCCTATTAGAACACTTACTGATTCTGGTGCTTCACATTCATTTATATCTAGTTCTGTGGAAAGTAAAAACTGACTGAAGATTGGTTGAGTTGAATGGCTTCCTGAGTATCGATCTGATGTTGGTTTCAACCTTCGGGGTTGATACTTAGGAAGTTGTTCTCTTACTAGTTTACGATTAGGGACCGATGAATGTGGAAGAATAGTTATTTGTGAATATATGGAAATGTTTTCCGATGTAAAGTGACATTTTCTGGAATATGGAAAATAAATAGTTATGATAGATGAAAATATTTTTCCTATAATCACGAGAGGTTAAATGGTTTGGAAAAATATTTGGGTAAAGATATTGAAGATAAATTAGGAAATGATAAATATAATTAATGAAATATTAATTAAGGGCCCTAGTGATTGTTTGATGCTTTGAATAAATGTATGGTTTTTTTTTCGATAGTTAAATAATTTACTATCGAAGTATTGAACATTATCGTTGTCAATATGGGGAGACTAGTTGGATTATTATCCGATAACCACTCCGTATTGGTAGTAGCATTGCAAATCAGATTATATGAAGACAATCTAAACAGAGTAATGTGGAAGGTTTTTTTCCTATTAATCCTAGGTAGAAATTGCCTAAGATGGATTAATGGAAATTATGCCTTCGGTTTTGTTCAGTCGTAGAACAAACTTGTATGGACGAATATCTGACAGAGTATTTCCAATGATCGCATAAGTTGGTCTGTACAAATATACAATTGGTGGCGGAGAATTTATTCTCTTAGCATAATATCCAGAGTAGATTTGTGCAAATTGATTTATGATTGATGGATCTGACAATGTGACATTCTAAGTGATTGTACAGTAAATGAAAGGTAAGTAAACATAGCCTCAAGTCTCAACAACCGGGAAATGACATAAATTGGGAAGGCAGCATGGCTAAGTGGGTAGCTCCTAATTAGGGTGTATTATCACCTATCTAGAGAAAATTCATTTCCTTCTTTAATCTATCGATGTTGTCCCTTTCGGGAAAATGGTTGTTGAACCCAACCATTGAAGATATACATTTGATACACTCAGGTGAAATGAGTGGTCAGCCATGTGTGGTTGGGTTACAAGATGTTCTTGTTGAACCCAGTGTATTTCCCTTCAGAGATACATTATCGGAAGGTGGTTCCATACCTTGTCATAGTTGGAAATCCATTACCCAATAAGCTCCCGCGGTTTTGATTGTATACTATGTTTATGGAGTGTGAGATGCAAACGTTCCACTATATTGCTATTTACTTGTTTTAGACACTATTACAATATCAGGATACTACTGATTTTAAAGAATGTTTTGGGCTATAGTAAGGTAAAAACCATCCGTGTTTATGTGTAGATCGGTCTTACAATTATCCTTTCTTTTAAAAGAATTTTTAAAGGTTAAACCAAGTGGTTGAAGTTTACTCACACCAATCCTTGTTGCTTGTTATGTGCTTGGTACGCATGATAGGGGGATCTTGCTTCGCCTTAGGTGGCGAACGGGAGACTCTTACTGCTACACGTCCCGAAAATGTGGGTTGGTTTCGTGTCGAGAGCCTGGCCGTAAAACAAGGTGTCGGGTACCAATGTAAGCCACGGTGGGAGATTAGCCAACTATCTTAGGGGATGTAGGGATTGTTGAAAAGCCTACTGGAATTCGCCGGATCATCACAGTGGTATCGGAGCTTAGGTTGAGCAAACACCTAGGCTTTGGTGGGGGTTTACTAATTAAAGATAGGGTCAGTGGTACACTAGAATGAGTTGAGTGTATATATACGAGAGCGCATGTTTGTTAATTGATATAAAATGTTTTATATTATGTTGGCTAGTCTGTTGAGTGGCTTATGAATTCTGATCTAATCGTGGGACGCCACCACGTCGATAAGACTTTATAGATACTTGAACAGAAGGTTAGACATAGTATAGTTTTAAAGTGGGTGAATTAAATAATTTTACCTAAAATTCTATTTTTATATAAAGAGAATAATTTATTAAAATTATTATATTATGTGGATGTTTGGTTATTATTATAATCAGATGAGATCATAAAATTGGAAAGGTTATCTATAACCAAATATAACTTGTATATGAATGAAATATACAAATGAGATGAACTAAAATTGAATTCAAACATGAATTCATAATTCATCCTAGGAAGTTGAAAAATATTTTTTCCGAAGTATATTGAAATAGTATAACTTGTTTTTGAAAGGATTTTTGAATGAAAACCATTTTTGAATGGAATTTGAAAGTGATAAAGCATTGAACTCACTTCATTTCTTGGAAAACAATTCTGACGATGACTGCAACATCATCAGTGTTCATTTTCGAGTTTCTAAGTGATGGATTGCTACCTTAGAAAAGTTTTTGATGGAAATTTGTTTGAAAGAAAACCAGTTGGTTTGAAAATTCAAATGTTTTGAATTTGAGATGGAAATAAATATATGTATATATATTTATATATGATTTCAAAAGGATTTGAAATGAAAACCTGAGAACTTGAATTCTAAAATTTAAATTTAACTTAAGCAATTTAAATAGATCAAAGTAAATTTGATTTGAATCAATTTGAATGCATGTAAATGGAAACCAAAAGTTTTGTTGGAATTAAATTTGTAGAAATATTAAGATTTGAGTTTCAACATAAGTGGGATTTTGAAAAGTAAATGGCTTGAAGCATTTTTCCTACTGTGTAATTTCGGGAACGAAATTCTTTTAAGAGGGAAGAATGTAAAGACCCAGATTTTTGTCAATTAATTTTAAACATTTTATATTATTTTAATTGTTGATTGATAATATAAATGGATTTTTATATTGAGTTGTCGATTTAATAATCGATTACGATTTAATTTCGAGTGTATTGAGTTATCGTAATACGAGAATCCGAAATAATTGAATTCCAAATTTAAAACCGAGTCAAAATGATTTTGAAAATTAATATAAATTCTACTTGAATAGAAACGATGATAATAATAATTTATTATCGAGAAATTGATCGTTTCTAAATTTAAATTTTATTCTATCAATTTAATATGATTATTTTATATATACGTTTGAAATAAATCTCAAAAACTATTTCGTTGAATTTAGAATAGCGTTATAACATTTAAACGTCGGTCGTTATGTTAAAATAGTGGTTCGTGAGTCTCTTGTTGTGAATCCGGAGATATTTTTAGTGGATAAGCTTTCAGTCAAACTGATGTCATTTTAAATAAACTAAAAATCTCTTTATTTCAAATCATCAAATCGCATTTAAAACTATGTACTTAACCTACCTTAACCTCTCTCCTAAAAACGTACCTTGCGCATACCAAATTCCTTAATGCTGGAATATTTGTCTTTATAAAACCGCGATGACCCTTCTTTCATGCCCTTTTACAACTCATTCCTCCCAGATAATGGAATAAAATGTCATTCCCTTCTTCTTTTTATAAACAAAATTTGGAATCTGTACCTCTCTTGTTTCTTATTCCTAGTTATTTAAAGCCGTAATCGAACGAAGGTAAAATGAGGGAATCCAAATTCGAACACAATTCAGTAAATCCATTTGGATTTCATGAAGCTTAATTGTGTTTTACGGAGTTCGACAGCAATGTAATCGTGTCCTCGGTGGTGCGAGTCGATTTTTGGAACCTCGATTTTGTTGGTCGATCTAGGTTTTGAGAGGCTTGGAAACACGGTGAGCGATTCTTGAAAACTAAGTTTAGATTCGTGGTTGTGATGAAATTTGGCAATTCGTACCCATTTTTGGTAGATTTCCGTTACCATGAATGTCGTGATTTTAACTGGACCTGTGTGTGAAGACGAGTAAGTCACGGTTTTATTGTTAGGAGGTCGCGGATAGATTTAAGGGTGAAGGTGGGTCTTGGTCCGGTGGGGTTGTCCGGAGATGAGGAAGCTGTGCGGTGTTCAGTAACGGTGATGAGCTCGTAACAGTAGAAACAGAGAAAGAGATGACCGCAGGTGAATCTCCTATAGTGCCTTGAAACCCAATCGTAGCCATATTTTATGCTGGTAAAGTATCTTCCACGCATCTGGTATGACTTCTTCTGCCTTGCAATCTTTTTATCACCTATTTTACCGTTGTTGCCACTTGTACTGTTTAACCTTGGTCTTAAAATAATGTGACGTGTTCTCCTTAATGCCACAATAAATAAATTTGATACCCTTGAATCTGCCTACTGCGCATATTGTTAGTGGAGTAAGGGGATTGGATCTCTTTAATTTTGGGGTGAATTTGATGAAAGTGGGACTGAAAATAAGGAATGTTGTGGGAGAATTTGTTTGGATAAGGAGATGAAGTTTAATAGTGATGCAGAGTGGATGGCAGTGGTTGTAGGTCGGGTGATTAACATAGTGGTTTGGTTGGTCAAAAAGAGGGGCTTTGAGGTCACGTTTTATGTGAGGATATAGCATCATACTTCAGGAATTTGTTTTCGTAGAAGAAGGATTTAACGCTTATAATGGTAATTATTATATTTTAATTTTAATGATAGTAATTAAGTTTAAAGTAAATTATATATAAATCGAAAGCTTATGTAATGTATATCTCGTTAGGACAATGCCGATCATAACAAGACAAGTAGCATCGTGATCGTATCATCGAATTATACAAGCTGGAATGTGCTAGGGATTTTTTAGAATCAACGATGAATTTTAAATTAAATTAAACGTCGTTCGGTTTAATTTAAAATTGAAGCGGGATGCAAATAAAATCACAGTGAGTAAACTCACTCTCTGGTTCATTTATAATTTTATTATAAACGAATTTTTATTTTAAATAATTTGTATATGTTGTTTATTGGTTGTTTGGATGCATTGAAATATTATTGTGGCTATTATATATACATATATATTAGTTATATTTAGGCTCGGCGGTTGTGGCTATTATATATATATATATATATATATATATATATATGTTGGCTGTTGGATATTTCTTGCAGTACCATTAGTGGATGTCCACAGTATCGTTAGTGTAACAATCCAAAAAATCAAAACCAATTTAAAATTTTATTTTGGCAATTTTAATGAATTTTGAATATTTAAAATGAATTATTTTAAATAATAACAATTGAAAATTTATTTTCGATAAAGTTAAAATGAATAAATTTATTTTAATTATATAACGAGCCTGAAATGGCGCGGCAGTTTGAAAATCCAATTTCAAATTTCAAATTTCAAATGAATATACAGAATTCAATATAAGTTAGAATAGGACGAAACAAGAAATATTTGATTCTGTTTAATCATATCTTTCTAATGGATGTAAGAAACTGAGATTTCGTTTTATAGAGTGTAAGATATGTCCAGTTTAAAATTCAGATTAGTCACTGTGGAATATATATATATATATAAAGCCCTTAAAAATAGCCATTTTGCAAACGACCTCCGTTTTCGATGAAACCACTTTTGTTGGATCCAAGATATCAAGTTATTGCTAGACTCCAATTTTCATAGTTTTTGAAATCAATCTGTGGGCCATTTTTCAAATGGTCTTCAAATTTGATGAAATTAGTTCTGTTAGAACCGTATCGTCAATACGAAGCTAGAAATTATTTTTCGGGAATTTTCAGAGTCCGTTTGTGGCCCCGGTAAATTGAAATGTACGTTTTAAAATGAATATTAAATAATTTATATTTTAATTTTGATGAAAACTGAAGGAAATAGTCGAATTGGCTTACCGGACATATCCCATTGTGCTCGGAATGGGAGTAATTAGCTAGGGCGACAGTCGTTGGGCCTCTTTTAGAGTTTGAATGTGAAATCACTTTTATTCAAATTTAAAAATATTAAGTATAAATTATAAAATTAGGTCAAAACCCTTGACCATTTATCGTCGCGGTCAACTCCTTATCCAAGCCGCCATCTACGATCAATGGCAGAAAACGCTGCTCCGTTTTTCCCTATTTTTTCTTCTAAACCCCTTAATGATTTTCCATACTGCTCAAGCCAAAATAGAAGAACAATCCGAGATCTATAAAATGGTAAGGGAGTGATCATTTCTATTGGGATATTTTTTGTGAAATTCGACCTCAAAGATGCAGCCGTCGCAGGCGATTTGGGGCTCAAGGGGATTTTGAGTTCATCAACGTTGATGGTGTTGGATGGTGGCGCCAAGGCGCGCAAGGAGGAGGCTTCAGATCATCCTCCGGTGGTTTCACGGTAGAGTGTGGTGACAAAGTTGATGTCGAGTAGTGGGAATTCGACGTTGCAGAGTAATGAACGATGGAAGAAGGTTTAATTAACCTTAATAATGTAATTAAATTTGTTTAATTATATTTGAATAATTATTAATGTAATTAACGCTTAAAATGTTAATATCTTTTGCAAATCAATACAGAATTCAGTGAAACAAAGTTCATTGGAACCATGAAGAAAAACTCTACGCAATGGAACCGACGGGACTGTGATAGGAGCTAGCTGCAATTTTTGATTGAATTGAACGAGCTGTTTAGTTCAGTTAAAATAATCGTGATTCAACGATTTCAAAACCAGTCAAAGTGAGAATTCTCTCACTAAAAATTATTTGTGTACAGTTATTTATTTTATAACTGCATATATGAACTGCTCCCAGTCGTCTACAGACCATGGATGACTTGTTTGTATTGTTGTATGATGATTGTGCTGTGATATGTGGGTTGAATAAATTCTTTGAACAATAAAATTAACATTTTTATTGTATGTATGAAGTGTGAGTGAAATTATATATAAATGCGATATGAATGAAATGTATATACGATATGAAATTATATATAAATGCGATGTGAATGGAAATATATATAAATGCGATATGAATGAAATATATATATACGATATGAAATTATATATAAATGCGATGTGAATGAAATGTATATACGATGTGGAATATATATATATATATGAAATGAAAAATATATGTATGAAATGAAAAATAATTTATAAATGAAATGAATTATATATGTAAGAAGTGAATAATATATGAAGTATGGAAATAAAATATATATATATATGAAGTATGAAATAAAATATATATACGAAATGTGAAAAATATATATGAAATAAAATATATATACGAAATGTGAATTATATAGATGAAATAAAATATATATACGAAAGGTGAAAAATATACATATGAAATGAAAATGATATATATATATATATGAAAGGTGAAATATATATATATATATATATATATATATATATATATATATGTATGTATGTATATACATATATGAAGTGTGAATGAAATAAATACTGGTTTGTTAAAAATATTATTTTTAACATATATATGAGATGTATAAAATTTTCACGTAATGGAATATTCGATTTTGATTAGAAATTGAATATGAAGTTGAAATCGTTTTGAAAACGAATTTAAAACGATTAATAAAATACATTTTAAATGGAAATCGACGAAGTATATATAATATATATACTATATACATTTAGTGGCCTGAATAGAACGCACCGCACCGCGGAAGTTCGCGAATTTCGACCATTGACTTCAAATTGACATTACGGGAGATTCGACCGTCGAATCCTCCTAAATCTGGGACCGTTGAGTTCGTATCGAAAAGAGCTTTCCAACGGATATAAGAGATTTGAAATTTAACGGTTGGGTTTGGAATTAAGTCCAAATCAAATTTGGAAAAGGTCGTTGTAAGTGCAGTTCAGTGGCCGTTATTGGAAACCGACTGTACGGGCCTTGATAAAATTATTAAAAATATCATTAATTTGTATAAAATCATAATAAATGATTTGGAAAGAATTGGGATGAAAAATTTCATGTTTGTAAAGATAAAAATACATTTTTATCGAAATGAACAAGTTTATAACTAGGGAAATAAATTCAATATTTTTATATAAATAAATTGGATTTGAATTGGTTTTAAAATAACCAGAATTTTCCAATATATGAACTGAAATGGATTTGGATCAAAATTGTAACAACCCGTAAAATCTGGGCCAGTTTAAAATTTTTATTTTGGCAATTTTAACGAATTTTGAACATTTAAAATATATTATTTTAAATAATATCGACGAGAAATTTATTTTGAATAGAATTCGAACGTATATATTATATACGTCGTCGTTAGAATATAAATAATTATATATAATTATAAATAGAATTGAAAATGACGCGGTAGTTCGATAATTCGATTTCAAATTTCAGTTGAATGTACCGGGTGCAAAACAATCCAGATTTTAGTGAAACCAAAAATAATAGGATCTATTCGTGAATATCTTTCCAACGAATCCGAAAAATCGAAATTTCATAGCGGGAATCAAAAGATATTTCCAGTTGAAAATTCTGAATAGTCGCTATGGAATTCAGGCCCTTAAAAATGGGAATTTTGCAAACGACCTCGGATTTCGACGAAACCACTTTTGTTGGGTCCGTGATGTCAAGTTATTGCTAGATTCCAAATTTCATAATTTTTCGAATCAATATTTGAGCGTGGCAAAGGAAAACGCGTTTGACCGGTTTCAGTTGATTTTAATCGACTGGAAAATGGCCATTTTTCTAACGGTCTCAGAATTCGACGAAACTAGTTTTGTTAGGACCGTATCGTGAATACGAAGCTAGAAAATATTTTTCTGGAATTTTTAGAATTCGTATGTGACCCCATTAAATTGAAATGCGCGTTCAAATTCAATATATAGAAGTATATGATTTTGACGAAAACTGATTGTAACAGCCGAATCAGCTTACGATACATATCCCATTGTGTTCGGAATGGGGGTAAAACGCTAGGGACTACAGTCGGTGGGTTCGATTCTGACTTCGAAACAAAAAGTTACTTTTTAGAATAAAATGAATAAATAAAATATATAATTATATTAACCTTTTACCCCCCCCCCCCTTTTTTGATTCTCACAGATCGACATAAATAAAAAAAAGGGGAGAAAGCGAACGACGGGGGGGGGGGGCAGACCGCCGCTTCCACCAGGGCCGCCGCGACCTGGCGCCGTCCACCAGGACTCCCCGCCCCTCCTCTTCTCCACCTCGCGCCCTTCCTCCTTCTCCTCCTCTTCTTATCAAACCGCGCCGCCCAGACCTCCACCCTCCACCGATCGCCTCCCCCACCACCTGCTCCTCCGCCTCTTCTTCTCCTCCGCCTCTTCTTCTCCTCCCCTCCACTTCCTCTCCCCCTTCGAAAACCATACACCCCGAGCCCTTCCACGCCACAACCCGTCGCCGCCGCCCCTCTCCCCCTTCGAAAACCATACACCCCGAGCCCTTTCACGCCACAACCCGTCGCCGCCGCCCCTAAAACCCTAACCCCGACCCTCGACGCCGACCACCACTCCAACCGCGCAGTCCCCCTCCTCTGCAAAACACTGTAAGCCCCCTTCTATTTTATTTTTAATGTGTAATTAATCAGTGATTTTTATATAGTTGTTTAAGGAATAAAAATTTGATTTTTATTTTAAGAATTAAAATAAAAAAGACGATATTTATAAAATAGAAAAGACGATATTTTTAAAATAGAAAGCGTGATTTTTACATATGTAGTGGGTTAAAAATATGATTTTTATATTTTTAAAGAATTAAAAATATGATTTTTATATTTTTAAAGTATTAAAAATATAATCTTTATTAAGTAGAAGATGTAAAAATATGATTTTTGTTTAGGTAGAGAATTAAAAATATAATTTTTACATGATAGGAATATTAGAAATTTCATCTTTATATGCGTAGAAAAATAAAAATGTGATTTTTATAATGATATATTTGAAAAGGCGAGATTTTTATATATTGAATAGCGAGGTAAAAATTCGATTTTTATATATTGAATAGCGAAGTAAAAATTCGATTTTTATATATTGAATAGCGAAGTAAAAATTCGATTTTTATATATTGAATAGCGAAGTAAAAATTCGATTTTTATATATTGAATAGCGAAGTAAAAATTCTATTTTTATATATTGAATAGCGAAGTAAAAATTCTATTTTTATATATTGAATAGCGAAGTAAAAATTCGATTTTTATATATTGAATAGCGAAGTAAAAATTCGATTTTTATATATATAGTGAATACGGGCAACGAAAGTGACAAAAGGCGAGAACGACGAAGATTTCTATAAATGAAGAGTCGTTGTATTGGATAGCTATTGGTGAGAATTTCTCACTCTTCAATTTCTTTTTCTAGTTATATATATACTAGGATGCAGACGGTGCTTAGTAGCACCCGACACCCGTCATCCACAGACCATGGATGGCTTGTTTGTTAAATTGTTTGGTTGTGTAGTTGGTTGGTTTATTTGGTTCGAATTGAATTGTTTGGTGAAATGGAATGGATTTGATTGATGTGTGAATGGCGTGGGCCTTCACTAGTCCGGGGATAAGGCTAGGCCTTGTCCCGTTTCTAGTATCGTGCCGTTATGCCGCCCAAATTTTCTAAAATATGTTAGAAAAATAAAAATATCATTTTTATTGTGTAAATGAACTGAATAGGAATCCATGTGTTGAAATAAAATATTTTATCGTTAAAAATATAATTTTTAACGTGAATGTGAATAAATAAATATTTATAAACAAATCGGCCGATTTGTTTATATACACTGATTTGACTGATATTGATTGGGTCGATAAATTTTACACATCGCCCAACTGCACAAACGAAATATATATATATATATATATATATATATATATATATATATATATATATATTATATATAATGGCCTGAATAAAACGCGCCGTGCCGCGACAGTTCGTGAATTTTGACCATTAACTTCGAATTGACGTTGCGGGAGATCCGACCGTCAGATTCTCCTAAAACCGAAAATGTTGGGTTCGTATCGAAAAGAGCTTTCCAATGAATATTAGAAATTTGAAATATAACGGTTGGATTTGGAATTATGTCCAAATCAAATTTAGAAAAGGTCGATGTAAGTGCAGTTCGATGGCCGTTGTTGGAAATCGACTGTACGGGCCTTGATAAAATAATTAAAAATGTCAATAATTTGTGTAAAATCATAATATGTGAATTGGAAAGAACTGGGATGAAATTTCCAATTTGAAAAGATAAAAATAGATTTTTATCGAAATGAACTAGTTTTGAACTAGAATTAAAATCAATTTATTTAATAAATAAATAAATTGAATTTGAAAGTGATTTTAAAAATAATCGATATTCCCAATACGTGGATTGGACGGGAGTTGAATCGAAATTATCTTCGGAATATTTCGATGTTGGATTTCGTGACTATACAAATATTGTTATGGGGATTTGAAAGATATATTTTATATCGTTATTTCCAATACGATATTTGTTGGTTTCAGAATTTGATATTGAATATAAGCCGATATATTTTCTATTCAGAGCCTTGGATTTAATATCAAATATGATTTGGGTTTATCGTGAATAGTGTTTTAGATGACATTGGTTCTTTAACCCAGTTAAAGGCGGGATGTTGTTTTTTGAAAAGATTAAAACTAAGTGGAGTTTTAATGAATCTTTAATTAAATTGAAAAAAGTGAATTGATTATTTAAATTCTCAAATCTGAAAGATGATCGAGAATGGAGTACCACCAGTTTTGCTCCAAAGCGATAGTTAAATCTTTAATTAGATTTGAACGTGAAATGGTAATTAATTTTACCGATAACACCGTGGTGTTAGATGTGGAGTATTACCAGTTTTCTCCATGGGATATATAGGTTGGGATTGGGAAATAAAATAAATAATTACTTCGGTGTGGTTCGTTAATCCCGACTAGTTAGAAATGATATCCAAAGGAGGATTAAAGAATAAATTTAGAAGAATTTATCTTGGATAAAATTAATGGGAACCTTTCCCTAAGAATGTGATTTTGTGAATAAAAGAATATTCTGAATTGGAATGAGGCGTTCGTTGTGTTTGTGTAACATTTGTTTATTATATACGTGGGTTATTCAGAAAGGCCGGGTTATACCCATTCTGGATAACCGATTCGACGAGATGTCAAAGATGAAAACGGTGGTTGAAGACCGGAAGTCTTCACATCGTTTGGGTGATTACTGATGATCTTGATTGGGCTGTACACCCAAGATGAGGGAAACAGTTGGTGATCGTCCAGACGTACTTGGAGATCGATGGATATGCGAGGAAAGTGCCTCCGGTTTCGTTCAGACCCAGAACGAACTTGTAAATGGATTGTGTGTCTGACATTGGATTTTATTCTGTGTTGATTGATCTCTATTAAATATACATCTGTTTGGCGGCGGAGAATTTATTCTCTTGTTTAACGCCCTTCTCTGAGACGTACGAGCTCAGAGGTTGTATATCGATGGACATCAGTCGCATGGACTGAATTGCCAGTGTGGCATGCGTAAGTGGCAATTGATCAAGGCTTCTGTTGAAAAGCAAAGTCTTGTGGTTGATGATCAAAGCACGGCCTGTGTGGCGTAGCTTTGTGTATAACGTGAATTCGCGAGCCTCACACCTCGGTATGAGTCAAAAACGGGATAGTGACTACAGGGAGAGCACGACGTTTCTTTCTAGCTAAGGTGGTGTCAGTGACCTACCAGCCCTGACATTTATATACTTTCCACTTGTGTGGTTGTTGGATACGAGGCGCCTCGGATATAGGTCTGTAAGGACCGGGAAACGTGTGTTCAGGAATTGCCAATCCTCAAAAGTAAGAGAGGACCGGCCCTGAAGATCCAAGGATCATAGTGAGGTCCTGGGACATTTGCTAGAGTGTCTCGAACGCGGAGAGGAGCTTGCCCCTTGCCTCGGCTCATGACGGAATCCAATTTCCAATACGTGATATTGCGGTTTTAATTGTAGAACTAGTATGGCGACATGATATATGGTGCCCATGCCGTCTATGATTGATATTTATGATTGAAATTGTTTTGACACTATACACCTATAATAGTATCAAGTGATTTGTTTTAAACGTACCAAGCATGTTTGGCTATTATAAGGGAAAACCCTATCCTCCGGCTTGCGTTGCATTGTGTGATGGGACCTGGGTCTTATAATAGCTTCATTTTTTCCAAAAAGCATTGCGCTATTTTGTTATATGCACTAGTATTCTTGGGAGGAAACCCGTTCCGTGTTATACGGCGTGGTCCCTTGAATTATTCTCTTTTAAAGTAAAGTTTTAAATAACTGTTTTAGTTCTCACACCAGTCACATGACTGACCTGGAGTTTATTGTTTTAACCTAAACTCTGGGTGCCCCTATTTTCCGCACGGGCAGCTAGTAGTTTTGGTTTTGCAGATTTATATTCACAGGATCCTGGTTTACAGCTGGAATGATATCCGGAAAGCTCTGTATCCGTATATCACCTTCAGTTGTGCTTTGTATTATTTCCCGCTGCTATGTAATTTATTGTAATCTCTGATATTGGTTGAATGTAATTTATTCATTTATACTCTGTATATTCTTGCATCTGATGGGATTGTTGTAATATACAATGAAATGTTCTTCCGTCTGCATTCTGTTTTGTCTTGTCCTCAATTCTATCCGTGCTTTCCTTACCGGGGAAGTTCGGGTCATCTCAAAAATTATCTTCAGAATATTTCGATATTGGATTCCGTGGTTATACGGATATTGTGATGGGAATTTGGAAGATATCGATATCGTTATTCCTATTCAAAACCGTATATAAGTCGATACTTTCTCTATTCAAAACCTTATATTTAATGTCAAATTGGATTGATTGATTGTTTGGATTGTGCTCGACCAGTTTATGAGCAAAATATGCTTTTACATTTAGCATTGGGTTGGGTAAAAATATCCGTGTGCTAACACCTGTGAAACACTTCGTGATTTGACGAAAAGGTGATTAGCGATATTGAGTTCATTTCAAATTTAATGAATGATTTTGAAATGATATTTTTCTTAAGCGAAAAGAAATGTATTCCCGATTTTGGATAGGGAATGTTTTATAAAAATGTTTTATAAAACAGAAAGGATTTCGAGGGCTAAAACCCGATGATTTTGAAATGATTTGGAAATGTATTATGTTTTACATTGTAGTTCATCACATATTCGATTAGTTGCCATTAATGATGTATCTGTTTGATGGAGGAGAATTCATTCTCTTGCTTAACACCCTTCTTTGAGACGTACGAGCTCAAAGGTTATGTGATTAATAGTGACTGATCATATGTGTGAACTGCTAATGTGAAGTACTATATTATGAAAGTACTTGTGATTATTATGTTGTGAAGTGATTTTCCCTACTACGGGATATGAAATGATTTGGTATGTGGCTAAAGATTTGGTAACCCGGTCTACTAAAAGTATGGGTGGGATCCCGTGCCTTAGGGTGAGTGGTCAGTGTGTAGCCCACTCCATGTGTGGGAGGTGCATATATATATATATATATATATATATATATATATATATATATATGTGTGTGTGTATATATATATATATATATAGTTGCTTAGGTACGTTCCCTTTGCCTTGTCTGAGGGGAGCCCGATATTTGGTTGCATACTTGTTTGTATGCATTGTTATTGTTTTGGAATTCATATTTCCAAAGATTTGGTTTGAAATTTTGAAGTGAAATCTACTTTGATATAAAAGTTAGATAAGTATTTCAAATGAATTGAAATAGAAATTGGGAAATAAAGCCTAAAGGAATCATTTCTATAAATTGAATTGATTAAGAAAATTTAAGTGTGGTGATTAATCTAAATGGGAAGATTGGGATATTGCATATTGATTGATGCATAGTAGGTCCGTATCTATATTACTAATTGTTATTTATACACTGGCGTTCATGGGGGTAAACCCGTTCCGCATTAGCGGCGTGGTCCTGTGATTTGTCTAATTATTAAATAAGTTAATTTTAACTATTTAGAGTTTCTCACACCAGTCCCATGACTGACCTGTAGTTTGCTTTTCCCTTGCAAACTCGGGTGCCCCAATTTTCCACACAGGCATTCGAGTAGTTTATGTTGCAGATATATGAACAAGATTCTGGATTGAAGCTTAAAGCTGTCCAGAACATTGATAGTCTTCCGCTATGTTACTTTATTTATTTTCCGCTGTGCATTGTATTACATTTGATGTAAATTAATCTTCCGTTGTGTTATATTTCGATATACTCCGATATATTCTACACTCTGATGTAACATTATTCTAATATTTATAGAAGTTTTATGTTATTTGTTCTGATGTGTTGTATGCTTAGAGTTAGCTTATACAGGATTCGAACGGTCTTGGTCGATTTAGCGATCGATTAGGTCCGAGCGAAATCAGTATCATTACAGCTGGTATCAGAGCTTTGGTTAACTCAAATCGTTGGGGTACAACTCATTAGAAAAGAATAAAAGAGTCATCAGATATTGGATTAGTAATATCCTATTGAAGAATCCTCATTAGAGATAGAATCAGTAGCGTTCTAGAATGAGTGACTCATTAGAGATGGGGTTAGAAATACTCCAGAATGAGTTGAGAGTTATATGTTTATAAATAACGTATTTGTGATTATATATATAATCCGGTTTTGAAAATATTATTTTGAATATGTATTAAAGTTATATGTTTGAAAAGCTAACCAACTAATTGATTGATGGTTGTGTTGTATGATTATTGGTTTGATTAATTAAAATGTTGGAACAATAAATCCAATGAGAGAATGAAAGATTAAAATTAGCCAAATTGAATCAAATATTGAACTGAATTGAAAATTGATTCGAATTGCATGCATTTACCTGTATATACATTAACCAGGTCATAGCAAGGATGCCAGAGCAAAGGAATAAAATTGTATGCCCGATAAATAGGTACATATTTACTGTTTTGTTTGGGTTTGGATGATTTTATGAGCCGATTGGCTGTTTCTTTTTCTTTTTGATTAGAGAGGCCTGTGTGGCGGTTTGGGGATTTTCCCGATGCTCCCGGTACAAAGGAGGTTATGGCGAAATTTTTCGAAAATTTAGGGTGTTAGCCAAATTTTTTGAAAAATTAGAAATTCTTAGAAACTGAAAAGTTGATGAATGAAAGTTGAATTGATTAGTTAAACAACTTTCAACTCCGTTCCTTTTCGGGGACGAAAAGATTTCAAGTGAGGGAGATTGTAACAACCCAGAAAATCAGAACCAATTAAAATTTTTAATTTTGGAAATTTTAATGAATTTTGAATATTTAAAATGAATTATTTTAAATAATAATGACAAAAAATTTATTTTTGACGAAGTTAAAATGAATAAATTTATTTTCGACGAAGTTAAAATGAATAAATTTATTTTAATTATATAACGAGCCTGAAATGGAGCGGCAGTTTGAAAATTCGGTTTCAAATTTCAAATTTCAAATGAATATACATAATTCAATATAAGTCAGAATAGGACGAAACAAGAAATATTTGAGTCTGTTTAATCATATCTTTCTAACGGATGTAAGAAACTGAGATTTCGTTTTATAGAGTATAAGATATGTCCAGTTTAAAATTCAGAAAAGTCACTGTGGAATTTATATATATTTTATATATATATAAAGCCCTTAAAATAGCCATTTTGCAAACGACCTCCATTTTCGATGAAACCACTTTTGTTGGATCCGGGATGTCAAGTTATTGCTATAATCCAATTTTCATAGTTTTCGAATATGTGAGCATGGCAAGAGAAAATGTGTTTTAATAGTTTCAGTCAATTTGGATCGACCAGAAAATGGCCATTTTTCAAACGGTCTTCAAGTTTGATGAAACTAGTTCTGTTAGAACCGTATCATTAATACAAAGCTAGAAATTATTTTTTGGGAATTTTCAGAGTCCGTATGTGGCCTTGGTAAATTGAAATGTATGTTCAAATTGAATATTAAATGATTTATATTTTAATTTTGATGAAAACTGAATGAAACAGTCGAATTGACTTACCAGACATATCCCATTGTGTTCGAAATAGGAGTAATTAGCTAGGGACGACAGTCGTTGGGCCTCTTTTAGAGTTCGAATTTGAAATCACTTTTATTCGAATTTAAAAATATTAAATATAAATTATAAGACCAGCTCAAAACCCTTGCCATTTATATTCGCGGTCAACTCCTTATCCAAGCCGCCATCTACGATCAATGCCAGAAAACGCTGCTCCGTTCTTCCCTATTTTTCTTCTAAACCACTCAATGATTTTCCATACTCCTCAAGCCAAAACAGAAGAACAATCCGAGATCTATAAAATGGTCAGGGAGTGATCGTTTCTAGTGGGGTATTTTTCGTGAAATTCGACCTCAAAGATGCAGTCGTCGCAGGCAATTTTGGGGCTCAAGGGGATTTCGAGTTCATCAACGTTGATGGTGTTGGATGGTGGCGCCAAGGCGCGCAAGGAGGCGGCTTTAGATCATCCTCCGGTGGTTTCTTGGCAGAGCGTGGTGATGAAATTGATGTTGAGTAGTGGGAATTCGACGTTACAGAGTAATGAACGATGGAAGAAGGTTTAATTAACCTTAATAATGTAATTAACTTTGTTTAATTATATTCGACTAATTATTAATATAATTAACGTTTAAAATGTTAATATCTTGTGCAAATCAATACAGAATTCAGTGAAACAAAGTTCGTTGGAACCGCGAAGAAAAACTCTATGCAATGGAACTGACGGGACTGTGATAGGAACTAGCTGCAATTTTTGATTGAATTGAACGCATTGTTTAGTTCAGTTAAAATAATCATTATTCAACAATTTCAAAACCAATCAAAGTGAGAATTCTCTCGCTAAAAATTATTTATGTACAGTTATTTATTTTATAACTGCATATATGAATTGCTCCCTGTCGTCCACAGACCATAGACGACTTGATTGTACTGTTATATGATGATTGTGTTGTGATATGTGTTATGAATAAATTCTTTGAACAATAAAATTAACATTTTTATTGTATGTATGAAGTGTGAATGGAATTATATATAAATGCGATATGAATGAAATGTACATACGATATGAAATTATATATAAATGCGATGTGAATGAAATTATATATAAATGCAATATGAATGAAATGTATATACGATATGAAATTATATATAAATGCGATGTGAATGAAATGTATATACGATGTGGAATATATATATATATATATATATGAAATAAAATATATATATGTACATATATGAAATGAAAGATAATGTATATATGAAATGAATTATATATATATATAAGAAGTGAATTATATATATATATATGAAGTGTGAAAATAAAATATAAATATATGAAGTATGAAATAAAATATATATACGAAATGTGAAAAATATATATGAAATAAAATATATATACGAAATGTGAAATATATATATGAAATAAGATATATATACATTAGGTGAAAAATATATATATGAAATGAAAATAATATATATATGAAATGAATAATATTGTGACGATCCCAAAACCCCGTGACACGGTGTTAAGGATAATCATTGGAATATAACACATTAATCATCATTAGCAGATCACAGATAATAGCATAAACAGAAATTAGAATAATTTACACACATATGACAGCGGAATCATATAGATATCATCACATCAGAGAAGCACAGTACAGGATACAACTTAGTGCATAATGATACATAGTCAGTCACCATCGCCTGAAGTGGAATCATTCATAAAGAGTACACAAAATAAATATCAGTCTACATCGCCAATGGCGGAATCATAATATAGATACAATAATGGCGGAGAAAATCCAAGTCAGCACGGTGTAGTGAAGCCTCGCCATGAGCCAAAAGGTGCGTCAGAAACCTGTAACTAGGCTGCCCGTGTGAAAATGAGGGCACCCGAGTTTGCAAGGTGAAACAAACTACGAGTCAGTCATGGGACTGGTATGAGAAATCTACTTGACTTATTAACAACAATAATAAGGCAAATCAAAGGACCACGCCACTTTCGCGGAAAGGGTTTACTCCAATGAGTGCTAGTGCATGAAATAAAGTAAATGATTAAATCATCGCAATGCTTTTTATAAAATGAAGCCATTATAAGACTCAGGTCCCATCGCACAATGCAACGCAAGCCGGAGGATAGAGTTTTACCTTATAATGGCCAAAAATGCTTCATACGTATAAAACAAAAGTGTTTGATATTATTACTAGTGCATATATGTTTCAAAAGCAAATTCAATCATAAATATCAATCCAAGGCGGCATGGATACCATATATCATGTCGCCATACTAGTAATACAATCACATTCGCATATTTCGTATTGGAAATTGGATTCCTTCATGAGTCGAGGCAAGGGGCAAGCTCCTCTCCGATTCGAGACACTTTAGCAAATGTCCCAGGACCCCACTATGATCCTTGGATCTTCAGGGTCGGTCCTCTCTTACTTTTGAGGATTAATTATTCCTGAACACACGTTTCCCGGTCCTTACAGACCTATATCGAGGCGCCTCGCATTCCAACAACCACACAGGTGAAAATTATATATAATGTCAGGGCTGGTAGGTCACTGACACCACCTTAGCTAGAAAGAAACGTCGTGCTCTCCCTGCCGTCACTCTCCCGTTTTTGACTCATACCGAGGTGTGAGGCTCGCAAATTCACGTTATACACAAAGCTACGTCACACAGACCATGCTTTGATCATCAACCACAAGACTTTGCTTTGCAACAGAAGCCTTGATCATATGCCACTCAGGCGTGCCACACAGGCAATCCACTCCATGCGACTGATTTCTATCAATATATAACCTCTGAGCTCGTACGTCTCAGAGAAGGGCGTTAATCAAGAGAATAAATTCTCCGCCGCCAAACAGATATATATTTAACAGAGATCAATCAGCACAGAACAAAATCCAATGTCAGACACACAGTCCATTTACAAGTCCGTTCTGGGTCTGAATGAAACCGGAGGCACCAATTCCTCGCATACCCGTACAATCAACAATATGTTTGGACGGCTACTACTTCAGTTCCTTCATGGTAGCTACTCCAATCACGAGCATCAGTAGCGCCCATCCATCCAATGTGAAGATCGTCGGTCTTCAACCGTCTTCGACTCTTCGACTTCTCAACGTCGATCGATTATTTGAAATGAGATGAACTCGGCCTTTTCAAATAATTCATGTATATTTAGATTTTCAAATCAATTTATCACATGCTTGGACTATTCAACATTCACATATCAAGCAAACACCACAAAATTGGTTTATTTCCACTCTATATCGTCTATAGTATTTTATAACGATATATCGCCATTTTTATTTATTTTAAAACGGCCATATTTAATTAAACGACGTTTCAGGTCGTGTCGATGCACTGGCGCTGCTTTTCACTAATTTTGTTTTACACATATCTGAAAATCTAACCGTTGGATCTTCACAAATTTTATATCATTAGGAAGGTCATTTCAAAACGAATCCAACGGTTTCAGTTTTGGGAAAATCCGACGGTCGGATCTTCCACACTAGCCATTTGAAATTACGATTTCAATTTACGAACTACAGCGTCGTTATTCGATTTAATTTAATTATATATATATTTAAATATAATCGTTTCTGGCGCTGTTTTTCTTCAGATTTGAATTAAACATTCCAGACAATCCAACCGTCGGATCTTCACAAAGTTGGTGCCGTTGGAAAGATATTTCCAAGGCGAACCCAATGTTTGCGGTTTCGGGAAAATCCAATGGTCGGATTTCCCACACTAGTCGTTTGAAATCACGGTTTCAAAACACGAACTGCACGGCCACGTTTCGTTTTAATTTTATTTATATTTATATATTTATATAAATATAGTTCATTCAAAAATTCCTATATCGTTTTCACTTCAATTATTTCACTAACGCCTTTAAATTTTGGAAAATTTCGCTATAACCTCCTTTGTACGGGAGGGGCTGGGAAAATTCCCAAATAGCCACACGGGCGTCTCATGTCAAAAAGAAAAAGAAAAAGCCAAGCGGCTAGCCAACAGGCTCATAAAATCATCACCTAAACAAAACAGTAAATGTGTACCTATTTGTTGGGCACAAAATTTTATTCCTCTTCTCTAGCCCCTTTGCTATAACCTGTTCAATAAATATGCATGTACATATATACAATGTTTATCACTTATCATTTTCCATTCAACTTCATATTTGATTTACTTTGGTTTAAAAACACCATTCGTTCTAATGTTGCATGCATAGGCTAAAATCATATCATTAGCTAATTAATGTATATTTCAACTCATGCATATTTTATTTGAACAAGTGGCTATTTTTAACACTTCACATTTCAAAGACGATAATTTTGGCGAACTAAAATAGATTTCAACACATGACTATTTTATCTAGTTCCTATGCATGTTAAAAATAATATTTCTTCACAAATATTTATTTCAACGTCCGCATATCTTTAGCATATCACATATATGATAAAAATGACATTTTTATCATTTAAAATATTTATTCGACAAATGGATGCTTTCAAAACTTCATAATTTCAATAAAAATGCAATTTTTATTGTTCGATCTTTTTATTCAACACATGAACATTTCCAATACACACACTTCTCAACACATGAGCATTTCCACACATGGATATTTTATTTATGTTGTTCATATTAGAAAGATGGAATTTTTATTGTTGAAACTATTTATATAAGGCGAATATTTTTCATACTTCATATATATTATAAAAAGGTGATTTTTATTGTTTAGACACTTCATTCATTCACAAATGAATTTAATTTTCACACATCTCTTTTCAACACATGAACATTTCCACACATGGATATAGTTTCAACACATGACTTTAATTTCAACGCGTGAATATAATTTCAACATATGAAAATAATTCTAACACATGAATATTATTCAAAATTTCGGCAGCATAACGGCAGGGTAGTTAAAACCGACACCGTCCCTAGTACGGCTCCTCGCTCTACCTTAAAACCTCGCGGTTTTTGACAATGGGGATTCATGCATCTAATTCGCACGCAGGCGGCATGTTTATTTTTATTTCCACAAATATTTCCAATTCATTTCAATCACCAATGGGTATTTTTCAACCACAACCAAACAATATCAACCACAAACAATTATTCAACCATTCGTATTTTTCATCCAATATTTCACACCAATTCACAACAATAAATATCGTCCATGGTTTGTGGACGAGGGGAGTTTATATATATATATATTATTGATATATTTCACTTGCATTTCAACATATATATATATATATATATATTATTGATATATTTCACTTGCATTTCAACACATATATCAATTATTCTATGCACGTATAATTCATACTTCGCTTATATAGCTTACACTACGCATGTACATGAGGTATACTACACGTGTGTAATTTATATTTCGCTAATATAATTTATACACGACATTTTCCATTCAAATTCATTTAATTTAAATTTCTCACATTGGTTTGCGGAGTGCTAAAAATCGTAGATGACTCAGAAAAATCCGCGGCTTCTTCTATGTGGTAGAGAGCTTCTTTGCGGTCCTAATGTTTCCTGTTTCATCGAATTTCGTCAACACACCAAAAAGATATGATTTTTCAAAGTGCAGACATCAAAAAGGACTCACCTTTCTATTTGGTTCGAAACTAGGTTTGAGGTTTTCGCGAAATCCGTGGCACGTGGGGATGATCGGGGTTGCTAACGTGGAAGAGCTTCGAGTGGCGGTCCTGTCGGTGGTGGTTTGGTGGCGCTCGGTGGCAGATCGGAGCGGCGGCGGCGATGGGAAGCGTCGGACTTCCTGGGCTGGATTCTGGCGGAGGAGGCGTCGAGGGAGGAGGTGCTGGGGTTGGATTTGAAGAGGATGCGGAGCTGCGTCGAGGGGTGGTGGTGGCGTTGGCTGGAAGTGGCGGAGTCAGTCGGAAAAGGGGAGGGAAGCGACGAACGGGTTTCGCTGTTGAAATCGAGGGTTACGGGGTTTTTTTTATTTTTTTATTTATGAAAGAAAAATTCTGATTGGCCGATATATATTATATTTTTAAATAGTGTTTTCTCCAACGAACTCCTTTTCAAGTCCAACGACTATCATCCCTAGCTAAATACCCCCATCCCGGACACAATGGGATATGTTTCGTTGGCCAATTCGACTGTTACAGTCAGTTATTTTTCAAATTAAAGTATAAAACATTTAATTTTAACTTTGAACGTATATTTCAATTTGCCAGGGCCACAAACTGATTCGAAAAATTCCAGAAAAATAAATCTAGCTATGTTTTGACTCTACGGTCCCAACAAAACTAGTTTCGTCGAATTCTGAGATCGTTTGAAAAATGGCCATTTTCTGGTCGATCCAATTTAACAGAAATTGACCAAACACATTTTCTTTTGCCACACTCACATACTAGCTTCAAAAATTATGAAATTTGAAACCTAGCAATAGTTTGACATCCCGGACCCAACAAAAGTGGTTTCGTCGAATTTCGAGCTCGTTTGCAAAATATCAACTTTCCAGGGCTATATATTCTATATAGCGACCTTTCTGAAAATTCATTCGGCCATATCTTTTGATCCCCGTTATGAAATTTTAATTTTTCAGATTCGTTAGAAAGGTATTGATAAACAGATTTAAATATTTTTGGTTTCGCTAAAATCCGTTATATTTTCCACCCTGCACAGTCAGTTAAAGTTTGAATTCAAATTTTCAAACTGACTCACTATTTCTAATTCACTATTTTATTGAAATATTCTATTTCAATTGTTCAAATTCCTTTGAAATCACCAATTTAAAAATTTTAAATTAGCCCGTATTTTCCGGGTTATTACAAATATATATATATATATATATATATATATATATATATGAAATGAAAATGATATATATATATATATATATGAAAGGTGAGATATATATATATATATATATATATATATATTAAGTGTGAATGAAATAAATACTAGTTTGTTAAAAATATTATTTTTAACATATATATGAGATGTATAAAATTTTCACGTAATGGAATATTCGATTTAGATTAGAAATTGAATATGTAGTTGAAATCGTTTTGAAAATGAATTTAAAACGATTTATAAAATACGTTTTAAATGGAAATCGATGAAATATATATTATGCATATATTATATATATTTAATGGCCTGAATAAAACGCACTGCACCGCGGTAGTTCGCGAATTTCGACCATTGACTTCGAATTGTCATTACGGGAGATCCGACCGTCGGATCCTCCTAAAAACGGAACTGTTGGGTTCGTATCAAAAAGAGCTTTCCAATGGATATAAGAGATTTGAAATCTAATGATTGGATTTGGAATTGTGTCCAAATCAAATTTGGAAAAGGTCGTTGTAAGTGCAGTTCGGTGGCCGTTATTGGAAATCGACTGTACGGGCCTTGATAAAATTATTAAAAATATCAATAATTTGTGTAAAATCATAATTAATGATTTGGAAAGAATTGGGATGAAAAATTCCATGTTTGTAAAGATAAAAATAGATTTTAATCGAAATGAACTAGTTTATAACTAGGGAAATAAATCCAATATTTTTATATAAATAAATTGGATTTGAAATGGTTTTAAAATAACCAGAATTTTCCAATATATGAATTGGAATGGATTTGAGTCGAAATTATCTTCGGAATATTTCGATATTGGATTTCGTGATTATACGGATATTGTGATGGGAATTTGGAAGATATAGATATCGTTATTCCTGATATGATGTCTATTGGTTTCAGGATTTGATGTTGAATATAAGTCGATACAATCTCTATTCAAAACCTTATATTTAATGCCAAATTGGATTGATTGTTTGGATTGTGCTTTACCAGTTTATGAGCAAAATATGCTTTTACATTTAGCATTGGGTTGGGTAAAAATATTCGTGTGCTAACACCCTGTGAAACACTTCACGATTTGGCGATAAGGTGTTTAGCGATATTGAGTTCATTTCAAATTTAATGAATGATTTTGAAATGATATCTTTCTTAAGCGAAAAGAAATGTGTTTACACCAAAAATTGGTATAACAACCAAAGAGGTGTTTCTGAACACGTTACCAAATCAGAGGCGAGATGCTTGGAAAGCACGTCACCTTTTCAAAGGCGGGGTGTTAGAAAACCTTTGGAATTATATATGAGGCCGTATCCAACATTCCATAAGCATCAAGATACCAAAATTAAGAAAAGAAGGAAAAGAAGACAAGAGTTTATAGTGGTTCGACTCTTATTCGAGTCTACGTCCACTTTGAAGATAGCATTCCATTAATCACCATAAGATTTACATCATTTGCTCCTTTATACATTCATAAAAGCTCCTTTTACATGCATTTGCCTTTGAATCCACATAAGAATGATAGAGAGCTTGAAGAGATTATGCTAATCCTTCCATAGAAGCCATGATTGAAAGCTTGCTAGATCTTCAATGAATTGTGAAGAAGAGATGTTGAAATGCTTGAAGAAGCTCCAAAAAGCAATTTGATAGCACCTCCTTGTAGTTCCCGGAAAGTCCCCTCTTTCATGTGAATTATGAGGGGTATTTATAGTTGGAGTTGAAGGGTAGTGGCGAACTTGTAATTTAGAGTGTAAAGTTGGCGCTAGGATGGCAATTGGTTGGCGCATTGTTGGCAGTCATATTTACAAAACTGCCACTCATTTTTTACATTTTGGCCAGTACACTCGTTTTTATGCTGCTGGTCGGTTTTACACTCCTTTAGGCTGGTGGTCGGTTTTACACTCCTTTTTTATGCTGCTGGTCGGTTTTACACTCCTTTTTTATGCTGGTGGTCGGTTTTACACTCCTTTTTTATGTTGCTGGTCGGTTTTACACTCCTTTTTTATGCTGCCGGTCGGTTTTACACTCCTTTTTTATGCTGCTGGTCGGTTTTACACTCCTTTTAGGCTGCTGGTCGGTTTTACACTCCTTTTTTATGCTGCTGGTCGGTTTTACACTCCTTTTTTATGCTGCTGGTCGGTTTTACACCTTTTTTATGCTGCTGGTCGGTTTTACACTACTTTTTTATGCTGGTCGATACACTCTTTTTTATAACTTTGCCACTATTGGCTTTGTATGTTTATGTCTTGTAGTATCGATCCGGCTTTATGGAGTATGGACCGACCAGAGACTAAAGGGACGACCACGAGGCTTCAGCAATGAGAGGATCGACCAGGAATCTTCCAATATTAAGACGGAGCGGGCTTCCGGAAAGCGGGACCGATCAAATATGTTGAGCTGCCAGAACCGACCAGACACTCTGATGTGAGAAAGAACGATCCGAAACTGATGAGATCGACCATCCGCTGATGCCATTCCGAACCGATCAGGCTTAAATGAACAGGATGCTCGACCCCGTTCGCTTGCTCGACCAAATCTGTAATGAACGACCGCGTTGTAGAGGCGGAGTACGACCTGGGCTTCTGGGAAGCTATGCACAACCCCTGCTTGCGTGTGCTTGATGGAACGACCGACCAGATTAGCTTCAGCTTGGACCGACCAGATGGTGCTCTTCTCAAGACCGACCAGGTCGCTAGCGAGAAGACCGACCAGATGGTGATGCTGGTGACCGATCAGTTGTGAGCGACCGGAGTTTGCTGTTTTTCAGCTGGTTAACATTTGCCCCTCGAAGCTTGTATTTTTCGCTTGCGAGAAATGCGGGCTTCGAAATGATCATTGCTGTCATGGTCTTCGTTGGAATCCAGTCGTAGCCTTTTACTTGCTATGGCAAATCTTGCTTTGACTCATTGATTCCATACGCTCCAAGTTATGAACTTGTTGATTGGATTTATATGTTCTATAGCACCTGTTCTGTAATGAAAACAAGCACTTGCACGGTTTTGGACTTATACCTTGTTATTGATCGTCCACATCAATAACAGATTAGTTAATCATTGATGAATGATGTATAATAAATTGAATGTCATATCTATGCAGAACTGCTTTACTTAACAGTTATGATTTGTTAAGCGTTATTTGCAAAAACATGGTATTCGATTTTTAATTTAATTGATAAATTTGGGACTTCTACTTGGAGAAGCCATTGTATCTTTGATCTCTGCTTTGGAGAGATAACTTTTTCTATGGAAAGGATTTGTAGATTGTCGCATTGTTTCTTATTGCGAATTTGAGCGACATTTAAGTGAGGGTTGCATTGCTCCGCGCTACCAACTCCCACACTTCGTCTCGCCTTAGCAAGCTCCCGTGCTTCGTTCTGCGCGTACGGATTCCCGCAAACCATTGGGTAAAGGTTATATTGATCCACGGAGCGGGCATCAGTCATCGGCTGCATTCACTTATCGTCATAAGTGCTCGCATCCCGACTGAAGGAGCCTGGACCTCCGTGAGATTTTATGGTAAAGGTATTGATCCATGGAGCGGGCATCAGTCATCGGTTAAAGTCACTTATCGTCATAAGTGCTCACATCCCGACTGAAGGAGCCTGGACCTCCATGAACCTTTGAAGGTTGGGGTTTTTATTTTGCCTCTGTTATGGGAGGACTTTGTCTCGCCTCACTATGGGAGGACTTTGTTTTGCCTCACTATGGGAGGACTTTGTCTCGCCTCACTATGGGAGGACTTTGTTTTGCCTCACTATGGGAGGACTTTGTCTCGCCTCACTATGGGAGGACTTTGTCTCGCCTCACTATGGGAGGACTTTGTTTATTTGCCCCCGGAGAGGTCTTGGGTTTAATGCCCCCGGAGAGGTCTTGGGTTTAGTGCCCCCGGAGAGGTCTTGGGTTTAGTGCCCCCGGAGAGGTCTTGGGTTTAGTGCCCCCGGAGAGGTCTTGGGTTTAGTGCCCCCGGAGAGGTCTTGGGTTTAGTGCCCCCGGAGAGGTCTTGGGTTTTCCACTCATTGTTATGAGTGTTTCGCCTCCCGACTGAAGGAGCTGGACCTCTATGAGGTTACACTTTGTGTTTGTTGAATTTTTTCCATCTGACTTTTGGCAGTTTCCCTTGCTCATGTTCCATGATGTGCCCTTCATCGTTGCGCTGATATTTTTGCACTATGAAATTTGGAATCATTGGGGGTCGCCATATTTCATCAGATTGTTGAGGAAATCAAGCATTTATTGGATGACCTGTAATGAGAAATCATTCCTTAGCAAAGTTCGAACTTTGAATTGTTCATAACATTGTAAGCAAGGAATTCGACTAAGCATATATGCTTTTGGTTACAGGACTATAGTTCAATGCTTTACTTAGCAATTATTACAAACTGTTTACATGAAATTTCAAATGTAACAGAAGGTGAAAGTAAAGCAATAAAATGGTAAGTAAAAGGAGAGCGATGATGATCGCTTATTCTTGGCCCATTAAGAATGACAGTGGTTGTCAGTTGATTATTGGCCTTGAATCATTTTGAGCAGCTCCCTGCCCTTGAGATGTTGTAGCTTGAGGGCTTTTTATGTACTGTTGCAGATGACCTTTCTTGATTAGTTCTTCAAATAACAACTTTAGTTGTCTACAATCATTGGTGTCGTGGCCAGACTGCTTGTGGTAAATACAGTACTTCCCATATTTGAGCAAATGGTCATTCATCTTTATCGGGCGAGGTTCTGGATAATCTTCGGTATCCTTCGTGGCCAAGAAGATGTTTACAATAGAGTCATTCAAAGGAGTCAATTCGGGAAGATCGGGGAGGCGAGATTTCTTGTTAGCTTTGTTCCCATTCCCATCATTGAATCGTTTTTGCCACTGAGGTTTGTGGGCATTATCACTCCTTTTATCCTCTGTAGTATTACTTGGGTCAACTGAAGGATACTTGTTTATCCTCATGTATTCTTCCGCTTTCTTGTAAAATTTATCAAGCGTGGTTGGCTCTTTCATTTTAATCCATTTGCCAAATTCACTATTTGCATCTATTGCGCTGAGAAGCGACATGAGGATTATGCGAGGCTCCGCATTTCGTACTTCGGAAAGAGCAACATTAAAGCGACTAAGAAATGCTTTGACTGTTTCGCCGGGATTTTGTTTCATCGATGAGAGAGTTATAGCATCCTTAGACTTAACAGCATATAAGCGAAATTGCTCCTTAAACTTTTTGGTCAGATCCGAAAACTGATCAATGGATTCTGGTGGTAGCTTGGTGAACCATAGTGAGGCAGCTCCTTCCAAATAAAGGGGAAAGTAAGTGCATCTCATCTCGTCGGTAGCTTTAGTTGCGGTCATGCCCCACTCATACTTGAACAAGAAATAATTGGGATCAGTAAGACCATTGTATGGAGGTAAAGTGGGAGGAGTGAACTTCTTTGGACAGTCCGCTTGCAGGACCCTCTCGGTGAATGGAGTTCGACTTGGAGAGAAGTCCCAGTCCCTTTCGTCATCCTTGCAAGCTTGGTTCTTTTTCATAGCCTGCTCAATCATTCCTGCAATATACTCCTCAGTGTTGCATTGTTCCGCGGTACCAACTTCGATCCCTTTACCGGGTCTTTGCCTTAGCAAGTCAACACGGTTCAAGGATGTAGGAAGTGCCCTTGTGGGACTAACAACATTTCGAGTACATCGGGCAGAATGATTGTTAGCACGTGGATTGGCGTCCACAACCTTGGCTCCATTATTGTCATGTTCTCGTCCTTCAATATCCTCCATGTCATTGTTAAGATTTTGGTCGGAAGCGGAAGAACCTTCCTTCTCATCGAGATTGACTTGAGCCCTTTGAAGAGTAGGATTAGGGCGAACACCGAGGATGGCATCCAATTTCTCCATCATAGCTTTGGAAGCGGCATCAATGCGTTGATTTATGTTGGCAACCACAACATCTAGCTCGCCTTTTGTGACACCAGCTCCGCTTATAGAATTTTGGCCAACCTCCAGAAGATTAGTTTGAGGTGTAGCTTCATTGTTGGCGATACCTTCGGCTCTTCCAACGGATTTGCTATTCGCCTTTTTGGATTTCGCCATTATTTCGGTTATAGATCCGAACTTCGAAGAGAGCTTCTCCAGGGATTCCAACTCCGGACGGGTGATTGAGATTGAAGATGTGATCACGGCCCCACGGTGGGCGCCTAATTGTTTACACCAAAAATTGGTATAACAACCAAAGAGGTGTTTCTGAACACGTTACCAAATCAGAGGCGAGATGCTTGGAAAGCACATCACCTTTTCAAAGGCGGGGTGTTAGAAAACCTTTGGAATTATATATGAGGCCGTATCCAACATTCCATAAGCATCAAGATACCAAAATTAAGAAAAGAAGGAAAAGAAGACAAGAGTTTATAGTGGTTCGACTCTTATTCGAGTCTACGTCCACTTTGAAGATAGCATTCCATTAATCACCATAAGATTTACATCATTTGCTCCTTTATACATTCATAAAAGCTCCTTTTACATGCATTTGCCTTTGAATCCACATAAGAATGATAGAGAGCTTGAAGAGATTATGCTAATCCTTCCATAGAAGCCATGATTGAAAGCTTGCTAGATCTTCAATGAATTGTGAAGAAGAGATGTTGAAATGCTTGAAGAAGCTCCAAAAAGCAATTTGATAGCACCTCCTTGTAGTTCCCAGAAAGTCCCCTCTTTCATGTGAATTATGAGGGGTATTTATAGTTGGAGTTGAAGGGTAGTGGCGAACTTGTAATTTAGAGTGTAAAGTTGGCGCTAGGTTGGCAATTGGTTGGCGCATTGTTGGCATTGTCATATTTACAAAACTGCCACTCCTTTTTTACATTTTGGCCAGTACACTCGTTTTTATGCTGCTGGTCGGTTTTACACTCCTTTAGGCTGCTGGTCGGTTTTACACTCCTTTTTTATGCTGGTGGTCGGTTTTACACTCCTTTTTTATGCTGCTGGTCGGTTTTACACTCCTTTTTTATGCTGCTGGTCGGTTTTACACTCCTTTTTTATGCTGGTCGATACACTCTTTATTATACCTTTGCCACTATTGGCTTTGTATGTTTATGTCTTGTAGTATCGATCCGGCTTTATGGAGTATGGACCGACCAGAGACTAAAGGGATGACCAGGAGGCTTCAGCAATGAGAGGATCGACCAAGAATCTTCCAATATTAAGACGGAGCGGGCTTCCGGAAAGCGGGACCGATCAAATATGTTGAGGTGCCGGAACCGACCAGACGCTCTGATGTGAGAAAGAACGATCCGAAACTGATGAGATCGACCATCCGCTGATGCCATTCCGAACCGATCAGGCTTAAATGAACAGGATGCTCGACCCCGTTCGCTTGCTCGACCAAATCTGTAATGAACGACCGCGTTGTAGAGGCGGAGTACGACCTGGGCTTCTAGGAAGCTATGCACGACCCCTGCTTGCGTGTGCTTGATGGAACGACCGACCAGATTAGCTTCAGCTTGGACCGACCAGATGGTGCTCTTCTCAAGACCGACAAGGTCGCTAGCGAGCAGACCGACCAGACGGTGATGCTGGTGACCGATCAGTTGTGAGCGACCGGAGTTTGCTGTTTTTCAGCTGGTTAACAAAATGTATTCCCGATTTTGGACAGGGGATGTTTTATAAAAATGTTTTATAAAACAGAAAGGATTTCGAGGGCTAAAACCCGATGATTTCGAAATGATTTGGAAATGTATTATAGTTTTACATTGTAGTTCATCACATATTCGATTAGTTGCTATTAATGATGTATCTGTTTGGTGGTGGGGAATTTATTCTCTTGCTTAACACCCTTCTTCGAGATGTACGAGCTCAAAGGTTATGTGATTAATAGTGACTGATCATATGTGTGAACTGCTGATGTGAAGTACTATATTATGAAAGTACTTGTGATTATTAAGTTGTGAAGTGATTTTCCCTGCTTCAGGATATGAAATGATTTGGTATATGGCTAAAGATTGTGTAACCCAGTCTACTAAAAGTATGGGTGGGATCCAGTGCCTTAGGGTGAGTGGTCAGTGTGTAGCCTGCTCCATGTATGGGAGGTGCATATATATATATATATATATATATATATATATATATATATATATCGAGTTGCTTAGTTACGTGCCCTTTGGCTTGTCTGAGGGGAGCCCGATATTTGGTGGCATACTTGTTTGTATGCATTGTTATTGTTTGGAATTCATATTTCCAAAGATTGGTTTGAAATCCCGAAGTGAAATCTACTTTGATATAAAAGTTAGATATGTATTTCAAATGAATTGAAATAGAAATCGGGAAATAAATCCCAAAGGAATAATTTCTGTAAATTGAATTGATTTGGAAAAGCTAAGTGTGGTGATTAATCTAAATGGGTAGATTGGGATATTACATGTTGATTGATGCATAGTAGATCCATATCTATATTACTGATTGTTGTTTATACACCGGCGTTCATGGAGGTAAACCCATTCCACGTTAGTGGTGTGGTCCTGTATTTTGTCTAATTATTAAATAAGTTAATTTTAACTGTTTAGAGTTTCTCACACCAGTCCCATGACTGACCTGTAGTTTGTTTTTCCCTTGCAAACTCGGATGCCCCTATTTTCCACACGGGCAGTCGAGTAGTTTATGTTGCAGATATATGGGCAGGATTCTAGATTGAAGCTTAAATTTGTCCAGAGCATTGATAGTCTTCTGCTGTGTTACTTTATTTATTTTTCTCTATGCATTGTATTACATTTAATGTAAATTAATCTTCCACTGTGATTTATTTCGATATACTCTGATATATTCTGTACTCTGATGTAACATTATTCTGATGTATATAGAAGTCTTATGTTATTTGTTCTGATGTGTTGTATGCCCAGAGTTAGCATATATGGGATTCGAACGGTCTTGGTCGATTTAGCGATCGATTAGGTTCGAGCGAAATCCATATCGTTACAGTTAGCGGATGACCCTATGAGCCCCACAATATGTATAGTGGATGACCTTCTATACCGCGATATCCTGCCTTGAAGCAGGATTGGCATTATTTATGTTGGATAACGTCTGTAGATGTAGGAAAACAGGTTAGAGGGATAACATCTATGGATGCAGGAAAACAAGTATTAGGGATCCAACTTGATTCCTGAAAATTTATTATTTGTTTGTTTTCATATATATTATCATATATTATGTGTTAGAAAACCTGTGATCGAAATTGGGTGTTTTGGATGTTTGAATGTCACTGACCCTAAATATTGAGATATAAAAATATCGAGAAAAGGAATTTCAAGATATAAAAAGGGAAAATCTATTTTTTTTCTAAAATAGAATTTGAATTTTGAATGAGCTAGGAAATATTAACTTATTTGAAAAATAAAAACATTTAGTGAATTTATAAACGGTGTTTATAAATGAAATGAATAATTTTCATTGGATAATGCAGGAAATTCAAATGAATTTATAAATGATGTTTATAAATGAAGTGAAATAAATTATCAATGGATAATTAAGGGAATGTAAATTCAAATGTGAATTTGAAAAAGGGAATTGAAAATAGTTTCAAAAAGAAATGATGAAATCTATTCTGATGTTCGGAATGAAAATTGAATTGATATAAATTCATATGGATTTATGATTGTAATTCGACTGTCGTATTCATAAAAACAAGTTATTACTAGAGATAAATATTTGAATTGTATTAAATATAAACTAAAATTTAATATTTAATATGTAAATAGATTTTATGTATATATATACGTTATAATAATAAAATATTCCAAATAGGAATAGAGTTTCAAATGGATTTTGAAATGGGAACTTGTTTTAGTATATAAAAAGCAAGGAAGAAAATTTATAAATGATGTTTATAAATAAAATGAGATAATTTTCATTAGATAAATTTGAAATTTGAAATTCAAATATGAATTTAAAAAGGTATGGGAAAACGTTTCAAATAGGGAACGTTAGATTTTATTTCGGAATAAAAACAGAATTGAGATAATCTAAAGAAATAATAATTCGAATTCAATTTCATTGAATTTTCTTAAAAAAAATATTTCTAATGAAATTGGAAATTTAGAAATGGAGTTGTGATTGAATTGATAACTGAGTCATGAAATGATTGACTATTAGGGATAATCGGAAATATTTATTTGGGTTTGGAAAACAGGATTAATATATTAAAAATATATATAAGAATGACATTGAAATTTAAATTAAACAAATTATAAATGTTTATATTTAAATATAATTAAAATGAACTCATCGCAGCGTGGTAGTTCGTAATTTGACGTTTCAAACTTTAATTGAATATATAGAACTCCATTTAAGTTGGAATTCTTTGAAACACGACTCGTCATGACCGGTTGAAGAATAGTTTTCTAATGGAAGAGAAAAATATGGATCTCGTCTTATAGATTTGGAGTTATTTCAAAATCAAATTTCCAGAAAAACAGTAGTATAATCATTTGTAAATTATAACGATTAAGTAAATAATATCTAAGGATTTTAAGTTAATAAATAATTGGATTTTCATTATAAAGATCCATACCTGAGTTATAAAATAGATATGAACCCAAAGTAAGTAAATGGATTGATTTTTGAAAAAAAATCGGATTTTTAATTATTGAATAGAATTAACTAATTTGAATAATAATAATTTAACGGAGTTTGAATCGAAATTGGGCTTTGGATAAGTGAATGATATTTGTGGATATATATTCGAAATCGAATATGAAACTTGAGTTGAAAATGGATTACAATCGGTTTATAAGAAAATTAAAAACATGTATGAAGGTAATATGTTCAAATAAAAACTGAAATAGGCAAAAGAACTAATTAGAGAATAAATTAGCGAATTGAGTTAAAACAATTGGGTTGAGTTAGAATAAATTGGGAATGGTTAGATATGTGTCAAGCAGGTTTGGAATAAAGTGTATGAAGAGATATAAATTGATTGCCCAACAAAGAGGCACGTATTTAATTCAATATGAGTTTCATGTGCTGAATCGATAAGCCGCTTGGCTTTTTTATTTTCTTTTTGAATGGAAAGGGCCCAAAGAGGCGATTTGTAGTTGTACCGAGTGACTTGTACAAAGAAGACGCTGGTGAAATTTTCTAGGAATTTAAGGAGTCAGAAAATTTTAAGAAAAGTTGATAACTAGAAATCAACTTATCAATTAAATATAGAATTTAATAAGCGAATAAACGTATAATGGAATTTTATATAAAAGAAAGAGAATTTATAAAATTAAATCTTGAGAGGTTGGAAGGAGAATCGTATACACTTCCTAAAGTGAATGATGGTTTAAAAGAAAATGTTTTGCAAACTGAAATGATTTGGTTGACAAGATGTTAAGAAATGGAGTTAAGGAAATTAGAAACTGACCGAAGATTAGTTGATTCGAATGGCTTCTTGAGTGTCGATCTGATGTTCGTTTCGGCCTTCGGGGTTGATACTTAGGAAATTGTTCTCTTACTAGTTTACGGTTAGGGATGATGAATGTGGAAGAATAGTTATTTGCGAATATATGGAAATGTTTTCCACTGTAAAGTGATATTTTCTGGAATATGGAAAATAAATAGTTATGATAGATGGAAACGTTTTTCCTATAATCGCAAGAGGTTAAACAGGTTTGGAGAAATATTTGGGTAAAGATATTAAAGAGAAATTGGAAAATGATAAATATAATTAATGAAATATTAATTAAGGGGCCCAGTGATTGTTTGATGCTTTGGGTAAATGTTTGTTTTTCTTCGATAGTTAAATAATTGACTATCGAAGTATTGGACAATATCGTTGTCAATATGGGGAGACTGGTTGGAAACTTTCGAACAAATTTCCAATGAACACTTAGAAACAGCCAAAGATGGATAAATCCTAGGTGCAAGGTTTTTTTTTCCTATTGATCTTGGTAGAAATTGCATATGATGGATTAATAGAAATTGTGCCGTTGGTTTCTTTCAGTCCCAGAACGAACATGCATGGACGAATGTTTGACAAAGTATTTCCTGTGATCGCATAAGTTGGTCTTTGGTGGCGGAGAATTTATTCTCTTAGCATAATTTGTAGAATATATTTGTGCAAACCAATTAATGATTAACGGATCTGACAATGTGACATTCAAAGTGATTACACTGTAAATGAAAGGCAAGTAACCGTAGCCACAGGCCTCAACAACTGGGAAATAACAAAAATTGGGCAGGCGACATGGCTAAGCTGGTAGCTTCCAATTAGGGTGTATTATCACGTATCTAGAGAAAATTCATTTCCTTCTTTAATCTATCGATGTTGTCCCTTTTGAGAAAACGGTTGCTGATCCCAACCGTTGGTAATATACATTCGATACACTCTAGCGAAATGAGTGGTCAGTCATGTGTGGCTGGGTTGTAAGATGTTCATGTTGAGCCCAGGTTCCAAACCTTTCCATAGTTGGAAATCCATTACCTAATAAGCGCCATCTTTTTTGACTGTATATTATGTATGCAGATCGTGAGACACAAGCGTTCTGCTAGATTGCTGTTTACCCAATTTAGACACTACTGTAATACCATAATAGTATTAATTTTAAACGGTGTTTTGGGTTATTGTAAGGTAAAAACCACCCATGTTTATGTGTGGATCAGTCTTAGGATTATCCTTCCTTTTAAAAGGACTTTTAAAAGTTAAACCAAGTGGTTGGAGTTTGCTCACACCAGTCCCATGACTAATGCAAAGTTTATTTTGTTTTATTTTACCCTAAACTCTTGGGTGCACAAATTTGTTCGGGCAGTCAAGTAGTTCAGGTGTTTACAGATATACTTTGAGGAGCTTGGAGCAGAAGGCTTCAGTGTTAGTTATACAGAGTTTATTTCGCTATGTTATATATGTGATGTACTCCGATAATGTATGTAAGTAAAAAAAAATATTTCAAGGATGGTTATTATATTATATTATATTATATTCCACTATGAAGTGAGATTCTATATTGTTATATTTTTCTTCTTCTATCGTTTTCTTTTTTATTCAATAATGATTTATATTTCTGTGCAATGTGGGTTGGACGTGTAGTGTGTTCAGTCAACTCAGATAGTACAGATTTGCGGGCCATTACAATATTCATGGCTTTTGAATTATTTTATGCAGTAGCCATTTACTTAATATTCCATTATGCAAATTTATTTGTGGGTTCAACATATTCTGTTTGAGTGATGTTTAAGTGTCTATTCCTATTGATTGTAAATATATTTTCAATATGGATAATTACTACCATTAAACAGTTGTAGTCTGGAAGTGGATTGACCCCTCATAAATGAACTAGCATCACTAGTGTTGACATTAATAGGGTTGATTTCCATTTGACTTTTCAAAAAAAAGGTTATAAAAAATTTGAAAACCAATGCTCTAATAGCAATTATTGGGAAATGCGGACTACGACTCTTAAGACTAACATAACACTAGAGATGGTTGAATAGTGTTTAATAGAATTTATGGTTTCCTTGTAATCATTTTAAATAAATAAGATTCAAATGCAAATCTTAGATATGAAATAGTTGAAGAATCAGACCCAATGCAAGTAATAAGTAAAAGCAGTAAAGAAAAGAATACACCGAGATTTACACTGGTTCGGAATTACCCTAATTCCTACACAAATCTTGGTTACATAGAATTATTTTCAAATTAATCTTCAATCTTACAATCCTCGATTTTAAGGATCACGTTGTAACATCCCACAAATTTTACGGTTCTGAAAGTTAAGTAATTAAGAATTAATTTTTACTAGGTGATCAATCGGATGTCGTATCTATTACCATTGCGAAGGTTTTTCCAAGACAATCGGTTTGATATATAATTTTGATATATTTGAAATTATCATTTACAAGATATTTCTTTTTTTTAGAATGAAAGATACGCACATGAAACCATTAATTTTCAATGTTATAATTTTATGAATAAGAAATGTGTTTGGTGTAGTTGTTAAGTTAGTTGACTTTCATACATGAAGTCATGAGTTCGATTTCTGTCATTGACATATTTTTTATTTTTAGGTAAAACAATCAAATTTATGCATGTTCCAAATATGAGATGTTTGTATATAAATAAGAGACACATAAGATAAAGAGTTTCATATAAGGAAAGATTTTATGTGGTTGTATGTAATATGTTATATATATATATGGGATGAATATTGTTTCAATATTATAGTACATAGGTTGTAAATTAATTGCACGTTAATTAACATGTTATTTAAATCCTTTTTGTGTGTATAAATATATATATGCATGCATATAACTTGATCATGTATAGGCTTTCTATGTTATGGGGAGGTAGCAAAGAAAAAAAAGGAAAATTTAAAAATTATATTTTCTTTCCACTTTTGAAAAACAGGTTAGCTATCAATTGTGCAATAATCAGTGACATATTTGATTTATGGATGGTTATTGGGTTTATTGCCTATTCTTACAAATCTAAATTTCCCTACATATGTATAAATATGTAAATGCCATAATTTTATATAATATGGAGCAATAAATGATTAATTACACATGTGAAGATTAAGTAGGCATTGATTGGCATGTATGTCAATTAATTTGTCTTACTAGAAATTTGTTCCAAAAGAATAGCAATTAATTCCCTTATATAAGTGGCATTTTTTTAATAGGTAAGCCATCCATTTGCATTAGTTGTCAATATATTCCACTTATTAGACATTTGTTGACTTTGCATATTAAGGAGGGAGGTTAATGGCATATTCATGCAATTAATTAGTAAGATTCAAATCATCCTATGCATATATACACACACACACAAATGTCTTTCATTTTATAAAGTAAAGAATTAATTTGCATCAATTGACAATGTATTTTAATTATGGATAATTGTGAGGTTTATGCATATTTTGCAGCTATTAGACATTAATTGGTATAACTTTGAATTATCATATATTCATGTATAAATGTAAATGTTTTGATTAATCGTGCATGTGAGGATTAATTAGGCACTAATTGACATGTAGGTGAATTGATTTGTTTTTATTAGGGGTCTATTTCCTTAATACTATAAATTAATTCTATTGTATAAACGGTAACTTTTTAATAAGATTTAAACATACATTCACTTGTTGCTTCTTTTGGTTTATTCAAATCCTTTTTTATCATGGGTTAGATAAAAATAATAGTAATAGACATATGAGATATGAGATATTTCATAAGAAATTACTTCATTTTGAAGTAAATAAGAGAGCGATTGTGATTTAATTTGAGAATTCCTAGTGTTAATCTAGTGAACTACATCAATCTCTAACTGCTATATAAGTGAGCCAAATCTCGTCCTAACATGAATCCTCTTTTTCTTCATTCTTCCTCCTTGGAAAAATCTTTAAACACATTATATTTTCTTCCTCAAATTTTCCTGATTAGAAAAAAAGAAAAGAAAAAATGTTACATTCTAAATCAAAGAAGGGAAATAGGATCAAAATAAAGGAGGAAAAGGAAGAAAGCTTATGCATGGTTCACAACAAATTTCCTACAGATAAGGAGGATATGTGCCAAATAAAATAGAGGGATAAAACGTGTGTGGATTGTGATTGTACGACATTGGTATGAGTTCTTTGATTTAATAATTGAATTTAACTTATGAATTTATTGTCTTTTGAAGAACATATATGATTACTAATTTATGACATGATATGTTAAAAATTATTTGACATTTGAGACATTTTGGATGCATCGGGTCTAAGTTTACCATTTTTTTATTCATCATTGCACTATTAAAATTTTAATTGAAATAAGTGATGGATTTGAATATATGAGTTCTTCAATAAAATAAAATGAATGAAGTTGAATAATGATAATGGAAAGTGTGATTATCTATAGTTTGTATGTGTTATTTATAAATAATAGCTTTTGGAAAAGAAAAGAAACGATCAAAATTAATTTGGGATGTTTTAATATGTTGAATAGTAACAAAGGATGCTTATTGCTATTCAACAAAATTAGATTTTATAGATAATAATGCAACATTAATGAGAATTGCATTCCTTTGAAATAAATGGGAATAACATGACTTTTTATTATGTTAAAAGTATTTAATATAAAAATTGTTATTATTTTGTGTAAGACAATCATATTGTAGATTTGTAATGCTATTCGATATGTCATGTTTTGATAAAATATAATGTTTTGTAAGAAGGAGCAATGAAAAATCTAAAACTGAATAAAGAAACAAAGTTTCTTTTTACAATAAACAACAATATGATAATCTTATACTTGTAATAAAAACCATTATGGTAAATGTGATGGAATGGTTCCAATATATTACATTTCAGTCACTGCATGTTTTGTTGATAGATCGCATTAAAGATGTTTATGCGACGTTTTACCATTGATTACTACAAATTTATGTGTGGTTAGTTATGGTTATTTTATGATGAATGTTGTATAACCAATATTGATTGGATTACTATGCAATTGTGACCATGTTACTATTTTGGAATGATTAGTACACACAAAATGATTTATGTTTGCATTGATGGCCTACAATTATTAATTGATGAATAATAATTGTGTAAGAATGCTAATGTTGTTACCTTCTTATTTTATAAGGTGGAATTTCTATTAGGTGTTATTTGTTTTTAAGACTGCATGTTAATTTTAATTCAATTACTTCATGAGGTGAGATGTTGTGATAGATTAGTATGATACTATTTTCTGCTCTTATTTGGTAACGTTGATGTAGTGATTATGTTGATTGCATCAATTTCCAAGATTTCACTGATTGTGTTGAATCATATTGATTGCAATGGTTGAATGGATGAAATGATTGAATGGATGCAATAGCCACCGGAACCCTTAGATTGGGTCGGGGTGTATAGGGTTTGGCGCAGTCCAAATATAGTTCATACTCTTTTTCTTTTTTTTCTTTGCGTAAATCATCGTAGATGACATGTTAGGGAAAGCAAAAGGAAAAGGAAAAAAACAAATGGGAGCTTAGGTATTGTGCAACATCCACATATTGTTTCTTGTTTTACAAATGTAAATATATAAAGAGGATTGTGATGATATATTTATGTGAATCATTTATTTTATACCATTGTGGCTTCTTTGTTATTGGTTGCTTTTGTAAAGTATATAAAAATAATAATCCATGGCCCACTATTTTTAATATCTAAAATCAGTTGTAAGCACGTCAGATATCGTTTATAATTGACTTTTGATTTTAAAAATAGCAGGTCTTCACATTTGGTATAAGAGCTTAGGTTTAGCGATTACCTGAGCCTTGGGTAGGTTTAACCATTGTATTGTAATGATTTACACCTTAAGGTTAGTTCAAATATGGGAGAAAATGTTTTGATTTATAATTGCATGCTTTATGTGTATGTATTGTTTGTTTAGTTATTACCTCACTCTATAATGTTGTTTATTAATGAGAAACCGTTTATCGTGGATTATAAAAAAAAAGGTTAAGGCAGGAAGAACATTTATGGCGTGAGCTATAACCTGAATGGAGATACACATGGTGATTAAGTTGCAACTTAAACCCAATCTTAGTAAAGATAAAATCGTTTCTAGATAATAACAATGGTTCAGAATTATTTTTTTGTAACATATGTCCTTTGTTTTAAAGCTATCTCATTAGTCAATAGAAGATGATCATTTGTGAGTGATTTGCATGTTTATACACTAATTAGGGGATTAAGAGTAACTAGGGTTAATTAGTCCCATTCTACGAACGTGAATTTTGTTTTGATCTTTTTGATTGAACCTATATGTTGTTACTACTAGTTGGAATGTTTTATGATTTCATAGAAAAGTTAGAATGGTTGAAAATGCCATCATTCGGCGAAAAAATAGCTTGCTAAAAATTATGCAAGGATCCGGTTTGGATTGGATAAGACGAACCAAACCGAACTGGAACATGGCAAAAAGGAGGGCCACTTGCACAAGGTTGGAGTTGGAGTGGAGCACCAAACCAAACTGAAATGGACGAGCCGAACAAAAATACAAATCTGAACTGAACCGGATTCGAGCTTTTACCACTACCACGCAACGATGATCGTGAACTCTTCCGAAGACCAACTCCAATTCGACCAAAACCCGAGATACAAAGGGATTCCAAATGGGAAGTTATTACTCAGGATCCAGATGGGAACTAACGAGTTAACTTCAAGAGTTAGGCTTTACTACGGGACGTGTGCAAAGGGGTTATCGATGTCTATAGCTTTGACTCACCACGGGGAGACGGATATTGGCTATGGATCAGTGCAGTAGAGTTATCATGACCCCATGGGACAAAGTGATCGTAGCAAGACTATGAGATAGTGCAGTGGAGTTGTTATGACTCCATGGGGGCAGAGTGGACATAGCAAAGGATTAATGGCTACGGTTCAGTGCAGTGGAGCCGTCATGACTCCATGGGGCAGAGTGATCGTAGAAAATAATAGGGTGATCAAAGTGGTGGATATCGTATACTTTACGCACTGAGTGAGTGATGTGAGGATGATTGCTAATGTTTTATTTTTGCTTACTAGTTCATGTCATGATTGTTTGGACAAATTCTTTTAATTGAATTGATTATTGTTTTCTTATGTGATATGTTTAATTTGCTTGTATGTTATTTGTTTGTTTGTTGTTGTATTAGATGGTAATCCAGTGTTAAATATTGATTGAATTTACACTCAAGAAACAAAAGGATTAAAGGGTTAATATGATTTGGTTAGGCATAATGTGAATATGTTGTTTCCTATACTAAAGAAGACTAGTATTTGGAATGACTAAAAGTTTTGAAGATGTTCTTTGAAGGTGAGGAGGGTAAAATGGAAAATTTAGTTATTTAAGACTTAATGATTACCACTTGGGAATATGTATGAAAGTTGGAGTAATTCAAAATGCATATTTAATGCTTTTCAAAAAATTATCAGCTTCCATAACTTAAAAAAATGATTTGTGAACTTGAGAATTTTTCCAAAGGATTTTTATTTTAAACGTAGGTGGAAGTTTTTATTTGAAAGAAAAATCTTAAATTTTTTAAAGGCATATAAATCACTCTTATCTAGTGGATTCCTCTTCAGTATTTTGGATGGCTTAACTTAATTACCAAATGAAGGAACTTGCTATATATGGATTATCACTACTACGATGCAAGGATGAAGAACTCTTTTGAAGATAAACTCAAATCCGAGATGTAAAGGTAGCTCAATGTAACGACCCATCTTTTTGCCCCATTTTTTGATGGTAATTAAACCAACTTAAACCGTTCATAAAGGCGAATTATTATGGATACAGACATATATTGAACAAATAACATAACTTTTCACTACATAATACAATATTACATCAGAGTTACATATAATATCAGAGTTATAACATATACAGCGGAAGAAAAGAAAATAAACTCTCAGCGGGATAAATCATATGATATAGAGGAAGCTCCAAATCCTAGCTTGAACTCAAATCTCAGAAAGCGCTCCAAGTCCAGCTCTAACGATCTATGACTGTAAACTAAACTATAACTACCCGTGTAAAAATTAGTGGGCACCTAGAGTTTAGGAAGGAACAATAAACTCCAGGTCAGTCATGGGACTGGTGTGAGAACATAAATAGTTGCTTACAGGATTTATTTAAAGTTGGGAAATTCACCGAACCACGCCGCTAATGCGGAACGGGTTTACTCCATGTGACTTCCCGTGCATATAAATTCGCAAATGACTTTGAGAAAATGAATCTATCATAAGCTAATCCCACATCACACAATGCAAGCGCACACCAGATGGGCGAGTTTATCTTATGATAACCAAACATGTTTTCATACGTAAAATCCTCTTTTCAATGTTTAATATAGTGTGGAAAACTATTTCGCAATTAAATGTATTAATCCTAGACGGAACATATCAATGGAAATCAGAACATAACCATTTTGAGCTCGTACTTCACAAACCAGAACATATCAACGGAAATCAGTGTTCCGCCGTCAATTACAATGTCAGGCACACAATCCATACAAGTTCATTCTGGGTTTGAACGGAAAAAATTCGAAAATCTCAAAATACGCTCAGACCTCATGCCACTAATAGTCGCGCATTGAGTGACCAGCCCAACCGAGACATCGGCGGCCATCAATCCAAGCAATTCGAAGATCATCGGTCTTCACTCATCGTTTGACCAAGTCTCGAACAACATCGTATTATTACTTGGAATGGTTTTCGAAATAATATTCGATCCCATTCTTTCCAAGTAATAAGCGTATTGTTAAAACAATAGTTATGGATTATGCGCGGTTTCGATTCCAACCTCCTTTCATACAATTATTAATTCTTCTATAATCGAGGATACATCATATTTCATAAACTTGTTATCGTTTTATCATTCTTGAAATAAAATCCACTTGAAATCTTATGTTTCAGACATAATGCCTTTAACTGTTGTCATTCTTTTCATACGTTTCCAAAGTCACTAAATCTCAACTAGTTTAAATTTCATTCACTATAATTGCACACTCTAATTTCAAATAGAAGATGTTTCTCCTATCAATTATCACAATTATTCAAAGCCAATTTACTTCCATAATTTAATATGTTTCATATCGAGATCTCATAATTGTTTGAAATTGATTTATATTTAACATAAAACAAGTTTTCTTATCACAATACCAAAATCTTCTCAAACTCAAGATATATCCAAAAGAGAAAATTTATTCATTTCAAATTTCAATTTAAATAAATAATTCAATCGAAATCAATTCTCAATTAGGACGAAATTACTATTATTTTAAATAACCTGGAAAAATGATAATTTTAATAAAATATTTATAAAATAAAATAATTGGATTATAGAAAATGATTTAAACCTTATACATATACATATATGAAGTGCTTTACTAAGAAAGACTAGGAAAAATCAAATTTAAATAACTTATTGAAATTACCTTGGAAATTACTTCGTCTTGTACAAAACTGTCCTTTATATATATATATATATATATATATATATATCCCAAACTCGATGTCTTTTGCAAACAATGTTTAAAACATCCAACTTCAAATTAAACAAAATTCAAAGTCAAATTCCAAAGCGTAGATTTTATCATCAAAACATTATTTATGTGGCAGGGAGATTCAAGTCGATTATACGTAAAATCACGCAACTACGGTGTGTGACACAAATGATACAACTGAATTTAACCATATTATTTGATCGTAAAGCAATACCAAACATTCATGGCAAATAACTAACAAACAACCAATAAATTTCTCATAAGCGTCATGTTCAATGTCGCTCAATATTCCCGCACATTCATCCATTTCATGTATACAACTATATTTCATACATACGCGTTAGAGCACCAATGCGCATTTGATAGAAACATTTTCTACGAATTTATACGGCATTTCCACAACTCAAGATTAACCATGCATGCACAAATTTTATAATCTACCATATTTATTAATATATGCAGCATATGAAAATCATATAAACTTATAAATACAGCGTTCTCACCTTCATTGCGCCCCGTTTTGTTTTCATAACTTCGTATCAGCCACGTACGACTTCCGGACAATGCGAACCTTACACGAACCAAAGTTAACTCGAAAAATCGCGAACCAAGCTTTGGAATGAATCGAAAATACTTCCTACGGACACTACAAACGCACGCTACCCCTTTTCATTAACATGCACATAAAAATTAAGGGTATACTTTAATGTTCATGTATATATATCTTAAATCTTTATACGCATGCACTTACGTTCTTGCTTTCTGCTCAATATGATAGATCAGGCTTGCAGACACCGCTTTTGGTGAACTGTTTTGTTGTTATTATTTTTTCAGTACAAAAGGGAAACTGAACTTGTATGCATGAAAAAAATCAGGTGGAGAGAATGGGCAGTGCTTTACATGCAAGGCTGAGGTGGTTTTGCGCTTATGGTTTAAAGAAGAAACTGAGAGGGATAAGATGGTTTTGCTGTGGGAACAAATAGAAGAAAAAGACGACTGCCGAACTGTTTGGATAGAAGAGAGAGCTGTGAGTTCGGATGGTGATGGATTAGGTGTTAACGCGGACTGCATTTTGTTTCTTCACAACAAAAGGAATGGATTTGTGAACCCAACTGACTTTCACTCCTTTGTTTTTTTTAAGGAAAGGAGCTGACAGTTCGGAAAAATGGAGAATGAGGGAGTCTCGTGAGCTGAGTGGTGCGGTTATGGTTGGCTCACGATTTTAGGTGGTGGAAGCGGTGGAAGTGAAGGGCGGAAAAGAAAGGCGGAGCTGATAGGCGGATGGTGGCGGTGGTTCTACTGGAGTGCGTGGCTGCGCGGATAGGAGCGGAGATGGTGTTGGTTGAGATGGGCGGTAACGGGTTTAAACAGAGAAGGAAGTGGCGAATCGGTGGTTTCGTGGGGGTATTGGTGGTGCAAAAGGTGGCGGAGGAGTGGTGATAGGAAGAGAGGACGCTGGTTGAGGGATAAAGAAAGAAGGTGGCATGGCTGTAATGAGGGAGTAGAAATGTTGGTTTGGAAACAAATGAAGGTGATAGCTTTTTATAAAGGAAAGACAGAACGGAAGCTTGCGTGTACAGGAGAGTTTATCTCCTTTTCCCCAGGAACGAAATCATCACCTTAAAAAGTTGTCGTGTCCCCCATTAATTAAATTTCCATATATTGTTTTTTTTTCAGCCAAACCTAGACACTTGGAACAACTATTATCATGCTTAAGGACACATATTTAGTAAATTATCTTTAGAAAATTCCTACCAATGCATGTCTTACAAATAATGATTTTTATTTATTTATAAAACTTAAATTTTAGCTACACCTTCATGACATTCATATTTGTAACAAACTCTTAGTGTATATATGTGCAACTATCCAAATATACTCTTCAAACACATTATAAAAAAAAGTACACCACTTTTAGAATTTATTAACTAAAATAATTATACATTTAAATACCTAACAATCTTATGTGTAACCCATCCTAACATTTGCATATGCATAAATTTCAGAAACATTATTTAAATATATACTACATCAAATCTTTATATAAACCAAAAATGATTATAAGCTTATAAGCACTTAATATATATATAATTATCATAAGTTATTAAATTTATAATTCACCAAACTTTCATAAGTAAATAAAATATGATCACCTTAGGTATATATAGTTTAATCAATATAGATAAAATTTCAAATATATATATTTAGCAAAATATTATTACTTATAAATCTTATAACTAATTATATCCTTAAGATAAAATTTTCTTTTATCAAATTTTAACTACAACTAGATATTTACCAAAACAAATTTTAAAATTCAAACATAAATTTCCATTCTTTACAAACTCATATGTATTTGACAAATCGCCAAGATGAAATTATCCCACACAAAAATCCATACTTTATAAAATACAAATAATATCCTTAACTATAAAATTTTATTTGTCAACATAACAAAAATAAATTTCTTATTCAAACTATAAAACAAGACCAATTTACTGAACAAACCAAAATATAAAGCTTATAAAAATCCGTACTTACATCTTAAAAATTGAATTTATACATAGATAACTTAGATCATACAATTGAAATTCTATTAAACTTAGTTAAAATATTAGGTTGTTACATTCACCCCCCCTTTACGACTTTCCATCCTCGAAAAGGGAAGTGATTACATTTAAACCTATGTGATTTAAACCAAAACCCTTTCTACAGTTTGGAAACATATCCCAAGGTACTAGAATAAACGGACTAGTATTACCACATAAAACATGCATATCATAATCATCTATCAGACCACACAATCGAGTCAGCATACAAAAGGTGTAACTGTCCCTACTTGAGTACGTGTCACGTACTTGAGGTGGTCCAAAACATACAGTCCCAAAAGGTATAACTACCCAGGTACTAGACCCTCAAAAACCGTACTAGCCCCAAAATATCCTAGTGCGTCTAAGCACTTAAGATAACATACATACCATATATACAAGGTCAATATCCATCACCTATCTAATCATCGGATGTATCCGATCAATCGTCCGATGGACCTAACAAACTAATTTCTTCGGGTTCATTATCTGCGACAGTCTCCTCCCACTCCTCGAATTCTTCCTCGTCATCAACCATAAAATTGTCATCCTCAAATTCCTCTTCATCCTCTGCTGTAAAGTCACCCTCCTCAACCACAAAACCTCCCTCAGCCTCATCCATGGGCTGCTCAAATACCTCTAAAACCTCATTAACTAGAAAACCATCTTCATCGACTGTTATGCCATCATCTACTAACATGCCATCTCCAGCTTCCATGTTCTCCTCGTCGGCTACCACTTCATTCACATGTAGAGGCTGCTCCACCTCCACCATATCCTCGTCATGTCCCTCGGCCCCTGCTTTTGGTAGTGGTTTGTCCTCGACTATAACCCCCAGTTGCTCTGCATCCTGTGCAATATCGTTGATCTCATCATTTCCTGCCTCAGGGACTCCTGACTGTTCTGCGTAAAGCATCTCCTCGAATCTCTCAACTAATGCCGGGTCCAACACTAAACCAAAGAGATCGAGTACCGTTTCATGGCCTGACAGGTGCTGGTCTCTCACGTCGAGGATCTGCTGCCATACAGCCTCTACTGTAGCGTCATCAATCCCTGGTGGGACATTAACTCCAAAATAGCCTATGGACTCAGCACCTGTCATCTGGTCTACAATCAATGGGCCTGGAATACTTGCCAATCTCTTCAATTATTCCTTCTGTAGTGGACTTAACTCATAGTCGCTCGAGCTACTGGAACTATCTGAGTCAGACTCTGAGATGCTATTGCTACCATTATAACTACTAGATTGAGGCTTCCTTACCCTAAGAGATCGGTCACCCTAGACAAAGTAAAAATCTAAGCTTAGAAAACATCCAAATTCATAAAAAAAAAAATTATATAGGTTTCCATATACCGTTCCTATTTGAAACAACCCAAGCTAAATTATGGGACTATACTGATTAAGGGTACACTTTCTATCTGAAGCGTATTTATATCTATAAATATTTAGAGAGTTTAAATTCAAAATCATTCCTATTTATTATCGTCCAAAATTACTATCATTTCCAATTAGTTAATATCCTTTACATAAGTTCCAATGCAAATCCAACAATTCCAAGTTATCCTATTAAAGTTTGTCGAATGTTCACTCACATTTATTCACACATCACCAAATTAAGAATCATACTTAAAATTTCCAATTAATTTTGAATTATCAAACCAATATGAGTTAATAAAATTCACTTAGAAACAAATTTAAATCTTGCGCTTGCACTAAATTCTATGTCATTCAAAACTTTTAAAATTTTAAGATTCATAGAATCGCTTCTATTTCATAATCTTCTTAATGCATTTAGATTGTATTTCGATTAAAGTTGTTTCAATATTTCAAAACTTTAAATTTATGTTTCGCATTACCCAAGAAATTATATAGACTACCCTATAGATGTATTTAAAAGTCAGATGCATTAAATTTTAGAGAGATAAACTAACAACCAAGATTTCAATTAATACAAGCATTTGTACATTCATTCATTCCTGATTCTTGGTCTTAATACATTCACTTCTTAACCTTGTACTATTCTTAGAACTAACCCTATAGATTGAATAATTTACTTCCTTGCGCTATGGTCTGTGACGATGCTACTGCTCCCTTCTTTACCAGACAATCCCGAACTACATGTCCTACCATCCTGCATCTATGGCACTTCTTTTCCGTTTCAGGTTCCTTGGTTTCTCTCTTTTTCATAGGACATTTGTTCCTAAAATGTCCAATTCTCTTAAACTTGAAACAATGTACATTCTTCCGGACGACTTTCTCCTTCTTCTTAGACTTTTTCGGGCAATTGACTGCAAAATGACCATCTCTAAAGCACTTATAACACTGGACATTCCTAAGCTTCCTCGGCATTTCTATCTCTTCTTCTTCCCTTCGAGCCAATGCCCTCATTGCTTGCTTTTGCGTCATTTAGAATTTCCACTATGCTTTTAGGGGTAACCTAAGATTTCAAAAGGTTATACTATTTCTTGTTTACTCAACTAGCTTATAATTGCATATTTATTTACTAGATATTCATAGCCATATACATTATTTATTATTTGCAAACATTTGTTGAAATAGTCTCGATTGGAACCATATAGTCATCCCACTTCTGAAACTCGGAATGAATACCGATGATGCTGCAGACATCCACAGAGTCATCCTCGAGCACTAGAGCATGATTTTTATCTATCTAGTACATATAAGATTTCATACATACGCCGGCCATGCATATATTTGAACTCTTCGTATATACAGGTAATCCAAGTGCAACATCGAATAATTACTATAAAATTTACCCTTTAAAAGTTGCATTTTACAATAGTTGTTCTAAAGTCATTTACTTAGTTCAACATAATCTATTTTTCCGATACGCTTTCTCATGGAATATTCCCAATCTCATTCTAGGGTATTTTCTAACCCTATCTCTAAAGAGATATTATAACTCTGATGGGTTCTACCTTTCGTTCAAAATATGTCGTACCCTAGAGCTTTGTATAACCAAATCTCTGATACCAACTGTAACAACCCATCTTTTTGCCCGATTTTTCGATGGTAATTAAACCAACTTAAACCGCTCATAAAAACGAATTATTATGGATACAGACATATATTGAACAAATAACAGAAATTTTCACTACATAATAAAATATTACATCAGAGTTACATAGAATATCAGAGTTATAACATATACAGCAGAAGAAAAGAAAATATACTCTCAGCGGAATAAATCATATGATACAGCGGAAGCTCCAAATCCTAGCTTGAACTCAAATCTCAGAAAGCGCTCCAAGTCCAGCTCTAACGATCTATAACTGTAAACTAAACTCTAACTGCCCGTGTAAAAATTAGTGGGCACCCAGAGTTTAGGAAGGAACAATAAACTCCAAGTCAGTCATGGGACTGGTGTGAGAACATAAATAGTTGTTTACAGGATTTATTTAAAGTTGGGAAATTCACCGGACCACGCCGCTAATGCGGAACGGGTTTACTCCATGTGACTTCCCGTGCATATAAATTCGCAAATGACTTTGAGAAAATGAAGCTATCATAAGCTCGTCCCACATCACACAATGCAAGCGCACACCAGATGGGCGAGTTTGTCTTATGATAACCAAACATGTTTTCATACGTAAAATACTCTTTTTAATATTTAATATAGTGTGGAAAACCATTTCGCAATTAAATGTATTAATCCTAGACGGCATAATACCCATAATATTATGTCGCCATATCTATATACAAACCAAAATCGTATGGCTCATATTGGAGATTTGGGTTTCCAACTTGATGATTCCTGGCACGAAAGATCAATCGGAATACAGACGAGATGTAATCTCGGGTTTTTCATCCAGACGTGGACACCAATACAAATCGCGAGGTAGATCAACGGTTTTCGACCAGATACGGCCCCCCGAACATACCCTATTCCATAAGTCATAAATGGTTTCCCACTGCTGCAGCGGTCATCATCGATTCATAAATATATACACAACCAAACCGCCAGTTTCTCATCATCTGGTGTGTGAGGTTTGTCAATGTCACGCCATACACAAAGCACGCTTAGATAAGCAATGCCCGGATCCTACAAGCTCGTTTCATATCTTAAGTATGTCACATTGTCCATTCACAACATGACCACTGATTTTCATCATTACATAACCATTTTGAGCTCGTACTTCACAAACCAGAACATATCAACAGAAATCAGTGTTCTGCCGTCAATTGCAATGTCAGGCACACAATACATACAATTCCATTCTGGGTTTGAATGGAACAAATATGAAAATCTCCAAATACGCTCAAACCTCATGCCACTAATAGTCTCGCATTGAGTGATCAGCCCAACCGAGACATCGGCGGCCATCAATCCAAGCAATTCGAAAATCATCGGTCTTCACTCGTCGTTTGACCAAGTCTCGAACAACGTTGTATTACTACTTGGAATGGTTTTCGAAATAATATCCGATCCCGGTCTTTCCAAGTAATAAGCGTATTGTTAAAACAATAGTTATGAATTATGCACGGTTTCGATTCAAACCTCCTTTCATACCATTATTAATTCTTTTATAATCGAGGTTACATCATAATTTATAAACTTGTTATCGTTTTATCATTCTTGAAATAAAATCCACCTGAAATCTTATGTTTCAGACATAATGCCTTTAACTGTTGTCATTCTTTTCATACGTTTCCAGAGTCACTAAATCTCAACTAGTTTAAATTTCATTCACTATAATTCCACACTCTAATTTCAAATAGAAGATGTTTCTCCTATCAATTATCACAATTATTCAAAGCCAATTTACTATAATAATTTAATATTTTTCATATCGAGATCTCATAATTGTTTGAAATCAATTTATATTCAACATAGAACAAGTTTTCTTATCACAATACCAAAATCTTCTCAAACTCAAGATATATCCAAAAGAGAAAATTTATTCATTTCAAATTTCAATTTAAATAAATAATTCAATCGAAATCAATTCTCAATTAGGACGAAATTACTATTATTTTAAATAACTTGGAAAAATGATAATTTTAATAAAATATTTATAAAATAAAATAATTAGATTATAGAAAATGATTTAAACCTTATACATGTACATATATGAAGTGCTTTACAAAGAAAGATTAGGAAAAATCAAATTTATATAACTTATTGAAATTACCTGGGAAATTACTTATTCCTATACAAAACTATCCTTTATATATATATATATATATATATATATATATATATATATATATCCCAAACCCGATGTCTTTTGCAAACAAAGTTTAAAACATCCAACTTCAAATTAAACAAAATTCAAAGTCAAATTCCAAAGCGTAGATTTTATCATTAAACAATATTTATGTGGCAGGGAGATTCAAGTCGATTATACGTAAAATCGCGCAACTACGGTGTGTGACACAAACGATACAACTGAATTTAACCATACTGTTTGATCGTAAAGCAATCCCAAACATTCATGGCAAATAACTAACAAACAGCCAATAAATTTCTCTTAAGCGTCATGTTCAATGTCGCTCAATATTCCCGTAGATGTCATCCATTTCATGTATACAACTATATTTCATACATATGCATTAGAGCACCAACGCGCATTTGATAGCAACATTATCTGTGAATTTATACGGCATTTCCACAACTCAAGATCAACCATGCATGCACAAATTTTATAATCTACCATATTTATTAATATATGCAGCATATGAAAATCATATAAACTTATAAATACAGTGTTCTCACCTTCATTGCGCCCCGTTTTGTTTTCATAACTTCATATCAGCCACGTACAACTTTCGGACAATGCGAACCTTACACGAACCAAAGTTAACTCGAAAAATCGCAAACCAAGCTTTGGAATAATCGAAAATACTTCCTACGGACACTGCAAACGCACGCTACCCCTTTTCATTAACATGAACATGAAAATTAAGGGTATACTTTAATGTTCATGTATATATATCTTAAATCTTTATACGCATGCACTTACGTTCTTGCTTTCTCCTCAATATGATAGATCAGGCTTGCGGACACCCCTTTTTCTGAACTGTTTTGTTATTATTATTTTTTCAGTACAAAAGGGAAACTGAACTTGTATGCGCGGAAACAATCAGGTGGAGAGAATGGACAGTGCTTTACAGGTAAGGCTGAGGTGGTTTTGCGCTTATGGTTTAAAGAAGAAACTGAGAGGGATAAGATGGTTTTGCTGTGGGAACAAATAGAAGAAAAAGACGACTGTCGAACTGTTTGGATAGAAGAGAGAGATGTGAGTTCGGATGGTGGCGGATTGGGTGTTAACGCGGACTGCGTTTTGTTTCTTCTCAACAAAAGGAATGGATTTGTGAACCCAACTGACATTCACTCCTTTGTTTTTTTAAGTAAAGGAGCTGACAGTTCGGAAAAATGGAGAATGAGGGAGTCTCGTGAGTTGAGTGGTGCAGTTGTGGTTGGCTCACGGGTTTTAGGTGGTGGAAGCGGTGGAATTGAAGGGCGGAAAAGAAAGATGGAGCTGACAGGCGGATGATGGCGGTGGTTCTAATGGAGTGCATGGCTGCGTGGATGGGAGCGGAGATGGTGTTGGTTCAGATGGGTGGTAACGGGTTTAAACAGAGAAGAAAGTGGCAAAGCAGTGGTTTCCTGGGGGTACTGGTGGTGCAAAAGGTGGCGGAGTGGTGACAGGAAGAGAGGACGTGTAACAACCCGAAAATCTGGGCCAGTTTAAAATTTTTATTTTGGCAATTTTAGCGAATTTTGAATATTTAAAATAGATTATTTTAAATAATAAAGACAAGAAATTTATTTTGAATATAATTCGCCGTATATATTTATATACGTCGTCGTTAGAATATATATAATTATATATAATTATAAAAGGAATTGAAAATGGTGCAGTAGTTCAATAATTCGATTTCAAACTTCAATTGAATGTACCGGGTGCAAAGCAAACCGGATTTTAGTGAAACCAAAAATAATAGGATCTAATTGAGAGTATCTTTTCAACGAATACGAAAAATCGAGATTTCATAGCGGGAATCAAAAGATATGTCCAGTTGAAAATTCTGAATAGTCGCTATGGAATTCAGGCCCTTAAAAATGGGAATTTTGCAAACGACCTCGGATTTCGACGAAACCGCTTTTGTTGGGTCCGTAATGTCAAATTATTGCTAGGTTTCAAATTTCATAATTTTTCGAATCAATATGTGAGCGTGGCAAAAGAAAACGCGTTTGACCAGTTTTAGTTGATTTTAATCGACTGGAAAATGGCCATTTTTCAAACGGTCTCAGAATTCGACGAAATTAGTTTTGTTAGGACTGTATCGTCAATACGAAGCTACAAAATATTTTTCTGGGATTTATAGAGTTAGTATGTGACCCCGGTAAATTGAAATGCGCGTTCAAATTCAATATATAGAGTTATATGTTGATTTTGACGAAAACTGATCGAATCAGCTTACGATACATATCCCGTTGTGTTCGGAATGGGGGTAAAACGCTACAGATGACAGGCGGTGGGCCTCGTTTAGAGGTCGTATGAAAAAGTCAACTTTTTGAAATTAAAATAATTAAAAAAATAAAACCTCTCTCTCTACTCCTTAAATCCCTTTGCCCCCCTTCCGTTCAATTCATTTTAGAAAAGGAAAAAAAAGAGAAACCGCAGCACCTCCCCCCCCCCCGATCGAAACCCGCCGCCGCACTCCCCCCTTCCGCCTCGCGCCAGGCCGCGCCGCCCCCATCGCACCCCCCTCCTCTTCTCCTTCTCTTCCTCTCCTCCAGCCAAGACCCGCGACCCCCAGATCCGAACCCACCTCGCCCCCCCCCCCCCCAAACCCGACGCAAACCGACCTCCCCCTTCCCCTTGCCTCGCGTCAGTGAAAACCCCTCCCCCATCTTTAATCGGTGAGTTTATTCTGTTTTCTTATTTATTTTATTTTTATTTCAGTTTTATGTTAGGTTATCTAACCAATAAAAATCTGTTTTTATATATATGTATATATTTATGCGAAGAAAATATGATTTTTATATAGTATGAAGAATAAAAATATGATTTTATATAATGTAGAGTAATAAAGATGTGATCTTTATAGTAGTAGCAATATAAAGATATGATTTTTATAGTATGGAAAGTATAAAAACACGATTTTTATATTATATAGATAGTAAAAATATCATCTTTATAGATATAGCGAAACAAAAATATTTATTTTTGAAAAGGCGAAATATTTATTTTTGAAAAGGCGAAATATTTATTTTTGAAAAGGCGAAATTTTTATATAGAGAATAGCGATGTAAAAATAGAATTTTTTTCTATATAGTAACGGTGTAAAAATAGAATTTTTATCTATATAGTAATGGTGTAAAAATAGAATTTTTATCTATATAGTAGCGGTGTAAAAATAGAATTTTTATCTATATAGTAACGGTGTAAAAATAGAATTTTTATCTATATAGTAGTGTTGTAAAAATAGAATTTTTATCTATATAGTAGTGTTGTAAAAATAGAATTTTTATCTATATAGTAGTGTTGTAAAAATAGAATTTTTATCTATATAGCAGCGTTGTAAAAATAGAATTTTTATATATATAGCAGCGTTGTAAAAATAGAATTTTTATATATATAGTAGCGATGTAAAAATAGAATTTTATCCATATGGAGTGGTTATAAAAATATGACTTTTATATACATAGCAACAATATAAAAATATGATTTTTATATATGTAGTGGCTATGGGCAACGAAAGTGATGAAAGGCGAGCACGGTGAAGATGTTCTACATAGGAAGTGTCGTGGAGTTAGGATAGCTATTGGTGAGAACTTCTCACTCTAAATTTCTTTTTCTAGTTATATATATATATATACTAGGATGCAGACGGTGCTTAGCAGCACCCGACACCCGTCGTCCACAGACCATGGACGGCTTGTATGCTTGTTTGATGTGTTGTGAAAATTGTTTGTGAAGTTGTTGTGAAATCGATAATAAAGGTAGATGTGTTGAAATAAATTAATTATCGTTAAAAATATAATTTTCAACGTGGATGTGAATAAATGAATATTTATAAACAAATCGGCCGATTTGTTTATATACACTGATTTGACTGATATTGATTGGGATGATAAATTTTACACATCGCCCAACTGCACAAATAAAAATCTGTGTTTGTTGATTTGAAACCCCACACGGGTGTTGGGATGAAATTTATCATACACTAATCCCAATTATTTAACTGTATGTCGAACGGTTGGTCGACAGGCTGTGTAAGCGTTAATTATTTATATTTGATGCTTATGCAGTTGTGTGGTGCACCTTGGATGATGGTTGATTGTTTATCGTTGCTATTATATACATGTGTTGTATGGAATCCATATAATTAACATTATATGGTGATTGATTGGGCCTCATTCCAATCGAAAAAATAATGAATATTATAAAAGAAAATTCATGTGTTGAATATAAAAATAGTCATGTGTCGACGATGTTCATGTATTGAAACTATTCATGTGTTGAGTAAAATATTTTAACAATAAAATTTACACCTTTATCATATTTAAGATTAGAATCTACTTTACGGTGGAATCTGATTAAAAATCAAACGATAGATACCATAATTTTATAAAATATATTACATAACAAAAATAGTCGTGTGTTGAAAGAAATATAGATTCATGTGTTGAATAGAAGAAAGATAGATTCATGTGTTGAATAGAATAAATATTCATTTGTTGAATAGAATAACGAATTTATTGAAATATATATAAAACCATGTTGATTAGAGTTGCGTCATTTTGACGTGAATGATAGTTATATCGATTGCATTCGTTTTTATAATGAATATAGAAAAGGTAGTGATTTCAAATTATAACGTTTTGAAAATATTATCATTTATATAGTAATGATATGAAATATCCAATTTTGATTTGAAATTGAATATAGTGTTGAAATGGTTTTGAAAACGAATTAAAAACGATTTATAAAATACGTTTTAAAAGGAAATCGACGAAATATATAATATATATATATTATATATATAATGCCCTGAATAGAACGCGCCGCGCCGCGGTAGTTCGTGAATTTCGACCATTGACTTCGAATTGACGTTGCGGGAGATCCGACCGTCGGATTCTCCTGAAACCGGAACCGTTGGGTTCGTATCGAAAAGAGCTTTCCAATGAATATTAGAAATTTGAAATCTAATGGTTGGATTTGGAATTATGTCCAAATCAAATTTAGAAAAGGTCGATGTAAGTGCAGTTCGATGGCCGTTGATGGAAATCGACTGTACGGGCCTTGATAAAATTATTAAAAATATTGATAATTTGTGTAAAATCATAAGAAATGATTTGGGAAAAATTGGGCTGAAAAATTCCATATTTGAAAGGGTAAAAATAGATTTTTATCGAAATGAACTAGTTTTGAACTAGAATTAAAATCAATTTATTTTTAAAATAAATAAATTGAATTTGAAAGTGATTTTAAAAATAATCAATATTCCCAATACGTGAATTGGACTGGAGTTGAATCGAAATTATCTTCGGAATATTTCGATGTTGGATTTCGTGACTATACAGATATTGTTATGGGAATTTGAAAGATATATTTTATATCGTTATTTCCAGTACGATATTTGTTGGTTTCAGAATTTGATATTGAATATAAGCCGGTATATTTTCTATTCAGAGCCTTGTATTTAATATCGAATGTGATTTGGGTTTATCGTGAATCGTGTTTTATATGACATTGGTTCTTTAACCTAGTTAAAGGCAAGATGTTGATTTTTGAAAAGATTAAAACTAAGTGGAGTTTTAATGAATCTTTAATTAGATTAAAATGTGAATTGATAATTTAAATTATCAAATCTGAAAGGTGATCGAGAATGGAGTATCACCAGTTTTGCTCTAAAGCGATAGTTAAATCTTTAATTAGATTTGAACGTGAAATGGTAATTAATTTTACCGATAACACTGTGGTGTTAGATAGGGAGTACTACCAGTTTTGCTCCATGGGATATATAGGTTGGGATTGGGAAATAAAATAAATAATTACTTCGGTGTGATTCGCTAATCCCGACTAGTTTGAAATGATATCCAAAGGAAGATTAAAGAATAAATTTAGAAGAATTTATCTTGGATAAAATTAATGGGAACCTTTCCCTAAGAATGTGATTTTGTGAATAAAAGAATATTCTGAATTGGAATGAGGTGTTTGTTTTGTTTGTGTAACATTTGTTTATCATATACGTGGGTTATTCAGAAAGGCCGGGTTTCTACCTATTCTGAATAACCGATTCGACGAGATGTCGAAGATGAAGACGGTGGTTGAAGACTGGAAGTCTTCACATCGTTTGGGTGATTGCTGATGATCTTGATTGGGCTGTACACCCAAGATGAGGGAAACAACTGGTGATCGTCCAGACGTACTTGGAGATGGATGGATATGCGAGGAAAGTGCCTCCGGTTTCGTTCAGACCCAGAACGAACTTGTAAATGGATTGTATGTCTGACATTGGATTTTATTCTGTGTTGATTGATCTCTATTAAATATACATCTGTTTGGCGGCAGAGAATTTATTCTCTTGCTTAACGCCCTTCTCTGAGACGTATGAGCTCAGAGGTTGTATATCGATGGACATCAGTCGCATGGAGTGAATTGCCAGTGTTTCACGCGTAAGTGGCAATTGATCAAGGCTTTTGTTGAAAAGCAAAGTCTTGTGGTTGATGATCAAAGCACGGCCTGTGTGGCGTAGCTTTGTGTATAACATGAATTCGCGAGCCTCACGTCTCGGTATGAGTTAAAAACGGGATACGGACCCAAGGAGTGCACAACGTTTCTTTCTAGCTAGGGTGGTGTCAGTGACCTACCAACCCTGACATTTATATACTTTTCACCTGTATGGTTGTTGGATACGAGGCGCCTCGGATATATGTCTGTAAGGACCAGGAAACGTGTGTTCAGGAATAACTGATCCTCAAAAGTAAGAGAGGACCGGCCTTGGAGGTTCCAAAGGATCAGAGTGGGGTCCTGAGGCATTGCTAGAGTGTCTCGAACGCGGAGAGGAGCTTGCCCCTTGCCTCGACTCATGACGGAAATCCCATTTCCAATACGTGATATAGCGGTTTTAATTGTAGAACTAGTACGGCGACATGATAGATGGTACCCATGCCGCCTATGATTAATATTTATTATTTGAATTGTTTTGACACTATACACTTATAATAGTATCAAATGATTTGTTTTAAACGTACCAAGCATGTTTGGCTATTATAAGGGAAAACCCTATCCTCCGGCTTGCGTTGCATTGTGTGATGGGACCTGGGTCTCATAATAGCTTCATTTTTCCAAAGAGCATTGCGCTGTTTTGTTATATGCACTAGTATTCTTGGGAGGAAACCCGTTCCGTGTTATACGGCGTGGTCCCTTGAATTACTCTCTTTTAAAGTAAAGTTTTAAATAACTGTTTTAGTTCTCACACCAGTCACATGACTGACCTGGAGTTTATTATTTTAACCTAAACTCTGGGTGCCCCTATTTTCGACACGGGCAACTAGTAGTTTTGGTTTTGCAGATTTATATTCACAGGGTCCTGATTTACAGCTGGAACGATGCTCGGAAAGCTCTGTATCCGTGTATCACTTTCAGTGGTGTTTTGTATATTTTTCCGCTGCTATGTAATTTATTGTAATCTCTGATATTTATCGAATGTATTTTATTCATTCATACTCTGTATATTCTTGTATTCTGATTGAATTGTTGTAATAACAATGACACGAGCAGCTAGTAGTTTTGGTTTTGCAGATTTATATTCACAGGGTCCTGATTTACAGCTGGAACGATGCTCGGAAAGCTCTGTATCCGTGTATCACTTTCAGTGGTGTTTTGTATATTTTTCCGCTGCTATGTAATTTATTGTAATCTCTAATATTTATCGAATGTATTTTATTCATTCATACTCTGTATATTCTTGTATTTTGATTGAATTGTTGTAATAACAATGAAATGTTCTTCCGTCTGAGTTCCGATGTGTGTTGTTCTCATCTCAATCCGGGCTTTCCTTACCGGGGGAGTTCGGGTCGTTATAGGACGCGGGTTGAGGGATAAAGAAAGAAGGTGGCACGGCTGTAATGAGGGAGTAGAAATGTTGGTTTGGAAACAAATGAAGGTGACAGCTTTTTATAAAGGAAAAACAGAACGGAAGCTTGCGTGTACAGGAGAGTTTATCTCCTTTTCCCCAGGAACAAAATCATCACTTAAAAAAGCTGCCGTGTCCCCCATTAATTAAATTTCCATATATTAATTTTTTTCCAGCCAAACCTAGACACTTGGCACAACTATTATCATGCTTAAGGACACATTATTAGTAAATTATCTTTAGAAAATTCCTACCAATGCATGTCTTACAAACAATTATTTTTATTTATTTATAAAACTTAAGTTTTAGCTACACCTTCAAGACATTCATATTTGTAACAAACTCTTAGTGTATATATGTGCAACTATCCAAATATACTCTTCAGACACATTATAAAAAAAATGTACACCACTTTTAGAAATTATTCACAAAAATAATTATACATTTAAATACCTAACAATCTTATGTCTAACCCATCCTAATATTTGCATATGCATAAATTTCAAAAACATTATTTAAATATATACGACATCAAATCTTCATACAAACCAAAAATAATTATAAGCTTATAAGCACTTAATATATACGAGCGTAACGGCACGCGCTCCGCGCGTGATCGTGGCACGCGCTCCGCGCGTGGGTTACTAATTCTCAAATATTTTATATTTTTATAGGCAAGTACAAATGTTGCATAATTTATATACTGTCAATGCAAGAAAAAGAAATAAAAATATTAAATATAAACAAATTCTAAAGTAATGGCTACAAAATATTATTCAATTATTTTATCTTTCAGGAGATATTAAACATTTCTGCTCCTATTTCCGTGTTTTAAATTTCTCTATCTTTTATGATGTTCAAAAGTTTGTGTAATCGCTAATATACATGTAAACAAATGACACTTAAGCACCGTTGGGACAATAAATATTTTCCGCTAGCAAACATGGCCTTATTGTATCCCTGTTTCCTTGTAACATTACATGGAAAGATTATATCATCCAGTGTATGCTATGTTCCTTCATTGTCATCGATGGTTGTGTAAACTGTATCATCAGACACATTAACATTTGAATATGCATGGGCCTCATCTGTTTTATCTTCTTGAGTAGGTTCATCAGCATTTAGATACATTGGAATGGCTTGCTTCTTCATCCTGAAGTATATAGAATGAGTTTTGTAGAGATAATGAATATTATAGTAAAATGCATTATTGAAACATTAAAAATCTAGCAGCATAATTTTTCTAAGAACTTACCAAAGACAAAATTAAGTCCTTACCTAATATCTGCCCTACAAAATTCACTAAACATATCACAGTTAAAAAAAAGTGAAGCAGTAAATAATTAAAACCTACCACCAAACCGGTCGGTCTTCAAAACAGGTGGTGATGAAAGCATGTAGATTTATGGAATATAAAATAGGGTTTTGAAATATTGCAGAATATATATCTTTAAAGTGGAGTTTACCTGAAGCCAAATACTTCTGCAGAGTAGCTGAATGAGGAAGGAAAAAAGAGAGAGAAGTAGAGAAGTTGATATGTGGGATTGAGGAATAAAAGAAGGTATGTGCATTTATAAATGAAATATTGCGGGATTCTAGCAGATTTATTGACCAAGAAAATATAGTGATTCAATATTCAAGAAGGAAACATATATATCAGCGCATATAATTAAGTAAAGGTGATGTCATCTTTTGTGATAATAAAAAATATAATATATTATTTTCCCGAAATAAGTATAATATAAATTCTAATAGATGCTCATGCGTGAAAATTGCTATGATCGGCTCGGTTTCCATGTTCAAGAAGATCTTTTTATTTGAATTGTTATACCATGCGCCAATGCTAATTTTTTAGATCTAATATCTTTAGGTTCTAAAAGATTCCTTTTATATATTTGAATTGCCTTTCAATGCGCGAACGGAACTTTTTGTGGATCTATTAAGATATGTTCAAATTGATTAAAAGGTATAATATATTATGATCCATTATTCAAGGAGGAAATATATATATATATCAACGCAGATAATTAAATAAAGGTGATGACATATTTTGTAATAATAAAAGATATAATGTATTATTTTCCCAAAATAAGTATAATATAAATTCTAATTTCATGTAAATGACGTGACAACATTTAATAATGATAAGATGTATAATATAAAGGGATCCATGGATATTTCCAGCATTATATATTTGTTCAAATGAAGCCTTGAATGTTTCACAATAACAAAAGAAAATTCTAGTACCTATGTGTAGATGAGCGTGCGTGAAAGTTGCTATGATTTTGGCGTGGTTTCTATGTTTAAGAAGATCTATTAATTTGAATTGTTATACCATGCGCCAATGCTAATATTTTGAATCTAATTTATTTAGGTGCTAAAAGATTCCTTTTATATACTTGAATTTCCCTTTAATGCGTTGATGGAACTTTTTGTGGATTTATTAAGATCTGTTCAAATTGATTAAAGGGCATTTTCGGTAGTTTGCGTGTACACCAAAAAAGTGTGACACCAAACCTATTCCAACTATTATTAAAGATATATATAATTATCATAAGTTATAAAATTTACAATTCACCAATTTTTCATAAGTAAATAAAATACTATCACCTTAAGTATATATAGTTTAATCAATATAGATAAAATTTCAAATATATATATTTAGCAAAATATTATTACTTATAAATCTTATAACTAATTCCTTAAGATAAAATTTTCTTTTATCAAATTTTAACTACAACTAGATATTTACCAAAACAAATTTTAAAATTTTAACATAAATTTCCATTCTTTACAAACTCATATGTATTTGACAAATCTCCAAGATGAAATTATCCCACACAAAAATCCATACTTTATAAAATACAAATAATATCCTTAACTATAAAATTTTATTTGTCAACATAACAAAAATAAATTTCTTATTCAAACTATAAAACAAGACCAATTTACTGAACAAACCAAAATATAAAGCTTATAAAAAACCGTACTTACATCTTAAAAATTGAATTTATACATAGATAACTTAGATCATACAATTGAAATTCTATTAAACTTAGTTAAAATATTAGGTTGTTACACTCAAGAAGGAAGTTGTCTTTAATGGTCCAAGTGGGGACCAAGGGATTCAAGATGGAATCAAGGGGTTCAAGTAGGAACCAAGGGTCCATGTAGGAACCAATGGTCAACTTCCAATTTTGGGCTTTGCCGTAGGACATTTGCAAAGGGGCAGTTGTTGTTTGAGACTTCAGTGCATCCTTGAGATGTTGGTACAGGTAAGGTCGGAGACTCCACCACGTAAGGGGTTCCAAACGTAAGTTCCGCTATGTTAGTAATTAGTCTATCTACCGTGTGCTTGGGGGCATTCGCTATACCAAAATTGGGTGGATAGCCGAAAATAGCTAATTCCATACGCTTTACACGCTGAGTAAGTAAATGTCATATTGAATGACAGACAGTAATAACAGGAGGAGATGTCGTACTAACCATTATAAAGATTTATAAATTTATGAATGTGCACTTATTATTTTGAAGGAATGACCATAAGTGGATGCATAAGATATTCTTAAAGAGGAAAGAAAGAAAGGATATATCATTACTGAAAATGTGAGGATTTAAGAAATTTCATCACATTAGGATGATTATAATGTTAGCACATTAATGAACATACAAGTGTTTATTGTTAGTTTGATGACGTGTTAATTGTTCTTTTGGTTTACTCTTGTGAACCACATTGATTGTTAATTTATGAGTGTTCCTTTCTTTGTATGAGGATGTTATAATAACTATTGTTTGTTGATGGATTTTTAGTTTTACACACCACATGTTCCATAGAATGTCAAGAAAATATATATTTTATTATTATGTGTGGTGTGTTGTGATTGGCAAGAAACAATGGTTATTACATATGGGAAGTTAACTTATGACGGATGGTTTTATTTTTAAAATCCTAATGAAAGAATTATTATTTTGAATGGGTTTTATATTTGGGGAATTGCGAGGGCGCAATTATTTTGAGGGGGGAAGAATGTAACATCCCACAACTTTTACGGTTCTGAAAGTTAAATAATTAAGAATTAACTTTTACTAGGTGATCAATCAGATGTCGTATCTACTACCGTTGCGTAGATCCTCCCAAGACGATTAGTTTGATATATAATTTTGATATATTCGAAATTATCATTTACAAGATATTTCTTTTTTTTAGAATGAAATATACACACATAAAACCATTAAATTTCATTGTTATAATTTTATGGATAAGAAATGTGTTTGGTGTAGTTGTTAAGTTAATTGACTTTCATACATGAAGTCATGAGTTCAATTCCTTTCATTGACATATTTTTTATTTTTAGGTAGAACAATCAAATTTATGCATGTTCCAAATATGAGATATTTGTATATAAATAAGAGACACATCAAAAAAAGAGTTTCATATAAGGAAAGATTTTATGTGGGTGTGTGTAATATGTTACATATATATGGGATGAATATTGTTTCAATATTATATTACATAGGCTGTAAATTAGTTGCACATTAATTAACATGTTATTTAAATCCTTTTTGTGTGTATAACTATATATATGCATGTATATAACATGATCATGTATGGGCTTTCTATGTTATGGAGAGGTAGCAAAGAAAAAAGGAAAAATTAAAATTATATTTTCTTTCCACTTTTGAAAACAGATTAGCTATCAATTGTGCAATAATCAATGACATATTTGATTTATAGATGGTTATGTGGTTTATTGCCTATTCTTACAAATATAAATTTCCCTTTATATGTATAAATTTGTAAATGCCATAATTTTATATACTATGGAGCAATAAATGATTAATTACACATGTGAAGATTAAGTATGCATTGATTGACATGTATGTCAATTGTCTTACTAGAAATTTGTTCCTAAATAATAGCAATTAATTCCCTTATATAAGTGGCATTTTTTTAATTGTTAAGCAATCCATTTGCATTAATTGTCAATATATTTCACTTATTAGACATTTGTTGACTTTACATAATATGGAGGGAGGGTTAATGGCATATTCATGCAATTAATTAGTAATATTCAAATCATCCTATGCATATATATCTATATATACACACACACAAATGTCTTTCATTTTATAAAGTAAAGAATTAATTTGCATCAATTGACAATGTATTTTAATTATGGATGGTTGTGAGGTTTATGCATATTTTGCAGCTATTAGACATAAATTGGTATAACTTTGAATTATCATATATTCATGGATATATGTAAATGTTTTGATTAATCGTGAATGTGAGGATTAATTAGGCACTAATTGACATGTAGGCGAATTGATTTGTTTTTATTAGGGATTTATTTTCTTAAGACTATAAATTAATTCTCTTGTATAAACGGTAACTTTTTAATAAGATTTAAACATACATTCACTTGTTGCTTCTTTGGTTTATTCAAATCCTTTTTTATCACGGGTTAGATAAAAATAATAGTAATAGACATATAAGATATTCCATAAGAAGTTACTTCATTTTGAAGTAAATAAGAGAGCGGTTGTGATTTAATTTGAGAACTCCTACTGTTAATCTAGTGTACTACATCAATCTCTAACTGCTATATAAGTGAGCCAAATCTAACCCTAACATGAATCCTCTTTTTCTTCATTCTTCCTCCTTGGAAAAATCTTTAAACATATTCTATTTTCTTCCTCAAATTCTCCTGATTAGAAATAAAAGAAAAGAAAAGAAAAATGGTTACATGTTAAATCAAAGAAGGGAAAGAGGATCAAAGTAAAGGGGAAATATGAAGAAAGCTTACGCATGGTTCACAACAAATTTCCTACAACAAAGGAGGATATGTGCCAAATAAAATAGAGGGATAAAATGTGTGTGGATTGTGATTGTACGACATTGGTGTGAGTTCTTTGATTCAATAATTGAATTTAAACTATGAATTTATTGTCTTTTGAAGAACATATATGATTACTAATTTATGACATGATATGTTAACAATTATTTGACGTTTTGGATATATCGGGTCTAAGTTCACCATTTTTTTTATTGATCATTGCACTATTAAAATTTTAATTGAAATAAGTGATGGATTTGAATATACGAGTTATTCATTAAAATAAAATAAATAAAGTTAAATAATGATAATGGAAAGTGTGAATATCCATAGTTGGTATGCTTTACTTATAAATAACAGTTTTTGGAAAAGAAAAGTAAAAATTAATTTGGGATGTTTTAATATGTTGAATAGTAACAAAGGATGCTTATTAATCTAGATTTTACAAATAATAATGCAACATTAATGAGAATTGCATTCCTTTGAAATAAATGCGAATAACATGACTTTTTATTGTGTTAAAAGTATTTAATATAAAAATTGTTATTATTTTGTGTAAGACAATCATATTGTAGATTTGTAATGCTATTCGATATGTCATGTTTTGATAAAATATAATGTTTTGGAAGGAGCAATGAAAATTCTAAAACTGAATAAAGCAACAAAGTTTCTTTTTACAATAAACAACAATATGATAATCTTATACTTGAAATAAAAACCATTATGGTAAATGTGATGGAATGGCTCCAGTGTATTACATTTTAGTCACTGCATGTTTTGTTGATAGATTGCATTAAAGATGTTTATGCGATGTTTTACCATTGATTACTACAAATTTATGTGTGGTTAGTTATGGTTATTTAATGATGAATTTTGTATAACCAATATTGATTGGATTACTATGCATTGGTGACCATGTTACTATTTTGGAATGATTTGTATACACAAAATGATTTATGTTTGCATTGATGGCGTAGAATTATTAATTGATGAATAATAATTGTGTAAGAATGCTAATGTTGTTACCTTATTATTTTATAAGTTGGAATTGCTATTGGGTGTTATTTGTTTTTGAAGACTGCATGTTAATTTTATTTCAATTACTTCATAAGTTGAGATGTTGTGATAGATTAGTATGATACTATTTTCTGCTCTTATTTGGTTATGTTGATGTAGTGATTATGTTGATTGCATCAATTTCCAAGATTTCACTGATTGTGTTGAATCATATTGATTGCAATGGTTGAATGGATGAAATGATTGGATAGATGCAAGGGTTGAAATTTACTAACAAGTATTTGGATGCAGGAGAAGAGAAGGAAATAGAACTACGTATGCTTGATCCCCCAATAGGGTTACGTAGGCAGTCTTTTCCTCTGCAATAGCTACCGGAACCCTAAGATTGGGTCGGGGTGTATAGGGTGAGGCACAGTCCAAATATAGTTGATACTCTTTTTGTTTTTTTTTCTTTGCGTAAATTATCGCAGATGACATGTGAGGGAAAGAAAAAGGAAAAGGAAAAAGAACAAATGGGAGCTTAGGTATTGTGCAACATCCACATATTGTTTCTTGTTTTACAAATGTAAATATATAAAGAGAATTGTGATGATATATTTATGTGAATCATTTATTTTATACCATTGTGGCTTTTTTGTTATTGGTTGCTTTTGTAAAGTATATTAAAAAATTCATGGCCCACTATTTTTAATATCTAAAATCTGTTATAAGCATGTCAGGTATAGTTTATAATTGTTTTTATTTTAAAAATAGTAGGTCTTCACACACGTGGTCATCTCCACCTGCTTCCGAGCACGGGGAGCTCTCTTGATTTAACCAGGCTGCAAGATCACCGAATTGATTTACCGGCTGTAATCACTCCCAGTTGATTTGAATGGGCTACAACCGCACCTTTTCAGTATCAATTTTGGAAGAAAGACTCGATAGAACTTTGTAATTATAATCTTTCATTCCAAACTCCTATGACTTTGAATAACACTTGGATCTTTGAGAGTGAGTGGTAGAAAATTAAACTAGAGACGATCTGGTTTGATCTCTCTGAATTTCGGTAGAATTTGGTTATAGAAATTAGAAAATTAAGAGTATAAATGAAGTAGAGAAAAAGAGAGATGAAGACAATGAAAAACTAGTTAAAAATTGTCTCCTTGGAAAATTTTCAATCAAATTACACTTCTTGTGATATTCGAATTTTGAAAATAACGGCTACCATGTCGACATGGGGGGTTGGGGATGTCTACATGCACCTTATATTTTTGAAATTTAAAATTTTGATAAACAAAGGAAATAATGTTTAAATAAATCATGGTAATCCAGGAGTTTAAATAAACTGTTTTCCTATAAAGTAGTATAATAAAGTTGGAATATAAATAGAAACATATATTTATAAACTATAAAAGTGATACCAAAACTTAACATAAATATATAAATATAAATATGAGAAACTAAAAAATTAGGATATAAAACTATAGATATGAATATAAGGTAATAATAATATTAAAACTCAAGTAAACATACATAATTAGAACACAAATATAAGTAAGAAAATCTGAAATATTAAAATCGTGAATTAGATTAAAACTCAAAAATGTTTTGAATAACTTATAGGTCAGGATATATATATATATATATATATATATGTATATATTAAACTGGAAGTAACTTTTGAAATCAGTTGAAAGGATTTTTAAAATATTATAAGGCAAAAATGGTGAGAGAATTGGAATAAAGATTTTAGTGTTGTTACAAAGTTTTAACCAAAATTCTAGGATCTATTACTTATCCTAATTTCCTGAACTCTGTTACTCTTATTACTCACGAGTCTTCAATCTTGAACTTTTCTACTTTGTAATCTATAATCTTGAATCTTTAAATTGTACAATCTTCAAAATCAATAATTCCATATACATCTTGTATACATATTTCTATACAATAATGTTTGTATATATTTTATGCTAATAATAATAACTAAAACAAGGTTGTTTTCATCAAAACCATAATCACCATTATCTCAGTCCCTAGCGCTTTCCATCCTCCTTTCTCCCCCGATAGTGAGAAATCACCCAAAAACCGATGGACTCTAAGATGAGTAGCACTTCCTCCTCTAACCATCGATCATCTATCAATCTTCACCAATGTGCCTTTTTCATGGCATTCACCTTATTATAGTTAACAATTTATGATGACACTGCTTTGATCAAACTGAGAGATGATATTTGTTGGATTCAAATAATGAATTTGGCAACTATATCTTTTAGCTAAGGGTTTGCGAAAAGAAAAGAGGGTAAAGATCTTATATAAGCACTCTACCCAAAACGCTATCCAAAAACCGAATACCTATTTTTACCAAACTCAAATCAAGGAGTGTCACCTAGCGTTAGTATTTAACTTCCCTTATTCTAGACTCAATGGAACAAGTTTCAGGGCCAGTTAGGTCATATACTAAAGTTAGCTTTTGAAGTCTAATTATAATATTGCAAATTTGAAATCATTAAACACTACGATTTTCTAGCGCGTATGATCATACAATAAGTCATATCTCCAAAATAGCCAGAAAGGTATAAACAAACCATTGAAAGAAAATAAATAGTACTTCTCATCAAAAGCCTTCCGAAATGAAATCAACTAAGCAATCCAAGCTAAGCACTTCCTACCTGAGAGCCTGGGGAAGAAGAAAAGAAAAAAGGAGAAAATATGTCAAACAAAAAGTTTGGTGAGCTGTAGTGATTTCTAGCACGATTGGTAAATGAAAGAAAATATATAGAACAATAGTTCTAGTATCATAAAATGGTTAGTGTTTATGAACACCTAAAGTGACAAAATAGAATAAGAATGACAAAAGATTTAAGTGTTCTCGTTCACAAGGTTCAAAAATGATGATGATTGTTTTGCATTTTACAAAATTCGAACAAAACAACAATTAGGAAGAAATTCCTAATACTACCTAATCGATCGGCTACAACGAATCATGGATAATCTATGCGCACTACGGATTTGGTTTATTAGGCCTTAGCCCATCAGCCAAAAGACGTAACCTTATCCATAGATGTCAAAGTGGATTACGTTTCCAAATCGGACTAGTGCACGCATACTAACCCATCGAAACACACTATCACCTTCCAATTGAACCGATGTACATCCATGACATAACATGGTGCGTGCCCTTGCCTAGAATGAGACCAAAAATGATAAAATGGTATGCAACGTGGAATGGATCCAAATAAAATAACTTGGCCAAGGCCAACCCTTGATTTGACCCCCCACACATAAATTTAATTTATTAGGACTCTAATTAAAACCTAACAATAAGGAATACTAGGTTTTAATTTATTGCAAACTAATATGTTCATATTTAATCCTGATAGCAAGGAGTACTAGGCTCATGATTTACTCACACACCGTAAATTAATATACTAAAGCCCAACAACGAGGAGTACTAGGCTGATAATTTACACATAAAATGTAAATCAATATATACATATAGGGCCTAACCATGATAATCAAATTTAAGCTTATAATTTAACCACACACTATAAATCAATATATTCATATTAAAGCCCAACAACCAGGTGTGATGAACGGACCTTTGAACACTTCGGGAGTCGAGTCGTTATTAAAGAAAAAGATAGAAATAAAAGATAGAATTAAAAAAAGAATCTCATGGCAAAATTGGATAAAATACAATACATCACATAATTTATACATATCTTAATAATTATACATTAGAATTACCAACATACACATAGAGGATCTCATGACCTGTCCAATACAAAAACCTTATACATCACCTTGATAAACTAATATGATCTTTGATGTGGGCCTTCCTACATAGAACTCCTCCATAGAATAGCAAATCGAATACCTGGATCACTTGACTACTCATAATAATAATTATGAGTAACCAACAGTTTATGAAAAACAACAGAAAAATAAACTCTAGGTTAGACATAAGTCTGGTGTGATGTAACACCCCGTGTTTTTAATATAATTAAAAATAAGATATATGCGTAGATAGGTTAATAATGGTGATGTACAATGAAAATTAATCAATACATGAATGAAAAGGAAAGATTAATTAAATAATAGTGTGTGTAACGGAGAAGATAATAAAGTACGGATAATTAATTCAAATATCAGGAACTAAGTAAAACGGGCATCATCATTGCGTTCGTCTCGAAATTTTACATGGAATAGAGTCCAAGTTTTCAAAAATCGGACTCCGTATGAAGGAGTTATGGCCTTTAGAAGAATTAGCAAAATTCAAAACAGTTTGAAATTCGAACCAGGCAGCTGGCGGGAATTTTCCCGCCCATTAACCAGACAGGTCAACCTTAGTGTCGACCTCCATCAAGGGAGGTCGACCGAGGTCGACCTAGGGTCGACCGAGGTCGACCTAGGGTCGACCGGTGTAACGACCCAGAAAATCTGAACCAATTTAAAAATTTTAAATTGGCTAAAATAATGGATTTTAAATATTTAAAATAAATATTTTAAATAATAGAGATGAAAAGTGAGTTGAATCGAAAATTGAAAACGAATATAATTAATTATAATTATAAACAAGGCCTGAAATGACGCTGTAGTTTCAAAAATTGAATTCAAACTTTGTCGGACTGTACCGGGTGCAAAACAAAACGGATTTTAGTGAAACCAAAAAATATTTAAATCTGCTAGTGAATACCTTTCTAACAAATCTGAAAAATCGAATTTTCATAACGGAAAGCAAAAGTTATGGCCAAATGAATTTTCAGAAAGGTCGCTATGGAATTTATATAGCCCGTGAAATTGGCCATTTTGCATACGACCTCGGAATTCAACGAAACCACTTTTGTTGGATCCGGGATGTGAAGTTATTGCTAGGTTTCAATTTTCATAATTTTTGAAGCTAGTATGTGAGCATGGCAAAAGAAAACGTGTTTTGGTCAATTATAGTTAAATTGGATCGACCAGAAATGGGCCTTTTTGCAAACGGTCTCAGAATTCGACGAAACTAGTTTTGTTGGGACCGTATCGTCAAAACATAGCTAGATTTATTTTTCTGGAATTTCTCGAATCAGTTTGTGGCCCTGGCAAATTGAAATGTACGTTCAAATCAAATATTGAATGTTTTATATTTTAATTTGAAGGAAAACTGACTGAAACAGTCGAATGGGCCTACGAAACATATCCCATTGTGTTCGGAATGGGGGTAAAATGCTAGGGACGACAGTCGTTGGGTTTGAATTGGTGTTCGTCTATGTAAGGGGTATTTTAGAGATTTTAAAATATATAAAAAAAATCTATTGGGCCAGCTCAACACTCTCTCTCTCCCCGTCTTCTCCGAAACCCCTCGAACCAACGGCGGCAGCTCTTCGTTTTTTCTCCCCTCATTTTCTCCTCCTCCACGCGATAAAAGCCAGTGCCCCAGTTAAGTTTTTTGTAGAGAACCTTCCCCTCTTCACATCCATACTAGTCTAGCCGTTTATCATTGTGTATATTGGTGGAACCAACCCCAGGAACTCACGCCGTTCGCACCCGAATCCTGGCCGAGATCCGCCACCGAGTTCAACGGCGTTCGACGCGATGATGAGCCCCTCCAAGCTCGTCAATGTGGCGTAGTCTGATCTGCATATCGTGCTTCAGATCGAGAGAGAAATCGAAACCTAGTTTCGAACAGTTTTCTGATGTAACGGCTGTTTAATTTAAAAACTGATTTCAACTCTTTAAAACCGTTGCAAACTTTGAAAAATCATATCTTTTTGCTGTGTTAACGAAATTCGATGAAACAGGAAACATCGTGACCGTGTGGACGTCTTCTACCTTCTAGAAGAGACCGCATATTTTTCTGAGCCTTCTGCTATTTTTGGTGGAGTGGAACCCAATGTGAGATTTCTAATTTATAAACGATATGGAAAACGACGATGTATAAATTATATAGTCGATGTATGGGTTATATAAGCATTGTACACCTCATGTATAAGCGTTGTATAAGTTGTACGTTCGATGTATAAGTTATATATGCGTTGTAAAAATTATATATGTGTTGAAATAGAAGTGAATTGCTATATATATATATACGCCCCTCGTCCACAAACCATGGACGATATTTATTGGTTGTGATTGGTGTGAAAATTGATTGATAGCGAATGGTTGTTTGGGATTGTTTGTGGTTGATATTGATTGATTGTGTTTGAAAAATACCCGTTTGTGGTTGAGAAATATTTGGTTGAAACCACATAGGATTAGTTTGTGGAAATGAAATAAATATATACATGCCGCCTGCGTGCGAACTAGATGCATGATCCCCATTGTCAAAAACCGCGAGGTTTTAAGGTAGAGCGAGGAGCCGTACTAGGGACGGTCCCGGTTTTAACTACCCTGTCGTTATGCTGCCGAAATTTTGAATAATATTCATGTGTTTGAATTATTTTCATTTGCTGAAACCATATTTATTCATTGAATAGAAAACCTTCATGTGTTGAATCGATATTCATTCGTTGATTAGAAATTCATGTGTTGAATGGTATTCGTGTTTTAAATATAAAAATCACATTTTTATCTATATATAGAAACTATAGAAAACCTTCATGTGTTGAATCGATATTCATTCGTTGATTAGAAATTCATGTGTTGAATGGTATTCGTCTTTTAAATATAAAAATCACATTTTTATCTATATATAGAAACTATAGAAAACCTTCATGTGTTGAATCGATATTCATTCGTTGAATTGAAATTCATGTGTTGAATGGTATTCATATTTTGAAATAAATTGTTTCATAATGAAAATCACCTTTTATCAACTATATGGACTATGTAAAATAATCTCGTTTTAAAAGGAATTGTTTTATAATAAAAATCCTATTTTCATCACCTATATAAACTATATAAAATAATAGTGTTTTGAAATGAATTGTTTTACAATAAAAATCACATTTTTATTATATACATGAATTGTTGAAATGTGAAGTGTTAAAAATAGCAACTCGTTCAAATAAATATGCATGAGTCGAAATATTCATTAATTAGCTAATGATATGATTTTTGCCTATGCATGCAACATTAGAATGAATGGTGTTTTTAAACCAAATGGAATCAAAAATGAAGTTGAATGGAAAATGATAAGTGATAAGAACTGTATATATGTACATGCATATTTATTGAACAGGTTATAGCAAAAGGGGCTAGAGAAGAGGAATAAAAATTTTGTGCCCGACAAATAGGTACACATTTACTGTTTTGTTTGGGTGATGATTTTATGAGCCTGTTGGCCTTTTCTTTTTCTTTTTGACATGAGACGCCCGTGTGGCTATTTGGGAATTTTCCCAGCCCCTCCCGTACAAAGGAGGTTATGGCGAAATTTTCCAAAATTTAAAGGCGTTAGTGAAATATTTGAAGTGAAAACGATATTAAAATTGTTGAATGAACTATATTTATATAAATATATAAATATAAATAAAATTAAAATGAAACGTGGCCGTGTAGTTCGTATTTTGAAACCGTGATTTCAAACAACTAGTGCGGGAAATCCGACCATTTGATTTTCCGGAAATCGCAACCGTTGGGTTCGCTTTGGAAAAATCTTTCCAACGGCACCAACTTTGTAAAAATCCAACGGTTGGATTGTCTGGAATGTTTAATTCAAATCTGAAGAAAAACAGCGCCAGAATCGATTATATTTATATATATATAATTATATATAATCGAATAACGACGCTGCAGTTCGTATTTTGAAATCGAAACTTCAAACGATTGTACCGAGAGATCCGACCGTCGGATTTTCCCGAAACTGGAACCGTTGGATTCGTTTTGAAAAGACCTTTCTAATGATGTAAATTGTGTGAAGATCCAATGGTTAGATTTTCAGATATGTGTAAATCAAATCTGAAGAAAAACAGCGCCACGGCCGCGCTATGGCCCGAAGCGTCGTTTTGAATAAATTGGCTATTTTAAAATAAATAAAAATAGCGATAAATCGTTATAAAATATCATAAACGATATGGAATGGAAGTAAACTGAATTTGCTCGATTTATGTGGTAATTGATGGTTGGATGTGTTTGGTGTGAAAATTACATTAAAGAACAAAATTGGTGTTGTCGAATGATTTAACCATTGAAATAAATTAATTTGAAATTCTAAATATACGTGAATTATTTGATAAGGCCGAGTTAATTCTCATTTCAAATAATTGACCGACGATTGAAAGTCGAAGATGAAGACGGTGGTCGAAGACCGGAGATCTTCACCTCATTTGGATGATAACTGAGGTCCTGATTGGCAGGCATCCCGAAATATGGATAATGAGTGGTGATCGTCCAGACGTACGTGGTGATCGATGGGTTTGCGAGGTATTTAGTGCCTCTGGTTTCGTTCAGACCCAGAACGGACTTGTAAATGGACTGTGTGTCTGACATTGGATTTTATTCTGTGTTGATTGATCTCTATTAAATATACATCTTTTTGGCGGCGGAGAATTTATTCTTTTGCTTAACGCCCTTCTCTGAAACGCACGAGCTCAGAGGTAGTATATCGATGGACATCAGTCGCATGGCATGAATTGCCTGTGTGGCATGCTAAGATGCAGTGATCAGGGCTTCTGTTGAAAAGCAAAGTCTTGTGGTGATGATCAAAGCACCGCCGGTGTGGCGTAGCTTTGTGTATAACGTAAAATCGCGAGCCTCACACCCCGGTATGAACCAGAAAAGGGAGAGGACATCAGGGAGGGCCTGCGTTTCTTTCTAGCTAGGGTGGTGTCAGTGACCTACCAGCCCTGACATTTATATACTTTTCACCTGTGTGGTTGTTGTTGTTGCGAGGCGCCTCGGTTTGATCGGACGATCCGGGTCCGATGGAGTCATTCGTTGGCTCGTTTACGCCCCAAAGGGCGGGGAGACGTAGTGTTCAGGCATAATAATCCACATCGGTGGACCGACCCTGACGATCTAAAGGCTTGCCTGCGCGCTTGCCTGTGGCTCGGGCTAGAGAGTCACGAATCCGGTAAGGACTATCTTTTGCCTTGGTTCATGATGGAAATCCAATTTCCAAATACGACATCGTGCGGTTTTGATTGTATATATATATGGCGACATGATATATGGTACCCATGCCGTCTATGATTGATAGTTATGATTTGAAATTGTTTTCAAAACATATAAACACTAGCAATAATATCAATTGCCTTTGTTTTATTTGTATCAAGCATATTTTGGCCGTTATAAGGTAAAACTCTATCCTTCGGTTTGCGTTGCATTGTGTGATGGGAACTGAGTCTTATAATGGCTTCATTTTTATAAAATGCATTGCGTTGTTTAAAAGAAAGATTTGTTTTAAAGCACTGGCAATCCAATGGAGTAAACCCGTTCAACGAAAGTGGCGTGGTCCTGTGATTAGCCAATTATATATGGGTTGAGTGGATTTCTCATACCAGTCCCATGACTGACTCGTAGTTTGTTTCACTTTCAAACTCGGGTGCCCCTTTTTCTACAAGGGCAGCCTTGTATTCAGGTTTAGCTGGTTCTTTCTGGATAGCTGGAGCTGAAGATGGATTCTATCATTTATCTCTTTTTATGCTGTTCAGCTCCTATTGTACATATTTTGTTTATTTCCGCTGTAGACATTTATGTATAGCTGAACTGTATTTGTACTAAGTAAGATCCTATATACTGTGTAACTCTAATGATTACTTTTATCCAGTATATTCTATTGTTCATTATCTGGTGTATTTATTTAATTCTGTTCTGCTGTTATCTGTTTCTGTGTAATATTCCAAATATAACCCTTGTCTCCGCCAGTACGGGATTTGGGCTCGTCACAACCTGCCCCCAGATCTGGGCAGTTTTGCCCTGTGATGTGTTCTGCTGTGTTTGTGCGATTCTGACGGCTTCTGGGCTGATCTAATGGTCCTAAAACACTCGTTACACCTATAAATACATCACTAATCTAACCCTAATTCATTATAATTCTCTATGATGCCTCCATGCCGCCAAACTTCAACCAAACATAGCCACCGCCCCTAAACTCTAAATTAAATTGCAAGTTTTTCATCAGCTTTGGAGTTCAATCAAATCAAATTAGAAGTTCTTCACCAGCAATTCATGCTCTTCACCAACAATCAAATAAGAGGGTTAAATCAACGTTTCTACATCAACAACAAATCATTTGTTTCTCCATTCCAATCAATGTGAATGGATTTTAAACTATATTTGTTGTATAATGTTATTAATATCGTTCGCCATTCCCCATGTATACATATAATGAATATGATGTTAATTCAATAAGAACAATTATTTTATTTATGCTTACATTGAATTCTCTCCTTTTTATTCTTTTTCCTTTTTATTTTTATAGCTAGGCTATCTGGAGCCTACGCCTATCATGGATATATGCGTTTTAAACGTGAATGAGAAATTAAGAAGGGAAATGGGTTGTTTGGGCATAATATGGATTGGAAGTATTGATGTATAATTTGAAATTGAATTATGGGTATGACTATACTGAAACAATGAACTTGTGTAGATTTGCATAATTAAATTGGATATGGAATTTGTATAATTTAGTACGATTGGCATGTAATTGGATAACATGTGATGTGAAATTTACCTGTAATTTGGAAAATAAGTATAAAAGATGAATTAAATTATATGTTTGAACGTGGAACTGGGTAATACGCAAATTTGGTACGAATAAATATATGGTTTGGATAATTAATTATAACATGGAATAGGCATGAATATGATTATAAGTGGATTTGGAATATACTACTTAAAATTTGGGTAATTTGGGGTATAAACATGAAATTGAAACTATTGGCATAACTTGAACATGAACATATTTGTGAATTTTGTAATTGGCATACGACACCTAGAATTGACATGAACTGTTAATTAGCTAAAGATGAAACATGGCTAACTCGAGGTTGGACTGAGTTTATGGTGTAAGACTGCCCGGAACCGCTCAACACATCCAGCAACCGCAAGCAATAGGGTCTAATGTGAGAAGTTAGTCATAACGTGCTTGAACCCGAGGTTAGACTGAGTTGTGGTGTAAGCCTGCCCAGAACCGACCGGCACTTCCAGCAACCGCAACAATAGGTCTAATGTGAGAGGTTGGTGCATTAATAATTAATTAATGCCAATGACACATGCTAAGTATGGTAGGGTTAACAACACTTAACCAATATGACATGATATGTGGGAGGGTTAAGTTAACATGAATGAATAGACAACACTTAACCAATATAACATGTGAATGGATAAGTGGATGGGGTTAAGTCAACTTGGGTAAACCTAACCAACATAGAGATGGGGAATGTTAACAACCTATTATAAACCAAAGTTCTGGTAATGTAAAGATTGAATAATAGGTAGACCAAGGGAAGGTTATGACTTAAGATATAATACAAGATTTTAAGGGTGGAACAACTTATACCATAAAATAGGTTAATCTAAGCTGAAAATGTATAAAAGTACCCGTGCGCTATCGTTTGATAAAAAGAACTTAAGTCATGCTTGAATTCGTTGGCAAACCTTAGTTAAAGAAGAACTAAGTAAACAAACCTGAGTTAATGAGAACTAAGTAACCAAACCTTAGTTAGCGAGAATTAAGTAACAAACCTTAGTTAAAAGAAACTAAGTAATAAACCTTAGTTAGAGGAAACTAAGTATTAAACAAATAAGTTGGATATAAATTGTAAAGTGATAATGTGTAGTCTATTAAAGAAGATGACATAAGTTACATGAATAACATAATAAGAGATTGGTTGAGTTTAGTAATTCTCTGAGTGTCAATCTGATGTTGATCTCGGTCTTCGGGACTGACACTTAGGGCATTATTCTCTTACTAATGTAAATATGAACGATAAAGAGAACCTGTCAGTAAACCTTAGTTAAGGGAACTAAGTAGACAACGAATAAGAGAACAAAGTATTAAACCTTAGTTAAGAAGACGAACGATTAAGAAAACCAAGTAGTAAACCTTAGTTAAGAGAACTAAGTATCAAACCTTAGTTAAGAGAACTAAGTACTAAACCTTAGTTAAGAAAACTAAGTAAACAACGCGCTTGAACCAGTCCAGATATAGGATGAATAACCAAACTTGGTAGATCATCACTAAGTCGTAGAATACGAGGAGGAGCGAACGTCCATCTATAAACTCTTGTAGGCTCCAACGGACTGGGATATGAAGCACGCGACTTCAGGGGACGTGTAGTAGGGTACTCTTGGTATCCCTCTGTGAGAATGCAGATGATCCACCTGGGCACACAGAGGTTAGGTCTGCACAGTTACGAACCAAGAGTATGCCTTGGTTGCAATAATTAGAAGGCAACCTAAAGACTAGGATGGACCAGCGTGAGTCGGCGAGACCATTTAGTGCCCTGTGATAGCAACTCGTCGTCTACCTACCATCTTTAGTCAGTACGAAAAGAAGAAAGGCAGAGAACTCCAGAAGACCACATACTTGCTATCTAGTTATGGGTGAGGTAATTCCAATAGGGAAGGGCATAGAGGGCCAGGAAGTTGTGCCAGGAAAAGTTCTCATTCTTGATTTTCATGGGTGCCTTTCGTTTGTTAGTTGAGGGAGGGGTCTAGTGGTACCATAGCCACTGTAAAGGCAGACCTTAGCATATGCATCGACAGATATCTTAAAGCTCCCGACCGAGTTCCGTGTTTCTTGATTAGCCCTGCTACGGGACTCGGGTTTGCACATATAGAGAATATGTGCAAGTAGACAATAAGTACGATTGACGATACGTACGTGGGAAAAAGTCTAGGTACATACACATCGCTCTGGGTGGTGTATCGTAGACTAGGGGGCATTACTCGATGACCGAACCTAGTCGAACCTAGGGTGGCAGTCCAAACGCTTACGTAATATAGTAATGAAGGTTCTATGCAGAAGTAGCGTTGGTATACATATACATTTATGTACATGAGATTCTGTACGGCATGTGGCATTGGATAAGGGACTGCATACTTACGGAGGAGACCGTGCGAGTGGGATATACCTTATTTGGGGTAGCTACATATACACTATATTAGGTTGATCTACTAGGGAGTAGATGGGTGCGACGTGAGTACATGCCATAAGGGCTATCAACACAAACAACCTAATAAACAAGAAAATGCAATAGACCGGTATATGTAGGGTTATTCAACATTTGTAGTTTAAACCCATTCACACAGAATTTATGTTCTGACCCCCTCCTCATTTCATACACGCAGGTTTGGTAGTGACAGGGATATGATAGCTTGGGATACTGGTTAAGCGGTATGTTTAATAAGGTAAAGCTATATTTTAATTACAACATATTTTATTCCTTCCGCTGTGAGATGCTTTACGAGTTCTAACATGTTTCTTTATCTCTGTCTTTTATGCAGGATACCAGAGTGCCCAACTCGGGTTTCGATTGATTGGGTTTTTGAAAAAAATTCGGTCTGTCGGAATCTGGGTTGTTACATGTAAGCAAATAATTTTTTAAAATATAGTTGAGAAATTAAGAGTGTATCATAAACCTATCATGTTATTAGACCAAAAATTGGTTCTAACACCCAAATAAGCTATGATCTTAATGAAATAGAACTAAAAAACAATGAAGAACACACGATTTATTGTGGTTCGACGTTAACGAGCCTACGTCCACTTTATATTCTTTTTAATTGATGATTTGAATTCAAATACAGCAATGATTCTCACTCAACTTCACAATCACAATGCATAAACTCACTCAAATCTCTCAAAAAGAAACTTTAAGAGATGATTTTGATCTGAATATAGCTATGAAACCGGTTATGGAGGAAGTTAGAACTGAGAATTTGCCAAAAGATCCTTTCAAATGCCTCCAGATGGTGTATTTATAGGTGAAAAATCTCTGCGAAGTGGCTTTGGTTCAGAATTGCGTGGCACCCATCCCATAAGAGTCGGTTTTGGAGGCTTCCAGATGGTGACAGTGCATCGATTTAGTGGGAGATCGTGGGAGAAATGGTCATGCTTGGTCCGAGTCTTCAGGAAACGTGTGTAGCAACGGTCACAGGCTTAGAGAAAGGGGTTCGGATCGGCTGCCTTCGATCCGATCCGATGAGGCCACTTGCTACCTTTTGACGTTGCTGACGTACTCCTCCGATCTGAACCGATATGGCATCCGCGTCTTTGATCTCTACTTTTCTCCTGCGCTATCTTCCTTCGATCCGAACCGATATGGTATCTGCGTTCTTGGTCTCTACTAACTTCCTGCGCTGTCTTCCTCCGATCTGAACCGGTTGGTGTCTTTCTCACTATTTGCTCTTTGTGTGGCCTAGTTCACAAAGTAGGCTAACATTTTACCCCCTCGAAGTACATTCTTATTTAAGATAAAGTGTGCTTCGAAGCAGTTTACTAGACATCCTTTGAATTAGAATAATTGAATAATCGCTTCCATTTACTTGTAGTGTTGTGTCACTTCATATAGTCGTGACTTTTGCTGCTTATATGTACCCACAGACCATATGAATTACTTTCTTCATTTCCAAACAACTTTAAGAGCTTCTTTTTAATGTCCAATAATTCCTACAGGTAAGCTTTTCTTTATTTCTCCTTGAATTCAACCTTCATGACAAGTCCATGTGTATAATATTCTTCGGTTCGGACTCCGATCCAATGGACTCCCCTTATGTATTGCTCATCAGTGGGTTAACAGGCCACAATGCACTAGTGGGCCTGAATTCCGGTCCGAACGGGGTGAAGCAGGCTGGGAATACGAATGGTCACCTTAATTTTATATAAATCCTCTTCTCGCCTTCTTCTTTTATTACTTCCATCCAACAGATTTTGCATCAAAACCCTTAAATTTCAAAAGCTCTGAAACTCTCTCATTCTTCCTTAAATTAAACCACTTGGTATGTTTAAAATCTCGAATCACTTTGCTGTAATCGATTTCAGTTTAGACTTGTGGTAAAATTGAGCGATTCGAACATGTTGTTTGTTTAATCCCGACGCCACCGCCTTCTCTCTCCTTGCCTTCGTCGTTGGTGGCTCTGTCATCACTTTGAGGCGCTGGGAGAGGGGATTAGGAACTTAATGGATAGTTGGGCATGTAAGTGCTTGGTATTAATTGGGGTTTGTAAGATAGAGTTGGGTTCGGTATTGGTTTTGCGGGATGAAAAATGAAGGAGATGAAGGAGAGGAGAGGAACTGGGATCAGTTCGGGTGAAGAATCGTTGGAATGAAGGAAAGGGAGAGATGTTTACAGGATCGGATCGGGTCAAAGCAAAAGAAAGAACAGGAAAGATGTTTGCAAGGTCGGATCGGGTCGGAGCAAAAGAAAGAACAAAAAAGATGTTCATAAGGTCGGATCGGGTCGGAGCAAAAGAAAGAACAAAAAAGGGAAAACAAAGCCTACTTGACCGGGTCGGATCGAAGTAAAAGACAAGGAGGAAAAGAGGCATTATTATTCAAATCAATCCGAACCGATCCGGTGGCCTACATCCCAACCGATCCGGTTTTAATTACTGGGTGTGAATATCTGCTTCAGATCGAAACATGACTTTGCCCTCCGATCCGATCCCAATGCATATGCCCGAACCGAACCGAAACAGTCTAACTCACTGCACGTGAACTTATCCAACTACCTTAATCAATGCTTGGCATAACCTTCGACTTGATGAACAGTTAGGATAGCGCCTTAAGAACATAACAAACATCAAGAACTATTCCGAACCATTATTACTCTTTTGAATCTGTATATCATGCTCTCATGTGTTTACTTTGCATTTTTGTTACACGTAGCACACACTTTAGTTCACATACACACATGGGGGACACGGGCAACTTTACTCTAATTCTTGCTATTGTTTCTTCAATACTCTAGTGATCATGGCCGAGAGACGTTCATCTAGGTCAGCAAAGAAGACGGAAGTTGCGGAAACTTCCGAGAAAGTTACCATTGATGACATATCTTATTCTTCAGACCTTGAATGGGACGATGAGGGCCCAGATTATGAAGTAGGAGCGCATAACAACGAACCGCCTTCCGATAGCGAAGTTTCTCTGGACAATGAGGAGGAAGGAGGGATTGGAGATAATCAAGCTCCTGATGAGTTTGAGTCTTCCATTATATTGGAGTCACCCAAAGACTCTGTTGAATCAATGATCGACGATGACAGACTTGTTCGCATATGCTTAAAGCACGGGATATTAAAAGGTATACCCTGGTGCCATCAAAAACTGACCGTCCTCACAATCCCCCAGAAGGATTTTTGGCAATTACCCGATTGATGTGTATGATTGGGGCTATTCCACCGTTTCCGCCTTTTGTTGTCGACTTTCTAAGAAAGATGTGGATTACCCCTATGCAGTTACATCCCAACTCCTATGCTTACTTATATACTTTATATATAGCATACAGAGAGATTTTAGGTACAGAGCTCACTTTTGACGACGTCCACTTTTTTTATAATTTCAAGCATCGGACTCAAGAGACTCCTTCCTTTTCCTATTTCGAATCAGTTCCAAAAAGAAAAATTATTTCAGCTCCATTTAGCAGCAAGGCCGGCGATTCTAAGCTAGAATGGTTTTATATCAGGCAACAGTCGGGGTGTGCCAGGAGATGGACAAAATCAAGTATGGCATCAATTTTATAGATCTCAATTTTGAACGTTCATGCCAATACAATAACTTGCTTTCTATTTTGTTTGCAGTTGATAACCCAAAACAAATATCAGATCAATTATACTTTAATTGGATGCATCAGCTTCTCAATGGCGACCAAAAATTTCTTACCATCGATGAAGTTCTTAAGAATGAATACCTCCATCATCACGGGCTATTGTCCATTACCCGTAGCATAGGTCATGGGTCGGGTCCATATGTATACATCCCCCCAGTGGACATAATTCCTGAAACGGGCAAAGGCTCGAAAAGTCCAACAATACCTCTTCGGACTTCACCTTCTCCGTCTTCAACTCAAGAGGATGAGCTGGCCAACATAGCCGAAAAGCACCGGGAAGGGTACATCGTCCCTGGGGATGCTATTTCTCCTGAGAAGTCACTGTCTCCTAAAGAACTGCCAATAGACGCTTCCCAAGGAGATGTCCCCACTACCGATGTTCCCACATTTCAGGGTTTAGGAGATCTCCCCCTACCTGAAACTGTCTATACTTCAGAGGATTTTGGCACAAATCCTTTAGTTTTTACTTCTTCAAAGAAAACTACTCCCGTTAAAGCCAAAGAGCCCATTCACGCTGGTCTAGCTTCGGACTCGGGTTTGTCGGGAGGGAACACCACTTAGGATGCACTTAATACAATAGCACCACACTTCACATCACTTACTTCTCATGAAAATACTGATCCTGAATTCCACTTACATTGTTGCGCAGGTACAATGTCTCGCCCTCACTATGACATCAGGATAATACGTTGCACCATGACTAGACCCCTTCCGATGTCGAGCTTGATCGCCGTGAAAGCCGGGGTAGAGAGGACAGAAGACCTCATGATTCTTATCAGTTGCGCGCCTCGCGCTCTCGCTCCCCCATCCGGTCGGATCTAGACCGGTATAAAAGCTATCAGAGTCGTCAAGGAGAAGACACATCGCAACCCAAAGACCGAACTTCTCCTCAAGACAAACACAGTCGGAAAAAGAGCCCGCCGAAAGATACCGACTCACGAGGCAAACATAAAGTTTCTGATAAGCGGCTTAGAAAGGGTGATGCAGCCATCGTGCCCACTAAACATAAGGATACTGAGCTAACATACTGCGAACCTCCACCATTGGATGTTGAATCTAAAGTTAAGCGGGCATATCTAGAGAAGCAGTTCCCCAACCACTATTTTGAAAATCTGACTTTCTTACCTGCTCTCGAGCCTATTTCCTCAAGGTGGGCAGACGAGGCCAAAGCAAAGATCGACGCAGCCGAAAAACAATATTTGGAGATGTTCAAGTATTCACGTAATATCTCCAGAATCATTCAGACTTTAATTACGGATGTTATTTCAATGAAAAAGACTGCAGATGCCGACGCAAAAGCCTTGAAAAATTTGGAGAAGGACCTTGAGGACACACAGGCCCAACTGGTCATCGCTCAACGAGATGCTACCAACTTCAAGCAGCAATTTGAAGATTTATAGAAGTGTTATCATGACTTCCTAGAATCCCATAGTCAAGAGCGCTTGGAGTTGAAAAAGAAAGCAGAAGATGCTAAGTCGGATAGCGCCAAAATGCAACTTGCTTACAATACTCTTGAGCGAGAAAAGGCCGAGTTAGCGAGAAAGAATGCTGAATTGGAGAAGCAAAATGTTGACTTGGCTTCCAAGTTGATGGAGGCGAAGAATAAGGTTGCCCTAGCGGAGGGTAATTCGAAAAATGTTATTAAGTCCGCAGAAGAGACCCACAACCAGCTGTCAGAGGCTCAGGAAGAAGTGCATGGTTTTGGCGAAATACTGATTGAATTCTTCGCGCATATAATTCGTCGTCGAAACATCTCTTGGATTGAAGATTATCCAACTACCTTGGTTCACGTATGGAGTCAAATTATCGAATGGGAGAAAGAGGAACTCAAGGTAGATTCCATCGACAAAGATAAACTCATGGAAAAATATCTGAGAGATGATGAGCCGGCACGTCTGGTCGAAGGGCGTCGCCTCATCGCCGCTGCTATGGAGGAGCAGAAGCGGATGGCCAAACAAAAGAATATCCTTGAGGCTGGTTCTTCTTCTACTACCGCCGAAATTTCTGAAGTCGAGGGATATGACTCCAAAAACCCGGGGATCCCTCAGGCATCTCTCTTATCTTCCATACCCGAGACGGCGTCAGAGACGGCAGTCACTCCAGCTGAGAAATCATCGGAAGGTATTTCTACCTTTTCACCCCAATTCGTCAAGGCTGTCTCCACTTTTCATCACATAGTTGGGCAATCATGGAGGATCCTTTATTTTATCCTGAGTTGATAACTGTTGCTTCTCATTCTGTAGGTGTTGAACCGACCAAGAAGACTGACGTGCCCCAGGGAACCACCACCGGAACAAAATCCATGGAAAAGGCTCAAGGAGAAAAGGATAAGGCTGCCACTGTAGAGTCAGGAGGGGGAGCTGAACTGTCTAAGGCCGATGCTTCTCATGATGACGAGATTGTAGATGCCTTGAAAGATGATGGCGGTAGCGAGGGGCATGAGGAAGACCTCGATGTGGCTATAATTGGGGATTCAAAAAGCGTCGATGACATCACTTTAGCTGAAATGAAAGCTGAACAAGACAAACATATGCAGCTAAAAGTTGAAGACCTGAACCCTGAAAGCCTTAAGCCTCTTGCAGTGGTGGATCCTGGATCAAGGTTAGTCGTTAAGCTTTCAACTAGGTCTATTACAGAAGAGCTTGCTAAAAAGTCTTCTCTTGATTCCAATGTTCTGACTCCTGGGAAAAAATCAACCGATTCTAGCACTTCGGTTGCAGGGAAGAAAAAGCCAAAGCGCATTCTGACTGATGCTGAAAAAGAGGTTAAGGATGCTCAGAAGGCTGCCAGAAAATCCAAGTCCGCTCCGAAGCCCAAATGATGAAGTGCTTTGTTTTATTTTGGCATTTAATTAGTTCGCAACTGTTGCAGCAAGTGCGGCCCTCGCATCTTCTTTTTTGCTTGTTTTCATTGTACAAACTCACAGGTTTGTAAATAAAAATAGTTTATTTCCTGCAATGTCTAATAATCGTTAGTTCGGCACTTAAGTGAAAATACAAAAGTATGTCATATTAAAGTTATATGATGAAGTCATTGTTGAGGGGAATATGTATGCACAAATATGCCCCCAGTTAATCTTGGATAACCGAGCCAGAATCATTCAAGATCGATTAAATTAAAAAAAGTTCCAATTGCCCCCGATTCTCTAATAGGGCCATATTCCTTTTGTCATTGATGCCTATTCTTTCAAGCATCTTTCTACTCTCCTGTCTCATAACCAGATTAGAGTTTTCGTTGAGGCGGTCTCTCATCTGGGTGCACCTTCACGCCTCAGAGGACATCGTCTTCCCGTCCTTTATACTCTCTCTCGATTCTTGAGAGTTAGAGTTAAGAATGTCGTCTTCCCATTCTTCTGTGTTTTATCACACAAACAGTCATTTTATTTACTCCTGCACATAGGTCATCTCCAACTTTCCAAATTCAACATTTCGTGTTTCACGGTCAAGATAGAATAATTGTTGAAATATAAATAATGCAGGAAAGTAAATGACACACGATATTTTTATAGTGGTTCAACTACGTCGTAGCCTACATCCACTTTATAATCCTTTGTTCACATAAACAGACTTTTTAAGGCAAGTCGTTCCCTTTTACATAGCTTATGAAAACAAAAGAAATGACATTTCATATTTAGCTCAGATATCGTCGTAGGTGCTGAGCGTTCCAGGCTATGGGAATCTCCTCACTTTCCATGGTCGTTAGCTTGAATGCTCCTGTATCAAGCTTCTGTTGGATGGAGTATGGCCCTTCCCATTTTGGACCAATTGGGTTGAAGGCGGGAAGACTCCTTTCAGTACTAGGTCTCCTGGTTCAAAGGTTTTGAGGTGAACCTTCCGGTCATAATAACGTGCTACTTGATGTCGATGTCTTGAGGCACGCAAGTCGGCTTCATCTCTTTTTTCTTCAATCATATCAAGAGATTCTAGGAGGAGTGCTTTATTCGTCATCGGGTCATAGTACGCAACTCGATGAGAAGGGACTTCCAATTCTACCGGGATCACTGCTTCTGACCCAAAGGAAAGTGAATAGGGAGTATGGCCGGTAGCCGTCTTAAAGGTCGTCCTGTAGGCCCACAAAGCTAATGGCAACTCATCTACCCATCTAGCTTTGGCCTGCTCCAACTGCTTCTTTAGAATTGATTTAATGACTTTATTTACGGCTTAGACCTGGCCATTTGACTGTGGGTGAGCTACTGCAGTGTATCATTTATCAATCTTATATTTCTGGCAGAAGTTTTTGAACTTGATGCTGTCAAATTGCGCCCCATTATCGGTTATGTTGGTCTTCGGAATCCCAAATCGACAAATAATGTTTCTGACCACAAAACTGATCGACTTCCTTGCCGTGGTGGTTGTTAGAGGTTCAACTTCCACCCATTTTGTGAAGTAGTCCACGACAACGACCGCGTACTAATCTCCTCTGCTGGCAATAGGTAGCACTCCAATAATGTCAATTCCTCACATGGCAAACGTCCACGGACTTACCATTGACTTGAGCTGAGTCGGAGGCGCTCTGGGAACTTTGGCATATCTTTGACATCTATCGCAGCTTCATGAATAATCAGCCGCGTCTTTATTCACGGTAAGCCAGAAATATCCGTACCGTAATACTTTCTTTGCTAGGGTTTGGCCCCCAGTGTGATCTCCACACTCACCTTCATGTACTTCTTGCAGTACACGTTTAATGTCGTCGTGTGCGATACACCGTAATAGGGCATTGAAAACCCTTGACGATAAAGGACGTCGTCCTATAAAACGTATCTTGCAGCCTTGCGCCTTACAGCTCGTCTTTCGTTCTTTTTCAACGAGAGGGTTCCATTCTTGAGAAAATTCTTAATTGATGTCATCCAGGATTCTCTTTCTAGTTCAACTTCCAAGGCTAGCTATGTTTCCATTAGGTTGAAACTTGGTGAATCCAACACCTCTATCGGAACCGTTTCGATTTCTTTAGGATTATCAGAACTTGCTAGCTTCGCCAGTCGATCTGCTTTCTGATTTTCCGCTCTTGGGATGTGTGTTATGCTATAATGCTCTAAACCTTCCAATAACTCCTTTACCTTTTTGAGATAATTGATGAGTCGAGGTCCTTTAGCAGCAAATTCTTCCCGAACTTGACATACAACTACCTTGGAATCGCAATATATATCTAATGTCTTCACTCCCAAATCTTTGACGAGTTTCAGGGTTTCATACTCGGAATCGTTGTTAGTAGCAGCGAACTCTAACTGTAATGCATAGTAGATAGATCGTCCTTCAGGAGTGATCAAAACAACTCCGGCACCGGACTTTCTATCATTCTTGGTCCCGTCCGTATATAATTTCCCTGGACTTAGCTCTAACTCTCGATCCAAAGCAACTACCTTGTCGCCCACCGTTTCCTCTTCAGGAATTGTAAATTCAGCTATAAAGTCAGCCAATGCCTGCCCCCCTTATTGATCTCCGTGGCTGGAAGTTCAGATCAAATTGACTCAGCTCGATATTCCATTTAAGAATCTCCCCGATGCTTCGGGCTTTTGCAATACTTGTCTCAAAGGTTGATTGGTATATACAATTATCGGGTGTGCCTGAAAATAGTGGCGAAGCTTGCGGGAAGCAATCAGGAGGCTATAAGCAAGCTTTTCTATCTTCGGATAGTTACATTCTGCAGCAGTTAGTTTTTTGCTTATGTAATACACAGGTTTCTGGACTTTGTCCTCTTCACGTATTATTGCTGCGCTGATGGCATGAGATGATACGGCCAAGTAGACGAACAAATCCTCATGTTCCAAAGGCTTTGATAATATTGGAGGCTTTTCTAAGAAATCTATTAGATTCTGGAATGCCTCCACACAGTCGGGAGTCCACTCAAAATTTCGCTTTCCCCGTTTTATGAGATCGAAGAAAGGTACACACTTGTCTGTTGCTTTGGAGATGAACCTGCCCAGTGCCGCAACCTTCCCAGCTAAGCTTTGAACATCCTTAATCTTCCGCAGCTCCTCTATATTCCGGATTGCTGCTATTTGGTCTGGATTGATTTCAATTCCTCTGGAACTCACGATAAAGCCAAGGAACTTGCCTGATGCCACTCCAAAAGAACACTTCAAGGGATTCAACTTCATCCCATACCTTCGTAGTATGCCGAACCTTTCTGCTAAGTCCTTCGTATGATCGGGAGATTGTTCGGATTTCATGAGCATATCATCTAAGTAAACTTCCATGGTTTTCCCAATTTGATTGCGAAACATGCGGTTGACTAGGCGCTGATACGTGGCTCCCGCATTTTTTAACCCAAATGGCATTACGACGTAACAATACAATCCTAAGTCTGTGATAAAGCTTGTATGCTCTTGATCTGGTATGTGCATGGGAATTTGATTGTACCCGGAATAAGCATCCATAAAGGATAAAAGTTCATGCCTAGCAGTTGAATCTACTAGTTGATCAATTCTGGGGAGAGGAAAGCTATCCTTCGGGCAAGCCTGGTTCAAATCAGAAAAGTCGATACATGTTCTCCACTTCCGTTTGACTTTTTGACCAGGACAGGATTCGATATCCAGCTGGGATATTTTGAATCCTTAATGAACCCATTACCTTTTAATTTCTCTACTTCATCTTTCAAAGCTGCTGACCGCTCTGGGCCCAACATCCATCTCTTCTGCTTGACTGGTGGGTGCTTTGGATTAATACACAAAGAGTGGCTTATAATGGTAGGCGAAATCTCACACATGTTAGCGTTAGTCCAGGCAAACACATCTAAGAAATCAGCCAATTCCCTTGCTCTAACTGGATCCGGTTGTGAGCCGATCTTCAGTACTTTTGTTGGATCTGTTTCATCAATAGGTATATCAATTGTTATTTCGTTGGGAGTTGCCTTCCTGTCCCCGGGTTCTCTATCCTCTCTGGGATCTATATCCTCGAGGTCGTTTGAGGGCGACTCTTTTGGGGCAGGGCCCCTTAATTGCTATGCTGAGGCCTCCTTTGTAGGGGCGGAATCATCCTTAGCATCTATATTCAACCCCTTCATTAACATCTTTAACTCTGTCACGTAACAAGCTCGTCCCGTAGCTTGGTCGCCCCTCATCACCCCGACTCCTGAGTCAGTCGGGAATTTAAGCAGCAAGCACCAAGGTGCGATACATGCCCTAAATTCGACAAGGGTCGGTCGACCAAGGAAGGCATTGTAAGGCGACTCCACATCCAAAACTAAAACAGCAGGATCCTTACTCTCTGGAAATCTCCCTACCCTAGTGTGACTGGTAATTCCACAAAACCCATCGGAGCTGTAGATGCTCCGTTAAAGCCACGTATCCATCCTTCACATGGCTTTAAGTCTTTTGCTTCGAGTCTCATTTGTTCGAAAGCTTTCTTAAAGAGGATATTAACCGAGCTCCCGTTGTCCACTAACACTTTATGGACTAAAGCAGGGCCAATTGTCGTGGTAATCACCAGTGGATCGTCGGTTGGAGATTGAACTTCGGAATCATCTCTGTTGCGGAATACGACATCATCTGACATCGTTTTTTGTTGTTTTATTGGAGTGACGTCTTCAAGGCTACTGCATTCTCCAACTTCAAAATGCTTGGGGGTGTTGACGTTCTAGTCCATTGCTTTAAAACTACGGCGAACTAAGTGAGGTCCGCCTATAATAGTATTAATGACGATCCTCTTACCTTTTTGTTGAGCCGTGGGTTTTGAGGCAGGTTGATCTTGATTTGGGGCATGTCCCCCTTTCCCCCTGTCCCTTGGGGCGACCTTATATTCATCCAACTTCCCCTTTCACAGCAATTTTTCGACGATATCCCTCAAATGACGACATTCATTGGTGGAATGACCGTGGGTACCATGAAACAAGCAAAACTTTCCTGTTGCAATCTCTTTCTCAATAGAATCTCTGGGTGGTGGTTTCTTGTATTGCAATATGCTATATGTATCTAAATAAATGTTCTCCAATGTATCATTTAATGGCGTGTAATTTTCAAAAGCCTGGAATTTGGGTCTTTTATTAGAGCTATTCCCTCGTTTTCTGTTCCTTCTATTGCCATTCCCATTTCTGTTGCTATTACCACCACTCTGGTTGCCAACATTTACTTCCATCTTCCCTGAACTGTCTCTAGATTGTTTCACAGCAATGTTACTCTGGACACCCTCCTTCGAAGCCCCTTTGGACTTTCTCTTTCGATTTGTCTTAGCTTCTTCCCTCCTTAAGCGGACATTAGCCTTTTCATAGAACAATTCTCTAGTAGGAGGTGGTTTTCCAGCCAAGTAATCCCCAAACTCCGTGTTAGGATCTAGCCCTTCTATCAAGGCCATCAGGATAGTGGGCTCATGGGGATCACTAACTTCGGTGACGGCCAGGTTGAAGCGATCCAAATATGACTTCAAAGATTCTCCTGGGGCCTATTTAATTCATGACAATTCTATGACGGTCTTGGACTTTTGGGCATGGAATCGAAACTGATTCATGAAACGCTCACTCAACTCTGTGAAATTTGATACCGACCGAGGAGGGAGTCGGGTGAACCACATCAATGATACATCTTCAAGATAGATTGGAAAAGCTTTGCATTTTACGGCGTCCGGAGCTGCTGCCGCATTCATGAACCATGCATATCTTATTAGATGCTGCCCTGGGTCTGTTCTTCCTGAATATCAATCCATCTGAGGCAAGTTGAATCGCCGGGGGAACTGGAAATTCAGTATGTCATCTGTGAAGGGGGTATGACTTCGTTCAATGCCCCAATCTTCATTAGTATAGTGCCGGCTTTCGGACATGATCTTGCACACCATTGCCCATACATCGGCATTTTTTAATGTCTGCACAGGCTCTCTTGTTTTGATGTTCAGATTACCCCTAGGTTCCTGATCAGGGGATGACCTCCTGTTTCTGGCGGCAGCTGCTCTACGTTGCTCTCTATGTTCCCAGTCGATCTCAGGAGGTAGAGGTTTGAGAAGTTGTTGCTGCGTGGGGTTGGTAATATTAGGATCCCTGGGTAAGACATGGGATCCGCGCATGGGCAGCAACATAGGCTTAGGCTTAGGTCATCAGGGCCCAATGCACGAGCAGCGCCTTCTTGGGATCCCAAAGATCCAAAAGTCAATTGATCAAGGTTCTGAGGTCGTTCAAGCGGCCTCCTCACGCGAGGGTGTTCCTCCTCCGAAGAAGACGAATCATCTGTAGTAAGATGGCATGTTGAGGAAGGAGACTTCTGCCTTCGGAGCTCCTGTAGTTCTCTACCCATAGTGATCATGTTTTCCTGCATGCGAAGGTTGTCACACCTTTGGGCTTCCAATGCTTCTTTAGTGCTCTGAAGCATGTCAAGAAAACGTGAAAAGTCTCCCTGAGTAATGGGTGCAGATGGATCAGGCTGAACATTAGTCATCGTGGCAGGAATCAGAGCATTGGAGGGAGCTCAAGTAGAAGTTCCAGCTTCATTCTGGTTCGGGTCGGATCGGTTCATAGCAGCCTGGTCAGGGCGGTTCAGATGGAGGGAGTGAGAGCCTTCAACCTCACTAGACTGGATCAGATTGGTGCCTTCCACCCGGTTCGGATCGGCGCCCCCCATCCGGTTCGCATCCTCCTGGTTGGAGCGGTCTGCTCCAGAGCTTTGAGCGCGTGACCTTGTTAACACAATAGCTTGTTGATCTTCTCTGGAATCATTTCCCCTAGCGCCTTGCACTTCTTTTCCTTTGTTCTCAGCCATAACACTTGATTCTTCAACGGTTAGTCAACAAGTACTGAAAGATGTCAGGGAGAAGTGTTAACTTCTTTAAACTTAAAAGTCCAAATAGTAGAATGATAACCCCAAAAAGGCTGAGAATTCGAAGGTTTCTCAGTGGAAGCACCAAAATGTTAGACCAAAATTGGTTCTAACACCCAAAAGAGTTATTATCTTAATGAAATAGAACTAAAAAACAACGAAGAACACACGGTTTATAGTGGTTCGGTGTTAACGAGCCTACGTCCACTTTATATTCTTTTTAATTGATGATTTGAATGCAAATACTACAATGATTCTCACTCAACTTCACAATTACAATGCATAAACTCACTCAAATCTCTCAAAAAGAAACTTTAAGAGATGATTTTGATCTGAATATAGCTATGAAACTCGGTTACGGAGGAAGTTAGGACTGAGAATTTGCCAAAAGATCCTTTCAAATGCCTCCATATGGTGTATTTATAGGTGAAAAATCTCTGCGAAGTGGCTTCGGTTCAGAATTGCGTGGCACCCATCCCATAAGAGTCAGGTTCGGAGGCTTGCAGATGGTGACAGCGCATCGATTTAGTGGGAGATCATGGGAGAAATGGTCATGCTTGGTCCGAGTCTTCAAGAAACGTGTGTAGCAACGGTCACATGCTTAGAGAAAGGGGTTCGGATCGGCTGCTTTTGATCCAATCCGATGAGGCCACTTGCTACCTTTTGACGTTGCTGACGTACTCCTCCGATCCGAACTGATATGGCATCCGCGTCTTTGATCTCTACTTTTCTCCTGCGCTATCTTCCTCCGATCCAAACCGATATGGTATCTGCGTTCTTGATCTCTACTTACTTCCTGCACTATCTTCCTCTGATCTGAACCGGTTGGTGTCTTTCTCACTATTTGCTCTTTGTGTGGCCTAGTTCACAATGTAGGCTAACACATGTATATAAAAAACTTGCTTAAATTTAAGACATACATTTAAAAGAATGTAATTCTCGTAAGTTACGACCACATATATACATGGCTCATGATTTTACCTTACGAGAACCAAATCAATTTTTATATCAAATCTATTTATATTATATTAATGTTTATGACTCCATAAATAAAACAGGAAAATAGCCGGAAGACTTGCATCTCACTTTCCAACATAGTTGGTATACAATTAAAACCGTATGGCTCATACTAGAGCTTGGATTTCCAACATGAAAAGGTAAGGAACCACCTTCCCATCAATATTCTCAAGAGAGGAAACACTGGGGTTCAACAAGAACATCTTGTAACGCGACCATACATGATTGATCACTCATTCTACTTGAGTGTACCGAATATATGATCACCACGGTTGGTAGCTATCCAACCGCTCTCAATAAGCATACAGAAGTGACAGAGTGGGAAACAAATGAATTTTCTCTATATGATGATAATACATCCTAATGGGAATGACCCACAAAGCCATGCCGCCTGCCTGATTTCTATAATTTTAGGTTGATGAGGCTTGAGATTATGATTACCCTTCTGAGACTTCACTTTCAAAATTTGAATGTCACATTGTCAGATCCATCAAATCACTAATTGACGTTCACAAAAATACTCTATGTGTTAAGCTAAAAGAAGTTTCCTTCTTTGCCACCTAACTTGGTATGTTTGTAAAAATCAATATGTGATTCTTAGGAAATATTCTGTCAGACATTCATCCATACAAGTTATCCAGGAACACGATGAACCGAAGGCACTCTCCTACCACATCATATATAGGAACAACTCCAAGGATAAGTAGCGAGTAGTCGAGCTAACCAGAGATTTTAAGTGGTTATTCCTTTTTATAAAGATCCACAATCTTCATTTCTTAAATCATACAAGCATTCCTCAAGTTAGTTTTCAAACGTAAAGTCGATTCGTAGTGATTTTGGGTCCGGTTTCCATTCCAGTCTCTTCGAATCGATGAACATGAATATCCAAGTCGTATTTAAAGAAATAAAGATATAATTGTTTTATAAGGAAATTTATTTCAAATCTAATATCATGACATGTCCACCGAAAATAAATTACTTGAATAAGTCAAACTTTTTTGTTCTAGAATAGTAATCGGTACAAGATGCTTAAATAACAATAAAACGTGTCAATGTTTATTTTAACTATTTTATATTTCATTTGATTATAAAATAACACATAATTTTGATCAATAATCATTTATCACAATATTAACAATCAACAATGATTTTACGATTTCAATTTTGAACCAATTATGATGCTGAAACATTTGGTTTTAAATAGGAAAAAATAACTTCATTTTAATATTAATATATTTTTCTTTGGAAATACTTGTTTTATTTTATCTAACTTTTATTTTGTTTTTAATTGACTATGTATATATATTGGAGATTCGAACTTAAAACTTCACATGATGATTTCTACTTGAATATCTATTATGTCATTACGAAATAATTCAATAGCTTCCCGATCTGTGATGACCCCAAACTTCCGTAGAACGAAAGCAAGGATAATAATTGGAATATAACATATTTACAACAACAGCAGATCTCAGATAATAGCATAACACATAAATCATTGCAGCGGAAATAGAAATGTCATTAACATCAGAACATCAGAGCGACATAGTTACAGGATACAAATTTGAATATAGAAAGTCTCAACAAATATAAATAAGTCTAAAACTCCATCAAGTACATCATAGATAAAGAATGTCTAAAATGTCTCAAATGGAAATGAAAGATAAAAATGTTCTTCATCTTCCTTCCATAAGCATACTCCAATCCAGCATATGTCCAAAATAACCTGAACCAATCACTTGGCTACCCGTGTGAAAACGAGGGCACCCGAGTTTGCAAAGTGAAACAAACTACGAGTCAGTTGTGGGATTAGTATGAGAAATCTTTCCTAACTTATCTAACAATATGGATAATCATAGGACCACGCCGCTAATGCGAAACGGGTTTACTCCATTGGATTGCCAGTGCATAATTTAAATAAATTTTTTTATTCAAAACAACGCAATGCTTTTTAGAAAAATGAAATCATTATAAGACTCACGTCACATCACACAATGCAACGCAAACTGGAGATAGATTTTTACCTTATAATGATCAAACATGCTTGATACATAGAAAATAATATTTTAATATTATTACTAGTATCTAATCAGTTTTAAAATACTTCAACGTAAATGTATCAATCCTAGACGGCATAGCTACCATATACTATGTCGCCATATATAGGTTTACAATCAAAACAGTAATGTCGTATTGGATATTAGGTTTCCATCATGAGTCAAGGCTAGGGACGATCTCCTTATCGATTCGAGACACTCTAGCAAACATCTCAAGATTCGGACGTTGTCGTACCCTTGGAACCTGGAGGGCCGGTCCACAAATACTTTAGTGGATTGGCAATTCCTGAACACACGCTTCTCGGTCCTATTGAACCTATAAATTGGTCACTGTCGACCAATATAACCGAGGCCTTGTAATCCATCATCCACATAAGTAAAATGTCAGGGCTTGCAAAACCCTGACACCACTTCTAGCTAGAAAGAAACGTGTGCATTCCCTGCGTTCCCTTGTCTTGTTTCTGACTCTTACAGAGGTGTGAGGCTCGCAAAGTATCGCTATACACAAAGCTATACCTAAACAGGCCATGCTTTGATCATCAACCATAAGGCTTTGCTTTTCAGCAAAAGGCTCGATCAATTGCATCTTGGCATGCCACATTGATAATTCACGCCATGCGATCAATATCCATTAATGTATAACCTCTGAGCTCATGCGTCTCAGAGAAGGGTGTTAAGCAAGAGAATAAATTCTCCTCCACCAAACAGATATATATTAAATAGAAATCAATTCACATAGAATGAAATCCAATGTCAGACACACATCCATTTACAAGTCCGTTCTGGGTCTGAACGAAACCGGAGACACCTTATTCCTCCTCCCGTATGTCCAATATGGAAGAGAGGTGCTCGCTTATCCGGACAATCAACAAGCACGTCCGGACAACTACCACTTTAACCCTTTACTAGGAGCTACCCAATGTCGAGCATCAGTAGTCATCCATTCGATGTGAAGATCGTCGGTCTTCAATCACCGTCTTCAAAATCTTCGATTTAAATCATCGTATAATTATTTGAAATGAGATTGAACTCGATCTTTTCAAATATTTCTCGCATATATATAATTTAAACCATTTCATATCTTTAATATTATTTTATAATGATTTATCGCTATTTTATTTATATAAAAATAGCTCAATTTAATTTAACGACGCTTCGGGTCAATAGGCGGCCCTGACGCTGTTTTTATCAAAATTTGATTTACACATATCTCGAAATCTAACCATTGGATTTTAACAAAATTTATATCGTTTGGAAAGATCTTCCCAAAGCGGTCCTAACGGTTCCAGTTATGGGAAAATCCGCTCGCATCTTTCGGTATAATCGTTTAAAGTTACGATTCCGAAACGCGAACTAACGTGCGCGATTCATTTATTTTTAATTTATATTTATATATATAATTTTATATAAATGTAAACCATTCGACGATTCCACTAACGTGTTTAAAGCGCCAAATAAAAGAATGTTTTATTGGCATATCGTATCTATATGTTCATAATGTCAAATAAATATGTATTTTGTTTACATTCACTTCTACATGTTTTCTAATGGCAAATAAGTATGTGTTTTATTCACATGACATTTTTGCTAATGACAAATAAAAAGATTAAAAAGTATATTTGTATTGTATAATTTACTTTCACTTTACTTTGTACACAAATTCTAATGTATAATTTGACAATAAAAATGCCACTTTGATTTGCATACAAATTGTATTGTATAATTTAACAATAAAAATGTCACTTTAATTTACATAAAAATTCTATTGTGTAATTTAACAATAAAAATGTTACTTTAATTTACATACAAATTCTAATGTATGTTTTGACAATAAAAATGACTCTTTAACTTACATACAAATTCCAGTGTATGTTTTGACAATAAAATGATTCTTTAACTTACATACAAATTTTAATGTATGTTTTGAAAATAATAATGATTCTTTAACTTATATACAAATTCCAATGTATGTTTTGATAAACAAAATGATTCTTCAACTTACAAACAAATTCTAATTCAACAAAATGCCAATAAAGGTGATACATTCATTTTTGTTGACAATTCTAGTTCACCAAAATGATTAAAAAGTGATTCATTCATTTTGTTGACAATTCTATTTCAGCAACATGATTAGAAGTGATAATTTCATTTTGTTAACAATTCTTGTTTAACAAAATGATTAAAAAGTGATAATTTCATTTTGTTAACAATTCTAGTTTAACAAAATGAATAAAAAGTGATAATTTCATTTTGGTAACAATTCTAGTTTAATGAAATGAATATAAGTGAAGGAGTCATTTATGTTGACAATTCTAGTTTGACAAAATTAATATTTTTGCTCAAACACAAATCTATTTAATCAAAAATGTTATTTTTGATATAACTCAAATTTATTTAACAAAAATGTAATATATATTTTTGTGAAAATTAGGCACACATCCCTAAAAGCAAACTTAATTAGGCTCACATCCTCCTGTTTCAAAACATATAAATTACATCCCTAATTTCAAACAGCGGCTGGTGTTTTTACAAAAGTGCCCTTTTTCTTAATTCACGCCGTATTTAGCTAGGTTGGATCTATTCATTACGTATCTACTTTTTTTTTTCTTTTCCAGAAACTTAAAATTCGTTCTTCATGGCGGCGGCGGCTCCAACGAAATTGATGGCCTCTAATCGGTGGCTGCTTCCTCCTTCAACCGAAACCCCTTAATCCCCAAAATTCTTATCGCGTTCAATTTTTGGTTCTAGCGAAGAGTCAGCAGCGATTCCAGTGATTCTGGCAGGCATCGCATCGAATCCAGTCAAGCGATTTGGATTTCAATTTGCATAGAAGGAGAGATTAGCAATCCAGGCAGACGGGCGCGACAACGAAAGGTATTCTTCTAGTCTTTTTGGGCGGCTAGTAATTCAATCATTTGACTATGTTTTAATTTTATTTGTATGTCACTATATTTATATTTTCTATCTGTAAAACTCATTCGACAACTTCCTGGAATGACAATTTGTAATGTGTGTTTTAATTGAGAGTGTATACAGTTTTTAAAGTTTTCTTTTGCAACATGGTTGATTCTTGCTGAATTTCTGTTAAAAAGTTGCGGACAATTATGCAGCTATTCTTAAATATATGCATATATGTATGCAATTTTTGATGAAAATGCAAACAGAAAAACATTCAAAATCGCGATCTGTAAGATGTAGGAAAATATCTTTGATTTTTGCTGAACTTCTGATGAAAAGTTGCGGACATATATGCAGCTATTCTTAATATTTGCATATATGTATGCAGTTTTTTATCAAACAAACAGAAGAACATATTATTTTACAAATATATTCATATTTCTATGCATATATCTGGAATACTTGCATATAAATATTTAGAAATTATTGTGTAAGATGTAGGAAAATATCTGATTTTTGCTGAACTTCTGATAAAAAGTTACGGACAAATATGCAGCTATTTTAATATATGCATATATGTATGCAATTTTTTATCAAACAAACCGAAAAACATATTATTTTACAAATATATTCATATTTCTATGCATATATCTGGAATACTTGCATATAAATATTCAGAAATTATTGTTATTTTGATGAATTGTACGCATGTATTTATATTATTCTGAAGCAATTTTTTTTAATTTAGGTTACTGCACATTAAGCCTACTAATGTTGATTTTCTTTTTTTATATAACAGTGTTCCGGCAGATATTGGTGTTATCGTGTTGTTGAAGATTGGTCGTCCATCCTTTTCCAAATGATTGAAATCTGCATGTGTTTCTACAGAGACTACTAGATCTGGTTTGCGCAATAAGCTGGGTCTTAACAAAATTATTTGTTCTTCAAAAGACCGTCATCTCTGCTTTGTAATTGTTTTGAAATTTTTGATGTAGTACATATAAATGTGGTCTGTACTTATTTTTTGATGTAGTACATGTAAATGTTATGAAAATTTTCATGTAAGTATGCACATGTTTCTGTTATTTGCATATATATATAAGCATCTTGTTATAATTATATGTTTTTACTTTTTTTTCATTTTTTTTGTTCCAGCAATTACGCAGTACAGTTCTGTATATGTATGCAATTATTTCACTTAGCTACGCAAAACTAATAATTTATTTTCTGCATAATATTAATATATGCATGCAATTATTACACTTAGTTGCATAAATGTATGCAATTTTACGTAATATATGTATATAATTGTCTAGTTTTTTGTAAAAAATAAAAAAAAAAGTAATAAAAAAATCATTTTATGTAATATTTTTTTATATAGTTGTCTAGTTTTTCGTAAAAATAAAAAAAAGTAATAAAAAAATTGCTGTTGGATTGAACGACTGTTTTCCAGAATTGTTGATTTAGGTTTATGGGCGAGATAATAGGAGCGATTGACTGAGTAAATGAGGACAAACAGTTGTTGGATAGTTTTTTTGGTGTATAAGGGTAGATCTGGAATTTTTTTAGCGGAAGTTCAAAAATAGGGATGTATTCTATATTATGTTTATCACCGGGTTTTTTTTATATTTTGAAACTTAATAGGGACCTGTAAAAAACGCACCCTATATTTTTCTTATAACTCAATTCTATTTAACAAAAATATAATTTTGTTATAACTAAAATCTGTTTAACAAAAATGTAATTTATGTTTTCAACCATCATATTTTGACGAAATGTAAATTTTTGTTTCAACTAATATATTGACAAAAATGTATATTTTGTTTCAACTAATCTATTTTGATAAAAATGTACATTTTGTTTTAGCTAATGTGTTTTGACAAAAATGTACATTTTGTTTCAACTAATGTGTCTTGACAAAAATGTATATTTTGTTTTAACTAATGTGTTTTGACAAAAATGTATATTTTGTTTTAGCTAACGTGTTTTGACAAAAATGTATATTTTGTTTAACTAACGTGTTTTGACAAAATTGTATATTTTTTTTTAATCTTTTTGACAAAAAGATTCATTTTTGTTTAACTCAATTCCAATTAACAAAAATGATAATTTTTGATTCAACTATTCTAATTAACAAAAATGATGATTTTTGTTTAACTATTCTAATTAACAAAAATGTTAATTATTGTACCAACTATTCTAATTAACAAAAATGATAATTTCTTAATTATCTCAGTTCTAATTAACAAAAATGTTTATTACGAATTATCTCAAAAAATGATAATTTTTAATTATCTCAATTCTAAGTAACAAAAATGTAAATTATTAATTATCTCATAAAAATGATAATTTTTAATTATCTCAATTCTAGTTAACAAAAATGTTAATTATAGATTATCTCAACAAAAATGATAATTATTAATTATCTCAATTCTAATTAATAAAAATGTTAATTCTTGTTTCATCAATTATAATTTGTCAAAAATGACAATTTTAATTCAACAATTATATTTTGTTCAACACGACAATCATCAATCTATAGATCTACATAACTATATTAATTCCAGATCAAATCACGTATGATAATCAATAGAATATTACAGCGTATAGGCAATACCACAATTATGATTAATTAATTATAATTATAATTATAAATATAAAAGTAGAATTTCTCACAGTGCTTTCAATCCTGTATAATTCAGATTTGAATTTTTGTCCAAAATCTGATCTGCTCCGAATTCGTCCTAATCAGTCCAGAAATATAGATCTCGGACTCACGATCGCAACGGATCTGAAATTATTTAATTCCGAGTTCATACGTATGAGATATGAATTTATTTGTGTTGTTAACATTTTAAATTAAATATATTAAATAATTTAATTAAAAATCCACCTTTCTTCTTCCTACATACTTTGGCTGATTGTTTTCCTACTCCGTTCGATCCTAGAGCTGGACTTTTCGATCACCCCACTTCACTTCGCTATGATCAGACAACGCCACGATGACGGGGGAGGAGTGGCACGCCAGAGGGGCCCACGATGGTCGGTGCGATCGCACCAGGGAGGAGCGGCGGCAGTTGAAATGTGGTGGGTTTGGGGTCCTGGTTCCAACGAAATATGCAGTTTCAGGTGATGTAATCCGCACTGATTTGGAGAGTGGAGGAAGAGCTACCAAATTCGCAAAAGGGAAGAGAGGTTTCACTAAAAGGATTGTGAGATTTTAATGAAGAAAGGGTCAGATGTTCATGGACATGGAAAAAAGATGGCGGCGGGTCACGATGGACATTAGAGTTTTAGATATCCACTATTTATAATAAAATATTGTTAAACCTTTAATTTTTTTAGAAAAGCCCGATTAATTCCTAACAGCTCCAAATTCAGTCCAATGAGAGTTGTCCCTTGCTAAATTCCCCCATTCCGGACACAATGGGCTAGGTCCCCTCAGCCCACTCGATAGTTTTCAGCTTGTTTTCTTTAATTTAAAATGTAAATCATTTAATTATTTAACTCGATCGTACATTTAAATTTACCAGGCCACATACAGACTCCAAAAATTCTCGAAAAATAAATCTAGTTATTTTTTGACGATACGGTCCTAACAAAATTAATTTTGTCGAATTTGGAGACCGTTTGAAAAATGGCCTTTTTAACGGTCGATTAAATTCAATAGAAATTATCGAACACGGTTTAATTTACCACGCTCACATATTAATTCCAAAAATTATGGAAAATTAAACTTAGTAATAATTTGACATTCCAGATCTGAAAAAAAGGTTTTGTCAAAAACAGAGGTCGTTTATAAAATGACAATTTTTAATAGCTTTAATATTATTTAAAAATGGAATTTTTAAGTTTTAGTACATTTTCTAACCAAATTTCTTAAAATAAAAAAATTAAATTGGTTCTGTTTTTCCGGATTGTTACACGATCCTTCCTTTAGTATATATAGATATATTAAAGTCAAATTGTTTAATTTTATAATAACTTTATAGGGCCAGTATGGCCTAATTTGCGTGCACACAAACCTATGATCCAATACGTCCTCCAATGCGCTGGGCTTTACTACCACTGTTGAATCATGTATGCGCTTTCGTAAGCATGATACATGAGAAACATCATGAATCCCTGATAATCTCTCTTGTAGTCGAATTCTATAAGCCATCCGCCCAATCCTCTCTATGACTGGGAATGGTCCAACAAACCTCGGGGCCAGCCTGTTCGTAGGACCAAACCTTACCAAGTTACGAAGTGGTGAGACTTTAATGAAGATCAAAACTCCAATGGAAAAATTCAAGTTGAACTTTCTCTTATTCGTCCAAGAATTTTGGCTATCTTGTGCTTACTTCATTCTCTTTCTAATCAACTCAAACTTACCAGAGGTTTCCCAAATCATCTCTGTCCCAAGAAGCAATTTGTCAGTCGAATCCCACCAACACGTCGGAGATCTACATGGTTGTACATACAAGGCCTCAAAAGGTGTCATGTCGATACTAGACTGAAAGCTATTATTATACACGAATTCCACAAGGTGTAAATGATCCTCCCACCCCCTCCCCCTCCCTCCCCCCTCCCCCCCGAAGTCTAAGATGCAAACCCTTATTAAGTCTTCCAAAATCCTATTCATCCACTCAGTCTGTCCGCCTTTCTGAAGGTATTAAGCAGTACTCAACCTGAGTTGCATTCCCAATGCTTCCTGCAAACTCCTCCAAAATTCACTAGTAAAAATTGGGTCTTTGTCGCTCACGATGTTTGAAGGAATACCATAAAGTCTAACAATCTCCCGAATGTACAAAGAATCCAACCATGCGGTCGTACTCTTACTCTTAACTAGAAGGAAATGGGTGCTCTTAGTCAATCGATCCACGATGACCCAAATATTTGTGTTTCCCTTCCTTGATCTAGGCAACCCATCCACAAAATCCATAGAAACACTTTCCCAATTCTACAATGGTATATCCAAAGCTGAAGTAGACCACCGGGATTCTTTTTCTCTGCTTTAACTCTTTCGAAAGTCACATATCTAGCTACATGCTTGACCACACACTTCTTCATATCGGTCCAATAAAAGACTCACCTTATATCCTGGTACATCTTTTCACCACTTGGATTGATAGTCATCCGAGAGTGATGAGCCTCAGTCAAAATCGCACTCATCAAATCATCCGTGCGATGCACACACAATCTACCATCCAATCGAAGCCAGTCTCTAAAATCCACACTACCTTAAAAGAGGTGTTTAGAAACCTCTCCTCTACCCAATCTATCCAAAATATTAGAGATCTTGGCATCCTCTCTCTGCATCTTCCCAATCTGCTCAAGCAAAGTAGGTCGCATCTCTAAACAAGCCAACAATCCTAAAGTGAAATCTGTGAATGGTCGAAAATTGAATGCGATTATATACTCTAAACTCTGCCACTCAACAAATAAAGGACTCAATGTTGCCCTCTGTATGCTCAAAGCATCAGCCACTATAATCCTTTGACAGGGGTATGAGAAATCTCAAAATCATATGATGTAAAGAATTCCATCCACCTTTGTTGTCTCAAATTGAGGTCCTTTTTAGAGAAAAAAAAAATACTTGAGTGACTTATGATCTGTAAAGAGCTCGAATCTCTCATGAAGTTGGTAGTATCTCCAAGATTTATGTGCAAATACTATAGCAGCTAACTCCAAATCGTACGTAGGGTAATTCCTCTAATAGCTGCCTACTACCATAGCACACTACTCTACCTTCTTGCACCAATATCACACCTAGAGCAGTCCCATAAGCGTCTGTATAAACAGTGAACATCTTAGATCCATCGAGCAATGTCAAAATCGGTGCACTAGTGAGAGCATTCTTCATTGCTCTAAAGGCATCCTCGCAATCAACATTCCAAGAGAAAACTAAAATCTTCTTAGTAAGTCAGGTCAGTGGTGTCGAGATTCATGCATAGTCCTTAACAAAATTCTTTTAGTAACCTGCTAAGCCAAGAAAACTCCTTATCTGAGCTGCGTTCTTTGGGGTCCTCCAATCCTGTACTGTAACTATCTTGGTAGGGTTAACAGCTAACCCATCCTTTGAGACCATGTGCCCTAAGAAACGCACCACTTTCCTCCAAAAATGACACTTAGAAAATTTTCCCTTTGACCAATGAGCTTGGAGAGTACGGAGAACCTCTCCTTAATGCAAAGTATGCTCATCCTCATTTCTCAAGAAGACAAGGATATCATCCACAAAAACCACCACAAACTTATTGAATACCCTACTCATTAAGTCCACAAAATATGTTGGTGCGTTAGTCAGCCCAAATGGCATAACCAACCACTCGAAAAACCATCAGAAGTATGTAACTTTTTCTTATCGATGTTGTCCTTAGCCATGCATAAGTAATGAAATATAGCAGCCTAATCCAATCGAGGGAATACAGTCGTCCCAACCAACTAGTCAAACAAATCATCTATTCGAGGAAATGGTAATGATTTTTCTTTATGAGCTTGTTCAATTCTTAGTAATCTACACACAGATGAAGGGAACCATCAGCCTTAGTGCCAAAGACAACAGGTGCTCCTCACTCAGAAATGCTCCATTTAATAAAATCCCTTTTCAAAAACTCACCGACTTGCTTGCTCAACTCTTTTTGTTCTCTCAGAGTCATATGTCGAACAGGTAATGCTACAAGCTTCATTTTCTCACTAAGATAAATCTGAAAATCGATGCTTCGCTTAAGTGGAAATCCTTTAACCTCCTCAAAAACATCTGCATACTTACAGAAACCAAGAACAAAAAAGACATCCATAGAAGAATCTAGGGAGTAAAGTAAACTCAACATAGCTGACCCTTATGGGTTGCAAAAAATCTTTAAGGTCCTACCACTACATGTCATCTAACGAGTGACACTTCTCTCGCAGTCATGTACAGCCTCATACATGTCTAACTAATCCATCCCTAAGATCATCCCGTACCCCAAAAATCCTAAAACATAGGCATCACAATAAAACTCAATGCCTAAAATAGAAATTTTCAAACCCTACAAATCATAGATATGTATGTCAAACCACTTATAGGATTTGAAACTACTACAGGATTGGTAATTAGCGAGATTTCTATGTGCAAACAGACAACCAAGGTACTAGAAATAATCAAATGAGAAGCCCCCGAATCGAAAATAATGCGAAAAAGAAAATCAATGATAGAGATCAAATCTTTAACGAAGACTTTCCTACCTCTAATCGGGCTATTGTTGGTCGGTGATGCCTCCAAAGCATGCATTTGAGCTACTGATGTTCCAGTACTCAGTCCGAACCTCTATGGACATTCCCTACTCAGATGTCTTGACTACCAACAATTATAACACTTTCCTTTCATGTTCCTACAATTCATATTAAGGTGTCCTGGTATTCCACATCCATAGCACTAAATCTCAGTCCTGATCTAGCTATTTCTGAGGATTTCCCAATTGCTTTTTCTTGTCTTTCTTATTCTAAAATTTAATATTAGGACCAGAAAACTTAGAAGCTCCGCTCTTATAATCCTTAACATCCCCTTTCTTTTCCTTATGTATCAGTGCTACCTCAATCAAAGCCTCAAATGTTGCTTCCATGGGAATGTGAGTTATCGCTAAACCTTGGAGGGGTTGATTCAACCCTCTAGCAAATCGAACAACCTTCTTATGAATGGCACTAACCAAATTTATACCAAACCTCGTTAACTCATTGAACTAGTTGATGCATTCCTTTACTAACAATTCTCCTTGGTACAAGTTTAAAAACTTCTCTAACTGCATCCCCTCCTCTAAAGAAGACAGAAATTTCCTCTCAAATCTATTCCTGCATCCGACCCAATCCAAATTCCTCCTTTCAGCCTCTACAGTCTCCCACCAAAACGAGGCTTCTTCCTTAAGTTGCCAAGGTGCAAGTCAAATTCTGATCCTATCCTCAAGCTCCAATAGCTTGAAAATCCTCTCGGTCTCTCTAATCCAAGTGCATGCCACTACAAACGTCTCCGTACTCAAAAAAGTCTTATCGCCCAAGTTGAAGTAGTCTTTACAAAGCTTAGAAAAATTCGTGGCTACCGGTGGGTTGGAAGGAACCAAAATAGCGGGTGTTAAATCTTGTGCATGTTCTTATCCCTCAGCAAACATCGTAGCTTCTAAATACCTACAGAACTAACTGGGAATAGTAACACCCTCAAGAAGATTAGGGACCCCAGACATGCTGCATGAAAGAAAGGATAGAAATTAGAATTCGAAGAAATCAAAGTAATATTATAACCTAACTAGAAGGGGTACATATTTTTTTGAATAACTTTTGGCTTTTGAAAATAAGCTTTTCTTTCAAAGAGATTTATTTTAAAAAAATTAGTGCTTTTGTAACCTTAGACCCTGATACCAAATGTAATACCCCACACCCCTTAAATTAGTCCTAACATAGAATCTCGTTAAGAAATATGGAGCGTTGTAGTTATAAACACAAACAACATCACAAAGACTAAGATTTCATAAGACATAAAATATACTCATAGTAGAAGAAAAGGATAATTTATAATAAAATTGCAAAACCATCTTCATTATTTTTCCAAACCAAATTGTCAGTAAATACCATGTCTCAAATCTTAGTCATAATAGAAATATCAGAGTACAATAGTAATAATATCCCCAAATTAGTAAGAAAGGTACAAACAAACCGTGAAAAGAAAATAAACTGTACATCTCTGCAAAATCCTTCCAAGATTTATTCAACTAAGCACTTCCTCCCTGAGAGCCTGGGGGGAAGAAGAAGAAAAAGAGAAAATAGGTCAGACGAAAAATTTGGTGAGCTATAGTGATTTCTAGCACGATTGATAAGTAAAAGAAAATAGATAAAATAGTAGTCCTAGTGTCATAAAAGGGTAAGTGTCTGTGCACACTTGAAGTGATAAAAGATGTAAGTGTTCTCATTCGCAAGATTCAATAATGATGATGACAGTTTTACACTTCTACATAATTTGGATAAAACAACAATTAGGAATAAATTCCTAATACTACCTAATCGATCCACTACAACGAATCATGGATAACTTATGTCCGCTATGGGTTCAGATTTATCAGTCCCTAGCCCATCAGCCAAAAGTCATAACCTTATCCATAGGTGTTTAAGTGGATTATGTTTCCAAATCAGACTAATATACGCATATTAATCCGTCGAAACGCACTAATACCCTCCAAATAGAACGACTAATGTCCATAATGTGACATGGTGTGTGCCCTTGCCTTAAATGAGACCGAAAATGATAAAAGGGTATGCTACATTGTATGGATCCCAACAAACAAACTTAGCCAAATCTCCAACCCTTGATTTGATCCCCACAAATAAATTCAATTTATTAGGCCCCTAACTAAAACCTGATAATGAGGAGTACTAGGTTTTAACTTACTGCAAACTAAATTGTTCATATTAATGCCTGAAAATGAGGAGTACTAGGCTCATGATTTATCCACATACCAAAAATTTATATATTAAAGCCGGACAATGAGGAGTACTAGGCTCATAATTTACATATAAATTGTAAATCAATATGTACATATAAGGCCTAACAATGACAGATAAATTTAAGCTTATAATTTACCCATACACTGTAAATTAATATGTTTTTATTAAAGCCTGACAACAAGGAGTACTAGGCTCAAAATCAATGCGTAACAACCCGCATTCTACGCATCGGAGGATCGTAGAATATTTATTTATTTCTTATATGAGGTCGTATGGTCATGTGGCATTGGGAAACGACCATTGGGGTCATTTCCCATGTTCATGATTTTTGTCGATTTTTAAATGACCGTTTTGCCCCTAGTTGATCTTGTTTCGGCCATAACTTTTGATTGTAAAGGAGTTTTGACCTGAAACCACTTCCATTGGCTTCGGATGATGGTTTACCTTTCCGTAGAGTGGTCACATGTGGAAAACGGACTTACCGTTTGGGAGATATGGATGAAATAAGGTTTGGAAGGTGAAAAACTGCTTAACTGGGCCAAATAGGGTGATTAATGAATGGGCCCATAACCCATTTCGGGATTAGGGTTATGAGGAGGCTGAAAAGAGTTAGGGTTTCATTCCATTTCAGTTTTCTAGCCTCCACTTACCTCTTAGAAACCCTAAAAATGGCCTCCAACCTCTAAATCACCTCCAAACCACTTTCTAATTAAGGATTAAGCTTAGAAACATCAAATCAAGGGAGATCTTCACCAAATCAAGATGAGAGCTATTATTTAGCATTAGTATTCGCGCCATATCAGAGATTTATTTCAGATCTAAGGTTTATTTGTGGCTAAGGTAAGTGATTTGCATAGTTCCTCACTAATTATGGTTAATTAAGGGTAATTAGTGTTGATTAGCGAATTTTCACACTAATAAATTTTGGAAAAATATTTATAAATTCTTAAATGATGTTTTAGACCTCTGTTAGAAACTTGGGTTAATTCGATTAACTTTTGCTAATCATATCATTAGTTTTGCTTAAACACGCTTAAGGGAAAATATGGGTTTTGGCTATGTTTGATCCATTTTAACCTATCATATTGATGTTTTAGTGTTTTAGGCCCCTTCTACTTGTTGCTATGACTATATGATATGCTTTGTGATTGATTAGAACAGATAGAATGGTCGAAAATGCCGTCGAGTGGCGTAAACAGTCGCTGGAAAGAAGTGTAGGAATTTGGCCGATCCGGATCGAATCGGAGGAAAAGAGCCCGAACCGAACCGCCCTCCAAGTTTCCACGAGACGATCTGGACCCGAACCCCGACCCGACCTGCCCCTTATGTGCCACTCTGACCCGAATCAATACACTATGGAGGAGCTCGAGAGGCTCGACCCGACCCAGAGTGCTTGGAGAGAAGGATCTGAACCGATGGGAGGAAGTTATCTGATCTGAACCGATGGGGGAGACCATCTGATCCGAACCGATGGGGGAAAGTCATCTGATCCAAACCGATCTGAAGAGGGTGCTACGAATTGAGATGAACCCGAGCCTATATGATAATCATGAACTAAATTAAGACTGATCCGGTGATGACCAGTAACCCGAGATGCAAAGGTAGTCCAAATGGAAGTTAGAGCTCAGGATCCAGTTGGGAACCAATGAGTTCACTTCATGGTTGGACTTTGCTGCGGGACGTGTGCTAAGGATTTGTTGACATTCATAACTTCGATTCACCACTGAAAAGGAACGATTGGCTACGTACCAGTACAGTAGAGTCATCGTGACTTGAGGGGCAAAGTGATCGTAGCAAGACTATGAGCCAGTGCAGTGGAGCCGTTGTGACTCCATGGGGTAGAGTGGACATAGTAAAGGATTAGTAAGGCTATGAGCCAGTACAGTGGGGTGTGTATGACTCCATGGGGGCAAAGTGGACATAGCGAAGGATTAGTGGCTATGGATCAGTGCAGTGAAGCCGTTGTGACTTCATGGGGCAGCAAGTATTGGGTGATCGAAGTGGTGGATATCGTATGCTTTACGCACCGAGTGAGAGATGTGAGGATGGTTTCTATGCTTGATTGTTTCCCATCACTATGACATGCACACCCCCACCCCCGTATGCTTGTACACCATATGTTAGTGGCACCTTAGAGTGTTGTACTGGGCTCGTATGCTTGTACACCATATGTTAGTGGTACCATCTGTTTAGCTGCTTATCGCTCACACCAGACTTTTGTCTGACCCATAGTTTTATGTCTCTTCTTGTTACTCTGGGTGCTCCTAAACGAGCAGACTAGAGACATGTTAGCTGGTGATGCACAAGTAGCTGATCCGGAGGCGAGCAGGAGGCTTCCACGTATGATATATATATATATATATAGATAGATAGATAATCTCCCTGTGTCGTTGGTGGTCACTACTTGGGCATTAGTAGTGTACCTCCCTTATCTTGCTTTTACCTTTAGAGACAGTTTGAAAAGTTGTGATAATGATGATGTGGAACATAAGCTGTATTTGGATTTTCCGCTGTTATGATAGTTTGTTTTCAGCTTATGCACTGTCTCACCTATTTTATGTCAAATATGTTGTTATTATATTTTGTTCTATGCGTTGTGAGACATTCTACAGGTTCCTTGTTGATTCTTCGTCTTTTTCCTTTTCTTCTGGCGACCGTCCCGTGCTAATTGCACACGTGTACAGCGCACTTTTGGAGTAAATGTCGGTTGGTGCGGGGCGGGCCATCACATTTGGTATCAGAGTTCTAGGTTGCGTAGTTAACCTAGGAAAATACACTAGGGAGAGATAGTACGTATATGAGAATGCGTATTTGTGATTACTTTGGTTTTCAAAAGCTATATATATATATACTATTAGTAGTATAAGAATGAAATCGCACTGCACTAGCACCACTATGGAGATGGTTAATCATTTTCTCTTTACAGATTGAACGGTGAGCCGATACGCAAGAGATACTGGTACAGGAGCCAATAATGGGAATGCTGCTGACATGAGGGCGATGTTTACTAACCTCACGAGAGAAATGCTTAGGGATGTGCAAGGGGCGGCTCCCAATGCTAGTAATGGTGGTGCTCCAATAGTGCAGGCGCCTAGGGTCGATTTCGCTAAGCTATGCAAGAATTACACTAACATTGGTGGGAAGCCGTTCCACGGAACGGAGTCGGCCACGGATGTTCAGGATTGGTTGGATAGCTGTGATCGTATCTTCGATGACTTGGGTATCGAGGATGTGATGAAGAGAGAAGGCTAGCGTCTCGTCAGTTGTAAGGGCAAGCGATGAATTGGTGGAATGCTATTAAGACAGCCACTCCAGAGGATTAGGTTACTTGGGATCAGTTTAAGGCTCGCTTTAGCGACAAGTTTTTCCCAGCTGCTCAGAAGTCGGAATTGTTTAGGAAGTTCTTGGAGCTTAAGCAAAATGGTAGGGCAGTCTCAGACTATATTGCTGAGTTCGACACTTCGTCAAAGTATGGATTATCCCTTATCGATACTCCTGAGAAGAAGAATGAGAAGTTCATTACTGGTTTGGATGGATACTTGGGGGAAAGGCTTATCAACCACATCGATGAGACTTTTGAATCGATTGTGGGGAAAGCTTTGAGATCAGAGATCTTTACCCTAAGTCAAAGACTGAGGTTGCATCTACAGAAGGGCTGAAGCCGCAAGCAGACGGTGGAGGCAAGAATAACACTCAGAATAAGAGGAAGCAGAACCAAACTAAGGATTGCCAGAAAAAGAGCAAGAAAGATGTTGAGTGCTTCAGTTGTGGTAAGAAGGGCCACTATGCCAAAGAGTGTTGGGCCAAGCCAGCGGATAGGAAGTGCTACAACTGTGGCCAAGTGGGACATCATAAGAAAAAATGTCCGCAACCTCTTAAAGAGAAGCAGATTGTGAAAGCATATGCTATTAATGTTGTTCCTTCTTCGTCGAATGCCCCAACTGCGGCGGAGAAAGGAAAGAAAGTCGTCATTCAAGGTATGCTTTCTATTCATGATGTACCTGTTCGAGTTTTGTTTGATATTGGGGCTTCCCGTTCCTTCATATCTAGTGACCTGGTAGATAGGTTGGGACTGGAACCCGAGATAGTCGATAGACCGTTGGTTGTGACGAACCCGATTAGTGGTTCGACTAATCTTAGCATGATTTTCCGAAATTTGGTCTTATCGAGTCATGGATGTATGTTTGTTTGTGATTGCTTTGTTTTGGGCTTTACTGGGTATGGCATTATATTGGGGGTCGATTGGCTCCAAAGATACAGGGTGGTGGTAGACTGTGAGGGCTTTTTTGTGACAGTTAGGGCGGATGATGGACGGAGGGTAGTGTTTGGTAGTTTACCTAGTGATGGGGTAATGGCTAGTTTTATAAATTCCCTCGACATCCCACATGATAAGTTGTCAGATGTGCCCGTGGTTGGCCAGTATCCGGACGTTCTCGAGGAAGTGACCGGACTTCCACCACACCGAGAGATTGAGTTCCGTATTGATTTAGTGAAAGATGCCAGACCTATAGTGATGCCACTTCGTCGTATGGCACCAAGGGAGCAGCGAGAGCTCGGGGTGCAAGTAAGAGATCTTTTGAAGAAGGGGTTTATTAGAAGAAGTGTCTCCGAGTGGGGAGCACCAGTTGTGTTTTCCACTAAGGCAGATGGTTCCCTTCGTTTGTGTGTGGACTATCGCGAGTTGAATAAAGTGACGAGGAAGAATAAATATCCACTCCCATGGATAGATGATTTGTTTGATCAATTGGAAGGAGCAAGAGTGTTCTCCCAGTTGGACCTCGTAACGGGATTTCATCAGCTCCGAGTAGCAGTTGAAAGTGTTACGAAAATGGCATTTAGGACGCCGTCTGGATTCTATGAGTGGTTGGTCATGCCATTTGGGTTGACCAATGCACCAGCATACTTCGTGGATCTTATGAATCGAGTATTCAGAGATCAGTTGAATAAGTTTGTTCTTATGTTCGTAGACGACATCCTTGTTTACTCGAGGACAGAGGAAGAACACAAAGGACATTTGAGGATAGTGATGGAGGTGTTGGGAAAACACCAATTGAAAGCAATTTTTTCTAAATGTCACTTCTGGAGGAGGAAGTGAGATTCTTGGGCCATGTTGTTTCAGAGAATGGTATTGCCGTGGACCCTGCGAAGGTGGCTACAGTACAGGATTGGTCTACGCCCAAGAATGCAACAGACGTAAGAAGCTTCTTGGGGTTAGCTGGATATTATTGTAAGTTTATCCAAGACTTCTCCAAGATAACAGCACCGTTGACTTGTTGACTAAGAAGAATCAAGCCTTCGTCTGGGATGGAGTGTGTGAGAATGCATACAAGAGTCTAAAAGAAAAGTTGACGCGTGCGCCAGTATTAGTCATTCCTAAAGGGAATGAAGAGATGACGGTATACACGGATGCTTGTGGTACCGGACTAGGTGTTGTATTGATGCAAGGAGGTAGGGTTGTAGCTTATGCTAGTCGGCAACTAAAGACGCATGAGAAAAAGTATCCTACCCATGATTTGGAACTGGCAGCGATCGTGTTCGCGTTGAAGATGTGGAGACATTATCTCTTAGGAGAGAGGTTTGAGTTGTTTACCAATTATAAATCGTTAATGTATCTCTTCTCTCAAAAGGATCTAAATCTCTGACAGCAAAGATGGCTAGAGTTCTTGGCTTCATATGACTTTGATATCGCATATACACCTGGGAAAGGCAATGCGGTAGCCGATGCCTTGAGTAGGAGACATGCCAGTTTAGGGTGTAACAGCCCGCACCTCCGTTCACGCAAGATATTGTCCCCAACTTAGCCACCGTATAGGTGTGGGGTTTTGTTCCTCAAAAGGCCTCGGCGTTAGTAAGAGATGAGATCTACTTTATAAGTACCCACTTCACACAGGCTTCCACGATGTGGGACTTAGGGGTGTTACATTCTCCCCTCCTACAGAGCCCAACGTCCCCGTTGGCTCACAAACACCTCACCCAGACGTTGTGGTCCACACAGGAGCCACAATTCCGGCTGGGTATTGGCTCTGATACCACTGTAACAGCCCGCACCTTCGTTTACGCAAGATATTGTCCCCAACTTAGCCACCGTATAGGTGTGGGGTTTTGTTCCTCAAAAGGCCTCGGCGTTAGTAAGAGATGAGATCTACTATATAAGTACCCACTTCACACAGGCTTCCACGATGTGGGACTTAGGGGTGTTACATAGGGGCTATGTTTCTTGAATGGAGGCAACTGGAGTATATAGCAGGGTATGATTTCAAACCAAAGTGCGAATTGGATCCAGAGATATTAGCTAGTTTGACGATCAGACCCACCTTGATTGAGCGGATTGGTTCCAGTCAGAGGGACGATCCTAATCTATTGGAAATCATCTCCAAGTTAGAGATGAATATCGACGGTGAGGAGATGAGTTTGTATGGGCTTCTTTGAAAGAATGGAAGACTAGTTGTACCAACGTGAATGGTTTGAGAGATGAAGTGCTTACGGAATGTCATCACTCAAAACTGACTATACACCCCGGCGGTGATAAGATGTATCGAGACATGAAGCAGACTTACTACTTGGAAGGGATGAAAAGAGACGTTGGGAAGTTTATATCCAAGTGCATGAATTGCCAGCTAGTTAAAGCCGAACAAAAGAAGCCTAGTGGGTTGTTGCAACCATTAGAAATCCCCGAATGGAAATGGGAGCAAGTCTCGATGGATTTCATTGATGGTTTACCAAGGACTAAATCGGGACATGATAGCATTTGGGTAATTGTGGATCGATTGACTAAGAGTGCAAGATTTATACTAGTCAAATCGACCAGAACGGCAGCTAAGTTAGCAGAACTGTATATGAAGTGGGTACTGAGATTTCATGGAGTACCTAAAAGCATTGTGAGTGACCGAGACCCGTTGTTTACTAGTGGGTTTTGGAAGAGCTTACAAGAGGCTCTAGGGTTGGAATTATATCTCAGTATCGCGTATCATCCTCAAACCGAAGGTCAGACAGAGAGGGTGAATCGTATATTGGAAGATCTCTTGAGGGCTTGCAATTTGGATTTTGGTGGATCATGGGATGACCATTTGCATCTAGTAGAGTTTGAATATAATAATAGCTACCAATCCAGTATCGGTATGGCTCCATATGAAGCTTTGTACGGAAGACCGTGCAACTCATCATCATGTTGGATAGAGACCGGTGAGAAGTTTGTGCTTGGACCAGATGTGGTAAGGAAAACTTTAGATAAGATTAAGATCATTCAACAACGGATGAAGGCTGCCCAGGATAGGCAGAAGAGTTATGCTGACAAGAGGAGAAGAGACTTAAAATTCTCCGGTGGTGACTTGGTGTTTGTCAAAATTTCTCCGTTGAAGAGCGTGATACGATTTGGCAGGAGAGGCAAGTTGGCACCAAGATTTGTTGGCCCATTCCCAGTTCTCGAACAAGTTGGGAATTTGGCATATCGAATTGAATTACCAGAGAAGATAGCGGGAGTTCACAACGTATTTCATGTTTCCCAGCTAAGGAAGTTTGTGCACGACCCAGATATGACTATTTCACCTGACCAGTTAGGGGACTTCGAAGTGGAACCCGAGGCGGTCGGGAATCACAACCGATTCGTATTGTCGAGCACGATATGAAACAACTTCGGAGGAAGGCGGTGAAGCTAGTCAAAGTTCAGTGGGGGCAAGAACGAGAATGACTGTACTTGGGAGACAGAGGAGAGCATTAGGAAGACGTATCTAGAACTCTTTGCCTGGTAAGATTTACTTTGCAATTTAGTTATTCCGCATGCTAGGATAGACTTTTTTTCCTTTTTTTACATGTTTGATTGTTGTTTTATGACTAATAGGCATGCGGGACCCTTATATGTTTTCGTTAGTGAATTTCGGGGGTGAAATTTCTTAAGGAGGGGAGAATGTAACAACCCGCATTCTATGCATCGGAGGATCGTAGAATATTTATTTCTTTCTTATATGAGGTCGTATGGTCATGTGGCTTTGGGAAACGACCATTGGGGTCATTTCCCATGTTCATGATTTTTGTCGATTTTTAACTGACCGTTTTGCCACTAGCTGATCTTGTTTCGTCCATAACTTTTGATTGGAAAGGAGTTTTGGCCTGAAACCACTTCCGTTGGCTTCAGATGATGTTTAGCTTTCCGTAGAGTGGTCATATGTGGAAAACGGACTTACCGTTTGGGAGATATGGCTGAAATAAGGTTTGGAAGGTGAAAAACTGCTTAACCGGGCCAAATAGGGTGATTAATGAATGGGACCATAACCCATTTCGGGATTAGGGTTATGAGGAGGCTGAAAAGAGTTAGGGTTTCATTCCATTTCAGTTTTCTAGCCTCCACTTACCTCTTAGAAACCTTAAAAATGGCCTCCAACCTCTAAATCACCTCCAAACCACTTTCTAATTAAGGATTAAGCTTAACAACATCAAATCAAGGGAGATCTTCACCAGATCAAGATTAGAGCTGCTGTTTAGCATTAGTATTCGCGCTATCAGGGATTTATTTCAGATCCAAGGTTTATTTGTGGCTAAGGTGAGTGATTTGCATAGTTCCTCACTAATTATGGTTAATTAAGGGTAATTAGTGTTGATTAGCGAATTTTTACACTAATAAATTTTGGAAAAATATTTATAAATTCTTAAATGATGTTTTAGACCTCTTTTAGAAACTTGGGTTAATTTGATTAAGTTTTGCTAATCATATCAATAGTTTTGCTTAAACACACTTAAGGGAAAATATGGGTTTTGGCTATGTTTGATCCATTTTAACCTATCATATTGATGTTTTGGTGTTTGAGGTCCCTTCTACATGTTGCTATGACTGTATGATATGCTTTGTGATTGATTAGAATAGATAGAATGGTTGAAAACGCCGTCGAGTGGCGTAAACAGTCGCTGGAAAGAAGTGCAGGAATTTGGCCGATCCGGATCGGATCGGAGGAAAAGAGCCCGAATCGAACCGCCCTCCAAGTTTCCACGAGACGATCTGGACCAGAACCCCGACCCGACCTGCCCCTTATGTGCCACTCCGACCCGAACCAATACACTATGGAGGAGCTTGAGAGGCTCGACCTGACCCGGAGTGCTTGGGGAGAAGGATCTGAACCGATGGGAGGAAGTTATCCGATCCGAACCGATGGGGGAGGCCATCCGATCCGAACCGATGGGGGAAAGTCATCCGATCTGAACCGATCTGAAGAGGGTACTACGAATTGAGATGAACCCGAGCCTATATGATAATCATGAACTAAATGAAGACCGATCCGGTGATGACCAGTAACCCGAGATGCAAAGGTAGTCCAAATGGAAGTTAGAGCTCAGGACCCAGTTGGGAACCAACGAGTTCACCTCATGGTTGGACTTTGCTGTGGGACGTGTGCTAAGGAGTTGTCGACATTCATAAATTCGATTCACCACTGAAAAGGAATGATAGGCTACATATCAGTGCAGTAGAGTCATCGTGACTCGACGGGCAAAGTGATCGTAGCAAGACTATGAGCCAGCGCAGTGGAGCCGTTGTGACTCCATGGGGCAGAGTGGACATAGTAAAGGATTAGTAAGGATATGAGCCAGTACAGTGGGGTTTGTACGACTCCATGGGGCAAAGTGCACATAGCGAAGGATTAGTGTCTATGGATCAGTGCAGTGAAGCCGTTGTGACTTCATGGGGCAGAGTGATCATAGAAAGTATTGGGTGATCGAAGTAATGGATATCATATGCTTTACGCACTGAGTGAGAGATGTGAGGATGGTTTCTACGCTTGATTGTTTGCCATCACTATGACCTGCACACCCCCACCCCCGTCTGCTTGTACACCATATGTTAGTGGCACCTTAGAGTGTTGTACAGTAGGTAATGCTAACTCTTTGGTTGCAGGTCCAGGTTCAGGTATGGGTTACTGCTTATCGCTCACACCAGACTTTTGTCTGACCCAGAGTTTTATGTCTCTTCTTATTACTTTGGGTGTTCCTAAACGAGCAGACTAGAGACAGGTTAGCTGGTGATGCACGAGTAGCTGATCCGGAGGCGAGCAAGAGGCTTCCACGTATGATATATATATATATATATATATATATATATATATAATCTCCCTGTGTCGTTGGTGGTCACTACTTGGGCATTAGTAGTGTACCTCCCTTATCTTGCTTTTACCTTTAGAGACAGTTTGAAAAGTTGTAATAATGATGATGTGGAACATAAGCTGTATTTGGATTTTCCGCTGCTATGATAGTTTGTTTTCAGCTTATGCACTGTCTCACCTGTTTTATGTCAAGTATGTTGTTATTATATTTTATCTATGCGCTGTGAGACATTCTACAGGTTCCTTGTTGATTCTTCATCTTTTTCCTTTCCTTCTGACGACCGTCCCGTGCTAACTGGACATGTGTACAGCGCACTTTTGGAGTAAATGTCGTTGGTGCGGGGCGGGTCGTCACATAATGTAAATCAATATGCACATATTAAGCCTAACTGTCCCTCTCAAATATTCAAAGTCGTATTGTAATTTAACTAATCATGTTTTATTATGATTTTTAATTATCATATTTATGCAATTTTTAGATTATAGTTCATTTCTATCCAAATCTATCAAATAGGCATTTAAAGTTTGATTTTTCTTAGTTTAGTTATTCCCTTCTAATTTGCAGTTTTAACGTATTCAAAAATAAATTTCAACCTTGATTATTTTTTTTCAATTAATTTCTATTCCCAATCCAACGATGAATAAACCAAAACGAGAAGTAGTCTAACGCAAAAATATAATACATTTATGTGCCTTTTTAGCATATTTTAACGTAAATGCAAGGTCTAAGGAAAATAGAAAAAGGGAAGAATAGAACTAATACAACAGTGTAAAAAATCTGTATAAAATCAAAGGAATAGATAGAAGAAATTTAGAAAGAAGAACAAAGACAACTAAATCTTAATCTAGATACCGTTAATAACCCAAATTTGACACAACTACAACTATTATTTCATAGATTATATTTTTTGCTTAAAAGAAATCTTGAAATCACATATATCTCACCTAAGAAATGCAAATTCAAAGGCCCTAGTAGTGTAATGTCCCGTATTTTTTAGCCATTTTATTGAAATATTTTATTTATTTAAAATTTGAGTTTAAAAAAAAGGAATTTTAACCATTTGTTGCAGACATTTATTTATATTAATATATTATAATAATATCTTATTTTCAAAATATTTGGGAAAAATGTTGAATTTGCTGCATAATGTGAATGAGTGATTTAAAGTAGTTTAATATGGTTTATATTTAATTATATAAATATATTCGTTATTAAAAACGATGTGAATGTTTAATTTATAATTATATTATAAAACGAGCTGCAGCGGCGCGGTAGTTCGTAATTTGGCATTTTGAACTTTAAACAACTATATAGGATCCAATATTGGTCGGATTTTCTCGAAACAAGAAACGCTAGAATCTGTTTGACGATATTTTTCTAATGAAAGAGAACAATCCAGTTTTCATAGCATAGATTTTATTTTATGTCCAAATAAAATTTAGAAATAGTCGCTGTGGAATTCCTTTATAAATTTTATCGTTATTTATATTAAATAAAGGGGTTTTTTAATTTTTATAATATCGATTTGGCTTGAAATTCAACCGGTGATATTTTGTTTTGGTAGTGTACGAAATTCTGGTCGTGTATGGCCCATTTCAATATTTTATTTATATTATATTGATGTATTTTAAAATTGGTTTATTTTATTTGAATTGGGCAGTTATAAAAGGGACTTTATTCAAACGACCTTTGTTTTCAACGAAACAAATTTTATTGAGACCGAAACAGTAAATTATTGCTAGATTTCAAATTGCACGTCAATCAGGGTTATTCTGCGAGGTGGAAAAATAAAATGTAAATAAAACGACCATTTGGACGTGAACGAGTGCCATTTGAGCAAACGGACTTGGAATCTGACGAAACAAGTTTCATTAGGACCGTATCGTCAAAACATCCATTTCTGCCTCGAACGGAGTTTGTACGTGAGCATAGGAGCAAATAAACAGCGTTAAAAATATAGATAGATATGAAATAAAAATCATTAGTCAACATCGTTCATCAAATCAACATAAAATATATTATTTCTGCATCATATATACCCCTCCAAACCAGAAAATCCAACCACCGGTTCATTTCCATCCTCCATATTTACATAAAAGTCCCTGTTCACAAAACAATTTATTCCTTTCAATCTGTAATGAATTGACATGGGAGACCTAAAGCTAAAGTGTAGATCGGCTCGATACCTAGCTCTAGTAAAAAGTTGACGGTGATCGGAGCACTGTGGTGGTCGGAGTCGAGTAAAATCTGAAACTGGATAGTTTCGTTTTTGGCCTGATTGTGGGAGACTGCATGATCTACAGATGTTGGGACCTTGGGGAAATGGAAGAGGAGAGTTCAGGCTTCGATTTGGTACCTGTCTCGGGTTCCCTGGTGGTCGGAGGTGGTCGTGGGGTTGAGATGAACAAAGGTTGTTGTTTTTGGGTTACACGGTGAAGCAAGGATCGGAAGTTCACAAATTCCGGCGTCGACGTTGGTCGAGGGTGTCTAGCGTCTAAAGGGCAGGGTGGAGGGATCGCTGGCGGTGATAATGATGGGGCTCTGGTGGTTTCAGGTGGTCGACGGCATTGGGAATCGAGGCATGAACGGATTTCGTTCATTTTCGATTTCTGGCGGCGTTGGTGACCTAGAGGGGTGCGGTCTTCAAGGGAAGGGAGCTCAGTGATCGGCGGTGGTGCCGACGAGGTCAGGTGGGGCTCTAGATGTCTGAGGTGGCGGAAGCGTGATGATTTAGAGGTTGGACTTCGTGGATGAGGAAGATTGGAAGAAGGAGATGACGGGTTTGAGGACCCGGGAAAGGTGAAAACGCGTGAAACATGTTTAACCCACTGACGTGGATTATAGCCCTTAAACAAGGGTAATTAAGGTAATTATTCAGTTAAGGAGTTAATTAATTAATAATTAATTATATATTTTTTATAATCAATAACTTATAACTTGTAAATACGATATCTTATCCATACGTTATCGGAATTCCATGAAACAGGATCCGTTGGGATCATAGGGACGAGGCCTTGGTGACGGCGCTGACTGGGTATCGATTGGAGCTGCTTAGAATTTCAGATAGTTTTAAATGATCGTTCAAAATAAAATGGAACAAACGCGACCACCGTCAACCGAAATGAACTGGTGAGTTAATTCTCACACCTTCTGGAACCCTGTGATGTGGTAAATTCATTTTAAAATGCAATTTACCTTTAAAAAGTATAAACTAGTTGATTAGTTGCTATTGGCTGTTATTATTTGATTGGTTGTTGTTATTTATATTTCATCATTTTAAATTAGTAGATCATATAAAACTTATTTAATATATTGTTATGGAATGTATAACGAGCTGTAATGCAGGGAAGAACAGGTTGGAGGAATCTGACCGGATTCCTTAGATATTATATTCGTTTTTTGTTTTATCTAATTATATTTAAACTGATTGAACCTCATATGGTAGAAAAACCTGTTTGAACATGATGGTTGAATGGATATTCACCTGTGTTGGGTTTAAAATCAATCGAAAGTGTTGATTGGGTAATTGCCAGTGAATGGACTAAAATGTGTTGTTTCAGACAACGGTCTACCATTTGGTGAATTGATGCAGTGTTAAAGTTATAAATTATTTTATAACTGAACTGAAGCTCTTCAGTCATTTTATATAAATAATTAAATTAGAAATTTGTAAATAATTATTTTAAATCGAGTTATAAGAGAAATTATTGAAATGGTTTATGCAAGTTAAAAGCAGAAACCACAGAAATTACATACGGTATGGTAAAATAGAATAATTGTTTTTAAAACAATTAAATGGCATTTTAAATTAATTAAGTTATTTAATTAATTTAAAAAAAAGGGAAATGACAATGAAAACCAGTTGACTGCTAACTGATATGTACAGTTGACAAAATCGACCGTCTTTAGTTGAAATTGATAATTACAGTAATTTGGTTTAAATTTACTGAATAGTCATTAAGTTTAACGAATAGTGAAAGATATTAGTTAATCTTCGATTAACTATAATTTAAAGGAATTATCGAGTTGTTTAGTGTTAAATTATTAGTTAATCTCCGATTAACTATAACTTAAAAGAATTATTGAATTGGTTAGTGTCAATGACATTAATTATTATTTAGTAAGCTTTGCAAAATGATAATTATACTACTTTTTAGTTAATAGCAAAGTTAATTATTTCTAATACAGTTAATTATTATTTTAATTAATAATAATTAGAATGATGGCTTTTAATTGGGATTCATTCGAGAAATAATTTAGTGGCGATATGGGTTGACCAAAAGGAGCGATAAGAGTTATAAAGGGATTTATAATCCAGGGTTCAAACGTGATTGGTTAATGGGATTTGTAAATAGAGTTTAAGGATTTAAATAAGATTTTTACTTAATTTTTAAGTCAAGTAAAGTGAGTTCAACTGAAATGAAACTTTATAGGAAAAGGGTTAATAGATTAAGAATAGACTAAAATATAGTGATGGTAAACAGATTTGTATAGGTGTTTTGGGAAAAATCCGAGCAAGGTTCGAAATGAGATTTTAAAAATAAAAACAAAGTGATAACTTCAAATATTAGAGAATTGAATTAAGCGAGCACTGTAATTGTGGTAAGGTTTTCAAACGAAGAGAAAAATTCATACAATTGGATTGTGTTTTGGAAATAGAATCCAAGTAAGGAGTTCTTGTTCTAAAGAAGTTGGAAAGTGGATTTGTATCCAAGAGAAGCTTTATTTTAGAAATGCCCAAATAGATGGAATCAAATTATTTGACGAGGGATTTACATTATCAATCAAAATGTTATAAGTGAAATAATACTTAAAGTTAACGTTGTGTTTTAGTGGATGTTTACTTAAATAAAGGAATTAAGTAAAGGGATTTTTGAACAAGGATTTCAAATATAAGAAATGGGTTATAAAACCAGATTTCGAAATCAAGGTGGTAAATGAGATTTTAATATCAGTGGTTAAGTGATGAACTGATATTATTCTGAGATAAGAACGTTGTTGATCAAGGTTTGAGAGGTAAATAAAATACCCCAACTTGAACGGCTTCATTATTATCGAGGAATGGTATTAGTTTGAAACGAGTGAAAGGTGTTGTGATTGATGTGATATTCCATACGAGAAGTATCAAATATGAGTGCTAGATTTTGGAATAATGAATAATACTAAAATGCTAGTTACAATGTAAATAAAAATAGTTGGTATTAAATTATAGTTTGACATTTGCTTTGCCATATCAAAATCGATAACTTATTTTATACCATTAAGTATTATATATATATATATGTTTATATCGAGATACTCGAATATAGAAAAAGGGAAAAAGGTTTTAAAGGAATATATCAATATTTACAAAAAGAAATGGAAAGCTGGGTATATACATATATATACATGCTCTTATGTATTTAAAATAGTTTTGTTATAATTGAGAATAAATATAAGATTTAATTATATTGAAACAATTAAAGATTGATTTATCATTTATTTATTTATAAATAGGCCAAGTAATGCCAAGTGCTGAATCAGCAAACTCATATTCACACATTTGTTCTTTGATAGTTAAATCACCGACTATCAAACCTGACCAATACGATTATTGGTATGGAAAGACCGGGATCGAATTTTTATTCGAAAACCATTCCACCAGCAAATACGTGAAGATGCTGATCAAGATGGAGAATTTGAAGACCGTAGACCTTCATAAGCGGAAGGACTACTTATTGAGTTTCTCTGGCTTGCAACCAGAGTTATTTGATTTGTGATTCTATCGTGGTTGAAATCTATGGATTACAAGGACTATTCGCTACTAATCCTTAGGGTGATTCTTATATAAGGATGCGGTAGGAGGGTACCTTTGGTTCATCCTGTTTCTGGATGACTTGTATGGACGAATGTCTGACAGAGTATTCCCAAATGATCACGTACGTTGATTTCTTCAAACATACCATAGTTGGTGGCGGAGGACGACGGTTCTCTTAGCTTAACAACTAAAGTATTTTTGTGGACGTCAATTAGTGATATCCAGAGGATCTGATGATGTGGCATTCAAAGAAAATGGTGGTCGGGTGTTCTAGAGATAAATTCTAGCCTCAAGCCTCATCAACCGGGGAATGACAAAAATCGGGAAGGCAACATGGCTATGTGGGTCGCTCCCATTAGGGTATATAATCACCTATCTAGAGAAATTCCATTTGCTTCTTTAATCTATATTCGATGCTGTCCCTTTTTTGGGAAACGGTTGCTAATCCCAACCGTCAGTGATATACATTCGATACACTAAAGCGAAATGAGTGGTCGGTCATGTATGGGTCGGGTTGCAAGACGTTCTTGTTAAATCCAGTGTACTCGCCTCTAGAGATACACTATCGACAGGTGGTCCCATACCTTGTCATAGTCGGAATCCAATCTCCAATAAGCGCCCGCGGTTTTGATTGTATACTATATATGTGGAGCGTGAGATGCAAGCGTTTCGCTAGATTGTAAATTACTTGTATTTAGACACTATGATAATATCAGAATAAGTTATGATTTCAAAAACATTTAGGGTTATAGTAAGGTGAAAACCGTCCGTGTTTATGTGTGGGCTGGTCTTACTATTACCTTTTTATTTCAGAAAAAAAATTCCCAAAGTTAAACAAGTTGTGTGTTCTGTGAATTTATCACTGAAAGTATTCCAGACTGAACTGGTGAATTTTTCTTTGCTTCAAATGTGCTCGGGTCAGACCGAGTATGTTCCAGGTTAGGTTTAGCATGGAGTTTTAGGAGCTGGAAACAGGCAGCTTCACCGCTAGTTATATAAAGTTATTATTCCACTGTGTCTGATATATGTTGTACTCTGATGGTAGCTATGTATATACAGTTCTTTTGTATAAAAAGATTTGTTATATTATATTTTATTCGTTCCTCTGTGAAATTCTGATGTTTTGTTCTTCTTCTTTCTTCTATTCTAATACTTATTTCTTTCTATTTCTCACCCTCTAATTTCTTTCTATTAACAATCTCGGATTCGATACTTGGGTTTTTGGGCAAGTAATACAGGTTATGTATTATTGTTGAAAATTCGAGCGTCGAATTTTTTTCCCGGGTCGTTACAGTGGTATCAGAGCTATTGGTTTAGTGATAACCTTAGCTCTATGGCGTAACTCAATAGAGATGGGGTTAGTAATACCCTAGATTGAGTTCATGTGTACATATGAGGGCGCATATTTGTAATTTGATATAAAATTATTTTTGAAATTATTTTTGCCCAATTTATTTTATAAAATAATAAAAGTAAGGATTTTCATAAATTGTTATAATATGGGAAAATCGATTGATTTGTTAATGTCGATTGTATATGTTTGGATGGTGTGTTCATTCTCATGAATATAAATCTAAAATAGGATAGACTTGGTTTAAAACCAATATGAAATAAATGAGTTGGATAAATCAATCCAAATTTAATAAATATGAATGGATAATTAAAGGAATAAGTGGATGAATAAGAAGTAATTATGATTATAATCTCTTATGGATTGAATTGTGTGAAAAATTTGCTGATCTGGATGATATAGATATTTTGAACATAACTGGCATTTGTTTTGGAGACTAACGGCGTTCATTTGAGTTGAGAACAAGTGCAGAAGTGCCAATTCAGCTATTCTAGAGTTAATTGAATCCAGTTTGAATAGAGCTGCATAATAACTAAGCAAGCTCGTGTATAAATTATAGCTTATCGCATAATAACGCTCCTAAAAAGGTACGCCTACGAAAATATGAAATTTTGGTTTTTATTTTGGTTTTGAGTTTGGAACTTGAATTTTTCCGACCGTGTTGGTCGAGGTATATATATTTCTTGAATCTACGATATTGCAGATGTCATCTGTACAGGGGATATTCTGCCAAAAAATTTCCAAAATTTAAGGTATTAGAAAATTTTTGAAGATTTTTGGAAAAATCTTTTATTGGAATTAATTTGGCTTTACGACCAATCAGATTAGTTTTACAAATAAAATTGAGTTTTAAATTCATTATTTTTATAAAGACAATGGGTTGTAGCGTTCTTTCTACCTTAGCAATTTCGAGGATGAAATTATTTTAAGGGGGAAGGAATGTAATATCCCGTATTTTTTGGCCATTTTATTGAAATATTTTATTTATTTAAAATATTGATTTGAGTTTAAATAATGGAATTTTAACCATTTGTTGTGGATATTTATTTATATTAATATATTATAATAATATTTTATTTTTGGAATATTTGGGAAAAATGTTGAATTTGCTTTATAATGTGAACGAGCAATTTAAAGTAGTTTAATATGGTTTATATTGAATTATATAAATAGACGTTAGAACGTTTAATTTATATTATAAAACGAGCTGCAGCGGCGCGGTAGTTCGTAATTTGGCGTTTTGAACTTTAAACAACTATATAGGATCCAATATTGGTAGGATTTTCTCGAAACAAGAAACGCTAGAATCTGTTTGATGATATTTTTCTAATGAAAGAGAAAAATCTAGTTTTCATAGCGTAGATTTTATTTCATGTCCAAATCAAATTTTGAAATAGTCGCTGTAGAATTCCTTTATAAATTTTATCGTTATTTATATTAAATAAAGGGGTTTTTAAATTTTTATAATATCGATTTCACTTGAAATTCAACCCGTGATATCTTATTTTGGTAATGTACGAAATTCTGGTCGTGTATGTCCCATTTCAATATTTTATTTATATTATATTGAGGTATTTTAAATTTGGTTTATTTTATTTGAATTGGGCAGTTATAAAAGGGACTTTATTCAAACGACCTTTGGTTTCGACGAAATTTATTATTGAGACCGTGACAGTAAATTTTTGCTAGATTTCAAACTGCACATCAATCGGGGTTATTCTGTGAGCATGGCAAAATAAAATGTAAATAAAACGACTATTTGGAGGTGAATGAGCGCCATTTGAGCAAACAGACTCAGAATCCAACGAAACAAGTTTCATTAGGACCGTATCGTCAAATTATACTAGTCGTCCATTTCTGCCTCGAATGAAGTGTGTTCGTGAGCATAGAAGCGAATAAACAACGTTAAAAATAGTGATAGGTACGAAATAAAAATCGTTAGTCAACATCGTTCATCAAATCAACATAAAGTATATTATTTCCACACTATATATACCCCTCCAAACCAGAAAATCCAACCATCAATTCATTTTCGTCCTCCATATTTACATAAAAGTCCCTGTTCACAAAACAATTTATTCCTTTCAATCTGTAATGAATCGACATGGGAGACCTAAAGCAAAACTGTTGATCGGCTCGTTACCTAGCTCCAGTAAAAAGTTGGAGGTGATCGGAGCACTGTGGTGGTCGGAGTCAAGTAAACTCTGAAACTGAACAGTTTCGTTTTTGGCCTTATTATGGGAGATTGGATGATCTACAGATGTCGGGGCCTAGGGGAAATGGAAGAGGAGAGTTCAGGCTTCAATTTGGTACCAGTCTCGGGTTCTCTGGTGGTCGGAGGTGGTCGTGGGGTTGAGATGAACAAAGGTTGTTGTTTTTGGGTTACACGGTGAAGCAAGGATCGGAAGATCACAAATTCCACCGTCGACTTGGTCGAGGGTGTCTAGCGTCTGAAGGGCACAGTCGAGGGAAGGCAATCAGTGACACTGATGGCGGTCTGGTGGTTTCAGGTGGTCGACGGCGTTGGGAATCGGTGCATGAACGGATTCCGTTCACTTTCGATTTCTGGCGGCGTCAGTGACTTGGAGGGGTGTGGTCTTCAAGGGTAGGGAGCTCAGTGATCGACGGTGGTGCCGATGAGGTCAGGTGGGTCTCCGGTTGTCTGAGGTGGCAGCAACGTGATGATTTAGAGGTTGGACTTCGTGGATGAGGAAGGTTGTAAGAAGGAGATGACGGGTTTGAGGACCTGGGAAAGATAAAAACGCGCGAAACATGTTTAACCCGCTGACATGGATTATAGCCCTTAAACAAGGGTAATTAAGGTAATTATTTAGTTAAGGATTTAATTAATTAATAATTAATTATATATTTTTATAATTACTAACTTATAACTTGTAAATATGATATCTTATCCATACGTTATCGGAATTCCACGAAACAAGATCCATTGGGATCGCAGGGACGAGGCCTAGGTGATGGCGCTGACTGGGTATCGATTGGAGCTGCTTGGAATTTTAGATAATTTTAAACAATCGTTCAAAATAAAAAGGAACAAACGTGATCATCTTCGACCGAAATGAACTGGTGAGTTAATTCTCACACCTTCTGGAACCTTGTGATGTGGTAAATTCATATTAAAATATAATTTACCTTTAAAAAGTATAAATTGGTTGATTGGTTGCTATTGGCTATTATTGTTTGATTGGTTGCTGTTATTAATATTTCATCGTTTTAAATTAGTCGATCATATAAAATTAATTTCATATATTGTTATGGAATGTATAACGAGCTGTAATGCAGGGAAGAACAGGTTGGAGGAATCCGACCAGATTCCTCAGATATTATATTTGTTGTTTGTTTTATCTTATTTATATTTGAACCGATTGAACCCCATATGGTAGTAAAACCTGTTTGAGCGTAATGGTTGAATGGATATTCACCTGTGTTGGGTTTAAAATCAATCGACAGTGTTGATTGGGTAATTGGCAGTGAATGGCCTAAAATGTGTTGTTTCAGACGTCAATCTACCATTTGGTGAATTGACGCAGTGTTAAAGTTATAAATTAATTTATAACCGAACTGAAGCTCTTCAGTCATTTTATATAAATAACTAAACTAGACATTTATAAATAAATATTTTAAATTGAGTTATAAGAGAAATTATTCAAATGGTTTATGCAAGTTAAAAGCAGAAACCACAGAAATTACATACGGGTTGGTAAAATAGAATAATTGTTTTTAAAACAATTAAATGGCATTTTAAATTAATTAAGTTATTTAATTAATTTAAAAAAAGGGAAATGACAAATGAAAATCAGTTAACTGCTAACTGATATGTACGGCTGACAAAATCGACCATCTTTAGTTGAAATTGATAATTGCAGTAATTTGGTTTAAATTTACTGAATATTCATTAAGTTTAACAAATAGTGAAAGATATTAGTTAATCTTCGATTAACTATAATTTAAAGGAATTATCAAGTTGTTTAGTGTTAAATTATTAGTTAATCTCCGATTAACTATAAATTAAAAGAATTATTGAATTGGTTAGTGTCAATGACATTAATTATTATTTAGTAAGCTTTGCAAAATGATAATTATACTACTTTTCAGTTAATAGCAAAGTTAATTATTTCTAATACAGTTAATTATTAGTTTAATTAATAATAATTAGAATGATGGCTTTTAATTGGGATTCATTCGAGAAATAATTTAGTGGCGATATGGGTTGACCAAAAGGAGCGATAAGAGTTATAAAGGGATTTATAATCCAAGGTTCAAACGTGATTGGTTAATGGGATTTGTAAATAGAGTTTAAGGATTTAAATAAGATTTTTACTTAATTTTTGAGTCAAGTAAAGTGAGTTCAACTGAAATGAAACTTTAAAGGAAAAGGGTTAATAGATTAAGAATAGACTAAAATATAGTGATGGTAAACAGATTTGTATAGGTGTTTTGGGAAAAATCTGAGCAAGGTTCGAAATGAGATTTTAAAAATAAAAACAAAGTGATAACTTCAAATATTAGAGAATTGAATTAAGCGTGCACTGTAATTGTGGTAAGGTTTTCAAACGAAGAGAAAAATGCAAACAATTGGATTGTGTTTTGGAAATAGAATCCAAGTAAGGAGTTCTTGTTGTAAAGAAGTTGGAAAGTGGATTTGTATCCAAGAGTAGCTTTATTTTAGAAATGTCCAAATAGATGGAATCAAATTATTTGACGAGGGATTTACATTATCAATCAAAATGTTATAAGTGAAATAATACTTGAAGTTAACGTTGTGTTTTAGTTGATATTTACTTAAATAAAGGAATTAAGTAAAGGGATTTTTGAACGAGGATTTCAAATATAAGAAACGGGTTATAAAACTAGATTTCGAAATCAAGGTGGTAAATGAGATTTTAACATCAGTGGTTAAGTTATGAACTGATATTATTCTGAGATAAGAACGTTGTCGATCAAGGTTTGAGAGGTAAATAAAATACCCCAACTTGAACGGCTTCATTATTATCGAGGAATGGTATTAGTTTGAAACGAGTGAAAGGTGTTGTGATTGATGTGATATTCCATACGAGAAGTATCGAATATGAGTGCTAGATTTTGGAATAATGAATAATACTAAAATGTTAGTTACAACGTAAATAAAAATAGTTGGTTTTAAATTATAGATTGACATTTGCTTTGCCATATCAAAATCAATAACTTATTTTATACCGTTAAGTATTATATATATATGTATATATATATATATATGAATAAGTATATATCGAGATACTCGAATATAGAAAAAGGGAAAAAGGTTTTAAAGGAATATATCAATATTTCCAAAAAGAAATGGAAAGCTGGGTATATACATATATATACATGCTCTTAAGTATTTAAAATAGTTTTGTTATAATTGAGAATAAAAATAAGGTTTAATTATATTGAAAGAATTAAAGATATATTTACCATTTATTTATTTATTTGTAAATAAGCCAAGTAGTGCCAAGTGCTGAATCAGCAAACTCATATTCACACATTTGTTCTTTGATAGTTAAATCACCAACTATCAAACCTGACCAATACGATTATTGGTATGGAAAGACCGGGATCGAATTTATATTCGAAAACCATTCCGACCAGCAAATACGTGAGGACGTTGATCAAGATGGAGAATTTGAAGACCATAGATCTTCATAAGCGGAAGGACTACTAATTGAGTTTCTCTGGCTTGCAACCAGAGTTATTTGATTTGTGATTCTGTCGTGGTTGAAATCTACTGATTGCAAGGACTATTCGCAACTAATCCTTGGGGTGATTCCTATATAAGGATGCAGTTGGAGGGTACCTTCGATTCATCCTGTTCCTGGATGACATGTATGGACGAATGTCTGACAGAGTATTTCCAAATGAATCACGTACGTTGATTTCTTCAGACGTACCATAGTTGGTGGTGGAGGACGATGGTTCTCTTAGCTTAACAACTAGAGTATTTTTGTGGACGTCAATTAGTGATATCCAGAGGATCTGACAATGTGGCATTCAAAGAAAATGGTGGTCGGGTGTTCTAGAGATAAATTCTAGCTTCAAGCCTCATCAATTGGGAAATGACAAAAATCGGGCAAGCAGCATGGCTATGTGGGTCGCTCCCATTAGGGTGTATAATCACCTATCTAGAGAAATTCAATTTGCTTCTTTAATCCATATTCGATGGTTTCCCTTTTTTGGGAGACGGTTGCTGATCCCAACCATCGGTGATATACATTTGATACACTCAAGCGAAATAAGTGGTCGGTCATGTGTGGGGCGGGTTGCAAGATGTTCTCGTTGAACCTAGTGTATTTGCCTCTAGAGATACACTATCGACAGGTGGTCCCATACCTTGTCATAGTCGGAATCCAATCTCCAATAAGCGCCCGCAGTTTTGATTGTATACTATATATGTGGAGCGTGAGATGCAAGCGTTCCGCTAGATTGTAAATTACTTGTATTTAGATACTATGATAATATCATAATAAGTTATGATTTCAAAAACATTTTGGGTTATAGTAAGGTAAAAACCGTCCGTGTTTATGTGTGGGCTGGTCTTACTATTACTTTTTGATTTCAAAAGAAAAAAATTCCCAAAGTTAAACAAGTTGTGTGTTCTGTGAATTTATCACTGAAAGTATTCCAGACTGACCCGATGAATTTTTCTTTGCTTCAAATGTTCTCGGGTCAGACCGAATATGTCCCAGGTTAGGTTTCGCTCGGAGTTTCAGAAGCTGGAAACAGGCGGCTTCACTGCTAGTTATATAAAGTTATTATTCCGCTGTGTCTGATATATGTTGTGCTCTGATGGTTGGTATGTATATACAGTTCTTTTGTATAAAAGATTTGTTATATTATATTTTATTTGTTCCGTTGTGAAGTTCTGATCTGTTGTTCCTCTTCTTTCTTCTATTTTAATACATCTTTCTTTCTATTTCTCACCCAATAATTTCTTTCTATTAACAATCTGGGATTCGATACTTGGGTTTTTGGGCAAGTAATACAGGTTATGTATTATTGTCGAAAATTCGAGCGTTGAATTTTTTCCTTTGGTCGTTACAGGTAGAAAATCCTCAAATTTTATAAATAAAACTACTCTAACTTATGTGCGAACAATCTATTTTTATTTTAAAGAAAAAAATATAGTGGAGGCTGAGAAGTGAAGAATGAGAATTATGGGTAATGGAGGAGGAGTATAGTTCATCTATAGATGTGGTATGGAGTTCTAAGCCTTATAATAATTAGGTTTTTGATCATAACCCTTAAATCCATGTCAAAAAGAACGTTCTCGAAACCTTCAGAAAAAATCGACTCGTACCAAGCACGAAATCGTGCCTGGCCATACTAATTGGGTCGAACCACCTAGGGTCAAGGTCGACCCAAGGGTCGACCAAGCTGGGACTGGGTCTCCCAATAGTTGCGCTGATTTTGCATAATTAATTATACTGTTTCGTTATGTTTTTATTTTAATTGCTGATTTGGAATTCAAACTTCAACTGGTCATAACATATTCTTTTTATGTCTGTTTTACGCATACCAAAAGTCTACCTGAACCAGAAAATCGTAATGGACCCAATGGTACAAACCCTATTGCTTAATTCTCATTATTTTTAAACTTATCCTTTAACTAATTAATTTGTTAATTAATTATTATTCGTTAAAATTTGGACTATTACAGATCGTCATGAGACTTGACATTCTACAAAAATTTATGCTTTCTCATCTGATGATATTGGTTTTGTCGAAGCGTAAGACAGTTTACAAAATTGAAAAAAGAGGTAGAGCCGACCAGTTTTTTAGGTGACCACAAACACCTTTCAATTATAACTAATAATAAAAATGAGGATTTTGTTTTAAAGGACAAACTTTACAAAAAAATTGGTAAAAAGTAAGGAAAGTTTCAAAATTAGGGAGAAGGACACAATTACACTAAAAGTGGAATTTAGGGCGCCCACTATCCTTTCGCCACTTACACTAACATTTGTCCGTCTCACGAGATTCTAAACTTTCCATACTTTTCACCAAAAAATTTGTTAAGCTTTTCCTTCTCCCTATTTTGCACTAATAAAAAATACAGTATAATACAAGTGATTGTAGTTAGCAATCAGCTATTTTGGTTTTAAGGTGGACCGTCCACCAATTATGGCAATTATTGTAACACCCCGTAATAAAAACAACACTAAATATGATAAATTAAAGAATACTTAATTAAATATTCAGAATTTAGTAAAATAGATTGCGCTATTGCATTCATCTCGGAACTCTGGTCAAAATAGACACTTGGTTTGTGTAAAATGGACACCATATGAAGAAGTTAGTAAGGTTCGAATTATGTATACGCATAAGAAGAATATATATATATATATATATATATATATAATCCAAAATTCAAAACAGTTCAAAATTCATGCTGAAAAGAGGAGCGGGAAAATTCCCGCCTAGGGTGTCGACCCCATCAAGGGGGTGTCGACACCTAGGTGGACCCCATCAAGGGGGTGTCGACCCCTGGGTCGACACACCAAATGGGGTCGACCCCCTCACAGCAAATCTAGGCAGAATTCTTCTGGCTGAAGGTGGACTCCTTTCTTTACTTGGTTCGTTGCCTTTAGGCTATAAATAAGACCCCATTTCTCTTGTTTCTGCACACTTAAGACAATGGAGAACTAGATGCTGCCTCTGCCCAGTTTAAATCAAGTTTTTTCTTTTTCAACAATCAACTAGAGTTATTCAAGTTTAGAGATCTGTGATTCAACATCCACAATCCCTCTTCTATTTCTCAGATCCAATCACTGTGAGTCTATGTTAATTTTAGATCTAAATACTTAAAAGTTAAACTTGACATGACTATAACTTGGATCTAAGCCTATGACTACTTGAATCATATCAAATCTGCTATAACCTGTGTATTTAAGTAATTCTGACATGACTATAAACTAGATCTAAGCTTATACCGATTTATCATGTCAGATCTGCCATTGTTAGTTAATCTAATTCATTGCTTAGATCTCATCATGCCTATTTATGATCTCCTTATTATGTTAGAATTAGTTCTACTATCACATGTTCATTAGATCTGTTCCTATATGCCTACCTTGTCATTATGCTAACTTTGTCACTGTATGTTTATTAGTTGTTATGCCTATTTCTGCCATTATATGTCAATCTTGTTATTAAAGTCATTTATGTTCTCTTCCCTTCTTCTTTTCCATTTTATTTTTTTTATATAGCTAGGCTACCTTCGAGCCTAGGCATGCCACTGAAATATGCGAACATGTAAAATTGGGAACAAGGGGAAAACGTTAAAATTGGGGCATAACTTGTACTGCAAAATTTGGGCATAAATTGAACGTAATACATGAATGTGGATTTCGGACATAAACCGCAATTGTGATTAAAAACCTTAACTTGGGGCATATGGTTCATTATGAACATGACTTGGGAAAGGGGCATGAAAACCTATAATGACATAGGAATAAATGTAAATAATTGAAATTCCTAGAATTACAATAATTAGAAACTATAACTGCGCTTAGACACGAGTTTGATTACACTTGTGGTGGAAGTCTGCTCGGAACCCACCGGCATATCCAGTGACCACAAGTGGTGAATATAATGTGAGGGGTCTAAATGCATAAACACGTAACAGCTAAGACACGAGGTTAGGCCCGACTTATGGAAGAAGTCTCCCCCGGACTACCCAGCATATCCAGCATCCACAAGTTGTAGGCTTAATGTGGGAGGTCTAGTACATTTTAACCATAAATGAATATGGTAATAAACTTGAATACTTAACCTAGTTAAATCCATAAGGACTGTATATGTTAACTTGGGTATGGGTTAAGTAAAAGTGTATGAAATAGTAGGAGGGTTAAGTATATCTTGTGTTGGTGGGCAATATTTATATATAGGCCCACAAACTTAACCTGTGGGGCTATGCAATCTTTTTCTCTATTATGGCAAAAGCTATGGAAAACCTAGTGGTGATTCATGTTTAGGGGGAAGCTTGTATCATCTTGTGTGTGGGACCATTTTTAGTCAGTAACCTATATATAGGTATCAAACGTGTACTCCGAACCAGGTCAGAGTCGGGGAACGCTTACTGGGTTGATTGTAAGAGATCCAAACGAAGGTGTGGTGTGGGCGGCGCGTTCTGACGGGGTCATGTTCGTGCATGGGTTCGGTAGAGGAGGTTTAGACACTGTGACATCAGTAGACATGGTTGTGCATATCCTGAAAACTAAGGGTTGCCACTTTGGGAAGTGATACATCCTACTGTGGGGCCAGCACAGGGTATCTACGGAGTAGGGAGCCGATCGGTTGGGGTAGTAATTAGGGTACATCTAGACTCTGGTATGTTTAGAAGCCCGTTATTAACATTAGGGGTAACTCCAGTATGTTGGTCTGCATGTTGTTAAAACCTCTCACTAGAAGTACGCCTAAGTCTACCATCTTATAGTTGTTGGGATCATCTCATTTTGGTTATACTAGTATTGGTGCGGTGAGAAAGAGAAAGTACTAGAGAAGCTCTATCATGTTTATCCTGTTTACCTTGTCATACCTGCCCTTTTTTGATGTAATCTCTCTTATCCACTTAATATGTCTGTCATGATACTTTTACTTATTTATATGCTAAAAGTAACTGGACTCGCCAGACTTTATGTCTGACCCATTTTGTTTCCTCTTCTTTCTCTTCCATTTCTCCCCCCTCCACCCCAAGTTCTTAGGGTGGGAATACTCAAGCTTGATCAAAATTATGCTTTCATCTTGCTTGGACTTGCTTATACGTACTTCTTGATTTCATATCTCTCTATTATGGCTATGTTTAGGGGATTATGCTTCTTTTATTATTGTACTCTGATGTTTTAAGCACAAGACAGAAATTTCAATGATGTACTGGGTTTTATGCATTTCAAACATATAATGTAACAATGTTTTGAACTACGATGTTTTTTGCTTAATAAAAATTTAAATTCTGCAGCTATTTTATATTTGTCTTGTAATGTTTCTGTTTCTGTTTGCTTATAACGCTTCACGAAATTTAATGCATTCTCTTAATGAGTGACATTAACGGATGTGGGGTATCACACTTGGTATTAGAACTGAAGGTTACCAGTTCGGATAAAAAAAATTGAAAATTATTTCCAAAATGGTTTTGAAGGAAAGCATTTTCAAATGAAAAAGTCTATTTTGAAAAACATACTCCCTAAAGCCATATGTAAAAACTACCAATTCTCTGTCTGAATCCCTTTTCTTTTCTTTTTAGCATGTCTAGGGAACCTAATATTCCTGGGGGTGTTATGATACAGGGTTGGTTCCGTAGGTATCTAGAGGCCACGACACATGCCGATGGTCAAGCAAACGTTCCTCTCCCAGCTGCACCCGTTGTTCCTCATTCTCCTCCTCCGTGAGCAAATAATTTCTCTAAGATCTACAAATATTTCTCAACTATGGGTGGAAAGCCATTAGGAGGAACTGAAACTTTCGTAGAGGTAAGGAATTGGCTCAAAGAGACGGAGGACTTGTTTGAAATTTTCGAAGTTGACGATTGTAGGAAGATTCAGTTAGCCGCTTGGCTGCTGAAAGATAAGGCTTCATTCTGGTGGTAAGTGATGCAAGCAAGGCGTCCAGTAGAGACTTAGGATGATTTTCGGTAGAGGTTTGAAATGAAATTTCTTTCTCAAGCTAAGAAAAGTATGCAAATGGAAAGGTTTTTTGGTACTCAAGCAAGGAGGCATGACTGTCAAAGTGTATGTTAACAAATTCTACCAACTGGCGAAGTTTGGGTTAGAGCTAGTGGATACTCCGCATAAGAAAGCTTTGCGATTTGCTAGAGGATTGAATGAACCCCTTCATGGGTTAGCTATGTCTCATATTCCGATGGAATCAAATTTTGAGATGCTCGTTGATATGGCATTGATGCATGAGGAAGACAAAGGCGAAAAGAAAGTAACTAAGGCAAAGGAAGCACAATATAAGAAAGTGTGGCCAAAGAAAGGATAACAGCAACAACAAAAAAAGAAGGGTGGAAAGAATGGCAAGGCTATGGATAAGAGGAAGTTCCATAATTGCGGATGCGAAGGTACTTGGTAAAGGATAGCAAAAGAAGGAAGAATGCTTGCTTCAACTGTGGAGAGGTCAGACACTTTTCTAAGGAGTGCCCAAAGAAGTAAGGACAAGGTCAAAGGGCAGGAGCTTCTGCGGGACAGGTGCATTCTCTCACGACCAATGCTCTAGATCGAGGTAGGAAAGTATCCGTTAAAGGTTTGATTTCTCTTTCCAATCATCCAGTTAGAACTCTTTTTTATTCTGGCGCTTCACATTCTTTTATATCTGATTTTGTTGTTGTGTCTCTTCACCTTACTACTAGATGGTAGTGGATTCCTGTTGTTGTCCCAAACCCCATTGGTGTATGGCTCATTTATCTATAATTTTTCGGGGCTTGAGAATATCAGTGTTAGGCATCGAATTTGAATGCGACGTATATGTGCTTGTTTTCATGAGCAATGGATTGATTCTAGGGATGGATTGGCTAGTAGTGTATGGTGCCATTCTGGATTGTGAGAGGAGGGTCGTTAGACTTTTGACTTGCCATGGGAGGACCCTCGAGATTTCTTGTGACCAAAGGGGTCTGTCATGCTTTGTTTCCTAGGGTCACTTGATGCATCTATCGATGATCTGCAATCTATACCAGTAGTCTATGAGTATCCTGATGTTTTCGATGAGGTTTGGAGCTAACCTCCAAGGCGTGAGATCGATTTTCGTATATACTTGGTGGACAATGCAAAGCCAGTTGCATTGCCTGTGCGCCGTATGGCTCCAAGGGAAAGGAGGGAGCTTAGCAAGCAAGTAGGGGAGCTACCTGAGAAAGGGTTTATTAGGCGAAGCATATCTGAATGGGGTGCTACGGTGGTATTCGCAACTAATGCGGATGGTTTGCTTCGCTTATGTGTAGACTATAGAGAGTTGAATAGACTCACCAAGAAGAACAGGCACCCACTCCCGACGATAGATGATTTGTTCGACCAGCCTGTTGGTGAATCAGTTTTATGCCAGTTAGACTTCGCCATGGGTTTCGTCAGTTGAGAGTGGCCGAGGACAGTATAGACAAGGCCTCTTTTAGAACTCCAGATGGTTTCTTTGAATGGCTCGTGACGCCTTTTGGGTTGACAAATGCACCTGCCTATTTTGTTGATCTGATGAGTAGGTTGTTTCGAGAGTTCCTAAATAAATTTGTTGTGATCTTTGTTGATGACATTTTAATTTTGTCGAAGAGCGAGGAAAATCATACCCTACATATAAAAAAGTTTCGAAAACTCTGCATGTGCATCAGTTTAAGGCGAAATTCTCCGAATGCCATTTTTGGAGAAAAGAAGTGAGATATCTAGGGCATATAGTCTCTAAAGATGGGATAGCAGTACATCCCGTAAAGGTAGTTGCATTTCAAGATTGGCAAATACGAAAGAATGCGACGGAGGTGAGAAGCTTTCTTGGATAGGCAGGCTATTATGGGAAGTTCATTAAGGACTTCGCGAAGATATCAGCCTCACTCACCAGGCTGACGAAGAAGAATCTGATGTTTTCATGGGATACAGATTATGATGTTGCTATTCAACGATTGAAGAAGGCTCTAACAACAACCCCAATATTGACCTTGCCCGATGGGAACAAAGTATTTACCTTATACATTGATGCATGTGGTACAAGGCTTGGTGCGATTTTGATGCAAGAGGGAATGGTAGTATGTTATATAGGTAAACAGTTAAGGGTTCATGAGAAGAACTACTCTACCCGTGACTTAGAGCTAGCTGCTATAGTATTTGCACTTAAGACTTGGCGCTGTTATTTGCTTGGAGAGAAGTTCGAGTTGTACACCGATCATAAATCTCTTAAGTACTTGTTCTTATAGGAGGATCTTAATTTAAGGAAATAAAGGTGGATGGAGTTCCTAGCATTTTATGACTTCGAGATTGCTTATACCCCTGGCAAGGGAAATGCGATGGCAGACGCACTGAGTAGGCAGAGGATGGCCTTAAGTCCTCTGTTTATGGAGAGGAAGCGCTTGGAGTTCATATCTTCTTTTGATTGACCCTCCACCAAGTTTTTTCCTGGCTTATTAGCATCACTGGAGGTGCAACCTACTCTTATGGCTTAGATAGGAGCTTCGCAGTGAGAGGATCCATAGATTTTAGACATGTTGGATAGGCTTAGTAAAGGGGAGACTTCTAGTCACCTCAGTAGATATTCCATAGACAATAGAGAGTGGTTGCGACAAGGTGGAAGGCTTTGTGTTCCCCAAGTAAGGAGTTTGTTGAAGACAGTCCTAGAGGAAGCCTGTCATTCTAGGATGACTATTCATCCAGGTGGTGATAAGATGTACAGAGATATGAAGAGGGTTTTCTTTTGGGCTGGGATGAAGAAAAATGTGGCAAAGTTTGTTTCTCAATGTTTGATTTATCAGCAAGTAAAAGCTGAGCAAAAGAAGCCCGGTGGTTTGCTTCATCCTTTGGAGGTCCCACAGTGGAAGTGGGAGAGCGTCTCTCTGGATTTCACAGATGGCTTGCCTAGATCAAGAAAAGGCAATGCTAGTATTTGGGTGGTAGTAGACAGACTTTCTAAGAGTGCTCATTTCATTCCAGTTAAGAATAAGAGGATGGCGGCATGGTTGACAATAGTTTATGTTCGTGAGATAGTCTGTCTTCATGGAGTACCTTCCAGTATCGTAAGTGATCGTGACCCCATTTTTACCAGTGAATTTTGGAGGAGCTTGCAAGAAGCATTAGGTACACAATTGTGTTTTAGTACTGCTTATCACCCTCAGACCGATGGACAGACGGAATGGGTGAACAGAGTTCATGAAGATCTTTTAAGACTATATATCGTAGACTTTGAATGGACTTGGAAATAACATCTTCCTTTAGTAGATTTTGCCTACAACAACAATTATCAGGCTAGTATTGGCATGGCACCCTTCAAAGCATTATGTGAATGACCTGTAGATCACCTACTTGTTCGTGGGAGTCTACAGAAAGACTTCTACTTGGACCAGATATGGTTACGGAAACTTCCAAAAGGATTGGCCTTATTAGACGGTGAATGAAGACAGCTCAGGATAGACATAAGTCCTATGCAGACAAGGGAAGGACTTACATTGTATTTAAGGTAGGAGACATGGTTTTCATTAAGGTATCACCATTAAGAAATGTTGTTCGCTTTGGATCTGTAGGGAAATTGGCACCAAGATTTGCAGGGCCATTTCCCATAACAAAAAGGATCGGTCAAATGGCCTATAGATAAAACTACCAGAGAGATTATCTGATGTTCATGATGTTTTCCACGTTTCACATTTACAAAAATGCTTGCATGATACCGCAAAAGTAGTTATGCCGAGTATGCTTGAGGAAGTAGAGGTGGAACGGGAGGTGACAGTTAGGCGAGTTCCTATCAGTATTCTTGGATCAGAAGTTAAGAAGCTATGCAATCGAGAAGTCAAGTTGATGTAAGTTCAATGTGGAGACAACCAAGAGGATTCCACTTGGGGGACCTAAGACAATATTCATGCTTCGTACCCTTTTCTTTTCAAGGGTATGTTCTTAACTTCCTTTCCAAAGCTTTTATTCATGCTTGTTTCTATCATTTAAGTGTATCTTATTGATCGAATCTTCGACCTTTTGGTAGGAATCCCATGAATGTAAACATGTGCTTGAGACGTGTTGTGTTTGGTGGATACAGGTGGATGCAGGTGTTTGCTGGTGGTTGCTCGTGGATGTATATACACACACATTAGGCACTAGATCGGCGCAATCACTCTCATACTGCATATGGATGTGTGTGCATTTTTCTTCTTTTTATGGATGGAAATGGATGTATCGTCATATGGATGTTGCATTTAGACGGATGATTGTGCATAAATATACAACTTACATGTTATAATAGGATTATTTGCATACATGATGGATTCGTGGCACTAACATACGTTGCACTAAGGAGGTCGACTGAATCAGTAGGCCACCTGATCTTTTGCATTAGTATTGGGACATGTACACACACCTTTGCATATGTTCATATAAGCATTAGAAGCCTTTAAGGACAATGGATGCATGTGACTGGTGGATGAGTAGTTGGGTGATGTATGCTAGGATATACATTCTTCTTAACTTAGAAATTTCGGGGACGAAATCCTTTGAGTATGGGAGAATGTAACACCCCGTAATTTTAACAACACTAAAATTGATAAATTAAAGAATAATTAATTAAATATTCAGAATTAAGTAAAATGGACTGCACCATTGTGTTCGTCTCGTAATTCTGGTCAAATAGACACCTGGTTTGGGTAAAACGGACACCGTATGAAGAAGTAATTAGGGTTTGAAGTTTGTATATGCATAAGAAGAATATATATATATATATATATAATCTAGAATTCAAAACAGTTTATAATTCACGCATAAAAGGGGAGCAGGAAAATTCCCGTCTGTGGGTGTCGACCCCATCAAGCGGGTGTCGACCCCTGGGTCGACACACCGGGGGTTGACCCACTCACGACAGACCTAGGTAGAATTCTTCTGGCTGAATGTAGACTCCTTTCTTGACTTGGTTAATTGTCTTAAGGCTATAGATAAGACCCCATTTCTCTTGTTTCTCTACACCTAAAATAATTGAGAACTAGATGTTGCCTCTGCCCAGATAGAATCAAGTCTTTTCTTCTTCGACAATTAACTAGAGTTATTCAAGTTTAGAAATCTGTGATTCAACATCTGCAATCCCTTTTCTATTTCTTAGATTCGTTCACAGTGAGTCTATGTTAATTTCACATCTAAATACTTAAAAGTTAATTTTGACATGACTATAACTTGGATCTAAGCCAGTGACTATTTGAATCATATCAGATCTGCTATAACCTGTGTATTTAAGTTATTTTGACATGATTGTGAACTAGATCTAAGCCTATACATATTTATCATGTTAGATCTTCCATTGTTAGTTGATCTAATTCATAGCTTAGATCTCATCATGCCTGTTTATGATGTCCCTATTATGCTAGAATTAGTTCTACTATCACATGTTCATCAGATATGTTCCTATATGCCTATCTTGTCATTATGCCCAACTTTGTCATTGTATGTTTATTTATGTTATGCCTATTTCTGCCATTATATCTCAATCTTGTTACTATAATCATTTATGTCCTCTTCCCTTCTTCATTTCCCTTTTATTTATTTTTTATATAGCCAGGCTACCTTCGAGCCTAGGCATGCCGCTGAAATATGCGAACACGTAAAATTGGAAACGAGGGGAAAACGTTAAAATTAGGACATAACTTGTTCTGCAAATTTTGGGCATAAATTGAACGTAATACATGAATGTGGATTTCGGACATAAACCACAACTGTGATTAAAAACCTTAATTTGGGGCATATGGTTCATTATGAACATGACTTGGGAAAGGGGCGTGAAAACCTATAATGACATAGGAATGATTCTGTGAGAACCCGTAACTTCCCCGTGAAGGAAAGAGCGGATACCTTGAGAACACGACAAAATAGAACGTAGACGGAAGAACATTTCATTGTTATTACAACAATTCCATCAGATACAAGAATATACAGAGTATAAATGAATAAATTACACTCGACAAATATCAGAGATTACAATAGATTACATAGCAGCGGAAAATAATACAAAGCACAACTGAAGGTGATATACGGATACAGAGCTTTCCGGATATCATTCCAGCTGTAAACCAGGTTCCTGTGAATATAAATCTGCAAAACCAAAACTACTAGCTGCCCGTGTGGAAAATAGGGGCACCCAGAGTTTAGGTTAAAACAATAAACTCCAGGTCAGTCATGTGACTGGTGTGAGAACTAAAACGGTTATTTAGAACTTTACTTTAAAAGAGAGCAATTCAAGGGACCACGCCGTATAACACGGAACGGGTTTCCTCCCAAGAATACTAGTGCATATAACAAAACAGCGCAATGCTTTTTGGAAAAATGAAGCTATTATAAGACCCAGGTCCCATCACACAATGCAACGCAAGCCGGAGGATAGGGTTTTCCCTTATAATAGCCAAACATACTTGGTACGTTTTAAAAACAAATCATTTGATACTATAATAAGTGTATAGTGTCAAAACAATTTCAATCATAAATATCAATCCTAGGCGGCATGGGTACCATCTATCATGTCGCCATACTAGGCTCTACAAATAAAACTGAAATACACGTATTGGAAATTGGATTTCCGTCATGAGTCGAGGCAAGGGGCAAGCTCCTCTCCGCTTCGAGACACTCTAGCAAATGCCTCAGGACTACACACTCTGGGCAGCCACTTGGATCGGTTGGGCCAGTCCTCTCTTACGTTTGAGGATTGGCTATTCCTGAACACACGTTTCCCAGTCCTTACAGACCTAAAATCGAGGCGCCTCATTCCCACCAAAGCTAGAAAGAAACGTCGTGTTCTCCCAACGGTCCATATCCCCTTTTTGACTCATACCGAGGTGTGAGGCTCGCGAATCCACGCTATACACAAAGCTATGCCGCGTAGGCTGTGCTTTGATCATCAACCACAAGACTTTGCTTTTCAACAGAAGCCTTGATCAATTGCCACTTAGGCGTGCCACACAGGCAATTCATGCCATGCAACTGATGTCCATCGATATACAACCTCTGAGCTCGTACGTATCAGAGAAGGGCGTTAAGCAAGAGAATAAATTCTCCGCCGCCAAACAGATGTATATTTAATGGAGATCAATCAATACAGAATAAAATCCAATGTCAGACACACAGTCCATTTACAAGTTCGTTCTGGGTCTGAACGAAACCGGAGGCACTTTCCTCGCATATCCATCGATCTCCAAATACGTCTGGACGATCACCAACTGATTCTCTCCTCTTGGGTGTACAGCCCAATCAAGATCATCAGTAATCACCCAAACGATGTGAAGACTTCTGGTCTTCAACCACCGTCTTCATCTTCGACATATCGTCGAATCGGTTATTCAAAATGGGTATAAACCCGGCCTTTCTGAATAACCCGCGTATATAGTAAACAAATGTTACACAAACACAACATACGCCTCATTCCAATTCATTAGTCACTAACTATAAATCAGTAAGAGAGCAATTCCCCAAATATTAACCCCGAAGGCCGAAACCAACATCAGATCAATACCCAGGAAACCATTCTTCTTAACTAACCTACAGCTAGTTTCTAAATTTCAATTCTTAGGGAAAGGTTCCCATTAATTTTATCAAAGATAAATTCTTTATAATTTATTCTTTAATCTTCCATTGGATGTCATATCAAACCAAATTATGGTTTTTCAAACTAGTCGAGATTAGTGAACCACACCAAAGTAATTATTTATTTTATTTCCCAATCCCAACCTATTCATCCTATGAAGCAAAACTGGTAATACTCCATATCTAATACCATGGTGTTATCGGTAAAATTAATTACCATTTCACGTTCAAATCTAATTAAAGATTTAACTATCGCTTTGAAGCAAAACTGGTGATACTCCATTCTCGCTCACTTTCCAAATTTGATAATTTTCATTATCAATTCATATTTCAATCTAATTGCAGATTCATTAAAACTCCCTTTACCAGGTTAAAGAACTAGTGTCATTTAAAACACATTTCACGATAACCCCAAATCACATTCTATTTATTATCGGGTTAAAGAACTAGTGTTATTTAAAGCACCATTCACGATAAACCTACAAATCAATTCTATTTAAAACTCATTTCAAACCCAATTTATTTATTTAAAAATAAATGGGTTTTAATTTTAGTTGAAAACTAGTTCATTTCGATAAAAATCTATTTTTATCTTTTCAAATATGGAGTTTTTCATCCCAATTTTTCCCAAATCATTTCTTATGATATTACACAAATTATTACTATTTTTAATAATTTTGTCAAGGCCCATACAGTCGATTTCCATCACCGGCCATCGAACTGCACTTACACCGACCTTTTCCAAATTTGATTTGGACGTATCTCCAAATCCAACCGTTAGATTTCAAATTTCTAATATTAGTTTGAAAGCTCTTTTCGATACGAACCCAACGGTTATGGTTTTAGGAGAATCCAACGGTCGGATCTCCCGTAATGTCCGTTCGAAGTCAATGGTCGAAATTTACGAACTGCCGCGGCGCGGCGCGTTCTATTCAGGCCATTATATTATATATAATATACATAATATATATTTCGTCGATTTCTATTTAAAACGAATTTTATAAATAGTTTTAAATTCGTTTCAAAAACAATTTCAACTTCCATTTCAAATTCAAATCAAGATTGAATTTTTCCTTATAAATTCGTTTTAAATTCATTTCAATTCAATTCAAATTTTAATTCAATTTGAATTCATTTAAAATCGATTTTTATTCTATTTCAATTCGTTTCCAATTCAATTCGAATTCGTTTTATATTCAATTTAATTCGAATTCGTTTTATATCCAATTCAATTATATAAAAACGAATATAATCGATATAAATATCATTCGCGTCAAAATAGCGCATCTCTAATCAACACGGCTTTATATATTTCAATAATTCCGTTATTCTATTCAATAAATGAATCTATATTTTTGTCAACACATGACTAATCTCAACGAACGAGTACTGTCCACGTGTGACTATTTTTGTTATTTAAAATATTTTATAAAAATTATGGTATCTATCGTTTGATTTCAAATCAGACTCCAACCGTAAATTAGTAAGAGAACGATTCCCCGAATATTAACCCCGAAGGCCGAAACCAACATCAGATCAATATCCAGGAGATCACTCATCTTATCTATTTTCCAGTTAGTTTCTAATTTTATATATGATAAAGATGTAAATTTTATTGTTAAAATATTTCGTTCAACACATGACTAATCTCAACGGATGAGTACGGTCAACACATGAACCTTTATTTTATAATGATAAAGATGTAAATTTTATTGTTAAAATATTTCGTTCAACACATGACTAATCTCAACGGGTGAGTACGGTCAACACATGAACCTTTATTTTATAATGATAAAGATGTAAATTTTATTGTTAAAATATTTCGTTCAACACATGACTAATCTCAACGGATGAGTACGGTCAACACATGAACCTTTATTTTATAATATTCTTTATTTTTCCAATTGGAATGAGGCCCAATCAATCACCTTATAAAGTAAATTATATGGATTCCATACAACACATGTATATAATAGCAACGATAAATAATCAACCATCATTCAAAGTGCACAACACTTTATAAGCATCAAATATAGATATCTAACGCTTATAACAGCCTGTCGATCCATCGATCGACATACAACTAATTATTGGGATTAGTGTATGTCATATATTATCCCAATACCCGTGTGGGGTTTCAAATCAACAAACACAGATTTTTATTTGTGCAGTTGGGCGATGTGTAAAATTTATCATCCCAATCAATGTTCTTCAAAAAGGTGTACATAAACAAACCGTCCGGTTTGTAAATGAATATTTATGTATTCACATTCATGTTAAAAATTATATTTTTAACGACCAAATTATTTTATTCAACCTATGAATGTTCTATTCGGTTCATTTATTAAATAAAATGATATCTTTATTTTTCTAACTTATTTTAGAAAATTTCGGCGGCATAACGGCACGATACTAGAAACGGGACAAGGCCTAGCCTTATCCCCGGTCTAATAATGGCCCACGCCATACACATATCAATCAAATCCATTCCATTTCACTACACAATCAAATTCAAATCAAATAATCTAACCAACTACACAACCAAACAAACAAGTCCATGGTCTGTGGACGATGGTGTCGGGTGCTACTAAACACCGTCTTCATCCTAGTATATATTTATATAACTAGAAAAGAAAAGTTAAAGTGAGAAGTTCTCACAGAGGGTTCCACTCCGCCGTGCTTTGCTGTTGAACTACTGAACCGTCTGGTACGGTTTGAAATTCCAATGCAGTTCTTTTCATGCTGTTCAAATAAAATTTATATTTTTATTGCTTCATTTCAATAAATAAAAATTCTATTTTTATTTCTACTTCATATATATTTTTCAACGCTTCATTCTATATGAAAATTACATTTTTATATTTCTACTTCATATACAAAGATCGAATTTTTATCTATAAAAATTTCAACTTATATTTTGAATAAAATCATTTCTTTATATTGTTAATTCGCTACAACACATATAAAGATCGTATTTTTATAATCTCTACTATATAAAGATAATATTTTTATATTCTCCATTATATAAAAATCATATTTTTATTACTTCCACTTTATAAAAATCATATTTTTATTACTTTTACTTTATAAAAATCATATTTTTATTACTTCTACTTTATAAAAATCGTATTTTTATTACTTCTACATAATAAAGATCGAGTTTTTATTATCTGTATTATATAAAAATTATATTTTTATTATCTCTACTACATAAAGATAATAATTTTAGCCTTTCTATAATATAAAAATTATATTTTTATTATATTTACTATATAAAAATCGTATTTTCAAATCAATATCGTTCATATGAAAATCACTTCTTCATGTATACAAAAATCGTTCTTTTTACATTGCTACCTCATATTGATAAAAATCCTACCTTTACTTTAAATAAAAATCCTACCTTTTCTTTAAATAAAAATCCTGCCTTATTGTTTCCTTCTATTAAATAAAATCAGAAAATAAATAAACAAAAATTAAATTAAATAAAAGGACAAACGAACTTACTGCGATTCACGCTGGACTGGGGAGGAGGCGAAGGGCGCTACGTCGGACTGCAGGTGGGTGGCGTCAGGGCTGCGCGAGGCGGAGGTGGTGGTCGGCCAGGGGGGTGGCTGCGTCGGTTTCTTCGATGGGGGGCTCAGTGCATCGATTGCTGCGCGAGAGGAGGAAGGACAAGAAGAGGGGGGGCGGTCGGCCGATCTGAGGTGGAGAGGGGGTGGCGCAGCGGGCGGAGGAGGGCGACTCCGTCTTCGTCGATCGTGATTTTTTTTTCTATACCTAATTTGAAAACTGACGTGGAAAGAAAGGAAAAGGGGGGTGCGGGTTTGACTAAGTGAGGATGGAAAGGGGCCAAGGATTTTCTTTATTATTTTATTTATTTAATTAATTCCTCAAAAAAAGTAACTTTAAATTTCAATCTCTAAACGAGACCCACTGCCTATCGTCCATAGCTAATTACCCCCATTCTGAACACAATGGGATATGTACCATAAGCTGATTCGACCGTTTCGATCAGTTTCCGTTAAAATCAACATATAACTCTATATATTGAATTTGAACGCGCATTTCAATTTACTGGGGTCACATACTAACTCGAAAAATTCCAGAAAAATATTTTCTAGCTTCGTATTGATGATACGGTCCTAACAAAACTAATTTCGTCGAATTCTGAGACCGTTGGAAAAATGGCCATTTTCCAATCGATTAAAATCAACTGAAACTGGTCAAACGCGTTTTCCTTTGCCACGCTCACATATTGATTCAAAAAATTACGAAACTTGAAACCTAACAATAATTTGACATCACGGACCCAACAAAAGTGGTTTCGTCGAAATCCGAGGTCGTTTGCAAAATTTCCATTTTTAAGGGCCTGAATTCCATAGCGACTATTCAAAATTTCCAATTGGACATATCTTTTGATTCCCGCTATGAAATTTCGATTTTTCGGATTCGTTGGAAAGATATCCTCAAATAGATTCTATTAATTTTGGTTTCACTAAAATCCGGATTGTTTTGCACCCGGTACATTCAATTGAAGTTTGAAATCGAATTATCGAACTACCGCGCCATTTTCAATTCCTTTTATAATTATAAATAATTATTTATATTCCAACGACGACGTATATAAATATATACATTCGATTTCTATACAAATTAAATTTTTCATCGTTATTATTTAAAATAATTCATTTTAAATGTTCAAAATTCGCTAAAATTGCCAAAATAAAATTTTTAAACTGGCCCAGATTTTCGGATTGTTACAGATTGGTAAATAATTGAAATGCCTAGAATTACAGTAATTAGAAACTGTGATCGCGCTTAGACACGAGGTTAGATTACACTTGTGTTGGAAGTCTGCTCGGAACCGACCGGCATATCCAGCGACCACAAGTGGTGAATATAATGTGAGGGGTCTAAATGCATAAACACGTGACGTGCTAAGACACGAGGTGCCCAACTTGTGGAAGAAGTCTGACCGGAACCGCCCGGCATATTCAGCATCCACAAGTTGTAGGCTTATTGTGGCAGGTCTAGTACATTATAACCATAAACAAATATGGTAATAAACTTGAATACTTAACCTAGTTGAATCCATAAGGATTGTATATGTTAACTTGGGTAGGGGTTAAGTAAATTTGTATGAAACAAAGGGAGGGTTAAGTATATCTTGGGTTGGTGGGTAATATTTATATATAGGCCAACATACTTAACCTGTGGGATTATGCAAACTTTTACTCTAGTATGGCATAACCTATGGAAAACCTAGTAGGGATGCAAGCGTAGGGGGAAGCTTGTATTATCTTGTGTGTGGGATCGGTTTTAGTCAGTAACCCATATATAGGTATCAAACGTGTACTCCGAACTAGGTCGGGGTTGGGGAATGCTTATTGGGCTGATTGTAAGAGATCCAAACGAAGGGGTGGCGTGGGCGTAGCGTTCCGATAGGGTCATGTTTGTGCATGGGTCCGGAAGAGGAGTTTTAGACGTCGTGACATCAGTAGACATGGTTGTGCACATCCTAAAAACAAGGGATTTCCACTTTGGGAAGTGATACATCCTACTGTGGGGCCATCACGGGGTATCTACGGAGTAGGGAGCCTATCAATTGGGGGTAGTAATTAGGGTTCATCTAGACTCTGGTATGTTTAGGAGACCGTTATTATCCTTACTGGTAACTCCAGTATGTTGGGCTGCATGTTGATTATATGGGGTTAAAACCTCTCACTGTACGCCTAAGTCTACCATCTTATAGTTGTTGATATTATCTCATTTTAGTTATAGTAGTATTGGTGCAGAGAGAAAGAGAAAGTACTAGAGAAGCGCAATATACTCTATCATATTTATCCTGTTTACCTTGTCATATCTGCCTTTTTTTATGTTATCTCTCTTATCCACTTTATATGCCTGTCAAGATACTTTTACTTATTTATATGCTAAAGATAACTGGACTCGCCAGACTTTATGTCTGACCCATTTTCTTTATCTTCCGCTTCCCCCAAGGTTCTCAGGGTGGGAATACTCAAGCTCGATCAGGATTCTGCTTTCATTTTGCTTGGAGCCTCTTAGACATACTGCTTGATTTCATATCTCCCTACTATGGCTATGTTTTGGGGATTATGCTTCTTTTATTATTGTACTCTGATATTTTAAGTACAAGACAAAAAATATTAATGATGTACTGGGATTTATGCATTTCATACATATGATGTAACCATGTTTTGAACATTGATGTTTTCTTCTTAATAAAATTTTAAATTCCGCTACTATTTATATATGTCTTGTAGTGTTTTAGTTTCTGTTTACCTGTAACAATTCACTAAACTTAATGCATTCTCTTAATGAGTGACATTAACGGACGTGGGGTGTCACATTTACAATGGGTTGTCCACTAATATAAACTAGATTAAAGCTTAGGATCTAGCTAGACACTAAACTACTATATATCCTCCACATAGGGAGCTATGACATAATACATTTCATACTTCACTTGGAAGTAAATTTCAATTCGAATACAAAAGGAAACTTAATGTACACTATACATAACACTGCATAATACAGTACCACGTACAGCAGAAAGCAAATGCAAGTGGGTACTCGTCGAAATGACATAATAGCTGCCAAAGTTTGACATATTGTAATGACCCGCATTTTCTGCGGTATATAATTAATTAATTTAATTATATAAATGGTGGTTTAGAGAATTCAAATGGTCGTTAATTTAATAATAGGGAATATTTAATTAAATTAAATAATTAAATAATATATTTAATTCAGAAATAATCAAAAATATTGGAAATCACAATATTCTGTGAACGGGGTCGTCCCTTAGATTTAATTCAGCCTAGAGTTGAATTATATTGACGAATATATCCAATCGACGTCAGTTTGAACGTATAATTATAATATAATTAAAGTCGAGCTCGAAATGGCGCTGCTGTTCGTAAATTGGCGATTCGAACTTCAACTGAATGTACAGGATTCGTTTTAAGCCGGATTTCTGTGAAACAAGAAACGTGTGGAGCTGGTGGAGTATATCTTTCTAGTGGAAGAGAAAAATCGGGATTTCGTCGGGTAGATTTTGATGTATGTCAAAATTAAATTTCAGAAAAGTCGCTGTAGAATTCCTTTATAATTTGCAACGCTTTATTTACGTTATAAAAGGATTTTTCGATATAAACTGAATATCGATAAATCTAAAATCTGAAATACCAAGCCGTAAATTCTGGTATGATATTCTGGAGTGGGACGATATCATATGTGAAGATATACGATAATAAAAATTTAATTATATTTAATTTAATTATATTTAAATATATTTAAATGGGTCATCCAGAGCTTTAAAAATAGCCGGTTTTGCAAATGAAATCGGAATTAGACGAAACCAGTTTTGTTGGATCCGCAATATCAAATAGTTGTTAGATTTCCAGTTTCGTGATTTTCAGAGGCACTGTGTGGCCGTACGGATTTTTAGAGTGAGAAACAGTCAGTATTTTGACAGTTAAAAATACGCTGTGTGAGCATACGGAGTTGGAATTCGACGAAACCAGTTTCGTTGGGACCGTAATGTCGAACACTAGCTACATGTCAATTTTCATGATTTTTCGGCATCGTGTGTGACCACACGGATTTTTAGAAAACGGATACAAATAAAAAATGAAAATAAAATATTAATAAAAAAATATCTAGATATTTTATGAGCTTATAAATACCACCCCTAACACACCCTTCTAACCTAATTCTCCTCAGAAGTCAACAAAAGAATTCCGTCGTTCTTTTTCTCATTTCACAGTAAACCGTCCACCTTTGAAAAATCAAAACAATCGAAAGAGAAATCAATAAATCATGAGAGTTGGGTTTTTGAATTGCTAGTGAGTAGAGCTTCCTGCTGGTACATCTGTTGCTTGGTGCGATCAACTTTGGTACTCGTCAGTTTTCAGCAGTAACGACTAGGGTTGGCCGACGTTCGAAATGGCTGATGCGGGAGACTGATTCGAGGGCGCAGACGAGTTCCTAAGGTCAAGGCACGGGTTTTGGGTTCGACGGTGGGTGCTTGGGCGCTCGTTGGTGGATCGCGTCACTAGCAGTGGCGAGGATGAAGGAGCAGATCGGTTTTACAGGGAGGTGTCGAGTTAGGCAACGTAGGTACAGGCGGATAGAGAAGAGGACTGGGAATTCTCTGGTGGAGCTGGCGGTCGGAAAAGATGGACGGAGAGATGGTGAGGGCCAGTCAAAAATGCGGTCAACGTTTGAAATAGGAGGAGCGGATATCTGTACTACCGATTTGGGAAGAAGACTTGTGAGGCCGTGGGTTTTGATGGGGTGTGGGGGCTGAGATTGAAGAGTTAAGCCCACTAAGCCTTTTGATTAAGTTTTATTTAATTAAAATAGGGTATTTAGGGAGGAAAGAGGAGTAAAGAGTGGCCAGAAATGATGAATGAGGTATCACAGCAGATCGGGGAAGAATGGGGATGTCGGTTTGGGCTTTAACGTTAGTGGATGGGCCGGAATTTCTAAATGGGGTGAGGGCCCGTTAAATTAATATATGTTTAGTTTAAATTCAATTTAAAGGTGTATTAACTTCGAAATGGTATATCTCGGTCATATGAAATCAGAATCACGAACCGTCAGTCGCGTTGGGATCGTATGGACGGGAGCAACACAATGAGACTGACCGGGAGTGGATCGGAGACAGTTATAATTTATGGCGAAATAAATTGTCAGACTGAATCAAATAACGCAAACCGTTATTTAACGGCTAACGCGTCAATGTGAGTAAATCTCACCAACTCTAAACAGTTTTGTAATTTCATGTTGTATTTTTAGAACTGTTAGAAATTGTCTGATTTACTGTGTGTTGACTGTTTGATTGAACTGCCAGTCAGTTAGTGAAAATTTTATATATATATATATATATATGTAATTATATATATATATATATAAATAGTTAAATATTTATATACTGATTCTGCTATCAGAATAATTTATATTGAACTGAAAGTGATGATAATCATATTGTGTAACATCTGTGGATGCAGGGAAACAGGTTGGAGGAATCCGAATGGATTCCTCAACAGTTATTTTATTGTTTTTCATATATTGTTATATGATGTGATATAAAATCTGTGGGCGATTATATGTGCTTGGACGATATTGAACATCGTGATTTGATATGATTGAATACCACGACATACCGGAATGTAGATAAGGGGATTTTCAAAGTGATATTGAAAATAGAATATTTATAAATGGAATATTTATAAATAAGGAATATTTATAAATTTGGAATATTTATAAATAGGAGATATTCAAAAAGGAAATAATTTCAAACCATTTTCTTTTTGAGTGGAAAGGCCTGTGTGGCGAGTTTGGGGATTTTCCCGATGCTCCCGTTACAAAGGAGGTTATGGCGAATTTTTCAGAGAATTTAAGGAGTTAGAATATTTCAAGAATAAATTTGAAAAGGAAATATTTGTAAACCATTTATAAATATAATTGAAAAGGAAACGTTATAAAAAGGAAATCATTTTTAAAGTGTAGGACCGTTATTTAAAAGTAAATCTTTCCAAATGAATAAAACGTTGTTAAAAAGGAAATCTTTATAAAGTGAATCGAATATGGTATTCGAAAGGAGTTAAATCGAATATGGTAATCGAAGAGAGTAAATCGAGTATGGTATTCGAAAGTTAGTAAAACAAATATGCTATTCGAAAGGGGTTAGTCGAGTCGAGTTAGTTGAATAGAGTTAACCAGTTCAGTAGAGTTAACCAGTTCAGTAGAGTTAACCAGTGAGTTAAGTAAGTCAAGTTAACCAGTGAGTTAAGTAAGTCAAGTTAATCAGTTGGAGTTAATCGATTCGAGTTAAGATTTTCGAGTTAATAATCGAGTTAAGTTATTGAATACCACTTATTCGAAGTAGAAGTTATTAAATATAGTTATTTGAGATAGAGTTAGTCAAACAGAGTTATTCAGGATAAGTTGCCATCTCGTATGACTGCTAGCGTAATTCGCAGGGCTGTAAATAGCCTACGGCGGTCGGATGTTTCCTGAGGGAGTTAGGCGTAACCATTGTGATCGCTGCGATCTAGAGTCAAGCGAAAAAAGTTAAATCGAATATTAGTTATTCGATAGGAGTTAAGTTCTTGAGTTAGATTATCGAGATAAGTTAATCGAGTTAAGTTCTTGAGTTAGATTATCGAGATAAGTTAATCGAGTTAAGTTCTTGAGTTAGATTATCAAGATAAGTGAGTCGAGTTAAGTTCGTCGAGTTAAATAAATCGATGTTAATTTCATCAAAGGGAGTTATCGATTAGTTAAATCGAAGGGAGTTATCGATTAGTTAAATCGAAGGGAGTTATCGAGTAGTTAAATCGAAGGGAGTTATCGATTAGTTAAATCGAAGGGAGTTATCGATTAGTTTCATCGAAGGGAGTTATCGATTATAGTTTAATCGAAAGGAGTTATCGATTAGTTAAATCGAAAGGAGTTGTCAAATTTAGTTATTCGAAAAGGAGTTATTGATTTGTTAAATCGAAAGGGAAGATTATCGAATATCGTTTATTCGAGAGGAGATTATCGAATATAGTTATTCGAAGGAGTTATCGATTATTAGTTAATCGAAGTGAGTTATAGAATATTAGTTAAATCAAAGGAGTTAATCGAATATAGTTTATTCGAATATAGTAAAGGAGTTAATCGAATATAGTTTATTCGAATATAGTAAATGAGTTAATCGAATATAGTTTATTCGAATATAGTAAAGGAGTTAATCGAATATAGTTTATTCGAATAGAGTTAGAGGAGTTATCGAATATAGTTTATTCGACAGGAGTTAAGTGAATAGGGTCAGTCGAATATAGTTAATTGAAAAGAGTTAATAGAATATAGTTATTCGAAAGAAAGGTTAAGTAAGGAAGTTAGTTAAAGAAATATAAAGTGAACTTTGCCTATTTCAAGGTTAGAAGTGTTGTTCAGTTAAGGTCTGAGAGGTAGTTCTACCCCAACTTGACTGACCTCGTTTTTAACTGAGGAATGGTTAAGGTTCGGCAATAAAGGATGGTAAAATGAATTTAGTAATTAAAGAAAATGGTTGAGTTGGCATAGCGATGTTTTATCTAAACATCTGTTTAATCCAAACGTAGGAGTTTGGAAATGTTTTCCAAACAAGAATCAGAAATGTTTTCTAAATACAAAAAACAAGGAATGGAAATGTTTCCAATGTTAATAACATATATTTTCTAAATATAGAAAATGTTGAATATAGGGAAATAGGAGATGTAAAATGAACTAAAGAGATAAATGTTAAATGATGTTTGTTTGATATAATTTCCATCTGGAAATAATATCGTTGTTTGCACACTTGTTTTCTTTGATAGTTAAATCACAGACAATCAAAGTTTTGACCATTTTAACGTTGTTAATATGGAGAGACCGGTTGGATTATTATCCGAAGAACCACTCTGTATTGGCATAAGCGTTGCGAATCATATATGCCAAAGATAATTGAAGACGGAGTAAAATGCAAGGGTTGTTGTATAAGTCTTAGATAACAGTGACTAATATGGATATACTGAATAGTGCCTTCGGTTTGTCCAGTCCCATGACAACTTGTATGGACGAAGGTCTGACAGAGTATATCCAATGGATCGCGTAAGTTGATCTGTTCAAATGTATTCACGTTTGGTGGCGGAGGAATTCGTTTCCCTTAGCTGTATACCTGTGTTACCTTTGGATAAATCAATTTGTGATTTGGTGGGTATGACAATGTGACATTCTAAGTGAATGAGGATGACTTGTGTTGATGAATGTATGACAGAGTATTTCCAGAAAGGTCACATACATTGATTTCTTCAACTATACCAAGAGTGGAAGCGGAGAAGGAAACTTCTTTAGCTAACACGTAATGTACTGTTGTAGACGCCAATTAGTGATTTTCGATGGATCTGACAATGTGGTATTCGAAGTGAATCTGATGTAATGATAAAGCGTAGCTTCTAGCCTCATCAACCGGTAAATGACAGAAATCGGGCAGGCAGCATGGCTAAGTCGGTCGCACCGAAGTAGGGTGTATAATCACCTATCTAGAGAATATTCATTTGCTTCTTTAATCTATCAATGTTGTCCCATATATATATACGGGAACGGTTGCTTATCCCAACCGTTGGTGATGTACATTCGATACACTCAAGCGAAATGAGTGGTCGGTCATGTGTAGCTGAGTGGCAAGACGTTCTTGTTGAACTCCAGTGTATCGTTCCTAGAGTACACTAGCGAAAGGTGGTTCCATACCTTGTCATATTTGGAAATCCATTATCCAATACGTGCTTGCGATTTTGATTGTATACTATATATGTAGAACGTGAGATGAAAGTGTTTCTGCTAGATTGATATATATTTGTACTTAGACATTATTATAATATCAGAATGATATTGCTTGTCAAAGATGTTGGATTCTCTTAAGGGAAAAACCCGTTCCGTATTCACGGCGTGGTCTTATGAGATATCATATATATGTTAAACTGTGTTAAACTATTTTACTCACACCAGTCCCATGACTGACCCGGAGTTTACTTTGTCGTTTTCCCTAAACTCTTGGGTGCCTAAATTTGTACGGGCAGTCAAGTAGTCGGGATTTACAGATATACTTGAAGAGCTGGAGCAGGAGGCTTCTGGATCATATAGCTATAGTTTATTTCTGCTGTGTTGTAAGTGTTGTACTCTAATAAGTGCTATTGTATACATAACTGTTATATTTCAAAGTTATGTTATATATTATATGTTATTCGTTCCGCTGTGAGGTTCGTGTTACTCTGATGATGTGTTCTTCTTCTTCTTCTATTCTAAGTTTCTACCTTATCTATTCTCACCCTCTAATTTCTTTCATTAATTACCGGGATTTTTCGATGTTTTGGTTATCGACATCGAGCTTATGTCGATAACGAAAGTCGCTCGAAATTCGGGTTCTTACAGTTGGTATCAGAGCTTAAGTTAAGAATTATCTTGGCTCTGTGGCGTGACTCGATAGAGATAGGGTTAGTAATACCCTAGATTGAGTTTGTGTGTATATATACGAGTGCGTATTTGTATTTGATATAAAAATAATTTTTATATTGTGGATATTCATTGGTTGAGTTGTTTATGAGTTCTGGTCGATCAGTTTGATCCACTGTATCGGTAGGAGTAAATAAACACTTGAATACGATGGACCGACATAGTATGGATATGTGATATATTATCATATATAGGTTATGATTATAATCGAATAAGATTATAACATGTGAAATGGTTATATATAACCAATCAGAATTCATATAAGTAAAGTATATGAAATGAGATGAATTAAATATGAATTTAAATCAGATTTGGAATTAAAATAAGGAAATTTTAAGTTCCTGGGAGATTTTGAGATGTTTTCAAAATGGATGTATTTAGTAAGGGTTTTGAAATGATATAGTATTGAAATCACTTGGGTCGCTGGGAAATAATTCCGATGATGATTGCGCAGTATCATCGGTGTGATTTTCGAGTTTCTAAGTGGTGGATTACTACCAAAGATTTTTATTTGAATTGTTTTGAGAAAACAAGTTGTTTAGAAATTCAAAGGTTTTGAATAGGTATTATGATTTCAAATTGATTTTAAATTTACCCAAGAATTTAAGTTCTGGAATTTAAATTTAACTTGTGAAGTTAAATGAAACGAGATGGTGAAAAATAAATTGAAATTTAACTTGAACTAAGTTAAATAGAATTGAATGGATAAGTCAAGAATTTGAAATTTAGCTGGACTTAGAATTTGGAAATCAAGAATGAAACTTGAGATTGAAAATGGAATTCGGCTTGAATAAGCGAATGGTTGTGTTAAGAATAACTTGGTTGGAGTTGATTGGGATGGCATTTGTATATGCCGAGTTGATAACAGATGGTAGGGATATAATGATATGCCCAACAAAAAGGTACGAGTTTATATTTTATATGAGTTTGGAATTTATGAGCCGAATTGGCAAGCCGTTTGGCGTTTTGATTTTCTTTTGGGTTGAAGAAGGCCCAGAGAGGCGAATTGGAGTTTGAGATATTGACCAGTACAAAGGAGGTGCTGGCGAAATTCTCCGAAAATTTAAAGTGTTAGAAAATTTTCAGAATTTTTGAAAATTTTAGTTAGTCGGAAGGAATTAATATTTTAGTCGATATTAATTGGTTCAGTTGAAATCAGAAATAAGGGGTAAACAAATCTTAGGAATTCCAATAGATAGGGTCGTCCTCTAACTTAGCAATTTCGAGGACAAAATTATTTTAAGTGAGGAAGAATGTAATGACCCGCATTTTCTGCGGTATATAATTAATTAATTTAATTATATAATTGGTGGTTTAGAGAATTCAAATGGTCGTTAATTTAATAATAGGGAATATTTAATTAAATTAAATAATTAAATAATATATTTAATTCAGAAATAATCAAAAATATTGGAAATCACAATATTCTGTGAACGGGGTCGTCCCTTAGATTTAATTCAGCCTAGAGTTGAATTATATTGACGAATATATCCAATCGACGTCAGTTTGAACGTATAATTATAATATGATTAAAATTGAGCTCGAAATGGCGCTGCAGTTCGTAAATTGGCGATTCGAACTTCAACTGAATGTACAGGATTCGTTTTAAGCCGGATTTCTGTGAAACAAGAAACGTATGGAGCTGGTGGAGTATATCTTTCTAGTGGAAGAGAAAAATCAGGATTTCGTCGAGTAGATTTTGATGTATGTCCAAATCAAATTTCAGAAAAGTCGCTGTAGAATTCCTTTATAATTTGCAACGCTTTATTTACGTTATAAAAGGATTTTTCGATATAAACTGAATACCGATAAATCTAAAATCTGAAATACCAAGCCGTAAATTCTGGTATGATATTCTGGAGTGGGACGATATCATATGTGAAGATATACGATATTAAAAATTTAATTATATTTAATTTAATTATATTTAAATATATTTATATATTTAAATGGGTCATCCAGAGCTTTAAAAATAGCCGGTTTTGCAAACGAAGTCGGAATTAGACGAAACCAGTTTTGTAGGATCCGCAATATCAAATAGTTGTTAGATTTCCAGTTTCGTGATTTTTAGACGCACTGTGTGGCCGTACAGATTTTTAGAGTGAGAAACAGTCAGTATTTTGACAGTTAAAAATACGCTGTGTGAGCATACGAAGTCGGAATTCGACGAAACCAGTTTCTTTGGGACCGTAATGTCGAACTCTAGCTACATGTCAATTTTCATGATTTTTCGGCATCGTGTGTGACCACACGGATTTTTAGAAGACGGATACAAATAAAAAATGAAAATAAAATATTAAAATATTAATAAAAAAATATCTAGATATTTTATGAGCTTATAAATACCACCCCTAACACACCCTTCTAACCTAATTCTCCTCAGAAGTCAACGAAAGAATTCCGCCGTTCTTTTTCTCATTTCACAGTAAACCATCCACCTTTGAAAAATCAAAACAATCGAAAGAGAAATCAATAAATCATGAGAGTTGGGTTTTTGAATTGCTAGTGAGTAGAGCTTCCTGCTGGTACATCTGTTGCTTGGTGCGATCAACTTTGGTACTCGTCAGTTTTCAGCAGTAACGACTAGGGTTGGCCGACGTTCGAAATGGGTGACGCGGGAGACTGATTCGAGGGCGCAGACGAGTTCCTAAGGTCAAGGCGCGGGTTTTGGGTTCGACGGTGGGTGGTTGGGCGCTCGCTGGTGGATCGCGTCACTAGCAGTGGCGAGGATGAAGGAGCAGATCGGTTTTACAGGGAGGTGTCGAGTTAGGCATCGTAGGTACAGGCGGATAGAGAAGAGGATTGGGAATTCTCTGGTGGAGCTGGCGGTCGGAAAAGATGGACGGAGAGATGGTGAGGGCCAGTTAAAAATGCGTTCAACGTTTGAAATAGGAGGAGCGGATATCTGTACTACCGATTTGGGAAGAAGACTTGTTAGGCCGTGGGTTTTGATGGGGGGTGTGGGCTGAAATTGAAGAGTTAAGCCCACTAAGCCTTTTGATTAAGTTTTATTTAATTAAAATAGGGTATTTAGGGAGGAAAGAGGAGTAAAGAGTGGCCAGAAATGATGAATGAGGTATCACAGCAGATCGGGGAAGAAGGGGGATGTCGGTTTGGGCTTTAACGATAGTGGATGGGCCGGAATTTCTAAATGGGGTGAGGGCCCATTAAATTAATATATGTTTAGTTTAAATTCAATTTAAAGGTGTATTAACTTCGAAATGGTATATCTCGGTCATATGAAATCAGAATCACGAACCGTCAGTCGCGTTGGGATCGTATGGACGGGAGCAACACAATGAGACTGGCCGGGAGTGGATCGGAGACAGTTACAATTTATGGCGAAATAAATTGTCAGACTGAATCAAATAACGCAAACCGTTATTTAACGGCTAACGCGTCAATGTAAGTAAATCACACCAACTCTAAACAGTTTATAATTTCATGTTGTATATTTAGAACTGTTAGAAATTGTCTGATTTACTGTGTGTTGACTGTTTGATTGAACTGCTAGTCAGTTAGTGAAAATTTTATATATATATATATATATATATATTTAATTATATATATATATAAACCGTTAAATATTTATATATTGATTCTGCTATCAGAATAATTTATATTGAACTGAAAGTGATGATAATCATATTCTGTAACATCTGTGGATGCAGGGAAACAGGTTGGAGGAATCCGAATGGATTCCTCAACAGTTATTTTATTGTTTTTCATATATTGTTATATGTTGTGATATAAAATCTGTGGGCGATTATATGTGCTTGGACGATATTGAACATCGTGATTTGATATGAGTGAATACCATGACATACCGGAATGTAGATAAGGGGATTTTCAAAGTGATATTGAAAATAGAATATTTATAAATGGAATATTTATAAATAAGGAATATTTATAAATTTGGAATATTTATAAATAGGAGATATTCAAAAAGGAAATAATTTCAAACCATTTTCTTTTTGAGTGGAAAGGCCTGTGTGGCGAGTTTGGGGATTTTCCCGATGCTCCCGTTACAAAGGAGGTTATGGCGAATTTTTCAGAGAATTTAAGGAGTTAGAATATTTCAAGAATAAATTTGAAAAGGAAATATTTGTAAACCATTTACAAATAGAATTGAAAAGGAAACGTTATAAAAAGGAAATCATTTTTAAAGTGTAGGACCGTTATTTAAAAGTAAATCTTTCCAAATGAATAAAACGTTGTTAAAAAGGAAATCTTTATAAAGTGAATCGAATATGGTATTCGAAAGGAGTTAAATCGAATATGGTATTCGAAGGGAGTAAATCGAGTATGGTATTCATAAAGTTAGTAAAACAAATATGCTATTCGAAAGGGGTTAGTCGAGTCGAGTTAGTTGAATAGAGTTAACCAGTTCAGTAGAGTTAACCAGTTCAGTAGAGTTAACCAGTTCAATAGAGTTAACCAGTGAGTTAAGTAAGTCAAGTTAACCAGTGAGTTAAGTAAGTCAAGTTAATCAGTTGGAGTTAATCGATTCGAGTTAAGATTTTCGAGTTAATAATCGAGTTAAGTAATCGAACACCACTTATTCGAAGTAGAAGTTATCAAATATAGTTATTTGAGATAGAGTTAGTCAAACAGAGTTATTCAGGATAAGTTGCCATCTCGTACGACTGCTAGCGTAATTCGCAGGGCTGTAAATAGCCTACGGCGGTCGGATGTTTCCTGAGGGAGTCAGGCGTAACCATTGTGATCGCTGCGATCTAGAGTCAAGCGAATAAAGTTAAATCGAATATTAGTTATTCGATAGGAGTTAAGTTCTTGAGTTAGATTATCGAGATAAGTTAATCGAGTTAAGTTCTTGAGTTAGATTATCGAGATAAATTAATCGAGTTAAGTTCTTGAGTTAAATTATCAAGATAAGTGAGTTGAGTTAAGTTCGTCGAGTTAAATAAATCGATGTTAATTTCATCTAAGGGAGTTATCGATTAGTTAAATCGAAGGGAGTTATCGATTAGTTAAATCGAAGGGAGTTATCGATTAGTTAAATTGAAGGGAGTTATCGATTAGTTAAATCGAAGGGAGTTATCGATTAGTTTCATCGAAGGGAGTTATCGATTATAGTTTAATCGAAAGGAGTTATCGATTAGTTAAATCGAAAGGAGTTGTCAAATTTAGTTATTCGAAAAGGAGTCATTGATTTGTTAAATCGAAAGGGAAGATTATCGAATATCATTTATTCGAGAGGAGATTATCGAATATAGTTATTCGAAGGAGTTATCGATTATTAGTTAATCGAAGTGAGTTATAGAATATTAGTTAAATCAAAGGAGTTAATCGAATATAGTTTATTCGAATATAGTAAAGGAGTTAATCGAATATAGTTTATTCGAATATAGTAAAGGAGTTAATCGAATATAGTTTATTCGAATAGAGTTAGAGGAGTTATCGAATATAGTTTATTTGACAGGAGTTAAGTGAATAGGGTCAGTCGAATATAGTTAATTGAAAAGAGTTAATCGAATATAGTTATTCGAAAGAAAGGTTAAATAAGGAAGTTAGTTAAAGAAATATAAAGTGAACTTTGCCTATTTCAAGGTTAGAAGTGTTGTTCAGTTAAGGTCTGAGAGGTAGTTCTACCCCAACTTGATTGAACTCGTTTTTAACTGAGGAATGGTTAAGGTTCGGCAGTAAAGGATGGTAAAATGAATTTAGTAATTAAAGAAAATGGTTGAGTTGGCATAGCGATGTTTTATCTAAACATCTGTTTAATCCAAACGTAGGAGTTTGGAAATGTTTTCCAAACAAGAATCAGAAATGTTTTCTAAATACAGAAAACAAGGAATGGAAATGTTTCCAGTGTTAATAACATATATTTTCTAAATATAGAAAATAGCAAACGTTGAATATAGGGAAACAGGAGATTTAAAATGAACTAAAGAGATAAATGTTAAATGATGTTTGTTTGATATAATTTCCATCTGGAAATAATATTGTTGTTTGCACACTTGTTTTCTTTGATAGTTAAATCACAGACTATCGAAGTTTTGACCATTTTAACGTTGTTAATATGGAGAGACCGGTTGGATTATTATCCGAAGAACCACTCTGTATTAGCATAAGCGTTGCGAATCATATATGCCAAAGATAATTGAAGACGGAGTAAAATGCAAGGGCTGTTGTATAAGTCTTAGATAACAGTGACTAAGATGGATATACTGAATAGTGCCTTCGGTTTGTCTAGTCCCATGACAACTTGTATGGACGAAGGTCTGACAGAGTATATCCAATGGATCGCGTAAGTTGATCTGTTCAAATGTATTCACATTTGGTGGCGGAGGAATTCATTTCTCTTAGCTGTATACCCGTGTTACCTTTGGATAAATCAATTTGTGATTTGGCGGGTATGACGATGTGACATTCTAAGTGAATGAGGATGACTTGTGTTGATGAATGTATGACAGAGTATTTCCAGAAAGGTCACGTACATTGATTTCTTCAACTATACCAAGAGTGGAAGCGGAGAAGGAAACTTCTTTAGCTAACACGTAACGTACTGTTGTAAACGCCAATTAGTGATTTTCGATGGATCTGACAATGTGGAATTCGAAGTGAATCTGATGTAATGATAAAGCGTAGCTTCTAGCCTCATCAACCGGTAAATGACAGAAATCGGGCAGGCAGCATGGCTAAGTCGGTCGCACCGAAGTAGGGTGTATAATCACCTATCTAGAGAATATTCATTTGCTTCTTTAATCTATCAATGTTGTCCCATATATATATACGGGAACGGTTGCTGATCCCAACCGTTGGTGATGTACATTCGATACACTCAAGCGAAATGAGTGGTCGGTCATGTGTGGCTGAGTTGCAAGACGTTCTTGTTGAACTCCAGTGTATCGTTCCTAGAGTACACTTGCGAAAGGTGGTTCCATACCTTGTCATAGTTGGAAATCCATTATCCAATACGTGCTTGCGATTTTGATTGTATACTATATATGTAGAACGTGAGATGAAAGCGTTTCTGCTAGATTGATATATATTTGTACTTAGACATTATTATAATATCAGAATGATATTGCTTGTCAAAGATGTTGGATTCTCATAAGGGAAAAACCCGTTCCGTATTCACGGCGTGGTCTTATGAGATATCATATATATGTTAAACTGTGTTAAACTATTTTACTCACACCAGTCCCATGACTGACCCGGAGTTTACTTTGTTGTTTTCCCTAAACTCTTGGGTGCCTAAATTTGTACGGGCAATCAAGTAGTCGGGATTTACAGATATACTTGAAGAGCTGGAGCAGGAGGCTTCTGGATCATATAGCTATAGTTTATTTCCGCTGTGTTGTAAGTGTTGTACTCTGATAAGTGCTATTGTATACATAACTGTTATATTTCAAAGTTATGTTATATATTATATGTTATTCGTTCCGCTGTGAGGTTCGTGTTACTCTGATGTTGTGTTCTTCTTCTTCTTCTATTCTAAGTTTCTATCTTATCTATTCTCACCCTCTAATTTCTTTCATTAATTACCGGGATTTTTCGATGTTTTGGTTATCGACATCGAGCTTATGTCGATAACCAAAGTCGCTCGAAATCCGGGTCGTTACACATATATTGCTGCCAAAAAGGAAATCTCATCCCAAAGCAAGTGGACATGGCCGATGACCATCACATACAATGAAGAAATAGACTTATAATAACAGGAGGGAAATGCATGATAAATCCATGGATAGGGCTGGAGCTTCAAGTGATGCCATTAAAGATTAGGAGATTGACCAGAGCACCCATACAAACAAGAACATCTATCCATCGCAAATTTCATAAGTGCAATGACATACAACATACATAAACTAAAAATGCCACCAAACTGATAACGGAAGTACAAACATGCATTCTTCGTTTAAACAAAAAGGCAATGATTAGTGCTATAAGGATCTCGTGTTTTGCCTATGTTCACGCAGAGATCCACTATACATTACCAAAACAGATTAATGTAACAATCATAGTTCAAATGAATTTTCATGGAACGAAGTTCCCGAATCACAACTGAGATCCAATTACCATAGATAAAAAACCGAACACCACATCAAAAGGAAACCACCAAAATCACACTTCCATTAAAAAAGAATCTACCAACTAGTCGAAAATATAGAAACAATTGAATACCCAAGTAGCGAATTGCTCCATCACAAACACACGGCCGAGACGCGAATACAAAACAGCAGATTGGGCACTACAGTAGCTCTACATTAGTGCCAGTCTCCTATCTGAATCCTAGACTACCAGCTGGATAATTTACCACAAGGCAAATAGTTGCCTGAAATATAAACAGTGAAGAGGAAGTGGATTTGAGATGTTTCGAGTTGAAGCAATAAGGTAGAGAAATTATAGTTAAATACAGATCTTAGGTCGACTCATAGAAAAGCTTTGATATAGAAAGACGATAATGGAAATCGATGAAGTCCACACATAGCTAAATCAGGGCTAGAGGGGTCGAGAAGAAAAGTTAGGAGACAGAGATTAAGAGGAGGGAATAAAGAAAGAGGAGAGCGAGAATTATATTTGCCCTATCGCCATTTATAGACTTTCACCGCTTTAGAAGCTTTTTTGGTCATTTTCAATATATTTTATTCCTTTCAATAGCTTATGTGATAAAAATCAAAATTGCTAAATTAACATGTTAATTAAAATGAATTTTAATGGAACGAATCAAAATCGCTCAAATTTAACTACAATAATTTCTTATTATGATTCTTATTCAAACAAAACTTGGTTAAGCTTTTGAAAACCTTTCTATTTCATTTTAGATTCAAATCCAATCTATTCTCAGTAAGTTCAAATAGATTAAATAACTCGTAACATTTTGATTCAAGTTATTTAATTTTCCAACTTTATATTATAATATTTAAAAATTAATTAAATATTTGAATACTAAAATTCCAGGTTGTTACAAATTATCGGAAATATGAACACTTAATCAATCACTGTATCAACCAATAAGCATACAGCTGCAAACAATATCGAGTCAACTAATATATAACAATAGTCATTAGTAATCAAATGTTGGTGTTCTAATTAGAAATTCTATTTTAATGACAATTAGAGTGTCGATTTAATTCAATGTCAATCTATTGTCAGTTTACATACAATACATTCAAATTTAGTTTCAATATATATTTAATTTTCAAACAGTCAATCAAAATAATGTATCGCATCGTGACTTGGTTTAATATGCAATAGAAAATTTTAGTACTTTGCTAGTAGATGAAACACTCACTTTTGGCTTTAAGTCCAATTTAATATCCAAACGAACATAAATTTTCAACTGCCTCCAACCTTAGCCAAACTATTTTCATATTCTCTAGAATTTCAATACAAGTTCAACAGAAGAAAACATGCGCCAGTCGGAGCTCTTATGCAAAATTCATTAAAGTTAAAAGTTTTAATTTTTTAAATTAATATAAAATAAACAAAACAACACTGACTAACTAGGAGATGACACCTCGACGTCCCCTTAAATCCTCTTCTCCTTCCTGTAACCAAAACACATGGACCTAGGGGTGGGAATGGTTCGGAATATAGGCATGTGGTTTAGTCCAATTTAATACGGTTTGATCAACAGCTAAACCGCAACTGAACCGTATCATTGCGAGTCGGTTAGGTTTGGATATTTTCTTTAGAAAAAGAACTCAATCCTTTTTTTCACCGTTTTTAAGGTTCGGTTTGGGCAGTTTTCGCATTGCGGTTCGGTTAATGCCCGCCCCTACATGGACCAGTCTGCATGCCCAAGCCATCGCCTTCCACTACCATTTATTGCTACCACAGGTCCGCAATTACATATACCATAATCATACACCACCAACATGACAGTCACGCCTTCCTCCATCCACAGCTGCCAGCTCCGCCATCCCAATCCAAATCCCTAAACATCCCTTACGGGAAAGCTTCATCACTTCCAGGTCAATTTGACTCCATTGGTGAACTCCCTTAAGCTTTATATACCCGCTCATGTCGTCCGATCGACGACGATCCACCGCTAAATCGCCAAACACTAAAACAATCGATTGAGAAAAATTGTCAGTTTCTAGCCAAATGACATGATGTATCTTAAAACAAATTGCAGATGTTGATTCAGTTCGCTAAGAGCTTTTCGACGATATATAATTCAATATAGTTTGAAAATTTTGATTCTTAATCATAGTTTTAATTGATTTTGTAATCATCATTAACATGTAATTAAGATTTCGGGATTAAGAGGCAAAATGTAAGATTAGAGATGAGGCGTGGGCTGCTACGTTACGGAATAACGAATTATTTATGGACAATGATAGGATTGATGAGTTAAAGCGGTAATCATGGCCCAATAACCCATTTTCATCGCAAAACCAAATTATGTCATCTTATATACCGAAGTAAACATTTTCGATACTTCAAAATCTATTTGAACTATCAAAAATCTCAAAAACACAATTTTGTGCAATATTTATTTATTTCCTCCAAATTAATTTTAAATTATCACTCGTAACTATAATTTAATGATTGTAAAATATTGTTTCAAATTTTAGTTTTATTCTATTTGTCAAATTATATTTACAAAAATAAAGTGTTCATGTTTATTTTTCTTTAAATATTCTTTTAGTTTCATTAAACGCTTTTTTTAAAACACAAAATGTATTTTCCTAATATTCATCCATTAATTACAAATTACACCGCTACCATTTTAAAATTATAATTTCACATTAAATTAGTTGCAGTTAAATTTAATATTTAAAATTATCATGGATTCTGATTCCATTCATACAAAATTCATATATTACTATTTCAATAATCGCTTTATATTGTTAGAATCAAATTTATCCAAAATGTGATTTAAATTAATAAAATTTTAGTTTCTAACAATTTATTTAAAAATTAATTTTTAATTCTATATTTTTAAATTAATAAATATAGGTCATTTTAACAATGAGAAACACTGTAATTAGAGCACAAAGGACAAGATTAGGGACACTTATCTTGAGTTATTTAGTGCTATGTTCTAAACTGTTTATAGACTAGGTAACGATAGGATATACCAGCATTGTTATATGGATATGTTTATTTGTCCTTACCGAATTCAAGGACTAATTTTTTTGAGGGGAGTATGTAAAATATTAAACTTTATTATAACATTATTAGGAAAATTTATCTAAGTAGATTAAATATAATAATGTAGTGGGTTAAGACAAGATTTGATTAATATTAAGGTCATGCCTTTGTAAGCGAACTAAATTGATCGATTGTAATGTTTAGTAAGAAGGCATAATATAAGAGGGGAAAAGTAGGAAAGAAGTATATTTCTGTCACTTAAGCCCTTATCTCCTCTCGTACCCCACTTTATTTTTATTATACATAGCTTACATCTAAGAATATGTCGCTCATTCCCAATTATATGAGAAGGAGAATCTAAAGAATACTTAGAAGAAAAGCTTAGGATAATCAAGGTATACCAAATCGAGTTAATCATCATTTTAAATGTGAATGGTGCTCTTAAACATCTTCTTGATTATTGTTTCCATTTGATTATGGTTAATACTTGACATGTGTTTGCCTGTTGGTGTTTAACCTTTTTTGGGTGTTAAAGCATTGTTTGGATACAATAATGATTTATGAGAATTAATTGAGTAGTTTTGGGATAGAAACCTATGATTTATGTCATCAAATGCTTTGAAATTTTGATATTCGTGCTAAACATGACCTCGGAGATGAATTTTAATTTTTATGATTTTGTAAGCAATTATGAATATTTTAAAAAAATTGTAAGGAGGAAAAATGACTCATTTCAATTTTATTTAATGAATTAATGATTTTTAACTGGAAAATTCTATATGATGAGGGGAATGATATTCTCGAATTTTTGTGATTTTTGAAGATTTTTCCCACATAAGAATGATTTATTTCAATTAACTGTTTCTTTAAAAACTTAAAAAAAATAGTTAATTAGGGACATTATTACTCGACCTTTGTGCTGTCCACTTCCCGCTATCTTGATGAACGTAACTTGATGATTATAAAGGTGAATGGTCCAAAGTGATGATTAAAAGGTCCACAAATTAAGCATGGATAGCGTAGTGAGACAACGGTCAAATGAACTTAGAACATCATTTAGGAACTCACTGAATAAGGGATATGTCCTCATCGATTCTCCAGATTGGTATAACTATGTGGCGCAACAGTTGGAAACTCAAGTTCATTCAATATCACCCTGTATCTCTTAAAAAACAAGGAAACTATCAAAACAACCCTCGAAATCGGGAAACTAACAAACATGAGAGGCTCCAAGAGGGATGGCTCCCTCTAACTCAACGATCAGGGAGATCAGTATCGATCTCTTCCCGGGGTTTTGTACAGATCTGTGACTTTTGCACCATCTTGAGATTAGGCTTATGTGGCGACTCCGTCTATGATCTATGACTTTCCTGGAGATATTCCAAGTCAATCCAACCTAGATATACATCAGATTCATTAGAGAGAAATGGATATTTTATCTCCTCATTTTCCCTTACATTTTGTATGCTTCGGATCCCTACTAGTTTGAACCTTATAAACATATAATCTAGCAATAAAGTGACTAAAACTAATAAGTGGGTGCAGGTCATTCAACTCCCAACCACTATAAATCGTTGTCTTCATGTTTCTATCACTTTACTCTATTTCATTCCACCTTTTTCATTTATATTCTTCATTTTAATTATCTACAAGAACTCTTAGGTGTTTGTGTCAATTTTTGATGTAAACGTTTGGGTGTTTTCATTGAGAGTAACTTAATTTCTCGATCCCTTATTCGTGGTTCTATCAAGTTTTTACCTTTGTTTAGGTTAATAAGATATAATCAAGAAGCTTGAACGAATGGCTAGAAGAGCGACACTAACTTCATGTGCCACTGCTACTAATGATGACCAGGAAAATGCATCTACCTAGCAATCTAATTTAAAAACTAGAATGGAATTGTTGTTGATGTGGCTATCACCTCCAATGTTGATGCTTCAATCACTAGAGCCTAACTGAAAGGCATGATCCAACTTGTTGTGGTGTTATGTCCCATGGCACGTGAAGAGGCACCACAATAAGTGATGCAAATGCTGAATAAATGATATCCTAAATGTTTACTAATGACATCCTAAATGTTAAATGGAGGTGATAGCCACATCACGACCATGGGGGCACCACAACAATGTTGATGCAAATGTTTACTAACGACATCCTAAATGTTGATTGAACGAGGCAATTCAATATTTTTGCAATGACCGCTTACTTAGCAAAGCTGACCCATGGCAGTCATTGAATAAATATGAATGACATATGGCCTCTGTCTATACCACTAACGTAGTAAAGTGCAAGTGTTTTCCTGTCCTTCTTGAATGTATAACTCATTATAGTTCCCTTGAATTCCACCGAGATCCATATTTACATTCGTTCAACTTGCCAAAAGGTTGTAGACCAATTTCATATGCATACCACTAGAGCTATGGATGTTATGTTCATCTTAAACATCTTTCAGAGGGATGGAGAGTTGCTGAAAGATTTACTTAAGAGATTTCACAACACTCCAGTGAAGATTAGTTATTCTAAATAGACATAATTCACATTTCACCTCATTTGAGGCATTCTCTTTAATATTGAACTCGGTGATTAGCTTGAAAGGAAACATCCAACCATGCTAGAACAAATTTATTATAAGGTAAACTCATATACCCGAAGACTTGTAATATGAACCAGTACAGAAGGCCCAATCCAACAAAATCAATCGAGAGGGAGAAACAATCTAGATAATATTGTCAGTTTCACGAGATGTTCGACTATAATACCAATAATTTTCATCGTTTAAGAGATGCCATCGAAAAGTTAACAAGGGAAAAGAGAATGGAACCGTATGTTTAATCACTATGAGAAGTAGCACTAGGGATTTTTAATCCTAAACAAGGCCAGGTAGCGCGTAGAGCTACCCACCAAAGAAATCCTCAACAAGGTATTATTATTAACACCATTTGCGGCGACCCATATCCAATGGCAAAAGATACAGAAGGATGGAGGAGTACATCAATTTAATAAAGAGTGTGGAATATAGAAATTGATTTATTATGGATGAAGGTGCCCTGATAAAACAATAATAGAAGATGACGGACCACATTATCCTTAGACAAAGAGAGGATGACAGGGTTGAGGCCCCAACCATCCGCTTACATACGGTTTTGATGTTATAATTCCAGTTGAAGTGAAAGTCCATTCTCATGATATTACCTACTATGATCAAAAATCCAACGTATATTTCCATTGAGAATCTCCAGACATGATAAATCTGAAGTGCAAAGTGTCTAATCTTAAAGTAGCCACCAATCGACAAAGAGTCACCTAATATTACAACTCCAAATTTTGACTTAAAAACTTTAAAATCGATGACATGTCTTGAAGAGAATCTTCCTTATACCGACCAATCTAGCACCTCAATGAAAAGGACATTACATCATTAGTAGGAGACTTTGAATATTCCATCTTATCACTATTGATGGCGTCGAGTTACGTAAAGCATTAAATGGCAAGCATCTATGATGCTATTTCAACTTGCATTTACTTATTTCTATTTCTTTCAACTAGCAATTTGTTTTCAAACTATGTAATAAGGTATAAGTTGCCAACTTTCATTTATTTTCAATAAAGGCCTTTGGTTTTTCTTGTTCTTGATGTCTTTTCTTATGCACAATATGATAGTTATGATACAACCAATTACATAAATGAACGCAAAGTACTTACGGTGCTTTAGAGCTTAGCCCCGACCGATTCACCTAAGTCCAAGATCTTACTTCCTAAACACGTACATACCACTAACTCTTGCTCACATTTTGACGAGCATAGTATAATCCAAAGAGTGAATGTGAATAGATCGTCTATTCACTAATTCGAACCATGAGAAAAAGCCTAAGTTTGGTATAAGCAGTCTGAACGCTCGTGATTAGAGTGCATGACCATGAACCATTGTCCTAAGACATTAGGGAGACCAATCCAAGCCTAAGATAATGCGATATTGGTTGTTTATTTATCTAACTCTTGCCTATGTAAACTAGTGTAGTGTGCATAGTTCCATGAATGTGCATGCAATTAAGAAATTCAACTATAACTAACGACGAGATTTAGATTTCGACTGAAGTAACCATCGTCGCTGAATGTCTCAATAGCCCTCAAATCGACGTTGTTGAGTTCTATCGAGATTACGGTCAGATATTGGCTTTCAAAGTTCTATTTTTTTTTCAGCCATATGTCCAAATATCCAAGGCATGTGCTATATTCCCCTTTTCCTTTTGTGTCAATCTAATCCCTAGCATGAACTACCAACCAATCTGAACCCTCTTTGTTTCTATCTTTCGATCCTTTCCTTTCCACTTTATTCTCTTTCCTTTCACTCACTCTTCTTGCTCATTAAAGATCTCTTCTTCTCTACTTTCTTCCTCTTATCTCCACCACTGACCTCTCTCCATCTCTAACAATCACCTTTAGTGAATAGTTCCACTATCTTTACCACCCACAACATTATGCCACTTCCCTTTGCTTCCCTCCATCTCCACAATTCATATTAAAGCGCATCTCATCACCAATCCAAATAAGAAACCCACTATACTATGGCAACGCTAGTGTGGTGTTTTTGATGTGAATAAGATGGCAAGTTCTAGCTGCATGTTGATCAATGAGGTCGAGATGGAAAGGAGGTAATTTGAGTTTTGAAGTGGATTTGGGTATTTCGGTATGAATGTTGGAGAAGTAGGGTTCAGATCCTAGAAAGAAAAATGAAGGAGTAGAGGGAAAGAATAAGAATATATATAATTAGACCTCAATATTCCATAGTTCCTCAAAATTAGCTAAGTATTGGACGGTACTAGTCCCTTCCATAGGGATCCATATCGACCCCTATCAATACAAGGAGGGTGAGGGGAGTATTTATGTGCATACATTTATGTTCACACACTTTGTTTATATTCATCTACCTACACATGCGTGTTCATATATATTTCATACATGTATGCTTCCATATGCGTTAAGCAACAAAACGTACATGCGTCTAAGTGTACAAGACCGCATCTAACAACCACTTATCTACGCTCAGGCTTACTTAGGAGCCAACGACTAGTGTTTTACTTCTTGACTTAAAAAAGGTAAGATGTGTATCTGTGAACTCCAGGGAGATCTCCAATCTAGATTGTTAAAGTTTGAAAATACAATCAATAGGCTAAACATAATCGAGCAAAGTAGATTACCAATAAATTATAGTCGTGTGTTTATATTACTAGGAATCAACTAAGCATCACATCAATTTACAAATGGAATATCTGTTGGCACATACAGCTCACTTGAAGGATAAAGACCAATCATGAAAGCTATATGAAGACCTTTTAGAAAATCAGAATTTGCCTTGATTCAATACACGTGATGTTCGCTATAAGAACATACCTTAGGGGAAAATGTTATTCGACCTTTATGGTTGACAACTTCCGACTATCCAAACGAGCAAGATTTGAGGATTATCAAGGTGAATTGACCAGGGTGATGATCTAAACAACCATATGCTAAGCACAAATAACATCATGAGACGATGGTTGGGAAAACACATCAGAACGACATCTAAGAACTCACTAAGTGAGGGACTATTCATGATCCAGAACATTATAACTACAATGCGTACTAGATAAGAACTCAATTTTATTTAACATCACTCTGTATATCTCAAGTAACAAGGAAAACTCTAAAAACAACCTTTAGAATTGGTAAGCTAATATCCAGGGTATGCTCTGGAAGGGATAGATCCCTATGATTCGATGATCAATAAGACTGGTACTGATCTGTGACTTTGCATCATCATAGGCTTGGGCTTTTATGGTAACTCCACCTATGGTATGTGACTTTCCCAAAGACATTTTAGGACGATTGGATCTAGTGTTCATCTATATATACTAGTTGCCTCAAAGAGAAATGGATCTTTTGGTCCTTACTTTTTCCTTTATTATGTACGCTCCATATTTGGATAGATCCAAGCCTTGTAAACATATAGTCTTGGCAATAAGGCAATTTAAATTACCAAATGGACACAGGTCATCAATTCCAAACCAATAAAAATCGTTCCTTTCTTGTTTTTGTTGCTTTACTCTATTGTATTCCACTATTACCATTTATATTCTTCATTTTTGTTCTCTACAAGAACTTGTGGGTGTTTGTGCTAACTTTTGAAGCAAAAAATATTAATCATTGCTTCCTTACAATTCATCTTTGAATAAGAGGCACAATTTTCATGATATTAGGGTTTGAATGAGAGGCACAATTTTCTTGATTTCAAGATTTTTTTAAGAACCTTTAAAATGGTTTTGATATATAAGTGGAGTTGGTAAAAAATTACTTTAATAGTAGTTCTAACCTAATGGTACTGGTAATCATCTTTCTTCGCCATTCTCTGTATCACCACCATCAGAAAAGAAACATAAGATATCAACTTGATTGGTATGGAATGGTTTCATGTAAGAGAGGAGGATGACACCAAAAAAGGCAACATGGAGCAAAGCCTTTGTATCGACCTATGATGCAGTTTCTTTTAAATGAATATTAACTATAAACTTTAAGGCGCTTTGTATCTATGCTTTCACATTAATTATAAAGGTATAACGATGTTGTTGGTTCTTGTGTCTTTCGCTTTATACCCTTTTTTCAGTGCCAAAGCCAATAAGTGTCAACACTTCTATTAACTAAGAAATTTGAGGGCGATACGCTCCTTTTACTTTGGTTTCGACCATCAAATGATGTTGCATGTTTCATAACACCCCTAAGTGGATAACTAGGGCAATGCAACACACTGATTTTTGTATATAAATTTAGTTAAAAGATGAAAAGCCTATGTTTTTTTGTTGATGCATATTAGAGCAACACAAGGGTATCATTCTTAACAAGTGCCACTTTGAAAAGGGTGCATAGCCATACTCCTTTTGCTTTGACTTAAGAGGAGTTGATATGGGTGTTTCTTCGTTCTGCTGTGGTGGATAACTAATCTTGGGTTCGCCATATAAAGGCGATGTCCTTATTTTATGCTATTTATATTGTTTCGACTAGGATGGAGATACCATCATTTCTCCGTATAACACATGTTAAGATGTCATCTACACAAGCAATTCAGGAAACCAAGACTAGTAAATTGGCTTATATCGAGAAGAACCAAATCAGGGGTAGAAATAAACATAGTTTATATTCTTGGGGTAAAAGATTTTTTTGAAAACGTTGGGTTTATAGTTAACCTCAGAAAACTATAAATGTGATATGGATAGCCCACGTGATGTTGATATGGATAGTCTCTAATTGGTGAATTATGGGTTATAGTTATCTAAGAAAAAACTATAGGATGTGTGATGGTTAGTCCGTAAATTTTTAATATATATAATACGTTTGATTTGCAGTCCACAAACTTAATATGAACTAATCATAAGGGATAGGTAATCCAGATGGGAGGAAAAGAGTATTCCCCATAATTTTACAATGGATAGTCATTTTAAATGTAATGGATAATCATAAAATGTTAAGATGGGTAGTCAGATAATTAGGATGGGTAATCCACTATATGTTATACCCATGGACATGATTGATTATTGTTTCTAACCATTTTGAGTGTAGGAGCACATGAGTGGTCATTATGATTATTAGATATCAATGAGTAGAAAACCTATTCCCCTAGCAGTGTGGTCTCATTAGATATCATTTTGGTTCGAGATGGTAGGTTATATTCACATCGGATTTTTGTTCGACTCAAAGTTTTGTTTTTCCCCTTAAACACTCAGGTCTTCATTTAAGTAGATCAAAAGTAGATATTTTTAGGTATTCAGTTTGATGAATAATCTTTTGAAGGCGTGCAGGAGTTAATCTAGCTATTTAGGAGTTCTTAGCTTTGTTATTTCTTTTTATTGGTTTTATGTAAAGGCAAATTTATATAGTAGCCTAATATTTAGTGTCTGACCAGTGAAGAGGCATCTTCGTATGTCACTTTTGGAGTATCTTGTGATAATTATATTTTCTGTAGGTGAGGGTTATCAGATGGGAATATGTAATGAATAATTAATAAATGAAATGTATTTTTGAAATTTCCCTTATTTATTGATCTTTGATGTTATGATTCATTAACCGGTCTCGTTTTATCACTAAAACGGTAATACTAATGATAAATGCAGCATAAGTAGTTCTTATTCTTAGGGTTTAGAATGAGGGATGTTACAAATACAACATTCCTAGTTATTACAACTTCATCAGCTTCAAAAACATGCTTCACCAATACTTATTCAATATCCCATCAACTAGTAATTCCTATGAAGGGAATGGGCATATGATACGTCATTCAAAGTTGAATTTCTTTTACAAGTAATTTTAAAATGATCTTTTCTTTGCCAAAGTTCTCTACTAGCAGTAGAATTAACCATGAAGAGATGCTTACCATCTTCTATATCTAAGAATTGATGGAAGAATCTTTGATTTTCATAGAGATGTCCAGAAGCTCTTATGTCCAACAACTAATCAGTCCTGTTTTCAATAAGTTAGCCTTAACAATGATAGCAACAATATGGTATCTTCATCTTTAGAATGATTGTCTTATGCTTTGACATTGGTAGCTTGTTTCTGATTATACCGTTGTTTCCTATGGAGGCATCAATGTGCCTTATGATTTGGTTTGCCACAAAATAATAGTTGGTCAATTTCTTTTGAGTTTAATTATTTTTGCTTACAACGCTCTGGATTTTGAATTAGAAAATTTAGAGTCCTTTTCGTTTGATTTTTAATCTATCCATACTAGATTGATTTTCCATTTCCAAAGGATTAGCTTGATCATAGCCATTGGTCATAACACTATAAAAAATTATTATTTTTTACCAGTTTGCAAATGCCTAATTTATTCCCTTGAAGAAAAAGATAAAGATCATTCCTTCTGTGCTCAAGATAATTTCTCCATGGTGGGAAATTTTCTAACAATACATTAGGATGTATAATCCCATATGTCCTCATTTCTATGTTGAGTATATAAGATGATAAGTTTTCATATTCATGAATTTGGTCCATAATTGACTTGTTGCCATCCATTTGAAACTACAAACATTTACGTACCACATACATTTTCTTTCATCAACTTTTGCTCCATATTTCTTTTATAACATTTCTGAAATGATCGTTGTTGATTTCTAATTAACAAATAATTTAAATAGTTTGTTTGACATGTATGTCAACAAATGTCCTTGTTGAGTCGGTTGCGACGATGAATGAATAGTCGCTAAGTACTGATAAATGATAGCCAACACATATACATAGAGTATGAAGCATAGTATTCACAACAGCAATAAAATAATTGTAATAGCAGGAAAAAATATAAATGAAACCATAGATTTTTATATTGGTTCAGAGCTCCTTCCTATGTCCAGTCCTATACTCCTGGAATATCAACTAAAACAACAAACCCTCACTTAACCCGGAGGAATTGATATACAACACCTGAGAAGTAGAACATCATTTCATGCCTCGGTAGATGAATAGGACTTCAAGGTGCTTGAGTAGCAGAACATGACTTCAACAAATACAGATAATAGTTTGACCTTTCGTGTTCTTGATAACGGTTCTTGATAACGGATACGTCACTGATGGTACACCCATCTTATAATCTTCCCCACAAGTAATTATATTGTGCGTTTGAATATAAGAAAGGAAATATTGCTTATAACCAAAGACTTTGAAGTTCAGATTTGAGCATTTGTAAGTCTAAGAATGCTTAGAGTGTACAAATAAAGTATTTACAATAGATTAAGATAGCTAAGATTAGAGATGTTGTTTGGATTGTTAGATAAACATATGTATGTGGTATTTAAATAGTTACAACCATTTATGAAGAGATTAAATTGAATAAGAGCATCCACAACTCTTTGTAATGATCAGAACTCTTCATGAATGTAGGTGACTCTTCAGAAAATATGACCAGTTTAGTTGACTGAATTTTAGAGATAGTTAAGTGAAGTTCATATTTTCATGCTTATGTGCTGCAATGAATTTTGCACAATGTCAGTCGACTGATTACATCATTCCAATCAATAGAACTATGTAAAAATGTACAGTGCACACTTTAAAATGATTTTAAATATAAACGTATTGTATTATGATATAAACTACATGATGATAGATTTTAATACATATATATACTACTCAGACTCAAAAACTCAAAAAAAAAAAGTTAGCACCAGTTTTGATGTTTTGTCTCCATTGTAGTTTATACCAACACAAGTGATACTTTTTTGTCACTCTAATCGTCACCATCTTTGGAGCTTCTTATCATGAATCAAAACCATGATTCAACATTTTCCCCTGTTTTGATTGATGATAACCTGAATGCTATATATCATACTTACTCCCCCTGAGTATATGGTGACATAGTATACCCTACATGAAATAGTTAGTACGTAAAAATTTCTCACCCTTTCTCAACGACAAAAGAAACATTAGTAACAATGTCGTATAGTTATTATCATCAAAACACCAAAATCATGTTTTCGACATTTATCTCCCCATTTTGATGATGGCAATCATATTATTATGTAAATAAAAAATATTATATTACTTCCCTTTGGTATTTGCTACATCTAAATTCATATACTTCCCCTATCAATGTGCTCAATTTTCTCACCCTTTGTCATCAACAAAAAGGATGAAAGTACTATTAGCTTTGGGTCATAATTAATTTATATTTTTTCACAATAACAACATTTTTTTAATGTTGTAATATTATTAAAATAAAATAACAATCCTAAAATAAATTAAAGAATGAATTAGATATACTGAATTTTCTGAAATTTCATTATCCACAAATTCTCGTTTTCCCTTGTATGCAAGGAACATTTGCCATGTCAAATTCATATCATCTGTTTATCTTTCCTGGTTACCTTCAAAAAAATGAAATATATATTTTGGTACCCACTTTCTTCATTGGCGTCCAAGGGGTTAGATGGAAGGTAATCATACCTAAGTGTGTTTAATGGAACCTTTAAAAATAAAAAAAATCATTACTAATAACAAAATCAAAATAATTACTGATATACTTCACTCTATTTTTCCAATTAACAGGAACCCAAATACTTAGTTCTATCCATATTTCCTATTAATAGTATTGTACTTCTAGAATATTATAAACATTTTTTACTCATAGAGGCACTTGAATTTCTATAAAAAAATTGGATCTAAAATTCATTCAAATTTTAATACTAGCACTAACATTTTTATTATATATAAAAACATGTGTAGTCCATTTCTATGATTAGTTTATTATATCCTAAACCATTTTTACCGTGTAAAGGTCTAGAACTAGATGTAATCACATTAAATCATTCCGACCTTTATTAAATGTCGCGAGCTCACTTGTACATTTTTCAAATTTGATTCCGAAGTCGTGTTTGACATTTCCAAAAGAATTTTTGCTACTTTTCAAATCATAAATTTCCTTATTTAATTCAGGATTCTTTCTCTAACATACCATTCTCATTCTCAAGACGATCAATTTGAAATTCTGAATTATGAAAAGATGAATGTAATAAATTATTTTGTGTTTCAAAATCACAATTTTTTGAAAGAATTTCTTTTTTTTCAAATATAGAATATTGTTCATCGAGAAATCTTTAAAAGCCAGGAAATTAATTGTTTAAGTACTATACCAATTTTCAAAATCTTATTTTTTTTCTTTTCTCATTTTCAAGTTCGACAGATTTCATCTTTGCTAAAATAGTGAAATTAAGAATGGAAATCTTATCGCTTGTACTAACTAGTTCACATTGTTTTGCACTAAAATTTGTAAATCAGAAAATATTGTTTTGTAGTCCTTAGTTATTGTAGCTTTGTCTGTACCAAACTCTTTGCTTGCTATATTTCGACAACATCTCTTTCTTGCCATTATTATATTGTGTTGTGACGATCAATAAAATTACTTGCATAATACCAATTGCTGAGTTAGTGCAAAATGCATAGCATGCACACATGCATGAAAATATGAACTTCAATCGGCTATCTTTGAAATTTAGTCAACCAAACTTACTCTAAATGTCATATTTTCTAAAGAGATACCTCTTTTCATGAAGAGTTATGATCATTACAAAGAATTGTGGATGCTTCTATTCGATTGAATCTTTTCATAAATGTTTGTAACTATTTAAATATATGTATGTATGTATGTATGTATGTTTATTTCACAATCCAAACAACTTCTCTGATCTTGACTTTCTTAATTTATTATGAATACTCCCTCTATATACTCTAAGCATTCTCAGACTTACAATTGCTCAAATCCAAACTTTAGTTCTTTGACTATAAGCAATATTTTCCTTCTTTATCTTCACACACATTATATATATATATATATATATTTATATATATATATATTTGAGGAGAAGATTATTGAAAAGGTGAACTATCTGTGAAAAATTCGTGTTATCAAGAATGCAAAAAGTCAAATTATTATTTGTATTTATTAAAGTCCTATTCTTCTACTCAAGTATGTTTGAAGTCCTCTTTTGGCCGTTGAGGCTTAAAAACTTATTCCGCGCTCAGGTATTGTATACCTATCCCTCTGAGTTAAGCGAATGTTTGTTGTTTAGTAGAAATTCCGAATTGAGACTGGGACTGGAAGTAGGACGGAGCTCCAAACCAGTATAAAAATATCTGGTGTCATTTATATTTTCTACTAATATTACAATTATTTTGTTGTTGCGGTGAAAACTGCGCTTCAAAGAGTGTGTGTGTGTATGTGTGTGTATATATATTGACCATCATCAATCTAGTACGTAGACACTATTCATTCATCGTCCCAACCTACTCAATAGTCTCCTGACTATCTTGTCGTCCTTTCAAAACTTCTTTTAACTTTACCATCGTGACCCTTTGGTATGATGCTTTGTCATGTAGTTTTGATTGTGTCTGAAGTAGTAGCTTCTGAAATTTTGATAGGTGGTCAGTATACATAACATAATTATCATTCAATTACTTGGGGTAGGATAAGTATTTTCTATGGCCGATGTTTTAAATAGTCTCACGCAATTCCATAAATTTATAACAGGAAAATATTTACAAGGACAAAACTGAAGGCCCTTTTATCCATAAGGACAGCCCACTAAAATTTTACTCAGAAGGACAATACATTCAAAAATAATTCTGGCCGCTACTTTTATCTTCTCCCTCTCTCACGTCGGCCGCTACTTTCAACTTCTCCTTCTCTCACGTCGTTCTCTTTTTCATCTTAAATCACGAAATCGCAAAATCAGAAAACGCGATATTACGAATTTCAGAAAATAATAAAATCGAAATTCGAAATATAAGTAAAACATCACGAAATCAAAATCGAGAAGAAAATCATTCGAAACCCTAAAAAATTAAAAAAAAATGTCGATCAACAAAATCCAGTGGAAATCACAAGTGAATTGAATAAAAATATTTTTCAAACGATGGAAACCACAATTGAAGAAGTCGAAATTGTTGAATCAATTTTTTTAGATTGGAAATGTTTTTTTTTTCATTTTACCAGTACAGCAGTTCGTAATTATCATTTTTGTATTTTTGTAGTTATCATTTTTTCTGTTTTTAATTTTAAAACATAGCAGCAGTTTTTAGTTATCATTTTTCTATTTTAACTGTAATACATAGCAGCAGTTTTTAGGTATCATTTTTCTATTTTTCTAGTTATCATTTTTCATGTTTTAACTGTGTTATATGTTTTTTTCATGAGATTTTGGTTGCTGTGTTAATTTTGAAGTTATATTGTTGTATTAGCTTTGAAACTAAGTCAAACTTATTTCAATTTAATCAATCAAACTGTGATATAATTTTTTTTTCATTTTTTTATCTTCAAAGCATTGCATCAGTATTTAGGTATCATTTTTCTAATATTTTAGGTATCATTTTTACTGTTTTAGCTATGTTATGTGTTGTTTTCATGTGATTTTATTACTGTGTTAATTTTGAAGTTATATTGTTGCATCAACTTTTTAACTCATCGAATTTATTTAATTTTATACAATCAAACTGTGATGTAAACATTTTTTTCATTAGTTTTTCTTTACAACATTGATGCAGTTTGTAGGTATCAGTTTTCTATTTTTTTAATTATCAGTTTTCATGTTTTAACTGTGTTATGTGTTTTTTTCATGTGATTTTGTTGTTGTGTTAATTTTGCAGTTGTACTGTTGCATTAACTTTGTAACTAAGTCGAACTAATTTCATTTTATTCAATCAAACTTTGAAGTAAACATTTTTTCCATTACTTTTACTTCAAAACATTGAATCAGGTTTTAGGTATAAGTTTCCTATTTTCTTACGTATCAGTTTTACTATTTTAACTATGTTAATTGTTTTTTCATGTGATTTTTTATTCTGTTATCAGTTTTATAAGTTGGTAGGGCTAAGCTAAAGTTTTTCTCATATTCACAGTTCATGGATATCAGTTTTTTAATATTGTAGGTAAAAAAAAGATGCATATAAACATAACACAGAAGTTACACTAAAAATGATAACTAGAAAAATAGAAAAATAATAACTAAAAACTGCTGCTATGTTTTTAAAGTTAAAACAAGAAAAATGATAACTAAAAACAGTTCATGGATATCAGTTTTTTAATATTGTAGGTAAAAAAAAGATGCATATAAACATAACACAGAATTTACACTAAAAATGATAACTAAAAAAATAGAAAAATGATAATTAAAAACTACTGCTATGTTTTCAAAGTTAAAACAGGAAAAATGATAACTAAAAAAATAGAAAAATGATAACTAAAAACTGCTGCTATGTTTTAAAGTTAAAAACAAGAAAAATGATAACTAAAAAAATACAAAAATGATACCTACGAACTCCTATAGTATTAACGAAAAAAAAAACATTTCCAATCACGAAAAAAATGTTTCAACAATATCGACTGCTTCATTTGTGTTTTCCATCGTCTGAAAAATATTTTTATTCAATTCGCTTGCGATTTCCAATGGATTTTTGTTGTTCGAAGGTCTTTTTGGTTTTCTAGGGTTTCTGTTTCGAGCGATTTATGAATTCGAATTTTTGGGTTCGATTGCAATTTCGAATCTGATGTTCTTCTGTTTTTCGGGATTTATGATTTACGATTTGAGATAAGAGCGAAAGAGGAAGAAGATGGAGCGGACGAGAATCGATTGCGAAGGGAGAAAATAGAGCGCACGTGAGGAAGAAAGAAGCGGTCGATTTTTTTTTCCAGTGTATTGTCCTTTAGGATAAAATATTAGGCGGCTGTCCTTATGGATAAATTTTAGTGGGCTTTTGTCCTTAAAAAAATTTTCCCCAATTTATAAAGCATATATAGGAATGAGATTAACTGAAAGGGCCTTTATTCTTTATTATGAGAATTAGATTTTAAACTTTATGGAAGGATAATTTGCAAAGAATAAGAAATATATGTCATACCATGGATAATAACTACCTCAACAGAAAGTTTCAATACGATTAAGATGTAATCATTGATTGCCATTCATTTCCCAATTTTCGCATAACTTCAAACTATTACACTCTTGGTTGAAGAATCTAGAGGAGTGTCAAAAAGAAAATAATTAAGAGTTTGTCAAGTATTTTCAGTAAGATGAATCAGATTCTTTTTCTATGTTCTCTTTTCATCATAGTAATAGCTATAAATGAGTATAGGAAACTAGAGTGGTCCAAGAAATGAACAAATAATTCTTTTAGTATATTCACAAATTATATTGATCACAATTATAATTGATAAGTAGAAAAAATAGATTCTTTCAAATTTTAAGAGCTGAAATGAAAAAGAAACACATAAGTGGAAGAGTTATGAAGAATCAAGCTTATTTCATTGCAACGCCAAGTATAAGCACTAAGTGCAACATTAAACTGACACATGCACCCATTCACCAGTGCCTCCATGTGCTTATACGCATGCATATGAAAGCTTTACCTCGTAACTCATACTACCATGCCTAATCAATAAATAGTAGAAATAAGAATATATGAAGAGGATAATAACAGAATATCAAGTGAAATGAGACTAAAGTTATACTATAGTTGTCCAATAGACAAGTCCACGTATGTTTTGACCAATGTGAAGATTGTTAACTCTGAAAAAATTGTTTGATATTCGGTGTTACATATGTTTATGAAAATTTAGGGGTTTGAATCCTTTCCTTAGCTATAACTAAAGCTAATAATAGATTTTACGTATTTAATATTTCTATCAAGAATTATCATTTTAGTAACCTCATTTAATTGTTGATCAATACTAACTTTTAGTTTTGTCCAAAGTTTTCATTGGTGGAGTTTATAATATATGTAACATACCATTAGCTATTTTACAATTTATACTACATTATGTAATATTTGGCGTAAACATCTCACCTCTATATCTAAACCATCGAAGAGTGTTACTAACTATTCTATCAGATATGTAACACCCCACACTTTTACGAACCCAAATTTTGACAAAAGTTTAAACTTAAACCTGAGAGTTGTTATGAGGAGGGGGTTCAGAACAACAAGTCTGGGTGAGTATAAAATGTATAACACTGTCAAAAATACACAAATGTATCTTGTTTGGTTAGAACCAAAACATATGTCTGACAAGGCTAGTAATTCTAAATAACCTGTTAAAGATTTATATACAACGACTAACTACTATACTCGAGGTACTATCGCATTACTGAGATAGAACGTTTACGCATAAGTATGAATCCTTTAAACCACCATTCAACCGATTACCAAAGATTAAGAGGTGAGCTCCTAACTACTCACCAATCCACAAGGATGTTAATTATTTCTTTATAGCCATTTAAGACCTCACTATCAATATATGATAATGGTGGATCCTTTCGATCACTTAAGACCCAAAGAGGACCTATCGATCACTTAATACCTTATTCACTAGTTTATTCTACATTAGTATAAATTTGAGGACACTGGCTACTAAGTCCTACTAATTTTAAGGATTCTGTCATTCACGCATATACCCCTGTCGCACATAAGGTGAGAGATAATAAGCAGCATTTATTTCCTGTAGGATAGATAGATGACATCTCATCATTTATGACCTTACCTCGACGGATCCCCTGTGTTACTATCTAGCTGGCCTCATTAGATAATCCCCAAGCCACTTACTACTTCTTACAGGACAGGCAGACCTATGATAACTCTATAGCGATCATTTAATGCATAATCCCAAGGTGGACTATCAAACCAGTCACTTACTACCTAGAGGAAGTGGATCAACGACGGAATTACCAAGCTCGTACCTAATAGTCATTTAATACTTCTTGTTTATGGGGTGGTGAGCTATGTGATTACTTAATACCTTTTTAAGTGTGGATCTAACTACTTAATACCTCTATCCCAAAACGATCTTATGCTTATAAATTATTTCCTTTTTAAGGTTTCCTTTTTTAGGCAAAAGGGAGATCTATAACCACTAAATACCTCACATTTGAAATAAACCTCATTTTAGGAAATAATATGTGCTTCACAACTAACAATTGTCATGGGTTCCTATGGTTAATGATATCTCACGCCAGTTGTACATATATCCGACTATTGGAAAGTGCAGACTGTAAAAAGTCGAATATTTTAACCATTTAATTTGGAAGAATTTATTTATTTTAAATGGCTGAATTTGAAAGATAAATGGATTTTTATATGGAGTTTATCTATTTAATAAGTGGAACACAATCTAATTTCGAATATATCAAATTATCTTAATATGAAAACGAGAAATAATATTGAATCTAAGTTATAAATGAATCGAAATCGATTCTAACGATTAATATAAATTCTATTTGAATATAGATGAAACTAATAACATATTATCAATGGATTTGATTATTTTGAAATCGATTTATCTTTTATCATTTTTATTTAACACAAAAAAATAACCAATTTTCAAACACCTCGGATTTCAACGAAACCAATTTTATGAAATCCAGAATGGTTAATTACTGTAAGATTTCAAATTTTGTATCAATTGGAGTTATTATGTGATCATGCGCTATATAAACACGTATCGAATTTAATTTTGAAATTAAAAAAGGCATTTTTCAAATAGTCTCGAAATTCGACAAAATCAGTTCCATTGGGTTCAAAATATTAAGTTATTATAGGATTTCGAATTTCATTTCAATCAGACGATGCATGTGGTCGTGCGAGCTTAAAACGCACGACATAAATAAAATTGAATATTTTGAATAATAAATATCTAAGTCTTCTTCCCTATAAATAGCCATCTCCAACCCTTAATCTGTTGACTATCCTTCATGGAAATAAAAGTGAGCCGCCACCAAAGAGTCACTTCAAAAAATCATATAAAATCAAACACTCTATGAAACCCTATGAATTTGGATACGTTGATCTCCTTTTCTCGACAGCTTTGCATTGGTATTTGAATTATATGGTGCCATTGAGTTTACCATATTCAGATTATTTGAATAGTATCTTAGGGTTGTAGATTATGGGTAGTAGGTTGTCAATTCGAAAATCGAAAGGCAGATCCCTGTTGAGGGAAGTGAGTACAAACGTCTGGCAAATATTAGGGCGATTCGATGATGATTTGTTCTGCACCAGCTGCTGGTGCATGAATTAGAGCCTGTGAACGAAAATCAAGTGCAGACGTCGAGTGGGGTTTCGAGTTGTAACGATAATGTCCACCATTTTACTTCAACAAGAGTGAATAAAATTAGCAAAGCCTTCAAAGTGGACGTAGGTTCATTCTGAACTGGATCACTATAAATACTGTGTTCATTACTTTCTGTATATTTTTAAATTCTGAATTGGATCACCATTTTACTTCGACAATAATATCGACTTGGTGCAGCCACTCCAAGAAGACATTCAACACAATGTCTCACCTCGAAATCAATAGAAACACTTATCCTCCACAGAATGTCTTGAAAAGCTCTTATTTCGACAATTTTTGCTTAAATCATAACCAAAGTAGGAGGATTAATGCAAATGAAAGTGGAAACAGAGACGGTAACAGAACCACCATTACCATCGGTAAGGGAACGTGTTAGCGTGACCACTCCTGGTTAGGTCCTAACGACGTTCAAGAAACTAGTACCCAACCCCCTATACAACAGAACCTTCCTATCGTTACTCAGAACTTGGCTCCTACACATCCAGAACCTAACCAGGCTTAAGGTCTTCACAGCCAACCTCAATAGAACGAAGGAATCGAGGTTGACAACCTACTTGAAGATGATGTCAATGTTCACCATAGAAAGTGCCAATGGCCACGAACGCTTGGGCGGACCACGATCAATGGAATCCAATGGAGACCCAGCATGCGGTCCTTATCGACATGTCCCATAGGATTATAAGAGAAATGCAGGGGAATGCCACTAACATATGAGAAGCCAATACGAGGTGTAACCTCTATACTTGGGTGTGCACAACGCTGAATGACCTCGACGCTTCAGTATGCCCTAGTTAACAACATACATGGTGAAAACTAATCCATGTAACTTCTTGGACCGTTATGAGTGGCATATGGACTTAAGTTGTGCCACCGACGTTGTGAAATGCAAATGGTACCCAGTCTTTCTTGAAGGCGTTCTCTATACTTTGGTTCAACTCCCTCCGAGATCCATATCCACTTTCGACAAGCTTGTTGCCGAGTTAGTAAAATAATTCAGGAAGCAAGTCACAAGAACAAAAGATAGCCTGAACTTCTCTAATTTCCACTACGGCAAGGGGGAAACTCTTAAGATTTACCTCGAATGCTTTAACAACGCCTTGGCGAAATTCGAAGATCCTGAGCCTCACATATCTTATTTCAACTTGTTGTGGGCATTTTGCTTGATATAGGATCTTGGATTGATAGGAAGTGGCCAAAGACTTTGGAGGCTTTCTATGAAAAGGCTAATTAGTTTCTATGTCAAGAAGAAGCATGTAAAAACAGGGCAACTCGGACTGGCCATCCTCACAACTTACACCAAAGCATTGTTTAAGACAACATTAAGGGTAAACAGGTCAAAGAATCTTCTGATAAGGGTAAGGGGATAGCCCAATTCAAGCCTAAGCAAAATAACGGCAAGCCAGGTAGCCATAACAACCAGCAGGCTGGAGATCCAAAGAATCGCGACCGCTACCTGACTTACAAGGTCTACACACCACTCAATTTTGAGTTGGAGACAATTTACCTAAAGGCCGGTAACACAATGCAATACATGAAGCTGAACATTAGAGAATCTATCGACCAAGAGAAGAATTCTGTCAAATATTGCAGATTCTATGATATGTTCGGCCATAACACCAACAATTGTTGTCACCTCAAGGATGGCGTTTAAAAGCTTATCTAAGAGAAACATCTTGAGAAGTATATTCAAAACCCTGTTCCTCAAGACGTAGCAGCAGACCCTTCAATGCTTGCATCTCCTCAAGCTCAAGCGTCACCTAGGCCGTCCAATTCGAGACCTCTACAAGGGGGTATCGCGATTAACACCATTTGCGGTGGGCCTTACCCCACAAATGAAAGGTTTAGGCATATGGAGGAGTACACTAACTCAATCAAGCACATTAATTTGGAAGAGTGCTTCACCCAGGACGAGTCTGTCCCGGCCAAGCTTCAAAAGGCTATACATGATGACATAGTCTTCCGCAAGAGGGATGATACCAAAATTGAAATTCCAACCACAGATCCCTTCATTATCTCTACTTGCATAGGTCCAGTCTATGTCTGAAAGGTCTTCGTCGACTTAGGGAGCTTTGTTAATATCATCTTTAAGTTGGCCTACGATCAAATGAAACTTTAGGCCAGAGACTTAAAGATGTGCCATGCCAACATCCATGGATTCAGTGGCTCATCCAATAGGCCAGTTATAGAGGTGGGGATCTAACAAAGTCCGGATCCTCATCTTCGTGGTCATCGATGTTCCTTCTCCTTACAATGCCTTCCTTGGATGTCATTCCTTGTAGGATTCCGAGATTTCATGACCCTATGGTCCCTCCTCAAGAAGTTTCCAACCGAGTGTGGGATCGAAACCGTCAAAGGCGATCAAGCTAGCCAGTCATCCGTAGAATGGAACGATGCCTAAGAAGAAGGGAAAGGGAGAAGAATAGATCCACTATACCAAAAGCATGAGCACATTGCAGCTATTGGAGTTTGAGGCCTTGCTCAGATGCAACTCTCATCTCTCCAACATCTTGGTCTACAGGAAGACGAAGAGCCTAATCTAGAAAGCGCTACTCCGATGGGGCCGACCGTCAATGTTCCAATCAACCCCACCAACCCGACTCGGGTTTTGAAGATTGGATCACATCTTCACCCAGTAATAAAGGACGAACTTGTGGATTTCTTATGGGTCAACCTAGATGTACTTGCTTAGACCTATTCCAATATATGTGGCATCAACCTAGGAATCGCCTACCACATGCTTAGTATCAATCTAAAGCATCTTCCAGTCAAACAAATGTGTTGAATCTTGGGAATATAAAGATCAGTGGCACTTAAAGAGGAGGTGGATAGACTAATTAACAACGGCTTTATCCGTGATACCCTCTATCCAGAATGGGTCTCCAACCCAATCATGATCAAAAAATTAAATGGAAAGTAGAGGACATGTGTCGACTACTCAGACTTGAATAAAGCATACCCAAAAGATAGCTTCAAGCTTCCAAAGATCGAATAACTCGATGATTCAACTGCAGACTACCAGCTTCTCTCCTTTAGGGATGCGTACTTGGGATATAATCAAATTCCAATGTACCTTCCAAGTCAGGAGCACAATTCATTCATCACCACAATTGGGCTCTATTTCTATATCGCCATGCCCTTTGGTCTCAAGAATGCTGAAGTCACTTATCAGTGATTAGTGAACCGAATGTTTAAGGACCAAATCAGGAGATCCATAGAGGTCTATGTGGATGACATGCTTATGAACTTAGGGTGTCGACAACCTCATGGAAATGTTCGACGTTCTCCATAAATATAGCATGAAACTCAATCCCTTGAAATACTCTTTCGACGTTGTATCGGAAAAATTCCTGGTTTTAATCGACCATTCATGGAGAATCAGGAAAATTCAGAAGAAAAAAAATCCAAGCTATCTAGGATATATAGGCCCCATAGAGCATTAAAGATGTTCAAAGCTTAAACGAGAAAGTGGCTACCCTAAGTTGATTCATATTCAAAGTGATCGATAAGTGCATTCCTTTCTTCGACTTGCTCAGGAAAGAAAAGCGCAATTTTGCATGGACACCGGAGTGTATCATAGCATTCCAAGACATCCTTAATCACTTGTAATGGCCGCCCATCCTATAATAACCTGTGGATCACGAATACTTGTTTATCTATTTGGTTGTTTCTATGCAAGCAATGAGCTCGGCGCTAGTGCATGAAGAACATCGTGTCCAACATCAGTTTATTATATCAATAAGAGATTGACAGGCACCATAAAGAACTATCCAAAGATTGATAAACTTGCTTGCTAACTGTTGATCTCTTCGCAGAAGCTTTGTCCATATTTCCAATTTTATTTAATAGAAGTCTACACTAACCAACTACTATGATAGGTCCTTCAATGGCATGAGGCATCTGGACGACTTTTGAAATGAAATATAAAGCTGAGTCAATTTGAGATTACTTTCATCCCTCGTTGAGCCATCTTCAGACAAGCCCTAGCGGACTTCGTCGTAGAGTTCACTATTCCCAAGGATCCTTCAGAAGATAATGAGCCTCTCAACATCCAATGGAAGAGATTTGTGGATGGTTCGTCAAATAATCAGTGCTATGGCACTAGAGTTGTACTTATTACTCTTGAGGAATGCTCATTGTTATGCACTAAAGCTCAACTTCACAAGCACCAACAACGATGTAGAATACGAAGCCTTGATCATTGGACTCATAATTGTTATCGAACTTAACATCAAGGCTACCCAAAATATACACTGACTTGCAACTCATCGTACGCTAGGTGCATGGGGAGTATCAAGCCAAGGGGCATGGCTCGCTTCCTACCTTGCTTCGGTTCGTGAACTACTTACCATCTTCGAGCATTATATCATCACTCACATCCCTTGAGAGAAAAATGAGAAGGCCGATTCATTAGTCAAACTAGAAAGTTTTGAGGATGCGCATCTCTTGGGACTTTTCCCAATCGAAGTACTTGACTCTCTGAGTATCGATCATATGCAGACTGAATCGATATCAACGACGGAGACCGATCCTAAACCAGAGTCTTGGATAACTCTAATCAAGAACTACTTGAAACATGGAATCCTCCCCGACAACTGAAATGAAAACGAGCACTCGCCCGCAAATCATCATGCCATATCATTCAAGATGGAGTGCTGTACCATAGAGGATTCTCTATTTCATTACTCTGGTGTGTAGCCCATAATGACGCTGACTGTGTACTACTAGATGTGTACAAAGGAAAGTGTGGTGACCACTCTTATAGCAAGTTCTGGTAAAATAGTTTCTTCGATACATCTATTTTTGACCAATTCTCAAGGGAATATAGCAGACTACACCCGCAAGTGCGATAAATGCTAGGGATTCTCTGAAATTCTAATAGGCCTGCCTACTGAACTTACGCAATTGGTCAGTCCATGGTCGTTTTGAAACATAAGGAATCGTTATCATTGTAACTCTTCCAATATCCAAAGGCAACACTTGTTGTGCTAACGTTGCAGATGATTACTTTATCAAACATGCCAAAGCCGAGCCCCTCACTACAATCACTACTAAAAACATAATCAACTTCGCCATTCGCAACATCATCTGTCGTTTTGGAGTTCCCAAGATTATCATTTCTGATAACGAGACCAATTTGAGCGTTTTAAGTTCAAGACCTTCTACTGCCGACACCTTATTAAAAAAAGATTCTCGAAAATAGCTTATCCTCAAGCCAATGGACAAGTCGAGACTGTTAAAAAAGTCATTAAATTCATCATTAAGAAGAGTTTGGAAAAGGCCGGAGGTAAGTGGGTAGATGTACTCCCTCCAGTCCTTTGGCTTACCTAACTACCCATAAGTCAATGACCCGTTACACACTCCATTCGGTCTCTCGTATGGATCCGAAGCCGTTATTCCCATTAGCTTGAACTCCAATCTTAAGGATTCATGTACTATGATCCGAAGACCAACTAAGGTCTTCTCTTGAAATCACATAAATTACTCGAAGAGAAAAGAGATGAATTCATACTTAGAGTAGCTGCGATCATCAATTAGTCGATCGGTACTTCAACTTCAGAGCCCTCTCAAAACACTTTGACATCAGCGACCTCGTCCTAAAGAGGATCTTTCCCATATCAACTGGTTTCGGTTCTCGCTGGGAAGGTTTATACACCATTCGACGAAGGCTTGGAGATGGTACTTTTAAGCTAACGACTGTTAATGGCGTCGAACTACCAAGAGAATGGAATAGCGAGCAACTTCACCGCTATTTTACATATCTTGTTGTACATATTTACTACTTTCCACAAATGTTTTATTTCCAAGATTCAAGGCATTTTAAAGAAAAGGTCATTACAACATATAGTTTGTAATGACCCGGATCCTTATGGGTTAATTTTTGAATATTTAATATTTAATTTAAATATTGGGTGGATAATATAAGTGGAATTTTATATTAAGTTATCAGTTTAATAATCAATTTCGATTTCAATATTGAATATATTAAATCATCGTAATGCGAAAATACAATTCGGTTCGAGATTTAAAAACTGAATTAAATACAGTTTAGACTTCTGTTTAAATTCGAAGAATAATATTAATTTATTATCGAAGAATAAATTGTTTGAAATTAATTTATATCAATTTAAATTTATATCTTCCACAGACGATCGAATTGGACTTCGTAACCTATCCCAGTGTGTCCGGAATGGTAGTTAAACCCTAGAATTGGCAGTTGTTGGGTTCAGTAAGGAGCTCGGGATCAAGGGTTAATTAAATTTTAAGGATACAGATTTTTAATTCAAAAACTATTTAAAATAAATAAAATAGATGCGGACAAAAACAAGAGGCGTGCTTCCTCTTCTTCCACAAACATAAACGAACGTGGCTCTCTCATCTCCTTTCAAAACAGTGAATCCTGATTATAAAATCAAAAGCCCCTCTCATTTCATTTTCTGTAAATCAATTCAAGCTTCAAAACAAAAATAAATGGCCGCCCCTTTCTGTCGGAAATCAAAGTCGAGACCTAAATAAAGAAGGGGGATCGTGAATCGCGATAGGCAACGATAATGGAAATCGCACTCGAGCATGAAGGGGATGACACGCAGAGGCACTCACGAGGTGGATGTCAAGTAGATGGCAGGGGTGACCTAAGTTGCGATTTTGAAAGAAAGGGAACGATTTCGTATGCTATTCAGTGAACTCGAGCTCAACGTCGAGCTCTGACAGATCGTGATTAGGTGTAGGGTTCGCGGTCGATGAACTCAGGATGGATGGAGAAGACCGGAATTTGGATTTAAGGTGCTCGCGAGAAGAAAGAACGAACACTTGGGAAGAGGAAATATCCGATTTTTTTGATCTGAGTTCGAACGTCGTTGCTCGACAGTGTAGGGTTCTAGGTCGCCGTGAAGAAAGAGACGGCACTGATGTTAATTTGTCTGGAGGATGGAGAGTACAGTGGATCGAACAGTGATTTGATGGTGAGGAAAACCAGATGATTTCGACGATAGGAAGTAAAAGGCGTGTGTGAAATGCTAAGGAGAGGTAGCATTTTTTTCAAGTAAAGAAGAAGAAAACACTACAACGTGAATCAAGGTAAATTTAGTTAGTTAATTTTTATTTAATGAGTAGTGATTAATTAAAATAGTATTAAAGTTTATAAATGTGTATATATATATATATATATATATATGTGTGTCTATGTGTATATATATATATAGTCATTCTAACTAAGGAAATAAAATATTAAGGTAATGTTAGTTATATAATTAAATTCTGATTTACAAGTTAATGAAAATTTAAATTATGTCAAATTTGTAACGTAGTTAATTAAACTGAATAATCGTTTAATCTGTAAATTAAAAATCGTAGGTACAAATAGATTTATGTGAGATGATTTGTAACTACGACAACATGGAAATTTATTGGATATTCAGCAAATAAAACCCTGGTGAGTAAATCTCGCTCTGTTTTATTTAGAATTATTTTTATCAGTTAAAAATAATTGTTTTGTTGATTGTTGGATGCTTTAAATATTTATTTATTGCTGTTAAAAATATATTAGTTATTTAGGATATATATATATTGGGTTGATGATTGGTTGGATTCCCGCAGTCTCATTAGCGGATGCCCGCGGTTTCATTAGCGGATGATTACCCTATGCGCCCCACGCTATGATAATGGATGACCTTCATACCGCGATATCCTGCCTCGAAGCAGGATGGGTATTACTATGTTGACTAAAATCTGTGGATGCAGGAAAACAGGTTGGAGGAATCCAACTGGATTCCTCAAAAATATATTATCTGTTTGTTGTTTGGTTGATTTCATATATATTCATATATGATGTGTTAAAAATCAAATGATTGAAAATTGGTTGGTTTGATTGTTTAAAATATCCCTGGGGCTTGAATATTGATTTATAAAATACCCTGAAAGGGTATTTGAGATTTAAAAAGTGAATTCTATTTTTAGAAATAGAATTTGAATTTTTAATGAACTATAGGAAATATTTACTTGTTTTGAAGATATATAAAACGAGTATTAAATTTATAAACTTTGTTTATAAATTAAAATATGGGATTTGAATTGAATTTATAAACTTTGTTTATAAATTAAAATGTGGGATTTGAATTGAATTTATAAACTTTGTTTATAAATGAAAATATGGGATTTGAACTGAATTTATAAACTTTGTTTATAAATATATAAATGTGGGATTTTAAGTGAAGTTATAAACGTTGTTTATAAATAATGTAGAGAATTTAAATAGAATTTGAATATAGAATTCAAATGGGCTTTAAACTATAGAATTTGAATATAGAATTCAAATGGACTTTAAACTATAGAATTTGAATATAGAATTCAAATGGACTTTAAACTATAGAATTTGAAAATAGAATTCAAATGAAGTTTGAATAAAGAGAATTCAAATAGAATTGAATTGGAATTTGAATAAGAAGTCAATAAGGAAACGAGAGTATGAGTATAATTAGAATTTGTTAATATGCAAATTAAAATATATTTGAACATGTTATGTTCAAATATGAAGGTAAAATAGACTGAAGAGTTAAGTAACAAATTTAATTAAAACGATTGGTATAGTTAAAACGATTGGTATAGTTAAAATAGATTGGACAGGTATAATATACAGGAGACAAGTTTGGAATAAAGTGTAAGAAGGTATATATATAGAATTCTCAACAAAAAGGTATGTATTTAATTCATATATGAGATTTTATGCACCGTATCGGCTAGCCGCTTGGCTTTTCTTTTTCTTTTTGATTGGAAAAGGCCTGTGTGGCAGTTTGGGGATTTTCCCGAGGCTCCCGGTACAAAGGAGGTTATGGCGAATTTTTCCGGGAATTTAAGGAGTTAGAATATTTTTAAGATAATTTGATAGTTGGAAATCAATATATCAATATATATAGAAGTCGATAAGGAAGCGAACTTTAAAATAGAATAGTATAATAAAAAAGGAAGTCTAGGAATAAAATCTCGTAGGAATAGAAAGAGAAAGTGTATATGTGTTTAAAGGTGAATAATCAGTTGTGTGGTATTGATTATTCGAGTAAGTAGTCATATCTGTTTTGACGTTATAAATGTTATTCAGTCAAGGTCTGAGAGGTAGTTATACCCCAACTCGATTGATTTCATTATTAACAAATAAATAGTAAGATTTCAGGCTCGAAGATCAATGTTAGATAAGAGTTAGTTGAATATAGTATTTGGGTTGTCGTAACGATGTTTTACACAACATCCGTTTTAACCCAAATAAATGTAAGCTGGGAAATAGATGTTAAATATTTCCTAAGTATAGGAATAAACGAGATTGGGAAAGAGATAAGTAATTGGAATATTTTCCAATTATAAATAGCATATATTTTCTAAAGTTTAGAAAATAAAGGAAGGCGATATTCGGAAATGTTTTCCAAATAACGTAAAAGGCCAATATGGTTATTGAAAATATTTGGTTAACAAATATTGATAAAGAAATAGAGAAGAGATTTAATTAATGGAATATTAATTAAGGGCTTAGTGATTGTTTGATAATTGGATGAACATTTTTTTTCTTCGATAGTGAAATCATCGACTATCGAAACACTTGTTTTTATTCAATAGTTAAATCACAGACTATCGGAGTTTTGACCATCGTTGTCAATATGGAGAGACCGGTTGGATTATTATCCGAAGAACCACCCCGTATTGGCAGTAGCGTGCGAATCAGATTATATAAAGATAATCGATGACGGAGTAGAGTGCAAGGACTTTTTCTATTAATAGAAATAGTGCCTTCAGTTCATCCTGTTCCTGGGTGACTTGTATGGATGAATGTGTAACAGAGTATTTCCAGAAAGGTCACGTACATTGATTTCTTCAACCGTACCAAGAGTGGAAACGGAGAAGGATACGTCTTTTAGCTCACACGTAATGTACTGTTGAGGACGTCAATCGGTGATTTGATGGATTTGACGATGTGGCATTCGAAGTGAAATCTGGTATGATGATAAAGCGTAGCTTCAAGCCTCATCATCCGGTAAATGACAGAAATCGGGCAAGCAGCATGGCTAGGTAGGTCGCACCTATTAGGGTGTATAATCACCTGATCTAGAGTTTCATTTATTTCTAAAAATCTATTGTCGATGCTGTCCTATTCGGGAAACGGTTGCTGATCCCAACCGTTGGTGTTATACATTCGATACACTCAAGCCAAATGAGTGGTCGGTCATGTGTGGCTAAGTTGCAAGATGTTCTTGTTGAACTCGGTGTATTCTCCTCTAGAGATATACCAGCGGAAGGTGGTTCCATACCTTGTCATAGTTGGAAATCCATTACCCAATACGTGCTTGCGGTTTTTATTGTATATTACATATGTGGAACGTGAGATGCAAACATTCCACTAGATTGTATTTACTTGATTTAGACACTATTATAATATCAAAGGAGTTTTGATATAAAGCTATCGTTCCTTTCAAAAGGGATTTTTGAAAGTTAAATCAAGTTTTTGGATTCTCATAAGGGAAAAACCCGTTCCGTGTTATACGGCGTGGTCTTATGAGATATCATTTAGTTTTCTGAAACTGTTTTAAACTGTTTACTCATACCAGTCCCATGACTGGCCCGGAGTTTATTTGTTTTGTTCTACCTAAACTCTTGGGTGCCTAAATTTGTACGGGCAGTCAAGTAGTTCAGGATTTTTCAGATATATCTAAAGGAGCTTGGAGTAGGAGGCTTCAACGTTATCTAGTTATAGTGTTGTTCCGTTGTGTTGTAAGTGTTGTACTCTGATAAGTGTATGTTATATAGTTGAGATTTTGTATTTCAAAAGTTATAATATATTATATTTTGTTCCGCTGCGATGTGAGATTCTGTGTTGTTATTTCTGTTCTTCTTCTATCTCTTTCTTCTAAAAAAAATGTTTCGTATTTTCGTGATTTTTGGGTTGGATGAAACGACCCGAACTTCCCCGGTCTCCGAAGAGAAGAGAAAAAACGAATTGTTTTGAGAACACGACAAAATGGAACGCAGACGGAAGAACATTTCATTGTATATTACAACAATGCATCAGAATACAAGAATATACAGAGTATAAGTGAATATTACACAGAAATATCAGAGATTTAAATTACATTTCAATACATAGCAGCGGAAAATAATACAATACACAACTAGAAGGAGATATACGGATACAAAGCTTTCCGGATATCGTTCCAGCTGTAAACCAGGATCCTGTGAATATAAATCTGCAAAACCAAAACTACTAGCTGCCCGTGTCAAAATAAGGGCACCCAGAGTTTAGGTTAAAACAATAAACTCCAGGTCAGTCATGGGACTGGTGTGAGAACTAAAACAGTAAATAATCTTTATTTTTAAAGTTTGGTAAATCATGGGACCACGCCGTATAACACGGAACGGGTTTCCTCCCAAGAATACCAGTGCATAAAACAAACAGCGCAATGCTAAATAAAGAAAAATGAAGCTGTTATAAGACCCAGGTCCTATCACACAATGCAAAGCAAGCCGGGGGATAGGGTTTTCCCTTATAACAGCCAAAGAATGCTTGATACGTTTAAAACAAATTATTTGGTACTATTATAAGTGCATAGTGTATAAAACAACTTCAAATCATAAGTATCAATCATAGGCGGCATGGGTACCATATATCATGTCGCCATACTAGTTCTACAATTAAAACCGCAAATGTCACGTATTTGGAAATTGGATTTCCATCTATGAACCAAGGCAAAAGATAGTCCTCAACCGATTCGAGACAATCTAGCCCATGTCTCAGGATCAGAGCTCGAGTGACCCTTGGATCGTCAGGGCCGGTCCACCGATGTGGATTAAACTTAAACCCTGAACATGCGTTCCCCCGCCCTATGGGGCGTAAATGAGCCAACGAATGACTCCATCGGACCCGGATCGTCCGATCAAACCGAGGCGCCTCGCAACATCAACAACCACATAAGTCAAACTCGTCAGGGCGTGTAAAACCACTGACGCCACTTCTAACTAGAAAGAAACGCATGCCCTCCCTGAGGTCCGTCTCCCGTTTTTGGTTCATACCGGGTGTGAAACTCGCGTAGTAATCGTTACACAAAGCTACGCCACAAAGGCCGTGCTTCGATCATCAACCACAAGACTTTTCTTTTCAACAGAAGCCTTGATCATTCGCCACTTAGGCGTGCCACACCGGCAGTTCACTCTATGCGTTTGATATCCATCAATATATAACCTCTGAGCTCGTACGTCTCAGAGAAGGGCGTGAAGCAAGAGAATAAATTCTCCGCCGCCAAACAGATATATATTTAATAGAGATCAATCACACGGACTAAAATCCAATGTCAGACACATAGTCCATTTACAAGTTCGTTCTGGGTCTGAACGAAACCGGAGGCACCTAGTGCCCCGCATATCAATCGATCTCCAAGTACGTTTGGACGATCACCAACTGTTTCCATCTTCTTGGGTGTACAGCCCAATCAAGATCATCAGTAATTGCCCAAACGACATGAAGACCTCCGGTCTTCGACCATCGTCTTCATCTTCGACTTATCGTCGTATCAGTTATTCAGAATGGGATAAACCAGGTCTTTCCGAATAACTCGCGTATATTTTAAATAAGTGTTACACAAACACAACATACGCCTCATTCCAATTCATCAGTCACTAACCGTAAATTAATCAAGAGAATAATTTCCCAAATATTAACCCCGAAGGCCGAAACCAACATCTGATCAATATCCATAAAACCATTCTGCTTGGCTAACCGACAGTTAGTTTCTAAATTTCACATTCATAGGGAAAGGTTCCCATTAATTTTATCAAAGATAAATCTTTCAAATTTATTCTTTAATCTATTTTTGAATATCAATTCAAACTAGTCGGGATTAACGAAACTTATCGAAGTAATCATTTGTTTTAATTTCCCAATCCCAACCTATTCATCCCATGAAGTAAAACTGGTAATACTTCATATCTAACACCACAGTGTTATCGGTAAATTCAATTACCATTTCACGTTCAAATCTAATTAAAGATTTAACTATCGCCTGGAGTAAAACTGGTGATACTCCATTTCGATTGTTTCAATCTAATTAAAGATTCATTAAAACTCCACTTAGTTTTAATCTTTGACTGGGTTAAAGAATCAGTGTCATTTAAAACACAGTTCACGATAAACCCAAAATCACATTCCATTAATTATCGGGTTAAAGAACGAGTGTTATTTAAAACACTGTCCACGATAAACCCAAAAATCAATATCAATTCAATTCCAATTAAATATTATTTAATTGGTACACTTCATTAAATCTAAATAAAAAGATTTAATCTTTTCTCAAATGGGTTCAAGAACAGTGTTAATCAAGACACCATTCACGACAAACCCAAATCACATTTGATATTAAATACAAGGTTCTGAATAGAAAATATATCGGCTTATATTTAATATCAGATTCTACGACCAACAGATATCGTATTGGAAATAACGATATCTGTATAATCACGAAATCAAACATCGAAATATTCCGAAGACAATTTCGATTCAAATCCACTCCAATGCAATCATTGGAAATTCTGGTTATTTTTAAAACCCTGTTTACATTCAATTTATTTATTTTTAAAAATAAATAAATTACTATTCTAGTTCAAAACTAGTTCATTTCGATAAAAATCTATTTTTATCTTTTCAAATATGGAGTTTTTCATCCCAATCCTTTCTAAATCATTTCTTATGATTTTACACAAATTATTACTATTTTTAATAGTTTTATCAAGGCCCGTACAGTCGATTTCCATCAACGGCCATCGAACTGCACTTACAGCGACCTTTTTCAAATTTGATTTGGACATAATTCCAAATCCAACCGTTAGAATTCTAATTTCTCACATTCGTTAGAAAGCTCTTTTCGATACGAACCCAACTGTTCCGGTTTTAGGAGAATCCGACGGTCGGATCTCCTGTAATGTCCGTTTGAAATAAATGGTCGAAATTCGCGAACTGCCGTGGCGCGGCGCGTTCTATTCGTGCCATTATATTATATATATAATATATATAATATACATTTCGTCGATTTCTTTTTAAAACGAATTATATAAATAGTTTTGAATTCGTTTCAAAAACATTTTCAACTTCCATTTCAATTCAAATCAAAATTCAATTCTTCCTTATAAATTCGTTTTAAAATTCATTTCTATTCAATTCATTTCGAAACCGTTTTCAATTCAATTCATTTCGAAATTGTTTTCAATTCAATTCATTTCGAAATCGTTTTCAATTCAATTCATTTCGAAATCGTTTTCAATTCATTTCAAAATCGTTTTCAATTCAATTCATTTCGAAATCGTTTTCAATTCAATTCATTTCAAAATCGTTTTCAATTCAATTCATTTCAAAATGAATAAAATCGATATAAATATCGTTCACGTCAAAATGGCGTCAATCTAATCAACACGGCTTCATATAATTCTATTTTCAAATATTCTATTTCAAATATTTCTTTTTCAAAATAGTTGTTATTATCAAAATATTTCGTTCAACACATGACTAATCTCAACGGGTGAGTACTGTCAACACATGAACCTTTATTTTTTTATTGATAAAGATGTAAATTTTATTACTAAAATATTTCGTTCAACACATGACTAATCTCAACGGATGAGTACTGTCAACACATGAACCTTTATTTTATAATATTCTTTATTTTCTAATTTGGAATGAGGCCCAATCAATCACCATATAATATTAATTATATGGATTTTCATACATCACACGTATATAATAGCATTGAAAAATAATCAACCATCAACCAAAGTGCACTACACTGTATACGCATCAAATATAAATATCTAACGCTTATAACAGCCTGTCAATCAATCGATCGACATATTTAATCAATCAGGATGAGTGAACTTCAAATTTCATCCCAACACCCGTGTGGGGTGACAAACAATCAAACACATATTTTATTTGTGCAGTTGGGCGATGTGTAAAATTTATCGTCCCAATCAGTGTCCTTCAAATAGGTGTACATAAACAAACCGTCCGGTTTGTAAATGAATATTTATTTATTCACATTCACTATATTCATATTCACGTTAAAAATTATATATTTTTAACGATAAAACATTTTATTTTAACATATGAATTTCTATTTAGTTCATTCTTTAAATAAAATGATATTTTTATTTTCTAACTTTTTTTTTAGAAAATTTCGGCGGCATAACGGCACGATACTAGAAACGGGACAAGGCCTAGCCTTATCCCCGGTCTAGTGAAGGCCCACGCCATTCACACATCAATCAAATCAATTTCATTTCACCAAACAATTCAATTCAAACCAAATAATCTAACCAACTACACAACCAAACAATTAAACAAACAAGCCATCCATGGTCTGTGGATGACGGATATCGGGTGCTACTAAACACCGTCTGCATCCTGGTATATATATATAACTAGAAAATTAAATTGAAAGGTGAGAAGTTCTCACCAATAGCTATCCTAACTCCACGACACTTCCAATGCAGGAAATCTTCACTGTTCTCGTCTCTTATCACTTTCGTTGCCCGTAGCCACTACATATGTAAAAATCACATTTTTACCTCGCTATTCGATACATAAAAATCAAATTTTTACTTTGCTATTCAATATATAAAAATCGAATTTTTACTATGCTATTCAATATATAAAAATCGAATTTTTACTATGCTATTCAATATATAAAAATCGAATTTTTACTAAGCTATTCAATATATAAAAATCGAATTTTTACTAAGCTATTTCATTCAGAAAAACCGTATTTTTATGACATCACTTATACGATAAAAATCATATTCTTTTTAAAACTAAAAATCTCGTCTTTCATAAAATTAAAATCCGATCTTTCAACATATAAAAGATTCGTTCTTTATGATGTTAAAAATCCAATCTTTGTGGTGTTAAAAATCCGACATTTACCGAATAAGATCTAAACTTTACTAAGGTAAAAATCTAATTTTTAAATCGTTTTTCATACATAGATTATATTTTCTAATCAAAAATCAACCCTTTTTCGTATGCAAATCAATGTATAGAGATCATAACTTTCATTAAATAAAAACCCTATTTTCCGTTACATAAACAATTAAAAATCATACCTCTCGTGTTAATAAAAATTATACCTTTTCTATGTTAATAAAAATATAATCTACTATATGTTAAAAATCGTATTTTATATTTCTAAAAATCATAATTTGCATTTTTGAAAATTATAACTTTTCATATTTAAAAATATCATCTTTCATAACATAAAAAAAATCTAATCTTTTATAATAAAAGCTAAGAATAAATTCAATAATTTATACATACCAATTTGATTTTTAATGTACAGATTGCTACAAGAAAACTGAAATCAAAAACACAAAAATAAAAGAACTTACTGTTAACAGGGGAGGGGGTGGTCTGCGTGGGTTCGGGGAGTCCGGGAAGGCGGCGCAGAGGGCCTGGAAGGCTGCTGGTGGGTGCGCCCTGACCGGCAGTGGCGAGAGGGGCGGCGGCTGATCCAATTGGTGGCTAGGGTTTCGGATAACGGGGGGGTTTGGCTGTGGTTTCACGAACGGAGAGAAAGGGGTGGAAGAGAAAGGAGGTGCGGAGGCGAGAGGGACGGCGGCTGATCGGTGGGTGGCGCGGTGAGGTGTCGCGCCTCGTGCGGTGGTGGCGGATGGGGGATCGAGACGCGGTTTTTTCCTTCTTTTTTTTATTTGGCTTTGAGCGTTGACCGGCTGTGAGGGGAGAGAGTATGAGGGGTAAGGATTATATATTATATAATATATTTAATTAATTAATTTATTCTCCTAAAGGTTGGCTTTTCATTCGAACTCGAAATCAAACCCACCGACTGTCGCCCTTAGCTAAATACCCCCATTCTGAACACAATGGGATATGCCCCGCAGGCTGATTCGACTGTTACGATAGGTTTTTCTCCAAATCAAATTTTAAATCAGTGTATATTCAATTTTAAACGTACATTTCAAATTACCGGGGTCACACACTAACTAGAAAAATTCCAGAAAAATATTTTCTAGCTTCGTATTGACGACACGGTCCTAACAAAACTAGTTTCGTCAAATTCCGAGATCGTTTGAATAATGGTCAATTTCCAGTCGATTAAAATCAACTGAAACTGGTCAAACGCGTTTTCCTTCGCCACGCTCACATATTGATTCGAAAAATTATGAAATATGAAACCTAGCAATAATTTGACACTGCGGATCCAACAAAAGTGGTTTCGTCGAAATCCGAGGTCATTTGCAAAATTTCCATTTTTAAGGGCCTGAATTCCATAGCGACTATTCAAACTTTTCAACTGGGCATATCTTTTGATTCCCGCTATGAAATTTCGATTTTTCGGATTCGTTGGAAATATATTCTCAATTAGATCCTAAAGTTTTTGGTTTCGCTAAAATCCGGATTGTTTTGCACCCGGTACATTCAATTGAAGTTTGAAATCGAATTATCGAACTACCGCGCCATTTTCAATTCCTTTTATAATTATATATAATTATTTATTTTCTAACGACAACGTATATAACATATACATTGGATTTCCATTCAAAAACAAATTTCTCGTCTATATTATTTAAAATAATTCATTTTAAATAATCAAAATTCGCAAAAATTGCCAAAATAAAAATTTTAAACTGGCCCAGATTTTCGGGTTGTTACATTGGACGTATGATGTATATAGTCAACTCTGATGTTGCGGATCTGCGGGTCATTACAGTTGGTATCAGAGCTTAGGTTGAGCGAATACCTAGGCTTGTTGGAATGTTCTTATTAGAGATAGGATCAGTAGTATCCTAGAATGAGTTGAGTGTATATATATACGAGAGAGCGTATTTGTTATTTGATATAAAAACTGTTTTATATTGTGTTGACTAGTCTGTTGAGTGAATTATGGATTCTGATCGAATCGTGGGACGCCACAATGTCGATAGGAATTTATAAACACTTGAACAGAAGATTGGACACGATATTGTTTTAAATGGTTGAGTTGATTGTTAGGATTATAATCAAATTAGAATATAAAACTGAAATAGTTATATATATAACCAATGGAATTTGTATATGAAATCAAATACAAATGAGATAGATTGAAATTGAATTCCAACCAGAATTCAGAATTTAAAATCCTGGGAGTTTGGAAAATATTTTTCTGAATGGATTTTGAAAGAAATATAGCGCTGGACTCATTCAGTAGCTGGGAAATAATTCTGATGATGGTCGCAACATCATCAGTGTTCATTTTCGAGTTTCTAAGTGATAAATTGCTGCCTTAGAAAAGTTTTGATGGAAATTTGTTTGAAAAGAAACAAGTTGTTTGAAAATTCAAATGTTTTGAATTTGAATTATATATATAAAAATATGTATATATTTATATTACTTCAAGGGAATTTTGAAATGGGAATTGGAATATAGATTTCAAATAGAAGTAAAATAAAGGAATTTGAATATATATATAATTCAAATAGAAGTGAAATAGAATTTGAATTCAAAGGAATTCAAATGAGTTTGAATAAAGAAAAGTCAAATAGAGATTTGAATATTAGAATTCAAATGGAAAATGGTTAAATAGAATTTCAAAGAGAATATAAAGTGGAGGTTGAATATTAGAATTCAAGAAAATATAGAGTTTGAAATAGAATTTGAATTCAAAGGAGTTAAAATAGAATTTAAATTCAAAGGATTTCAAATAGAAATTGAATAAAGGATTTCAAATAGAAATTGAAGATAAGAAATTTCAAATAGAATTTGAAGATAAGGAATTGAAATAGAATTTGAATAGAAGAAAATTCAAATAGAAATTGAATAGAAGGAAATAATATAGAGTCTGAATAAAGAAATTCAAATAGAATTTGAATATTGTAAATATATAGGATTTGAATATTAGAAGTGAAATAGATCGGGAATATTATGAAATGGATTGGATATATATTAAAAATATATCAGAATGGAGTTGAATTTATTATAAACAAAGTTAAAATGTTTATATTTGTAAATATAATTAAAACGAGCTCGCCGTAACGCGGCAGTTCGTAAATTGGCGATTCGAACTTCAATTTAGTATACAGAACTCAATTGAAGTCGGAATTCTTTGAAACAAGAATCGTCGGGACCGGTTGAACAATAGTTTTCTAATGAAAGAGAAAAATCTGGATTTCGTCGTATAGATTTTGAGTTATGTCAAAATCAAATTTTTAGAAAAGCAGCGCCAGAACCATTATAAAACCATAACGGTTTAATTAAATAAATAAAAGGATTTTTTGGAAATAAAATCCGAATTGGCATTAGAAAAATCCAAACTGGAGATATAAAATAAATATGAACTCCAATGAAGTAAGTGAAATGATTTTTAAGACAAAAATCATATTTTTAAATGGTTAAATAGAATTAACTAAATTGGATAATAATTAGTTAAAGGAAATTTGAATCGAAATAGGGTTTTTGGATAAGTGAAAGAGATTGAGAATTTATATTCGAAATCAAATATATAACTCGAGCTGAAAATATAATTAGATTAGTTTATAATTAAGTTGACTTATATTTGAACAAGTTATATTCAAATAAAAAGGGTGAAATTGGCAAAACGGTTAATTAGCAACTAGTTAATGGGAATTTGAATGACTGAAATTAAATTTAACTTAAGTAAGTTAAACGGATCGAAATGAATAAATTGAGTAAAATCAATGTGAATGAAATATGAATTGGGTGTGAATGAAGGAAAAACCAAAAGAGTTAAAAAGAAAATATATTTGTAAGACCAATATAAAGGAAATATATTTGTAACACAAATACAAAGGAAGTTATGTGCAAACAAATAGAATTTAAAAGGAAATATTTGTAAAACATTTACAAATAGATTAAATGGAAATATTTATTTATAGAAAATAAATAGAATGTTATAAATGAGATATTTATTTGTTAAATAAATAGAATTTAATCAAAGGAATATTAGAAGATGAATAAAAAATGGAATTCTATTTTTAACAGATAAATAGAAAGATTAATTTATAAATAACAGTTTATAAATTAAATTAAATATTTATCATTAGATAGATGAAATGTATAAGTTTGAACTCATATAGAGAAGAGATACTGGTTTTTAACACCGATAGTTTTAAATAGAAGAGGTACACAACACTTGTATAAGTGAAGTAACGTTATTAAAGAGAACATTTATAAAGTGAAGAACCGTTACTAAAAGTAAATCTTTATAAATGAATAAACGTTATCAAATAGGAGTTATTCGAATAAGAGAAATCAATTAGAGTTAGAAATGATCGATTAGAGTAAGAATTAACGAGTTAGAGTTAATCAGTTAGGGTTAATCCGTAGAGTTAATTGAATATTAGTTATTCAATTAGAATTTATCGAATATTTGTTATTCAAATTTAGAGTTAACCAGATAGAGTTAATTGAACATAGTTAATCGAATTAGGATTTAATTGAATGTTAGTTATTCAATTAAAAGTTGATCGAATATAGTTATTGAGATAGAGTTAGTCAAACATAGTTACTCAGGATAAGTGCCATTTCATACGACTGCTAGCGTAATTCGCAGGGCTATAGATAGCCTAGGGCGGTCGGATGTTTCCTGAGGGAATCAGGCGTAACCATTGTGATCTGCGATCTAGAGTCAAGTGAATGGAGTTAAATCAAATAATAGTTTATTCGAATAGAATAAAAGGAGTTAATCGAATATAGTTTATTCGAATAGAATTAAAGGGTTAATCGAATATAGTTTATTCGAATAGAGTAAAAGGAGTTATCGAATATAGCTTATTCGGAAGCAGTTAAGTGGAAAGAGCTAATCAAATAGGGTTGATCGATAAGAGTTAAATCCAATATAGTTAATTGATAAGAGAAAATTGAATAGAGTAAATCGAATATAGTTTATTCGAAGAAAGGTTTTCGAATCTAGTTATTCGAAAGAGAGATTATCGAACATAGTTATTCGAAGGGAGGAGTTATCGAATAGGGATTTATTCGAAAGAGAGTTACGTAAGGAAGTTTGAAATGTTGAGTATCAACATAAATAAGTTTTGAAAAGATAAATGGGTTTGTAGCACTTTTTCTACCTTAGCAATTACGAGGACGAAATTATTTTAAGTGGGGAAGATTGTAATGACCCGGATCCTTATGGGTTAATTTTTGAATATTTAATATTTAATTTAAATATTGGGTGGATAATATAAGTGGAATTTTATATTAAGTTATCAGTTTAATAATCAATTTCGATTTCAATATCGAATATATTAAATCATCGTAATGCGAAAATACAATTCGGTTCGAGATTTAAAAACTGAATTAAATACAGTTCAGACTTCTGTTTAAATTCGAAGAATAATATTAATTTATTATCGAAGAATAAATTATCTGAAATTAATTTATATCAATTTAAATTTATATCTTCCACAGATGATCGAATTGGACTTCGTAACCTATCCCAGTGTGTCCGGAATGGTAGTTAAACCCTAGAATCGGCAGTTGTTGGGTTCAGTAAGGAGCTTGGGATCAAGGGTTAATTAAATTTTAAGGATACAGATTTTTAATTCAAAAACTATTTAAAATAAATAAAATAGATGTGGACAAAAACAAGAGGCGTACTTCCTCTTCATCCACAAACATAAACGAACGTGGCTCTCTCATCTCCTATCAAAACAGTGAATCCTGATTATAAAATCAAAAGCCCCTCTCATTTCATTTTCTGTAAATCAATTCAAGCTTCAAAACAAAAATAAATGGCCGCCCCTTTCTGTCGAAAATCAAAGTCGAGACCTAAATAAAGAAGGGGGATCTTGAATCGCGATAGGCAACGATAATGGAAATCGCACTCGAGCATGAAGGGGATGACACGCAGAGGCACTCATGAGGTCGATGTCAAGTAGATGGTAGGGGTGACCTAAGTTGCGATTTTGAAAGAAAGGGAACGATTTCGTATGCTATTCAGTGGACTCGAGCTCAACGTCGAGCTCCGACAGATCGTAATCAGGTGTAGGGTTCGCGGTCGATGAACTCAGGATGGATGGAGAAGACCGGAATTTGGATTTAAGGTGCTCGCGAGAAGAAAGAACGAACACTTGGGAAGAGGAAATATCTGATTTGTTTGATCTGAGTTCGAACGTCGTTGCGTGACAGTGTAGGGTTCTAGGTCGCCGTGAAGAAAGAGACGGCACTGATGTTAATTTGTCTGGAGGATGGAGAGTACAGTGGATCGAACAGTGATTTGATGGTGAGGAAAACCAGATGATTTCGACGATAGAAAGTAAAAGGCGTGTGTGAAATGCTAAGGAGAGGTAGCATTTTTTTCAAGTAAAGAAGAAGAAAATACTACAACGTGAATCAAGGTAAATTTAGTTAGTTAATTTTTATTTAATGAGTAGCGATTAATTAAAATAGTATTAAAGTTTATAAATGTGTATATATATATATGTCTATGTGTGTGTATATATATAGTCATTCTAACTAAGGAAATAAAATATTAAGGTAATGTCAGTTATATAATTAAATACTGATTTACAAGTTAATGAAAATTTAAATTATGTCAAATTTGTAATGTAGTTAATTAAACTGAATAATCGTTTAATCTGTAAATTAAAAATCATAGGTACAAATAGATTTATGTGAGATGATTCGTAACTGCGACAACATGGAAATTTATTGGATATTCAGCAAATAAAACCCTGGTGAGTAAATCTCACTCTGTTTTATTTAGAATTATTTTTATCAGTTAAAAATAATTGTTTTGTTGATTGTTGGATGCTTTAAATATTTATTTATTGCTGTTAAAAATATATTAGTTATTTAGGATATATATATATATATATATTGGGTTGATGATTGGTTGGATTCCCGCAGTCTCATTAGCGGATGCCCGCGGTTTCATTAGCGGATGTTTACCCTATGCGCCCCACGCTATGATAGTGGATGACCTTCATACCGCGATATCCTGCCTCGAAGCAGGATGGGTATTACTATGTTGACTAACATCTGTGGATGCAGGAAAACAGGTTGGAGGAATCCAACTGGATTCCTCAAAAATATATTATCTGTTTATTGTTTGGTTGATTTCATATATATTCATATATGATGTGTTAAAAATCGAATGATTGAAAATTGGTTGATTTGATTGTTTAAAATATCCCTGGGGCTTGAATATTGATTTATAAAATACCCTGAAAGGGTATTTGAGATTTAAAAAGTGAATTCTATTTTTATAAATAGAATTTGAATTTTTAATGAACTATAGGAAATATTTACTTGTTTTGAAGATATATAAAACGAGTATTGAATTTATAAACTTTGTTTATAAATTAAAATATGGGATTTGAATTGAATTTATAAACTTTGTTTATAAATTAAAATATGGGATTTGAATTGAATTTATAAACTTTGTTTATAAATGAAAATATGGGATTTGAACTGAATTTATAAACTTTGTTTATAAATATATAAATGTGGGATTTTAAGTGAAGTTATAAACGTTGTTTATAAATAATGTAGAGAATTTAAATAGAATTTGAATATAGAATTCAAATGGACTTTAAACTATAGAATTTGAATATAGAATTCAAATGGACTTTAAACTATAGAATTTGAATATAAAATTCAAATGGACTTTAAACTATAGAATTTGAAAATAGAATTCAAATGAAGTTTAAATAAAGAGAATTCAAATATAATTGAATTGGAATTTGAATAAGAAGTCGATAAGGAAATGAGAGTATGAGTATAATTAGAATTTGTTAATATGCAAGTTAAAATATATTTGAACATGTCATGTTCAAATATGAAGGTGAAATAGACTGAAGAGTTACGTAACAAATTTATTTAACAAATTTAGTTAAAACGATTGGTATAGTTAAAATAGATTGGACAGGTATAAATATACAGGAGACAGGTTTGGAATAAAGTGTTAGAAGGTATATATATAGAATGCTCAACAAAAAGGTACGTATTTAATTCATATATGAGATTTTATGCGCCGTATCGGCTAGCCGCTCGGCTTTTCTTTTTCTTTTTGATTGGAAAAGGCCTGCGTGGCAGTTTGGGGATTTTCCCGAGGCTCCAGGTACAAAGGAGGTTATGGCGAATTTTTCCGGGAATTTAAGGAGTTAGAATATTTTTAAGATAATTTGATAGTTGGAAATCAATATATCAATATATATAGAAGTCGATAAGGAAGCGAACTTTAAAATAGAATAGTATAATAAAAAAGGAAGTCTAGGAATAAAATCTCGTAGGAATAGAAAGAGAAAGTGTATATGTGTTTAAAGGTGATTAATCAGTTGTGTGGTATTGATTATTCGAGTAAGTAGTCATATCTGTTTTGACGTTATAAATGTTATTCAGTCAAGGTCTGAGAGGTAGTTATACCCCAACTCGATTGATTTCATTATTAACAAATAAATAATAAGATTTCAGGCTCAAAGATCAATGTTAGATAAGAGTTAGTTGAATATAGTATTTGCGTTGTCGTAACGATGTTTTACACAACATCCGTTTTAACCCAAATAAATGTAAGCTGGGAAATAGATGATAAATATTTCCTAAGTATAGGAATAAACGAGATTGGGAATGAGACAAGTAATTGGAATATTTTCCAATTATAAATAGCATATATTTTCTAAAGTTTAGAAAATAAAGGAAGGCGATATTCGGAAATGTTTTCCAAATAACGTAAAAGGCCAATATGGTTATTGAAAATATTTGGTTAACAAATATTGATAAAGAAATAGAGAAGAGATTTAATTAATGTAATATTAATTAAGGGATTAGTGATTGTTTGATAATTGGATGAACATTTGTTTTCTTCGATAGTTAAATCATCGACTATCGAAACACTTGTTTTTATTCGATAGTTAAATCACAGACTATTGGAGTTTTGACCATCGTTGTCAATATGGAGAGACCGGTTGGATTATTATCCGAAGAACCACTCCGTATTGGCAGTAGCGTGCGAATCAGATTATATAAAGATAATCGAAGACGGAGTAGAGTGCAAGGACTTTTTCTATTAATAGAAATAGTGCCTTTAGTTCATCCTGTTCCTGGGTGACTTGTATGGATGAATGTCTGATAGAGTATTTCCAGAAAGGTCACGTACATTGATTTCTTCAACCGTACCAAGAGTGGAAGCGGAGAAGGAAACTTCTTTTAGCTCACACGTAATGTACTGTTGAGGACGTCAATCGGTGATTTAATGGATTTGACGATGTGGCATTCGAAGTGAAATCTGGTATGATGATAAAGCGTAGCTTCAAGCCTCATCATCCGGTAAATGACAGAAATCGAGCAAGCAGCATGGCTAGGTAGGTCGCACCTATTAGGGTGTATAATCACCTGATCTAGAGTTTCATTTATTTCTAAAAATCTATTGTCGATGCTGTCCTATTCGGGAAACGGTTGCTGATCCCAACCGTTGGTGATATACATTCGATACACTCAAGCCAAATGAGTGTTCGGTCATGTGTGGCTGAGTTGCAAGATGTTCTTGTTGAACTCGGTGTATTCTCCTCTAGAGATATACCAGCGGAAGGTGGTTCCATACCTTTTCATAGTTGGAAATCCATTACCCAATACGTGCTTGCGGTTTTGATTGTATATTACATATGTGGAACGTGAGATGCAAACATTCCACTAGATTGTATTTACTTGATTTAGACACTATTATAATATCAAAGGAGTTTTGATATAAAGCTATCGTTCCTTTCAAAAGGGATTTTTGAAAGTTAAATCAAGTGTTTGGATTCTCATAAGGGAAAAACCCGTTCCGTGTTATACGGCGTGGTCTTATGAGATATCATTTAGTTTTCTAAAACTGTTTTAAACTGTTTACTCATACCAGTTCCATGACTGACCCGGAGTTTAGTTGTTTTGTTCTACCTAAACTCTTGGGTGCCTAAATTTGTACGGGCAGTCAAGTAGTTCAGGATTTTTCAGATATATCTAAAGGAGTTTGGAGCAGGAGGCTTCAGCGTTATCTAGTGATAATGTTGTTCCGTTGTGTTGTAAGTGTTGTACTCTGATAAGTGTATGTTATAGAGTTGAGATTTTGTATTTCAAAAGTTATAATATATTATATTTTGTTCCGCTGCGATGTGAGATTCTGTGTTGTTATTTCTGTTCTTCTTCTATCTCTTTCTTCTAAAAAAAATGTTTCGTATTTTCGTGATTTTTGGGTTGGACGTATGATGTATATAGTCAACTCTGATGTTGCGGATCTGCGGGTCATTATATAGTTTATCTTAAAGAAATTTCTAATGACCATATTCTTGACGTGTTTACTTTCTGCAAAGTACGTTCGAGCTGTGATAATAACCGACTTACATACATGAGAGCACAATACTGGGTCCGCACTTAAGAGCTTGTCATCGATCCACCGCCTAAGTCTTTACAAAGACTTAAACCTTATGGAGCTTCCAGCCATTCGCAAGTCAACTTGAGTTCCGAATCAACGATGACGCTGAGTATGAACAACTAACGATGCCCGTTAACTTAAGTGTTTAACTCTATCCCTTAGACTCCAGACTTGGGGATAACCCACCAACCGAGTAAGTGTGATATCGACCGCTTGCTTAGCTAATTTCGATCCTCACAATTTGGATTCAAATATAAAATTAGAAAAACAACGTCACCCTTAACTCTAGCCCGAATGAAATGATGGGAGAGTATAAAGCCTGAAACAACGACGTCCACTTATGACTCGGAACCAAAGACTGCAAGGACATTCCAAGAGTGGAGTCACCAAACTTGAATTTCGCTCAACTCAATACCACCGACTGAAACGAGGCATTAGGAGCGAAGTTCACATACATAGAATCCAAGTGACTCAAAATTATGATCGAAAGGAGATATCTAAAGTAGACTCAAAACATTTAAGCTTAATACGACTTGAGAACTTCAAGAGCAAAGCCATAAACAACATTGGTTTAAGTGTAATGACGAGTACATTTATGCATGTACAGAAATTGGAAAGCGTAGACGAAAAATCGAAACACTTAGAATAATATGTGATGTAAGAAAAATTAACTAACTTTCATTCACAAGCCAAAACACAACTGTCTTTTCTTTCTAATGACCTGATGTATATGAAAACCACATCCGGACTCTAAAAGTGAGGGTCGTACTCATGTATCCTATCGGCCTACAAAATCAGAAAGTTATCTATAACAATCACTTCGACGAGTTGTCTCTTAGACCCAGCCATGGACGGCTAATCCTCTTGTTCCTTTCTCCTCTTCCTGGAGATTCTACCCTGCTTCCTTTTTTTCCCGTCGTAGGAGTAGGCTTAGGTCAGGGATTTATCAAGAAATCTTCCTTAGAATCTCCTGGGACTTCAGTGGTCCCCACTATAGGGTCGCCTATGGCTTTTAAAGGCTTAGGATGATGCTTAGTGGACAGTGTTAGCACTGCTGTAACACCCCACCCCGAGACCTACCTTAATAAAGAGAATTAGCAAGTAATGTCGTCTATTCGGTTGAAGAATAGGGCTAGTTAGGGGAAACCATCCATAATTTCGTATTAGAGGAATATTAAGTACATCAAACATGTAAATAAAATTTCTTTTCTTAACTCAAGAGGACCGACATACCCAACACTCCTAATAAGAAAGTACGATGGCTAAAGATAATTTTAGAACAATATATGATGTATCACAGTCACAGATCACATAACAGTTACATACACATACAATCACATAATTATAACTTATACATATGCTTCACCTCCACTGGATATACAATATGAATACATCATAAGAAAATGGAACAAATCTACAATGACATGAATACCCTAATGTGCAACATAGAAAGAGTCTTCAAAGATGATCCAAGCTTTAGCAGCAAACCACAAATCAATAGTGAGTCAACCTAAAATAACTTGGTCTCACCCCATTGTTACATACACGGATCAATATAGTTTACATATAAGTTATAATAAAAAGGTAAGATAAGATGCTAGCCAAACACTAATTCCTTTACATACGAAAAGGAATCTTGGGATATGACTTTATATGGAAACCCTGATACATTAATTTCCTTTCCACCAGAAAGGAATATTAAATACAAGCACATATACCTAAGGCCACAAGATTAATATATGGCAGTGAGCTTGAGAACACATAAGTGGACTTAAACACTGCCTTGATACGAGTTTCCTTGACTTCCCAGTTAAGGAAGTAAACACTTAGGATTATGTAATACTATTGAAAGATTTCGGAATCACAGAAATCACGAAGTCACTGAAATGCAGAATTATGGAATCACTGAAACACGGAAACACTAAACCCAGATTCATGGAATCACAGAAAACTCTTTTGAGAGCTTAAAACCACTAATGAAATCATCACAATTTTATGATAATAATAATGAAATCAATGATAAACACAGAAACACTGAGTTTTGATCCAACACAGTGTGGCAAGCCGAAGCTATGCATGCACATGCTATCACATAGTCTGGCTTAAAGCCAAAGCCAGTACAATGTCACACAGAAGGGTACCCGGATGACCCGAAGGTCCATAGAGTTGACACATGATTGTCCCGAAGGTCCACACAGAGTTCACATAGGATTGACCTGAAGGACTGGTACTAGCAGTCACACAGAAATATGTCACAGACCCTTATATAGTAACTAAAAAGTGACAATCATGCGTCTTATACCACACGTCATCACTTAACGGTTCATACACACTATAAGTCAGCTTCATACCTCGAAACACAAAACTACAAGAAATCACAAAACACCGGGTATCACAAAGAGTCACAAGGATCATTGGTACACACTAAGACATTAAAAACATTGGAGATCACAAAGGGCCACAAAGTTCATTGGTAAACACAGAGATTATTACTTTGGTTGGACAGATCTAGGATTGTAAAATGCTGTATACCTCCATGTAACACCCCGAAAATTCGATAACTTTGAAATTAGCAAATTAAAGTATAATTAATCTGAAATCAAAGAACTAAGGGAAACGGGATACGCCATTGCGTTCGTCTCGGAAAAATACGCGAAATAGAGTCCGAGTTTTCGAAAAACGGAGTCCGTATGCAGAAGATACGGCCTTCGGAAGTTTTGAATTAAATTTAAAATTCAAACAGAATTAAATAAATAAATACTCCGAAGTGGGGCCCATTGGGCCAGAAAAGCGCCGCCTGGGCCACCCAGGTCGACTGGGCTGTCGACCTGGGCTACCCATGTCGACAGGGCTGTCGACAGCCCTGTCGACAGGGGTATCGACCTGGTCGAGCCCAGTCAACCTGGCTGGCCAGGTCTGTGTTCCTCCGAATTTCTGTGGTCCACTTTGTCACTAGGGCTAGGTGGCGGGTTCTTATTGGTCTCTCTATCTAATGAATGGCTACGATCTAACCTAGCAACATCAAGGGTCCTAATCAGTTCCTAACCTCTATATAAACAACCCTAGACTAAACCCTAATCTATTCATTCAAAATTAAGAAGATAGCCGCCATGTTGCTGAGGAACGACTAGAGGTAGCCGCCAACTAGAGAGAGGATTAGGGGGAAAATTCTAAAGCTTAAAGAGACCTAAATCAAATCAATTCAACAAAGGAATCAATCTCTTAATTAGAGAATTCGCCGCAACCATTGTAAGTAGAGTATTACTTTGGTATGAATAAACAACTGTATTGATTTGTATGCTTGAATTGTGGCAATGAAATTCATATTTGTGTGTTCTTATATACGTTTGGATATTATAAAGAACTACATGCGGTAGTTCTATGCAAATATACGTTTGGAATATTCGCAAATTATGTGACCTATGTTGAAGCTACATGTATGTAGTTGATTGAAATTCATGCAAGTTTGAGGCTTTGTTATTATGCCATCATGATGTGTATTTTTGTGCATAAATCATTTTGCAAGTTTGGTTGTTATAGTTCATATGAAACTATGTTGGAATTTTGACACCATAATCCATGTATTAAGTCATGCTTTTGCAAAACTTGTGAATATGGCTAGGCTATGAATGATATTTGGCATAATTGAAATCCATGATTAAGTCTATCTTGTTTAAAAAAGAATTATATGATGACATATGTGAGACATGGCTAGGTTAGACTCAAAAATCCCTTTTTGCAAGTTTAAAGCAAACACCATGTTTAGGAATCTTTATGCATAAGTGTATTTATACCATCGTTATGTGATTAGGCTTAAATCATGATTAAGTTGGACTATGCTTTTGTGTTAGTAACAAAGTATCCCCTTTGTAAACATGTAGAAAACCTTATGAACATGACTTGTTTATGTTTATGCCATGAACAAATTTAACTATACCTATGCCATGCTTATGTTTGATATTATGCCATGCTTATGTTTGACATCATGCCATGCTTATGCTAGAAATATTTATGCCATGCTTATGTTTGACATTATGCATAAATAAGAATATAGGTTCATGTTGCAGTTAAACCTATGCAAGTTCACATGCTTTGATTCATGTCACCTATGTTACCACTATGCAAGTACACCAGTTTCTATTATGTATTTCCAACGTCATATGCAAGTTCATGCGCTCACCTTCCCCTCTTTGGGTGTGTAATCACGCTTTAAGCCTCCCCTTTTCGCATGGCTAAATTGGGCTTTAAAAAGGCTAAGCCCAATATATAAACGGACGTGTAAAACGGGGGAAAATAACGTTGGGTTAAAATTAATTAATGAATGAATGAAAATATGAAATAGAAGGGCCCAAATTCAAGTATGGGTTGGGCCCATGATTGGTGTAACCTTTACACCATTAACTTAATAATGGGCCGCAAATATTTACATATAAGAAATAAAGAAGAATGACAAAATATGTAAATGTAGAACATACGATGTGTTTAACCCGAGGTTGGATTGAGTTGTGATGTAAACCTGCCCGGAACCGCCCGGCTGTCCAGTAGTCACAACAATACCTATCCAATGTGGGAGGTTAAACATGGAGCCCAGCAAGGACCCGAGGTTAGACTGAGTTGTGGCGTAAGACTGCCCGGAACCAACCGGCAACAGGCAGCCACAACAATACCTGTCTAATGTGAGAGGTCCGGGCCTTAATAAGACAATTAAGGCTGAGTCAGGATTGATAGGATTAAGTGAACTAAAGACTTAATCAAAATGGAACATGCTAAACAAAACGGACTGGTGGGGGTTAGGTTAGGAAACACTTAACCAACTTAGCATGTTGGCTAGAGATAGAAAACCTAGTAACGGAGGACCCTTTTCAGCAGTAACCCTAAAAGGTGTATCAGGATACCCTGAAACTAGGCAGGGTGGGGCACGATTACTGGGCTGATTGTAAGAGGTCAAAGCGACGGCGGTGGTGTAGCAGTGTAGGTTCTAACGGAGTGCGGGCGTGCACACACTCCGGCGCAGAAAAATAAGGCACTGGACACCAGTAGCATACCTGTGCACTCTAAGGTTGTGTCGGGTTGCCACTATGGGACTTGATACACCCCATGGTGGGACCAGCATAGGTAACTACAGACATCGGGGGCTGTAAGACACATGTAACTATGCGAGTAGGAGCCGATCATCATAGAATGGATCACATCACCCTGATTATGGGGGGGGCAAATTGGAAACTAGTTTATATGGGTTCAGAGATTAACATGGGGTACGATAGTATATTCGACCCTAGACAACTTAACCAAGTTTATTGTGCTTGCCCACTTCTTGTTTATACTTATCATACCCAGTTCTTTATTCATAGACAAAATAGTACTAGACTTACTCAGGCTTTATGTCTGACTCTATTTTTCTTTCGTCTTCTTTCTTCCGTTCCCCCCCCCCAGGTCCTCAGGGAGGGAACACAGCAGCTTGACCAACCTTAGCATCCAGCTTGAAGAAGAGAAATGTATTGCTTGGACTTTCCTGTTTTAAACTATGGCTTTGGACAATCCACTATGGGGCTTTTGCAGTTTATCTATGTTTTATTTATGCTTCTTTAAATAATGTACTCAAGACAGATTATGAAAGTGTTATGTTATGTTTTTGGAAAGGATGTTGTTGTAACACGTATTTGACTTTATGAAATAAAAGTTTGTTGTTCTTCCGCTGTTTACAAATATGTGTTCTTATATCTGTCTTGTATATCTGTGACTTGTACTTATAAACCTCCACCAAAATTAGGGCATTCCCTTTGAGAGTGACCCTAACGGAGGTGGGGTGTTTCACTTGGTATCGGAGCCAGGTTTACCATATAAGATAAAAAGTTTTGAAAAAAAAAATTATTTTCAAAAAGGAAATTTAAAGAAGCATTTTTAAAAAGAAAAATGTTATTTTATTTTAAAAAGGCAAAGTCCACTCCCCAAAGCCATAGGTATTATCTCTTATCCTTCGTTTTGAATCTATCCTTTTTGTTTCAGCATGTCCCAAGAACTTAACTTGCCGGAAGGGGTGCCAATACCTGGTTGGTTTAGGCGGTTCTTAGAGGCAAGAGCCACTCAGCCAGGTCCTACCATTCCCCCTCCTCCAGCTGAAGGAAATCATCCAGCTGCAGCGGCACCTTTTCCTCCACCTCCTCCTCGGGGAAACACGTTCGCTAAAATATGTAAAGATTTTAAAGCTATGGGAGGAAGGGATTTCCATGGAACTGAGTCCTTCGTGGCAGCTAGAAATTGGCTGAAAGAAACGGAGGACCTATTCATCATCTTTGAGGTAGAAGACAGACAAAAAGTACAGTTGGCAGTGTGGCTATTGAAGGGCGAGGCTTCCTACTGGTGGGAAGTCACTAATGCTGAAAGACCAGTGGAGACATGGGAGGACTTTTGGGCAAGGTTTGAGACCAAATTTCTCTCAGATGCGGAAAGAAGTTTGCAGTTGGAAAATTTCTTATTTCTTAAGCAAGGGGACAAGACAGTCAGAGAGTATGTGAATCAGTTTGATGAGCTGGCTAGGTTTGGGCTTGACCTAGTCAACACCCCGCACAAGAAGGCTCTCCGTTTCGTCAAGGGGTTAAATGAGCCATTACACAGTTTGGCCATGACCCATATACCCATGGGAGCCACGTATGAAAGATTGGTGCAAATGGCATTGCTGAATGAAGAGGATAAGGGCAAGAAGGAGACAAAGGCAGAAAGCTCTCAAGGGAAGAAAGAGGGTTTGCAGCCTAAGAAGACAGACTTTAAGAAAGGCGGGAAAGGCAACAAAGAGAAGAGGAAGTGTAATTTCTGTGGCAAAGTGGGGCACTTAGTAAAGGACTGCCGGAAAAAGAAGGCCAAGGAGAATGGTGGGTGCTTTTCATGCGGTCAGACAGGCCACAGGGCTAAGGACTGCCCAAGGAAACGAGGGCAGGGGCAGGGGGCTGGATCCACCCCAGGGGCCCAGGTTCATGTGCTGGAAGCGCCACCTCTGCAACAGCGAGGTATAAATACTTCTGTAGAAAGTGTAGTTTATCTTTATGATTACCCCGTTCGCACTTTATTTGATTCTGGCGCATCACACTCCTTTATCTCGTCTGCTTTAGTAGAATCTCTGCACCTAAAAACTAGTATGGTAGAGGACCCCTTAATTGTTTCAAACCCAATTGGGGGCCCAGCTCATTTGTCTATGATCTGTTTGGGATTGAAAATCTCCATTCTAAGTGTAGAATTTCAATGTAGTGCCTTTGTTTTGGGCTTTTCGGGGTATGGTTTGATTTTGGGTATGGATTGGCTATCCAGTAATGGGGCCATCCTTGATTGTGAGAAAAGGGTTGTTAGGCTCCTAACCCAGCTCGGTAATACTTTGGAAATTTCTTGTAACCCCTCGTATGCGGTTATGCTTAGTTATCTTGAATCGCTAGATGCCTCTGTTGAAAATTTGAAATCAGTTAGAGTGGTCCGGGAATATCCGGATGTCTTCGAAGAGGTAAAGGGCTTGCCTCCGAAGCGGGAAATAGACTTCCGCATATATCTTGTAGATAATGCAAAGCCCGTTGCGTTGCCCGTTAGACACATGGCTCCACGAGAAAGGAAAGAGCTCAGTAAACAGATTAAAGAGCTTCTAGAGAAGGGGTTCATTAGGAGGAGCATTTCAGAATGGGGCGCTCCAGTGGTGTTCGCTACAAAGGCGGATGGTTCACTCCGTCTATGTGTTGACTATAGGGAGCTCAACAAGCTAACGAAAAAGAATAGGCACCCTCTCCCTAGAATTGACGATTTATTTGACCAGCTTGTAGGAGCGTCTGTTTTCTCCCAACTCGATTTAGCAACCGGTTTTCATCAGCTAAGGGTGGCTGAAGATAGCATCGATAAAACGGCTTTCAGAACCCCAGACGGCTTCTTTGAATGGCTTGTCATGCCTTTCGGCTTGACAAATGCACCTGCTTACTTCGTGGACCTGATGAGTAGGGTATTTAGAGATTTCCTCAACAAATTCGTAGTGGTCTTCATAGATGATATCCTTATCTTCTCAAAGAGTGAAGAGGAACATGCTCAGCACTTAAGGGCGATCATGGAAACTTTGCGAGTCCATCAACTAAAAGCCAAGTTCTCCAAATGCCACTTTTGGAGAGAAGAGGTGAGGTTCCTTGGGCACATAGTATCCAAACAAGGGCTGGCGGTGGACCCTGCTAAGGTAGTGGCGGTACAAGATTGGAAGACACCAAGGAATGCAACTGAGGTCCGAAGCTTCCTAGGACTAGCAGGTTTCTATCGAAAGTTTATAAGGGATTTTGCGAAAATCTCAGCTCCGCTCACGAAATTGACTAAGAAGAATCTAGTGTTCAATTGGGACTTGGATTGCGAATTTGCTTTCCAACGACTGAAAAGGGCTCTTACAACAGCCCCAGTTTTGACGCTGCCAGATGGTAGCAAGATGTTCACTGTTTATACGGATGCATGTGGGACAGGGCTAGGCGCCGTCTTAATGCAAGAAGGAAGGGTAGTAGCTTATGGCGGGAGGCAGTTGAAGGTGCATGAAAGGAACTACCCAACCCACGATCTTGAGTTAGCCGCCATTGTCTTTGCACTCTAGTCTTGGCGACACTATCTCCTAGGTGAGAAGTTCGAACTTTACACTGACCATAAATCGTTGAAATATCTTTTCTCGCAGAAGGATCTTAACTTGAGGCAACAAAGATGGATGGAGTTTCTTGCCTCGTACGATTTCGAAATCTCCTACACTCCGGGCAAAGGCAACGTAGTTGCAGACGCGTTGAGCCAAAAGAAATTGACCCTAAGCCCGTTGTTTGTTGAAAGACAAAGCCTAGAGTTTATAGCCAGCTTCGACTTTAGGCCCTCCTCCGATTTCGTACCAGGTTTGCTAGCATCTCTCGAAGTGCGCCCGACTTTAGTGGATTCAGTAGGGGCAACACAACGCGAAGACCCTCAGCTAGTGGAAATAATTGATAGGCTAATTAGGGGTGAGACTTCAAGTCACCTCAACAGATACTCCATTGACGATAAGGGTGTACTAAGGCGAGATGGGAGACTATGCGTCCCACAGACAAAAGATATAATAAAGAAGGTTCTCGAGGAAGCACATCACTCCAAGATGACGATACACCCAGGCGGAGATAAAATGTACAAAGACATAAAAAGGACTTTCTTCTGGAACGGCATGAAAAAGGACGTGGCAGAATTCGTTTCTAAGTGTATGGTGTGCCAACAGGTTAAAGCGGAACAGAAAAAGCCTGGCGGACTACTACATCCTCTGGAGGTCCCGCAGTGGAAGTGGGATAGCATCTCAATGGACTTCATCGATGGGCTGCCTAGGTCTAGGAGAGGCAACACTAGCATTTGGGTAATAGTGGATAGGCTTACTAAAAGCGCCCACTTTTTACCAGTCAAAAGTAAAAGAACTGCCTCATCCCTAGCATCACTTTACCTCAAGGAAATCGTTCGACTCCATGGAATACCATCTAGCATTGTTAGTGACCGAGACCCCATCTTCACCAGCGAGTTTTGGCGGAGTCTGCAAGAAGCAGTAGGAACGCAGTTACGCTTGAGCACAGCCTATCATCCCCAAACCGACGGCCAAACAGAGAGAGTGAACAGAGTTTTGGAAGACCTTCTAAGACTATGCGTCCTTGACTTCGGAGGGACATGGGAAGACCACCTTCCTTTGGTGGAGTTTGCCTACAACAACAGCTATCAAGCAACCATCGGAATGGCGCCCTTCGAAGCTTTATACGGAAGACCGTGCCGATCGCCCACTTGTTGGTGGGAGTCCACGGATAAGCTCATACTTGGACCAGACATGATCCGAGAGACTTCAGAGAAAGTAGACTTAATACGAAGAAGGATGAAGACGGCCCAAGACAGACAAAAGTCCTATGCCGACAAGAGGAGGACCGACCTTGAATTTGAGGTTGGAGACAGAGTTTTTCTTAAGGTATCACCGCTAAGGAACGTTGTTCGTTTTGGAACCACAGGAAAGCTAGCACCAAGGTTCGTAGGGCCATTCCCTATTATCGAGAAAATTGGGAAAATGGCCTATAGATTAGAGCTACCCGAGAAGTTGGCTGGAGTCCACAACGTTTTTCACGTTTCACATCTCCGAAAATGTCTACACGAGTCTGCTAAAGTGGTAGAGCCAAATATCCTCGAAGAGGCTGAAGTGGAACGCGAAGCAACCATAAGAAAAGTTCCAACCCGCATCTTAGGAACGGAAGTGAAGAAGCTACGCAACCGCGAAGTCAAGCTCGTCAAAGTTCAGTGGAGCGACGCCGAGGGAGACGCGACTTGGGAAACTGAAGCTAGAATCCGCACTGCCTACCCTTTTCTGTTCGAGGGTACATCCTTGATCTTTCTTTTTCCTTAAGTTGCGCTTTTATCTATCTTTTTAGGTATATTTCCTCGAACGTATCTTTTAGGTAGAAAACCTTTGGATGGAAACATGTAGTTGAAACATCTTATGGATGATGGTTGCAAGTGGTTGCAAGTGATTGCTAGTGGTTGCTCGTGGTTGCATATACACACACAATTTAGGTTTTAGATCGGCTCAGTCACTTCATATTGCATATGCATATATGTTTGCTTTCGTCTATGGTTGAACATTAATATGTTGACATGTGGATGTTGCATTTGTATTGAATGATTGTGCACTCATGTAGAATCAAGAATAGGAAAATTTGCATACAAAATGGATTCATGGCACTACATAATTCGCATTAAGGAGGTCAACTGAATCAGTAGACCGCCTGATTTTGCATTAGATAAGTTCATGTATACACACACACTTTGCATATGATCATGAAGCATTAGAAGTCTTTTAAGGACAATGGATGCTCGTGTTTGATGGATGAGTAGATGGATGTTTGGATGTTAGGATATACATTCCTCCTAACTTGAAGATTTCGGGGACGAAATCCTTTTAAGTGGGGGAGAATGTAACACCCCGAAAATTCGATAACTTTGAAATTAGCAAATTAAAGTATAATTAATCTGAAATCAAAGAACTAAGGGAAACGGGATACGCCATTGCGTTCGTCTCGGAAAAATACGCGAAATAGAGTCCGAGTTTTCGAAAAACGGAGTCCGTATGCAGAAGATACGGCCTTCGGAAGTTTTGAATTAAATTTAAAATTCAAACAGAATTAAATAAATAAATACTCCGAAGTGGGGCCCATTGGGCCAGAAAAGCGCCGCCTGGGCCACCCAGGTCGACTGGGCTGTCGACCTGGGCTACCCATGTCGACAGGGCTGTCGACAGCCCTGTCGACAGGGGTATCGACCTGGTCGAGCCCAGTCAACCTGGCTGGCCAGGTCTGTGTTCCTCCGAATTTCTGTGGTCCGCTTTGTCACTAGGGCTAGGTGGCGGGTTCTTATTGGTCTCTCTATCTAATGAATGGCTACGATCTAACCTAGCAACATCAAGGGTCCTAATCAGTTCCTAACCTCTATATAAACAACCCTAGACTAAACCCTAATCTATTCATTCAAAATTAAGAAGATAGCCGCCATGTTGCTGAGGAACGACTAGAGGTAGCCGCCAACTAGAGAGAGGATTAGGGGGAAAATTCTAAAGCTTAAAGAGACCTAAATCAAATCAATTCAACAAAGGAATCAATCTCTTAATTAGAGAATTCGCCGCAACCATTGTAAGTAGAGTATTACTTTGGTATGAATAAACAACTGTATTGATTTGTATGCTTGAATTGTGGCAATGAAATTCATATTTGTGTGTTCTTATATACGTTTGGATATTATAAAGAACTACATGCGGTAGTTCTATGCAAATATACGTTTGGAATATTCGCAAATTATGTGACCTATGTTGAAGCTACATGTATGTAGTTGATTGAAATTCATGCAAGTTTGAGGCTTTGTTATTATGCCATCATGATGTGTATTTTTGTGCATAAATCATTTTGCAAGTTTGGTTGTTATAGTTCATATGAAACTATGTTGGAATTTTGACACCATAATCCATGTATTAAGTCATGCTTTTGCAAAACTTGTGAATATGGCTAGGCTATGAATGATATTTGGCATAATTGAAATCCATGATTAAGTCTATCTTGTTTAAAAAAGAATTATATGATGACATATGTGAGACATGGCTAGGTTAGACTCAAAAATCCCTTTTTGCAAGTTTAAAGCAAACACCATGTTTAGGAATCTTTATGCATAAGTGTATTTATACCATCGTTATGTGATTAGGCTTAAATCATGATTAAGTTGGACTATGCTTTTGTGTTAGTAACAAAGTATCCCCTTTGTAAACATGTAGAAAACCTTATGAACATGACTTGTTTATGTTTATGCCATGAACAAATTTAACTATACCTATGCCATGCTTATGTTTGATATTATGCCATGCTTATGTTTGACATCATGCCATGCTTATGCTAGAAATATTTATGCCATGCTTATGTTTGACATTATGCATAAATAAGAATATAGGTTCATGTTGCAGTTAAACCTATGCAAGTTCACATGCTTTGATTCATGTCACCTATGTTACCACTATGCAAGTACACCAGTTTCTATTATGTATTTCCAACGTCATATGCAAGTTCATGCGCTCACCTTCCCCTCTTTGGGTGTGTAATCACGCTTTAAGCCTCCCCTTTTCGCATGGCTAAATTGGGCTTTAAAAAGGCTAAGCCCAATATATAAACGGACGTGTAAAACGGGGGAAAATAACGTTGGGTTAAAATTAATTAATGAATGAATGAAAATATGAAATAGAAGGGCCCAAATTCAAGTATGGGTTGGGCCCATGATTGGTGTAACCTTTACACCATTAACTTAATAATGGGCCGCAAATATTTACATATAAGAAATAAAGAAGAATGACAAAATATGTAAATGTAGAACATACGATGTGTTTAACCCGAGGTTGGATTGAGTTGTGATGTAAACCTGCCCGGAACCGCCCGGCTGTCCAGTAGTCACAACAATACCTATCCAATGTGGGAGGTTAAACATGGAGCCCAGCAAGGACCCGAGGTTAGACTGAGTTGTGGCGTAAGACTGCCCGGAACCAACCGGCAACAGGCAGCCACAACAATACCTGTCTAATGTGAGAGGTCCGGGCCTTAATAAGACAATTAAGGCTGAGTCAGGATTGATAGGATTAAGTGAACTAAAGACTTAATCAAAATGGAACATGCTAAACAAAACGGACTGGTGGGGGTTAGGTTAGGAAACACTTAACCAACTTAGCATGTTGGCTAGAGATAGAAAACCTAGTAACGGAGGACCCTTTTCAGCAGTAACCCTAAAAGGTGTATCAGGATACCCTGAAACTAGGCAGGGTGGGGCACGATTACTGGGCTGATTGTAAGAGGTCAAAGCGACGGCGGTGGTGTAGCAGTGTAGGTTCTAACGGAGTGCGGGCGTGCACACACTCCGGCGCAGAAAAATAAGGCACTGGACACCAGTAGCATACCTGTGCACTCTAAGGTTGTGTCGGGTTGCCACTATGGGACTTGATACACCCCATGGTGGGACCAGCATAGGTAACTACAGACATCGGGGGCTGTAAGACACATGTAACTATGCGAGTAGGAGCCGATCATCATAGAATGGATCACATCACCCTGATTATGGGGGGGCAAATTGGAAACTAGTTTATATAGGTTCAGAGATTAACATGGGGTACGATAGTATATTCGACCCTAGACAACTTAACCAAGTTTATTGTGCTTGCCCACTTCTTGTTTATACTTATCATACCCAGTTCTTTATTCATAGACAAAATAGTACTAGACTTACTCAGGCTTTATGTCTGACTCTATTTTTCTTTCGTCTTCTTTCTTCCGTTTCCCCCCCCCCCCAGGTCCTCAGGGAGGGAACACAGCAGCTTGACCAACCTTAGCATCCAGCTTGAAGAAGAGAAATGTATTGCTTGGACTTTCCTGTTTTAAACTATGGCTTTGGACAATCCACTATGGGGCTTTTGCAGTTTATCTATGTTTTATTTATGCTTCTTTAAATAATGTACTCAAGACAGATTATGAAAGTGTTATGTTATGTTTTTGGAAAGGATGTTGTTGTAACACGTATTTGACTTTATGAAATAAAAGTTTGTTGTTCTTCCGCTGTTTACAAATATGTGTTCTTATATCTGTCTTGTATATCTGTGACTTGTACTTATAAACCTCCACCAAAATTAGGGCATTCCCTTTGAGAGTGACCCTAACGGAGGTGGGGTGTTTCACTCCACGTCCCATACCATGGGTTTGCGACATTATTCGATCACTAACACACCTGCTCAAAGTAAGAAATAAGTGTAGTTCTATTTAAAATCATACTTTGCGTAAATAAGCTGAAAGTAGAAATTATTGGAAATCTTTGTAAAATCAATTAGCTTAAAAATACTCAAATAATATCATTAATAGTTTTAAAACATTTTATTAAAACCACGCTTATTTCCAAAACATATTTCTTTCCAAAAAAATTCGAAAATGGTTTATTAAATCGTGCACATGTTCACGGAAATACATGAAATATCTCCAAGATTTCATTTACACAAAATGTTGGAAAAACACTAGAAAACAGTAAGAAATACTGCTTCTTTACTGCTGAAACAATCAGGAAATCCACAAAAGATTTCACTAACATTCTACTATATGAAATGACATTATATTAAACTTGAAACATGCATGAAAACTTCATGATTCAACACTGAAAAGCCACAAAACTCGGATGAAACAACACGAGATCACACAGGAAACAGGCAGGATAACCTGGACATTTTTTATTATGCTATCATCAAAATCATAAAAAATTATGAAACTTATGGAACATTTTTTAAGCTTTTTAGATCATCCAAGATGATTTAATTCCAATAAGAAACGAAAACAACATGCTCAATTTCATTTCAGATTCAATATATAGCTGCTGTCGATTTATGTTCTCGAGACAATAACACAAAAGTGCAAAATTGAACAAGTTATCTTCAAAATCTTTGAAAACTCAGAGCATGAAACTTGTGGGACATGTTTAGGGCTTTCCATATCATACAAAATGATTGAATTCCGATAAGAAATAAAACGATATGCGCAATTTCGTTTCAAATTCAACAAATGCCTCCTGTCAGTTTATGTTCTCAGGATTGTGACATTAAATTGAACTTTTGACTATGTAAATATCAAAATTTGATAAAACCCAAAACATGACAATTATAGATAATTTCTTTTGATTGAAAATAGAAAAAGAATCACCAAATTAGACTTACGGATCAAAAGGTATGGCCAAAACAATATTATATCAACATTCATTGTCGGTGTCATTTTGCTCTCAGCATAGAGACCAAAACCATAGTTTTGAGCAATTTAGCTTCCAAATTTCAAAAGTCTCAAAAAATTGAACTTTTAGAATAGTTTATGAACTTTCCGAAACATCAAGAATCATCAAATTTGGACACACAATGAGAAAGATATGTTTAAATTACTTACAATATTTATCTTAGAAAATTAAAATGACAACAGAGTAATTTGTATCAAGTTTTTCGACCCAAAACACTCAGAATTTTCAAAAAAATTTAATAAGAAATTTTCACTTCTTTCTAAGATTTCTAGAACTCTAAAAAAAATCCTAATCCTGATTTAAAACGAGACAGATATGCCTAATTTACTAACAGTAATTTACTATTTAACATGAAACAAACAAAATTGAGATCTCTAACCTAAAAATCTCAATTTAAACTAGAAAGTGTGAGCTTAAAAACTCATCATGTTGGACTATTGACTAAATTCTCTTCAATTTGAGGCTACAAAAGACCAATTAGAAGCATAGAATAGCAAAGAGGAAAATGCAGTAGCCATGGCTTCTTGAAACTCACTGACTTTTATTTTCTCTTCACTGGAGATGGATTAAGACTTGAATTGACTAGAGAATGGATTAGGGAGAAGCTAGATTCCATTAGAATTTCAGATTTTAGCATTCATGGAGTTTGATTGAGGGAGGAATGGGAATCAGACATTTCCCCTTTGTTGTGTTTCTCAAAATAAGAAGAGGGAGGAAGGAGGAAGCAAAATGTGTCATTCTTTTCTTTTTTCCCCCTTCCAGACAATGATAAAGGATGATGAAATGGCCTAATTAACCCAAAAAGGCCCAAAACCATGTTTAATTTAGATAATAAACACAAACTCTCCAATTTAGAAACTAAATACATGTTTAACACTTAATTAAACACACCCAACACAACTTAATCCACTTAACACACACAAACACTAATCAATGTTGTGATAAAGTTTATAATTCAAATCTAAATTTAAACAAACAAACATATATACAATATGCTTAAATATTAATTCACATAAAACACCAAAATGAATATTCTAGTGCATTCAAAAATAACTAATGGTGGCCTTGCTACCCACTCCTTCCACTCCTCCCTTGCCACCGCCACCAATCTCCTTCGTTCCTAACTGATACCGGACCCTTTTGTCGTGCCAAACCAAATCGAAACCCGTCCCTCCTCCTCCGTCGAATCCTCCTCCGTCGTCGTCATTGCAAGTCAACCAACCCTCAAGACCTCTGAATGCCCATCCATAATCTTCTCAACCTAATATATCGATGTATGTTCCATACCATTCTTATGCTCAAGTCACTGCCTCACCATCTTCTCCTCCGCATCCACCATCCAAACCTAAAGCCTATCGTAGTGTCCTTTCAAATTTTGAATCTTGCAAAATTACCATTGAGTACCTGAAGAAGAATCGACGTTGTCTGAAGTGTGTAGACAAAGGGCATGTGGCAAGAGAATGCAAGAACCTAAAAATATGTTATTATTGTCATCTTTATAGCCATGCAAGCACACATTGTTCCAAGAAAAATCCACTAATTCTCTGCAAAAACACAACGCCCGTACATATTCTTCAGATCAAAAGGATGCGATGTGGGTCCCAAAATCCCTCAAACAAATCAACACTAATTACGTGTCACCTAAACCTCCTGCCAAAACTAATATTGCACCTTCCCCATGTCATTCTCCAAAACCAAAACTTAAACCTTTTACTTCTTAAAAATACAAAATGGTGGACATATCGCTTTATATTACAATAGAGATTGTCTTTGGTCACTGGTCACTTAATCAAATCGCTCCTCACTCGCTCGCCATTTCGAGAGGGATGACTAGGCAGGGTGGATTATGAATAACAAGGGTTTTCTATTCTGTGCTCCCACTCATGCAACTTACGTTCAAGTTATGCAATGGGGTACGCTGTCTAAATCAGCAAGATGCTTTGGTGGAAAGGTAGTCCTATGCCCTTGAGATGATTATGAAGAGGATCTGAGACCAAACTACGATCCCGTCTCCTGGGCTAGGGTAGAAGTTTCCCTGAATTTCTGACAGAGAATTTCAAAGCTGTAAGTGAAGCACTAAAAACAGCGGGTAGAGTAACTGAGTTAGACACTTGTGAGTATTCCTTTAATGATCATCGTTATTTATTTCTAAAAATTCACTTCTATACGAGAGTGGAAAATCAAACTGCTGTTGTTGCAAATATTAACAATTCTGAGTATTACTTGAAAGTGAAACCTTTGAAGCATTCTCACCATACCAAAAAAACAGAAGAAATTCTAATTAACTTTGAAGAGAATGAGTTGAAATTTCTTGATCAGAGGGTGTATAGTGAAGATTTATAGGACCTAAATACTAGCGATCAATTTGATGTCATGGGTTATGAGCGAAAAACTCATTCATCTTAGATGAGAGATGCTTTACATGACAAGTCCATTAAAGTTATTGGTCCAGGGGCAGGATGAAGGGAATTGCCGGAATCCACCCAACAGCTTATACATAATTTTGATTTTCGAGAAGAGTATATGCCGCCACCGGAGCCAGACTCACCAGCCACTCCAATAAACAGATCAGCGGAGCCTAGAGTTATGTAGACAATGGTCAGATGTACCTCGAGGAACAATAAGGCTAATTCATTTCCTGGAGCATCAGCTAATTTTTTGTACTAGCAGTCTTTTCTTCTACTAATAAAAGACTAAAAAAAATTAACACACTACATGGGAGTTACTTTGCGTGATGAGCACTACACCGTCATGCAAACCCTAGAATTTGAGCGCTCAAATCCCCCTCAATGAAGATTGTCACTTGGAATATACGTGGGTTGGGTGTCCCATCTAAGAGTCACTCAATCAACCTCATCTTGTCTCCTCACGAATCGATATCCTTCTTCTCTAGGAAACCAAAATTAGTAATCCTGAGCATAGATTTATCAGACAGCTAGGTGGCCCATTTTAAACTGGATGGGCTCATATCAATGTAGACGGATCAAAAGGTGGTAGGTATTATTACTGCATGGAATGAGTCTATATGGGTGCATCAACAGTCCTTTCTCACCCTTCTGTTCTTCACGTCTTACTTAAACATCTTCCTTCTAACACCACATATTACATTACCAATATCTACGGTTCGCAATACATAGAAGAAAGAACGGTTTTATGGAAAAGTAGCATTGATTTTGTATCTCAAGTGAATGGGCCATGGATTATTGGAGGCGATTTTAATACTTTAAGGAACACTCTAGAAAGAAACCATGACTAACTCTCCTAGGATACCCTTTCCTTCAACTCCTTCATCAATGCTTGTTCCCTTGTTGATCCTCCAAATTGCAATAGGCTCTTCACATTGTCAAGTAAAAGACCTAACCCTTCTTTGGCCAAATTAGATCGTTTGCTCCTCAACTCAGCCTAGGAGGACTTGTACCCGCTCTCTTTGGTTAATGGCCTTGCCATGATCATCTCTGACCATTGCCCCCTCCTCATTGACTCTGGTTCCCTCTCTACTCCTAAAAGACCTTTTGATTTGAACGCTTATGGTTGCTTGAACCTAATTTCGAAGATTTTATCAAACTGGTCCAGTCCCAACAAACGGATAATAGATCCGCTGCTGAGAGAGTGGTCCTAAAACTTAGATCTTCGAGAAAATTGATTAGGCCAAGGGAAAAGAACATATGGGGATCTCTTAAAGCAAGGACGGAAGTAATTCAGGAAGACATTTTGAGAATAAATATATTAGAGGAAACCCATCCATTAACACTGTGGAGGTAAGATAACTCAAGGAACTTGAAGAAGAATTAGATAGACTTATCAAACAAGAAGAGATCGGTTGGAAGCAAAGATCCAAAGCGAAATGGATTGAGGAAAGAGACAAGAACACTGCATACTTTCACCATCTTGCCAATAGCAGAAGACGTTCCCTGTACGTTTCTGAGATTGTTCACAACGATAACACTTACTCTAATCACTCCGTCATTCTCCGGCTTTTTTCTAAATACTACCGTGATCTCCTCGGCAAATAGTCCCCCATCTCCCAGTTATTGATTGGCAACTCTCATATCCAAATCCCCCCCAACTACTACTAGATCAACCATTCACTAAAGAAGAAATTTTGAATGCCTTAAAAAATATGGCAGACGATAAATCCCCTAGCCCAGATGGTTTTGGCCCATTCTCCTTCAAAAGATATTGGCCCGTTGTTAAACATGATATTATCGAGATGTGTAATGAATTCCATGATAACCCAATGTGCATCTCCTGCCTGAATTACGCAAATATTGTGCTCCTCCTTAAGTCTGCTAGCTCCACCTCCTTATCTTCATTCCGTCCCATTAGCCTTCTAAATGCTACCTATAAAATCACTACAAAAATCCCTGATAATAGACTATAATCGGTAATCTCATCACTAGTTGGTTCTGAAAAATCAGCCATCATCATGGGGTCGAAACATCTTGGATTGTGTGGTGGCTACCCAAGAAGTCACTTCTTATTGTTGCTTTGCCTTTACCCGTGGCGTTTTTTTAAATCTTGACTTCTCAAAAGCATTTGATTCTGTGCATTGGAGTTTTATTCTTTAGCTGATGGCCAATATGAGCTTTCCGCCAAAATGGTGTGAATGGATCAGGTGCATACTTCAAACCAGATGCTCTTCAATTTGTGTTAATAGTGAAAGAGGAAACCTCTTTAATTCATCTCGTGGTCTTAGACAAGGCAATCCACTCTCTCCCCTCTTACTCACACTCATTGCGGACGTGTTTAATCATATGATCAAACTTGCCACCAACAATCATCTATTTGAAGGCATCAAGCATCCGATATCTAATCAGAGGATTTCCAATCTTCAGTTTGCTGATGACACTATTCTTTTCGCCTCTCTCGATTCCTCCTAACTTCATTGCCTTAAACTCCTCCTCTACACCTTTGAACTAGTCTCCGGCTTATCCATCAACTTCCATAAAAGCTCCATCATCATGCTGGAGGCTTTGACCTTCTTGACCTTCCATTACCAACTTCCTTAACTGTAACCTATCCTATTTCCCTATCACCTACCTTGGTATCCCTCAACGTCCTACCAAACTTAAGAAACCCGACTGGCTCCCCCTCCTTGATAAAATTGAAACTAGACTCCCCTCATGGAAAGCCAACTCCCTCTCATCTGCAAGCCGCCGGGTTCTAGTTAAGTCTAACCTCTCTGCGATCCCCACCTACTGGTTGTCCTTTCACAAAATGTTGTGCTGGGTTATTAATAGAATCGATTCCATCAGAAGCTCATTCCTTTGGAATGGCAACAAGCTTAAGAATCTTTTTAATTGGCACTCAGTCTGTCTACATCGTGATCAGGGAGGCTTAGGTACAACTAATATGAGCTCCTTCAACTCAAACCTCCTCTTAAAGTGGCTCTGGAAGACTCTTACCCCTAGAGATTTCATATGGAAGGACTGGATCATATTCCTGCATTATTAATCCAACCCGAACCTGGTCCTTCACTTCCCATCTCTCTTCAATCCCTCTCCTTTCTGGTATGGCATCCGATCTACCCTACCCCATGTCAAAAACCTTTTTCAGGTTGAGCTAGGCAATGGTAGAAACTGCCTTTTCTGGCTTGACATCTGGCATGATGTACTCCCTCTTTTTCTTTCTCTCCCTTCATTTCCAACCTCTTGGCCTCGCATGATATATTTGTTCGCCAATCCTCCACCTTGGCCCCTTCTATTTCTATCCAAATACCCTTCTTAGCCATCACATTCTCTCATATTTCCTCAGGCTTTGCAGGATTATCCTTTCTATCCATCTTAATGAAGCTTATGATACTTACTTCTGGGCATTATCACCAAACAAGGGTTTTTTCGTATCTTCTTGCTACCAATTCCTGAATCATCATGGTCATCTCTTCTCCTTCTCTAGCTGCGGAAGTGTCAGTTGACTCCTTGCATACTTTTCTTTCGATCGTGTCTCGTCAGATCTCGCATTAATACCATAGATAGATTGTGCCGCTTTCACGTCCCTAATCCCCTACTTGTGCTCTTTGTTCGCTCGAGAATGAAACAACTCATCATCTTTTTTTGGAGTGCGACTTCACTTATCCCATTATCGTTGCCACTAGCTCGCATCTTCTTGGCTTTATCCCGGTGATCTCTTCTTTCTTCAACCATTGGCAATACGTCCCTCCTAATGCACTGCTGGATAACTTTATATCGATTTGTTGTTGGTGTCTATGAAAAGAATGCAATGCTGATATTTTTAGCAAACATAGATGTTTCTTTGATGGACTTTGCAGGCGCATTTCGTATTTGTTTTGTTCATGCTCAGATGTTGCTCTCTCAGATCCAGTCAGACTAACCATCTGCAATGAAGCTCGGCTCGAAGAAGATCAAGGAAGCTCTAATGCTGGTTGGCTGGATTGAAGGTTCTTCTAACATGCATGCTACTATAGGTTTGCATTGTTGTTGTTTTACTTTTATGTACATATTTTTGCTACTACTATGCTACTTCAAACTATTGGGATGGTACCTTAATTTCTAAATTTTATTTTGGCTACTAATCAAGTTTGTTGATCGGATATATTTTACTTTATGTGTTATCTAATCGATTGTGCAACCTCGTGCTGCATATCCGTCTCTAGGGCTGTCAATGGATACCCAAAAAATCCGATATCCATCCGCATCCGAAAAGCGAATAAATATCCGATATCCGGGAAAGCGGATGCGGATGCGGATATAGGCATATCCGCATCCGAAAATTATCCGTTCGTTATTTTTCATGATTACAGCTTAAATTATGTGTGTTTTAACATAATTAAATATACTAATATATTAATTTGCAAAATTAAAAGTCTATTAAATGCATGTTAATTGCTCAAAATTATATATTATCATAATATTTATTTATTTTTAGCACTTTAGTAATCAATTAGGTTGAAAAAGCTTAATATTAAGCTAAAAAAATTCATTTATGTTTATTGATTTATCGATCGTTGGCGGAGCGGATAATTATCCGACATCCGTCCGTATCCGCAGATACGGATATCTGATATCCGAAAATGGTTTCGGATACAGATACGGATATGGCACTATCCGCATCCGAAAGTATCCGTTGACAGCCCTATCCGTCTCCTCAAAAAAACATCACAATGATGGTATTTGACAGATAATCACTTCTACTTATATTTGGGTTAACTTTATACATAAACAAAATAAATATCACATGTGCCTTATTTTAAAATAAATAAATCATCAACATGTTAAAACACATATTCTTATATTTATTATTTATTTGCAACAATTATAGCTCTTAAGGTTTACAATAATACATATTATATCCAAAAATTAAAATTATTGTTATTAACCAACAGTAAATGGTCTTAACTTAATAATCACCTCATAAAAACACTTTTGCTCTTTTTTTTCCAATACTACAATACATATATATATTATATATATATGAAGTTGGTATTTAAAAGGTAAAATTTTGAATTTATTTATACAACAATGTTGTTAGAAAATTTACTGAATCAACCCTTTAAATTTAATATCAATAATAATAAAACACACCGACCCTATTTGATTCACATTAATATCTATATTCTCACACAAATAACAAACCCGTTAATACATTGATTATCACTTATAAGCCACATATTCACTTTAAATTCAATAATGTAGTTTAGAACACTACTCCCTAATTATTATTGTTGTGACAAGAATCCATCTTGTATTTAAAACCTCAATTTGGTGATTCAATAATTACTTCAATCAACAATCATCTTTAATATTGTAAAGATATTTTCCTCTTAAATATTGAATCCTATTCAATATTATATATTCTCGTAATCATTTAATTAAAATATTATGATTATATATTGTAATAAATTTCTATTATAATAAGGTTATATAATTTATTCCAAATACTCGATCTTAGAAACACTGAAAACTGTACTTTCTCATTTTAGTATTATACGAGTTGGTCTCACAAGCTCGTATCATCAACATTTTATCATAAGAATCACAGAACATGTCAAAACTGCACTTTCCCGATTACCTGAAAATATGGTTGTTACAACTGCCTACGTGCCCCTCCTTTTCAGCCTCCTTCGCTTTCTTGGCATCCCTGTCGGCCTTCTTTTTGGCCTCTCTCCACCTTCTTAGCCTCACTTTCTATCTTCTTCTGAGCCTCAAGCCCGACCTTCTTCTTCTTCTGTTCTTCGATATTTAGCTTTTTTAGCGTCTCCTACACTCTCTTCTAGGCAGCCTCATCGTTGGTTTTCTTTCGAGAAGCTTCATGGACCTTAGCATGGGCCTCCTCCTTGGCTTTAACCCTCGCTTCCTCTTGAGCCTTAAGGAAAGATTCCTCATTAGCTTTTCTCTTTGCCACCTGCTCCACGGACTTAATGTGTAGTTAGACTTTCTGCTCTTCGACTAGTTCATGAATATTTTGCCCACCTGCTCCCATCAGTTCGGTCATTTGAACATCCTCCCCATGCTTTCCTTTCTCTTTTGGAAAATAGTCCTCCATTTTGAATTCTTCCATCTCTAAATGCGTCAAAGTTTTCAGATAACCAAACTCGTCTCGTAGTTGTCTTTGGTAGGCTTCCACATCAAACTCAGAAATGGTAGGCACAATTTGTGCGTAAGCCGCTGTCACCTCTGCTTTGGAGGAACCTGCATGATGAAGAAGACAAGTTAGTCTACTCGAAGTTCATGTTACCATCCATCTCAGTACCCATAAGAAGTGGTTTTACCTTCCAACGCTTGTTGTGTAGTTTCGACAGGAATAATGCTTTCAGTTATTGGCGGATGAGAGCGTTCATGTTCTAACCCCGGATAATATGGATTATATTCGATAACGATGGGAGCTGAAACCGACAGATTGCCAGTGGAACCGGGCGGGATAACTTGCTACTACAAAGAACTGCCACCTACAAGTTGTGTTGCCTTCTCCGCTTTGGCATCCTCTTTCAGAAATGTCATGCATACCTCTAACACCAACTGCTCTTCCTTCATTAAGAATTGAACCATAAGAATCACTTCATCGACCGATTCTACCTCCTACATCCTGACCACGTACTCCAACAACTTATCCCAAGCTCGAGTGTAACAATCTGCATATTCCACTATAATATATTTCAATGTAATGTCGTTAATCAAGTATTGGTCCAAAAAGTTGCTTTTTGCATACTGATGAATTTGGACGCAAGGCCACTTCCATCAAGTTTAAAATATTGTTTATGATTTTTAAAACTATAAACATTGATATGTTTGAAGTAAGTGAATTTTGTGACTTTGTTTAGGGCTTGGTTTTGCCAAGACTAGCCTATTAGCGGGAAGCCCCTACTTAACCACTTCACCCTCATCCCCATTTCATTTATTTCTCATTATTTTTTACAACTTCCAAATCCTTAAGGAAGGGGAAATTAGTATTCTTAAGCTTTAATCTTAGGAATTCTAAGGATAGTTTAGCAAATCGAAGGAGAAACTTGAGTACGTTCCTCTTTATCTTCTTTTGCTTGATCCCTCTTCAATTTCTGGTGCTTTTTCCTAAACCTAATTCTTGGAATTACTATATATTTGTGTGTGTGTGTAAGTTGAATATTTTGAGTTATATCCGAAGAGAGGCTGATTTGGCTAAGTTTTGATCCATCTCTTTGCTTGCAACAATCAAAAGTGAGTTCATGCGAACTCACATCTATGTTTCAAGCATTTATTCTTGTGTAGTGTACCCTCAGCATGTTTATGTTGTGCGTTCACTAGTTTTGTTGATTTGTTTGTATGTTAACACTTCTAATTTATGAGCTTTGATTTGGTTTTGATGATTTCGGGTGTAAGTCTTTGTGTGCGTGTAAGTTTGTGTTTTCACATTGTTTCGGCAAGCCTTAGAAGCCACGGTTATACTTACACGACGTTATAAGCCTTCATATGTTGTTAAAATCGCTATCTGCTCACTGCGCTGGAAAACTTGTACGTAGGCGGTGATTCCGATGGCAGAATAATTATATTCAGTTGGTTGACCTGCTATCAATATTTTAAAAAATGTGTATCTGTGTTTCTGGAGGTTGAATGGACAAGATCAGTTGGTTGAATTCAGATTCAGACAATTGTTTTTACCTATTCAGCTGGTTGGATCTCAAACAAAAACAGGAGTTTATGAAAATTCAGTTCAGATGAATGAAATATAAATTCAACCGGTTGAATTGATGTAGATGCACATCTTGCCCTTTTTTTGGTGATATTTCGAGTTTAATCGATTTTATTTATTTCAGATGGACTTCTATCACTATTTCTAAGTCGATGACTTCTTTTCTGGACTTCTGCTTTATTCGTTATGAATGAATTTTATGATCGATATTTATGAAATTTAATTCACATTATTAAAACGTGAATTCTGAGTTTGATTGTTATTAATACGATCGATATTTTATGAGAATTGCCACTTCAAACTATGAAGGATTTTTGTACTATTAGTGATATCAAATATTTATAAAAATGGCTTCTAATGCTATTTTCCATACTAAATCGTTTTCCAATCTACTATAAATGTTTATAAAAACATTTTCCTCATTCGTATGAGAAATACAATTAAACGCCTTAATAAAAATAAGGACTATGAACCTTTGTGTTTGCTTTGATGGTTAATTCTTGGACACGTTCGATTGAAAACCGTGGCAAAGATCGTTTTGTGTTTTTAGTGGACTATACATCTTGTTAGCAAATATGCGAGTAAGTGGTTATTAGACATATAACTCAACCTTTATATTTACTAGCTAGGAGCATTTTACACTTCCTTGATCAACTGTGATCTTTTTATATTTAGACTAGCTTTATGCGACGTCTCTGAGTTTTGGAATTTATTTCACATTTATGATGATCTTCAGATCATCCTGAGGAAATTTGGTTCAAATCTTGCGGTGTCGCAACCCACGGTCTTCAAACCATCTAAGATGCTTCGGCTCAATACTATAGGATAGCTACCTTTATGTAGTGTCTCATCCGAGTTACTCATGTTGGTGAGTCTTCGGGATGCCAGGGAGTTTACAGGCTTGCATTTTGAGTTAGGCCTCCCCCTCTTTGTGATTTTTTGGATTTGTGGTTATTGGTTTCTAGAATTTGAGTTTTATTGATACTATGTTATCACTCTGAGTTCTATTCATAATGTGTTATCAATTTTAGTGTTCATTTAATATGAGTTGTCATTTCTCGTGATTGTGATTGAGATATTCTTTTATAGCTTTGATATGGATTTTGAGATATAATGTTCTGGGCTTTACACTTATGTGTAATACTGTTAATATTTCATATATGTCTATATTCATTTATATCTCTTGTTATACCCCAGTTTATTAGATAATATAGTTAGATTGATGCATTTATATTTTATTTTCTTATAAATAATATTCGGGTCTGACCGAGGTGTTGCAGGTACTTCCACCTGACTTTTAACATGGACCAGTTCTTGATTTTTGGCTTACTATACTAGAGTTGTAGTTTTTGTTCATATGTTTATGAGATAGAGACTATTATGTATTTACATTATTTTAGTTTGTACCTATATTTATTCTTTTGTAGTATAGTGGATCTTTTTTTACCTCTATATCTATGTACACTAATGTGATATATTCATATCTATATCTGCCTCGGTGATGTGAATATTTGTGTATTACTATGATTATAATGTTATATTATTTTATATTGATTCTGAATTATATAGCCATTGTGTAGTGGGTTTGAACTTGAATTGGATGTGTCGGATTCCTAATGAGATTCAAAGAAGAAAAGTAAGACCACATCATCTGGCATGTTTAACACTCGTTCAAAGCTAATATATAGATAATTGTTCCTCAACAACCTTGTTCTTCGGGCTAGTTGACATCATTAATTGTAACAAACTTGGCTAACATGAGTATAGAGGTGAGGTGCTGCACTTGGTATTAGTGCCAATTTAGGAATAATATACGATATTATGGCGAGGATCATTGTCCTAAGTTTTTCTTAGGAAAACATGTTTAGAATTCAACTCGAGTCTTAGGACTCGCCATATCCTATCTTATAACATGATTCTTTGTTTACTGACTCAAATTTATTCGGAATTCTTCAAAGAATAACATTTTTCTTTTTTCCTTTCTTAAAAAAAATGTTGAGGCGTGCTCGCTCGGACACTGCTCAACCCAGTGCTACTCTTGTTGGTAGGGTGTATATGATAACTCAGCAACTTCTTGATCTTGTGATAAATTCCCAAGCGGTAGGAACCACTTTTGCGCCTACGTATCCCAAATCTGAGTTTGTTAGCTTGTGTGGTGATTGCACCATGCTCGGTGGAAAGGCTTTGAAGGGTTCCAAAAGCGTTATGGAACTCCAATCTTGGACTAGATTGTGTGATTGCATCTTTTCTAGCATGAATCTAGAGGACTTGCATCGGGTTCAGGTAACTACTAGTTTTCTCCAAGATAGGGCGCTAGATTAGTATGAGCTCATTATCTCCAAAATTCTAGAGAAAGACTTAACTCGGAAGCAACTCAAAGAAAGATTTGAAGCAAATTTTATACCTAAGGGCGAGGAAATAATATTATCCCAACACTTCGAAGACATTCTTCAAGGAGATTCTTCCGTGTCAGAGTATGTCGCACCATTTGACTCTCTCTCAAAGTATGGGCTCTAGTATATTAATACCTCCAAGAAAAAGAGCCAGAGATTTGTGTGTGGGCTGAATAAAAATCTCAAGAAGGCCTTAATTCTTAAGTTGGCCAAGCCTTTTGGTGTGCTAGTAGATTGTGCTTCGTCATGAGGAAGCCAATAAAGAGAGTGATGTTGAAGCTAAGAGCTCTAACAAGAATTCAAAAAAAAAGAAGTGGAACTCCGAAAACAAGCCCAATTTTTATCCAAATAGTAAAGGAAAACAAGTGGCTTTCAAAGAAAAAAATTCGAGCTTTGGTCGAGGGGAATGTTTCAATTGCGGATCAAAAGATCATTATGCCAACAAGTGTCCCAACCTCCATGCTTGAAACTATTGCAAGACTTCGTGTATTTCAATATCTCTGTGCCCCAAATGTCCAAGTAAGAAGGAGTGAAAGCTAAATGTCGTGCAAGCCCTTATCAACCCTTCTTCAAGTCAAGGTAATTTTCATTTAATCCTTGATGGAATTATTGAGTTTCATGGACATTCTATACGAGTTCTTTTTGATATGGGTGCATCTCATTCTTTTATATCATGAAAACTTGTTGATGCTTATTCTTTGGATACCTTATGTTTGATGACCTCGCTAAGGATTGAGAATCCGGTTGGTTGATCCACAACACTTAGTCTCTTGAGTGAAGAAGCTGAGAATATTTGTGTGATTATTCTTTTTGTTCCAATTTGTATGTGATGCGTTATTTAGGCTTTGGAATTATATTGGGAATGGATTTTTATCACCACTATGAACCCTATATACTATGCCCTGAGAGGACTATCCATCTTTGACATCCTCAATCTATTACTTAGATTTCTGTGGTACTTAGAGATCCTAGTTCGGATTTAGTAGCCTCTTTATATACTCTAAATCCAAGAGATTACGATAACGATGAAGAGGAAGAGATTATTTCTTGAATCCAAGTTGTTCGAGAGTTTCCTGACATATTTAAGCCTATATCAGGATTATCGCCTAAGCAAGCAATTAAGCTCCAAATCAATCTAACCTCTGGAACTCTACCTATTACGTGTCCTCTTTATCAATTGTCTAATAAGGATAATGCAGAGATGTGAAAGCAATTGTCTAAATTAGAGGAGAAGTTTTTATTCGCTCTAGTTCCTCAGCTTGGGTATCTTCTACAACCTTAATGAAGAAGTCGGATGGTGCACTTAGGCTTTGCGTTGGCTATCGCAAGCTCAATGATCATACCATCAAGAATAAATATCCGCTGCCTAGGATCGATGATTATTTGATCAACTTAGTGGTGTTAGAGTCTTCTCTCAACTAGATTTAGCTACCAGATTTCATCAACGACGCATTTCAAAGGATAGTGTTCTTTTAGCATCATTTTGTACCCGGTATGAATCCCATGTGTGACTAGTAATGTCATTTGATTTGATGAGAGCTCCGGCTTATTTCGTCGACCTTATGAATCATATTTTTAAAGATAATCTCGATCAATTTGTGCTTACTTCATTGATGATATTCTTGGGTATTCTAAAGCGAGGAGGAATTTGAAAACCATCTTCGTACTATGTTGGAAACTCTTAGGAGCAATCAATTGAGGGCTAAAATTTTCAAGTGCCATTTTTGGAAATCTCGTGTAAAGTACTTGGATCATATTATTTTTGAATTCAGAATTTCTATGGATCCTTCAATGATTGAGTCGATTCAAAATTGGAAAAGATCCGAGAGTGTAACTGAAATCAAAAGTTACTACTGCCATCGGTTCATAAAAGACTTTTCAAAAAACAATGTGTATCTCAAAGGTTTAATTAAGAAGGGAGTCAAGTACATTTGGTCATACAAATGTGTGACTACTTTTCAAACACTGAAAGAACTCCTTTCCATTGCTCCTATTCTTGTGATTCCCAAAGGGAACCAAGACTTGGTTGTATATACTGATGCTTGCCGTGTTGGTTGGGGTGCCGTTCTCATGCAAATAGATTATGTTATTGCTTATATTTTTGGGCAAATAAAATTGATCGAAACAAGATATGCCACTTATGATTTAAAGCTCGCGGCTATTGTTTTTTTCCTTCGAATTTGGTGTCATTAACTTTTAGGAGGAAATTTTGTCTCTGCACTGATTATAAGTCATTAAAATATCAATTTTCCTAGAAGGTACTTAATTTGCGACAACAACATTGGCTTCAGTTCCTAGCTTCCTATGATCTCGATATTTTATATACTCCTAGTAAGGGAAATTGAGTTGCTGATGCCCTTAGCCAAAAGCAACAACTGATTGTGTCTATGACGATGTTCGAATGGAAAGACCTCGAAACTTTTTCCATTTGTGAGCTTCAAAACCGTGACTCCAATCCAAGACCCACTCTTATGTTATGTAGCCTTCAGGCTCATTCCTCACTTTTAGACCGCATTTGCAAAGCTCAAAGGCTTGATCCTAAATTAGCTCATCTAAGCCAAAGTATTAGGGATAAATCTTGTGTTTATGAGTTCAAAGAGTTTGATATTGATTCTAGTGGAGGCATTTGAAAATTCAAATGACTTGTTATGCCAAATCATTTTGATCTCCACAAGGATATTTTAGAGGACTCTCATCATTCTAGATTCTCCATTCATATCGGAAGTAGCAAAGTATTAGTGATAAATCTTGTGTTTATAAGCTAAAAGAGTTTGATATTGATTCTAGTGGAGGCGTTCGAAAATTCGGATGACTTATTATGCCAAATCTTTTTAGTCTCCGCAAGGATATTTTAGAGGACTCTCATCGTTCTAGGTTCTCCATTCATCCGGAAATTAGCAAAATGTATGCGGACATTAAGTGACTTCATTATTGGGAGGGAACGAAATCGGATATCGCTAGCTTTGTCAAGCGTTGCATTACTTGTCAACTCATCAAGGCCGAACACCAAAATCCCGGCGGGTTATTGCAACCTTAAGATATTCCCTATGGAAGTGGGATCGTGTGTCCATGTATTTTAGTGATGGTCTCCCCTTTTCTCAATTTTACCATGGTAGTTTATGGGTGACTGTGGATAGACTTATTAAATTTGCACACTTCGTTCCCATTCGATCTAATCGAACCATGCCTCTCTTGGCCAAACTCTATGTTAAAAAGATTGTCATGTTACTTGGGGTTCTCACATCAATAGTTAGTGATCGCGATCCATTGTTTACTATTGACTTTGGAAAGGTCTTCAAAAAGCTTTGGGAACGAAGCTTAATTTTAGCACCGCTTATCACGCTCAGACCGATGGACAAACGGAGCATGTAAATAATATTTTTTAAGATCTACTTCATGCATGTGTGCTTGATTTTGGTGGAAGTTGGGAAGATTATTTTCCTTTTTTGAATTTTCATACAACAATAGCTTCCAATCGAGTATTGGTATGGCATGTTTCGAAGCACTTTACGGAAGGCTGTGCTGATCTCCTTCGTGTTGGTTTGAAACCGAAGAGAAACTGGTTATAGGTCCAAACTTTATTCATGATTCCATAGAAAAGATTGACCTCATTCACCATAGAATGAAAGAGACTCAAAGTCGCTAAAAATCCTATGTCGATAATCCGAGAAGGAAACTAGAATTTTCTATGGGAGATTTTCTGTTTGTTTTTGTCTCATCCGTGAAGGTTGTTGTGCAATTTAGTTGATTGAGAAAATTAGCACCAAGATAAATTGGTCCATTTTCCATCACCGAGCATGTCGGCCCCGTAGCTTATCATCTTTCATTACCGGTTCAATTCTCTGCTATTCATGATATGTTCCATATTTTCAACTTCAGAAGTGTCTTAGGGATTCTAAATCTACGCTCGAGCCAAATTTAATTGAAGAAATCGAGATTTCGCCAAATCTAACTTATGAGCAACAACCCATTCATGTTGTCAAAACGAAAATTAAACGTCTTCGCAACAAAGATGTTCCTCTTGTAAAAGGCCAGTGGTCTTATGTTCCTAAGGATTATTCTTCGGAATCCATAGAATCTATCAAGAGAAACAATCCGGACTTGCTCTCTCGGGCTTTATGAGGGGAATTTCTTGATTTAAATTTTTTATATGGATCTATAACAAGTTTATAGCTTATAAACTTATTGGATGATAAATGGTTTAATTAAATCAAACCAAGCTCGTCGCGGGGCAGCAGTTCATAATTTTGAGGACTGAAATTCAAATGAGCATAAATTATCCAATATAAGTCGGAATTCATTCAACCATATCATAGTTTTCTAATGGAAGAGAAAGATTTCAATTCCTTCTTGTGGATTTTGACGTATGTCCAAACCAAATTTTTGAAAAAAATCGCAGTGTGGTAGTTCGTGTTTTAAAATTTTAATTAATTAATAGTATGGAAGTTTGAACATTGAAATGAGTTCTAACTTCTTTCTCGGTTGTTACTTATTGAGTTTTTCCATAGGTAATTGCGTGGACGCAATTTCTTTTATGGGGAAAGTTTATAATGACCCGTATATTTCACGATAATATATTTAAATAAATATAATGTCGTTAATCAAGTATTGGTCGAAAAGTCACTTTTTGCATGCAAATGAATTTGGACTCGAGACCACTTCCATTTTTAAATATTTTTATGATTTTTAAAACTGTAAACATCAATATGTTTGGAGTAAATTAATTTTGGGACTTTATTTAGGGCTTGGTTTTGCTAAGTCTAACCCATTAGCTTTAAGTGGGCAAACCTTATTTTACCACTCCACCCACTTCCCTGTTTCATTTATTTCTCATTATTTCTACAATTTCCAAATCCTTAAGGAAAGGGAAACTAATATTCTTAAGCTTTAATCTTTGGAATTCTATGGACAACTTAGCAAATCCATGGAGAAACTAGAGTAAAGTCCTTTCTATCTTCTCCAACTTGCTCTTTCTTCAATTTTTGTGGATTTTTCCTAAACCAAATTCCTGGAATTACTTTATATATGTGTATATTGAAGATTTTGAGTTATATCCGAAGAGAGGTTGATTTGACTAAGTTTTGATCAATCTCTTTGCTTACAACAATCAAAGGTGAGTTCTTGTGAACTCACATCTATATCTTAAGCATTTATGCTTGTTTAGTGCGCCCTTGGCACGTTTATGTTGTGCTTGATTGGTTGTGTTAATTTATTTGTGTATTAACATTTCCGATTTATGAGCTTAGATTTCATTTTGATGATTTCAGATGTTTATCTTTGTATGCGTGTAAGTTTATGTTTTCGCGTTGTTCCAGCAAGCCTTAGAAGCCTCATTTAAACTTACATGACGTTGTAAGCCTTTACATGTTGTCGAAATCGCTATGTGCTCACTATCTAAGCAAACATGTGCCTAGGTAGTGACTTAGACGGTTGAATTATTATATTCAGCCAGCTGACCTGTTAAAAATATTTAAGAAAATGTGTATCTGTGTTTCAGACTGACTAAATGAACAAAATCAGCCAGCTGAATTCAGATTCAAGCGGTTTTTTTTACCTATTTAGCCAGCTGAATCTTAAACAAAAATATGAGTTTTTGTAAATTCAATTTAGACAACTGAAATATAATTTCAACCGGTTGAATTGCTATGAAATGCACATCTTGCCTTTTCTTGTGATATTTCAATTTCTATTGATTTTATTTATTGTGGATGGACTTCTATCATTATTTTTAAGCTGATGACTTCTTTTCTAGACCTCTAATTTATTCATTATAATTAAATTTATAATTGATATTTATGGAATTTAATTCATGTTGTTAAAAACATGAATTCTGAGTTCGATTGATATTATTATGATTAATATTTTATGAGAATCGCCACTTCAAACTATAAAGGGGTTTTGTAAAATTAGTAGATACCAAATATTTTATCAAAATGGTTTCTAGCCCTATTTTTCATATAAAAGCGTACTATAAATCATTTTCCAGTCTACTAACAAATATTTATATAAACTTTTCCTCATTTGTATGAGAAATCCAATTAAACGCCTATTAAAAATAAGGACTATGAACCCTTGCATTCGGTTAATTTTGGGACTTATTCAGTTGAAAACCATGACAGTGATTGTGTTTCTAGTGGACTATACAACTTATTAGCAAATATTCAAGCAGAGTAAGTGGTTATGGGACATGTAGCTTGACCCTTATATTTACTAGCTTAAAGTAATTTACACTTATCTAGATCAACTGTAATCTTTGGAGATTTAGACCAGCTTTATACGATGTCTCGAAATTTGGAAATTATTTCACGTTTTTGATGATTTTTGGATCATTCTGAGGAACTTTAGTTCAAAACTTACGAGGTCGAAAATGGTGGTCTTCGGACCATCTGAGGAGCTTCGGCTCAATATTATAGGCTAGCTACCTAGAGATCATGTCTCATCTGAGCTACACGTGATGGTGAGTCTTCGAGCTGCCAAGGAGTTTACAGGCTCGCATCTTGAGTTAGGCCTCCCCCTCGTTTTGATTTTCTGGATTTTTGGTTATTGATTTCTGGAATTTGAGTTTTATTGATATTGCGTTATCAATCTGAGTTTTATTGTTATTATGTTATCAATTTTAGTGTTGATCTGATACAAGTTTTCATTTCACGTGAGAAGCTATATAATTGTGAATGGGATATTCTTTTATAGCTTTGATATGGATTTTGAGATATACTGTAGACATTTCTGGGCTTCACACTTACATGTGATACTGTTATTATTGCATATATGTCCATATATATTCATTTATATGTCTTGTTGTATACCGCTGTGAACACCCGCAACTTCCCCGTAAAGGAAAGCGTCGGATAGTTCGAGAACAAACCACAGCAGAACGCATACAGAAGAACATTTCACTCTATATAACAACAGTGCATCAGATTACAAGAATATACAGAGTATAAATGAATATTACACAGAAATATCAGAGATTTAAATTACATTTAAATACATAGCAGCGGAAAATAATACAATACACAACTAGAAGAAGATATACGGATACAAAGCTTTCCGGATATCGTTCCAGCTGTAAACCAGGATCCTGTGAATATAAATCTGCAAAACCAAAACTACTAGCTGCCCGTGTCAAAATAAGGGCACCCAGAGTTTAGGTTAAAACAATAAACTCCAGGTCAGTCATGTGACTGGTGTGAGAACTAAAACAGTTATTAATCTTTATTTTAAATCATTAGGTAAATCAAGGGACCACGCCGTATAACACGGAACGGGTTTCCTCCCAAGAATACCAGTGCATAAAACAAACAGCGCAATGCTAAATAAAGAAAAATGAAGCTGTTATAAGACCCAGGTCCCATCACACAATGCAACGCAGTCGAGGATAGGGTTTTCCCTTATAACAGCCAAAGAATGCTTGATACGTTTAAAAACAAATCATTTGATACTATTATAAGTGCATAGTGTATAAAACACTTCAAATCATAAGTATCAATCATAGGCGGCATGAGCGTCCCATGCCACTATGTCGCCATATATAGGTTTACAAATAAAACCGCAAATGTCACGTATTTGGAAATTGGGTTTCCAACTATGAACCGAGGCTAGGGGCAAGATCCTCAACCGATTCGAGACGCTCTAGCCCGCCCCTCAGGAACAGCCGCAACTGCCCCTTGGATCCTCAGGGCCGGTCCACACGGAGTGGATTATTATGCCTGAACACTACGTTTCCCCACCCTATGGGGTGTAAGTCTGGTCCGTCAGCCGACCAGAATGCATTCGGTCGAAACCGATATAACCGAGGCGCCTCGCAACAGCAACAACCACATAAGTCAAACTCGTCAGGGCGTGTAAAACCACTGACGCCACTTCTAGCTAGAAAGAAACGCATGCCCTCCCTGACGTCCGTCTCCCGTTTTTGGTTCATACCGGGTGTGAAACACGCGAGGTAAACGTTACACAAAGCTACGCCACAAAGGCCGTGCTTTGATCATCAACACAAGACTTTGCTTTTCAACAGAAGCCTTGATCATTTGCATCTTCGCATGCCACACAGGCAAACCATCCTATGCAACCGATATCAGTCACACAGAATGAAATCCGATGTCAGACACACAGTCCATTTACAAGTCCGTCCTGGGTCTGAACGAAACCGGAGGCACCTAGTACCCCGCATATCCATCGATCTCCAAGTACGTCTGGACGATCACTAACTGTTTCCATCTTCTTGGGTGTACAGCCCAATCAAGATCATCAGTTATCACCCAAACGACGTGAAGACCTCCGGTCTTCGACCATCGTCTTCATCTTCGACTTATCGTCGTATCAGTTATTCAGAATGGGTTAAACCCGGTCTTTCCGAATAACTCGCGTATATATTATAAAAGTGTTACACAAACACAACATACGCCTCATTCCAACTCATTAGTCATTAACCGTAAATTAATCAAGAGAATAATTCCCCAAATATTAACCCCGAAGGCCGAAACCAACATCAGATCAATATCCAGAAAACCATTCTACTTAGCTAACCGACAGTTAGTTTCTAAATTTCACGTTCAAATCTAATTAAAGATTTAACTATCGCCTGGAGCAAAACTGGTGATACTCCATTCTCGATCATTTCAATCTAATTAAAGATTCATTAAAACTCCACTTAGTTTTAATCTGTGACTGGGTTAAAGAATCAGTGTCATTTAAAACACGGTTCACGATAAACCCAAAATCACATCACATTTCAATCAGTCCCTAATTGTAAATTAGCAAGTGAGCAATTCCCTAAGTATTAATCCCGAAGGCCGAAACCAACATCAGATCAATACCTCGGAAAACTATTCAACTTAACTAATCTCCAGTTAGTTTCTGACTTTCTTGACTCTTTTAGGTCTAAGAACTGTATTATTGAAGATACCGTTCACGACAACCCAAAATCGCCTTTCATTAATGATCGGGTTAAAGAACGAGTGTTATTTAAAAACACTGTTCACGATAAACCCAAAAATCAATATCAATTCAATTCCAATTAAATATTATTTAATTGGTACACTTCATTAAATCTAAATAAAAAGATTTAATCTTTTCTCAACTGGGTTCAAGAACGGTGTTAGTGAAGACACCATTCACGACAAACCCAAATCACATTTGATATTCAATATAAGGCTCTGAATAGAAAATATATCGGCTTATATTCAATATCAAATTCTACGATTAACAAATGTCGTATTGGAAATAACGATACAAATATATATCTTTCAAATTTCCATAACAACACCTGTATAATCACGAATTCCAACATCGAAATATTCCGAAGACAATTTCGATTCAAATCCACTCCAATGCAATCATTGGAAATTTTGGTTATTTTCAAAACCCTTTTCGAATTCAATTTATTTATTTAAAAATAAATAGAATTATAATTCTAGTTCAAAACTAGTTCATTTCGATAAAAACCTATTTTTATCTTTTCAAATATGGAGTTTTTCATCCCAATTCTTTCTAAATCATTTCTTATGATTTTACACAAATTATTACTATTTTTAATAATTTTATCAAGGCCCGTACAGTCGATTTCCATCAATGGCCATCGAACTGCACTTACAGCGACCTTTTTCGAATTTGATTTGGACATAATTCCAAATCCAACCGTTAGATTTCAAATTTCTAATATTCATTAGAAAGCTCTTTTCGATACGAACCCAACGGTTCCGGTTTTAGGAGAATCCGACGGTCGGATCTCCCGTAATGTCCGTTTGAAATAAATGGTCGAAATTCACGAACTGCCGCGGCGCGGCGCGTTCTATTCAGGCCATTATATTATATATATAATATATATAATATAAATTTCGTCGATTTCTATTTAAAACGAATTATATAAATCGTTTTCAATTCATTTTCAAAACGGTTTCAACTTCATATTCAATTTCAAATCAAAATTGAATTCTTCTTTGTAACTTCGTTTTAAAATTCATTTCTATTCAATTCAAATTTCAATTCAATTTGAATTCATTTCAATTCGCTTTCAATTCAATTTGAATTCGTTTTCAATTCAATTCATTTCGAAATCGTTTTCAATTCAATTCATTTCGAAATCGTTTTCAATTCAATTCATTTCGAAATCGTTTTCAATTCAATTCATTTCGAAATCGTTTTCAATTCAATTCATTTCGAAATCGTTATATATTCAATTCATTTCGAAATCGTTTTCAATTCATTTCGAAATCGTTTTCAATTCATTTCGAAATCGTTTTCAATTCATTTCGAAATCGTTATATATTCAATTCATTTCGAAATCGTTTAAAATCGATATAAATATCGTTCACGTCAAAATGGCGTCAATCTAATCAACACGGCTTCACAAATTTCTATTTTCAAATATTCTATTTCAAATATTTCTTTTTCAAAATAGTTGTTATTATCAAAATATTTCGTTCAACACATGACCAATCTCAATGAATGAGTACTGTCAACACATGAACGTTTATTTTATATTGATAAAGATGTAAATTTTATTACTAAAATATTTCGTTCAACACATGACCAATCTCAATGAATGAGTACTGTCAACACATGAACTTTTATTTTATAATATTCTTTATTTTCTAAACTGGAATGAGGCCCAATCAATTACCATATAATGTTAATTATATGGATTTTCATACAACACATGTATATCATAGCATTGAAAAATAATCAACCATCAACCAAAGTGCACTACACTGTATAAGCATCAAATATAGATATCTAACGCTTATAACAGCCTGTCAATCAATCGATCGACATATTTAATCAATCAGGATGAGTGAACTGCATATTTCATCCTAACACCCGTGTGGGGTTTCAAACAATCAAACACAGATTTTTTTTCGTGCAGTTGGGCGATGTGTAAAATTTATCGACCCAATCAATGTCAGTCAAATCAGTGTACATAAACAAACCGTCTGGTTTGTAAATGAATATTTTATTTATTCGCATTCACGTTAAAAATTATATTTTTAACGATAAAACATTTTATTTCAACATATGAATTTCTATCCAGTTCATTCTTTAAATAAAATGATATTTTATTTTTCTAACTTATTTTAGAAAATTTCGGCGGCATAACGGCACGATACTAGAAACGGGACGAGGCCTAGCCTTGTCCCCGGTCTAGTGAAGGCCCACGCCATTCACTCATCAATCAAATCAATTTCATTTTGCAAACCACAAAATCTGGAGTAAGGGTCTAACCTAGCCTTACTCCTACGCCTTATAACGGCGCACGTCTAATCCTAACCAATTTATCGATTCGATTTTTCACACCACAAACCACATTCAAACCAATATCGCAATCAATCACCAAACAGTCAAACAAACAAGTCCATGGTCTGTGGACGGTTGTGTCGGGTGCTACTAAGCACCGTCTGCATCCTAGTATAAATATATAACTAGAAAAGAAATAGAAAGGTGAGAAATTCTCACTTATAGCTATCCTAGCTCCACGGCTCTTCTTTTGCAGAAGTCTTCGTCGTTTCGCCTTTTTGTCACCTTCGTTGCTGCTTTCACTACATACGTAAAAATCACATTTTTACTTCGCTATTCAATATATAAAAATCGAATTTTTACTTCGCTATTCAATATATAAAAATATGATTTTTATCTCGACTTTCAATATATAAAAATGTGATTTTTATCTCGACTTTCAATATATAAAAATGTGATTTTTATCTCGACTTTCCATATATAAAAATATGATTTTTACTTCGGCTTTCCATATATAAAAATCTGATTTTTTTTTACTTTTAAAGAACTCGCCTTTTTATTTTTAAAGCACAAACCCTTTCCTTTTTAAAAAAAACATTTTTCAAATTCAGTTTTTATCACTTAAAAAAAAACAGTTTTTAAGTGCTTTAAAAATCAGTTTTTTTTTTTTTTCAAAATGAAATTCAGTTTCAACTTAAAATAAAATTCGGTTTTAACTAAAATTAAAATTCAGTTTTAACTAAAATTAAAATTCAGTTTAAAAATAAAATTCAGTAAATACTTACAGTATTTTGAAAGGTTGGGGGGGGGTCGTCTTGCGTCGCCGAACAGCAGGGGGGGGTGCCTGGTCGGAGAAGGAAAGGTGGGTGAGGCGGAGGAGGTTGGCTGCGCTGGAGGAGGGTGCGGCGCTTGCGGAGTCGGTTGCGATAGGCGTTGGGGTAGTAGGGTTTTTGGAGAGAGGAGAACGGGGAGGCTGGAGGAGAGTTGCGCGGCGGCGGGGCCCTCTGGTGGTGGCGCCTTCGACGAAGGGGGCGACGAGCAGGAAAAGGGGATCAAGGTTTTTTTTTTTTTTTTTTTCTTCTTCGATTTTCTGATTTGTGAAGGGGGGGGGCCAGCGGGTTTAAAGGAGAAAGATATTTTTTTTTTATTAATTTATTTTATTTTCAACCCTAAACGTTGACTTTTAATTCGAACACCTAACGAGACCCAACGACTGTCGCCCCTAGCTAAATACCCCCATTCCGAACACAATGGGATATGTATCGCAAGTTGATTCGATCGTTTGAATTAGTTTCCGATGAATTTACATTTAAATCTCTATATTGAATTTTAAACGTACATTTCAAATTACCGGGGTCACATACTAACTCTAAAAATTCTCGAAAAATATTTTCTAGCTTCGTATTGACGATACGGTCCTAACAAAACTAGTTTCGTCGAATTCTGAGACCGTTGGAAAAATGGCCAATTTCCAGTCGATTAAAATCAACTGAAATGGTCAAAACGCGTTTTCCTTTGCCACGCTCACATATTGATTCAGAAAATTATGAAATTTGGAATCTAGCAATAATTTGACACTGCGGACCCAACAAAACTGGTTTCGTCGAAATCCGAGGTCGTTTGCAAAATTGCTATTTTTAAGGGCCTTATATATATAAAAATATATATAAATTCCACAGCGACTATTTCTAATTTTAAACTGGACATATCTTATCATTTCTAAGATAAAATCTCAGTTTGTTAACTTCGCTACAAAGATATAGTTATACAGATTCAAACATTTCTTGTTTCGTTCAATTCTGACTTATATTGAATTCTGAATATTCATTTGAAATTAGAAATCGAATTTTCGAACTACCGCGCCATTTCCAATTCTATTTATAATTATAAATAAATCTTATATATTCTAACGACGACGCGTATAATATATACGTTCGAATTCTATTCAAAATAAATTTCACGTCGATTCTATTTAAAATAATCTATTTTAAATGATCAAAATTCGCTATAATTGCCAAAAAAAAAAAAAAAAAAAAAAAATTTTAAACTGGCCCAGATTTTCCGGGTTGTTACAATCTCCCCCACTTAAAACTTTTCGTCCCCGAAAAGGAACAAAGTCGAAAGTGGTTTGATTATTCAGCTCTACATTCGATCTGGCTTCCATTCTCCAACCCTTTAGTTTCTGAGAATTTTCAAAATTTCAAAAATTTGGCTAACACCCTAAATTTTCGAAAAATTTCGCCATAACCTCCCCTGCACCGGGAGCATCGGGATATTTCAAAAGGCCTCCCAGGGCCCTCACCAATCAATGGTGGAATAAAAAGAAAAAGAAAGCCAAGCGGCTAGCCGATACGGCTCACAAAATCATCATCACCCAACAGGAAATTATGTAATAAACATGTACCTATTTGTCGGGCAAACAAATTTTATTCTCTGGCTCTAGCCTCCTTGCTATGACCTGTTCAATATAAGTATATGTATGCAAGCAAATACGACCAATTTTCAATATCATTCAATATTTGATTCAATTAGGCATAATGGTTCAAAATTAATAAACAAATGAACAAACAACACAAACATCAATCAATTAGTGAATTTAAAGTTTCAAATTCATAATTTTGATATATATGCAGAAATCACATTTTTGATACCAATTCACAACAATGTGTTATATCTATATAAGTTTTGGTTCTCACACCAGTCTAATGGAAATATATAGATATCACACCTTCGTCACACGACTATAAATTCTGACGATGAGTACTCAACCATCAGAATCATCTTCGGGCCACTAGAGTATGATTCCATATCTATCCAATATATTAAAACTTCGAATACACGCGGATCAGACGTATACGCAAAATCTTTATATACTGGACTGTCCAACTCAATATAAATAGATAATCAGATACGAATAATTGATTTAAATTTTCAAAACAAAAATTGTTTTCATTTTAAAAATATACTCTTCACACTCGTTCTAGGATACTACTGATCCCATCTCTAACGAGTCATTCCCATTGGATATTACTAACCCAATTATCTGATGAATTCTTTCGTATGTTTCTAATGTGCCTTGTTCTCTAGCTTTGTAAACCAAAGCTCTGATACCAACTGTGAACACCCGCAACTTCCCCGTAAAGGAAAGCGTCGGATAGTTCGAGAACAAACCACAGCAGAACGCATACAGAAGAACATTTCACTCTATATAACAACAGTGCATCAGATTACAAGAATATACAGAGTATAAATGAATATTACACAGAAATATCAGAGATTTAAATTACATTTAAATACATAGCAGCGGAAAATAATACAATACACAACTAGAAGAAGATATACGGATACAAAGCTTTCCGGATATCGTTCCAGCTGTAAACCAGGATCCTGTGAATATAAATCTGCAAAACCAAAACTACTAGCTGCCCGTGTCAAAATAAGGGCACCCAGAGTTTAGGTTAAAACAATAAACTCCAGGTCAGTCATGTGACTGGTGTGAGAACTAAAACAGTTATTAATCTTTATTTTAAATCATTAGGTAAATCAAGGGACCACGCCGTATAACACGGAACGGGTTTCCTCCCAAGAATACCAGTGCATAAAACAAACAGCGCAATGCTAAATAAAGAAAAATGAAGCTGTTATAAGACCCAGGTCCCATCACACAATGCAACGCAGTCGAGGATAGGGTTTTCCCTTATAACAGCCAAAGAATGCTTGATACGTTTAAAAACAAATCATTTGATACTATTATAAGTGCATAGTGTATAAAACACTTCAAATCATAAGTATCAATCATAGGCGGCATGAGCGTCCCATGCCACTATGTCGCCATATATAGGTTTACAAATAAAACCGCAAATGTCACGTATTTGGAAATTGGGTTTCCAACTATGAACCGAGGCTAGGGGCAAGATCCTCAACCGATTCGAGACGCTCTAGCCCGCCCCTCAGGAACAGCCGCAACTGCCCCTTGGATCCTCAGGGCCGGTCCACACGGAGTGGATTATTATGCCTGAACACTACGTTTCCCCACCCTATGGGGTGTAAGTCTGGTCCGTCAGCCGACCAGAATGCATTCGGCCGAAACCGATATAACCGAGGCGCCTCGCAACAGCAACAACCACATAAGTCAAACTCGTCAGGGCGTGTAAAACCACTGACGCCACTTCTAGCTAGAAAGAAACGCATGCCCTCCCTGACGTCCGTCTCCCGTTTTTGGTTCATACCGGGTGTGAAACACGCGAGGTAAACGTTACACAAAGCTACGCCACAAAGGCCGTGCTTTGATCATCAACACAAGACTTTGCTTTTCAACAGAAGCCTTGATCATTTGCATCTTCGCATGCCACACAGGCAAACCATCCTATGCAACCGATATCAGTCACACAGAATGAAATCCGATGTCAGACACACAGTCCATTTACAAGTCCGTCCTGGGTCTGAACGAAACCGGAGGCACCTAGTACCCCGCATATCCATCGATCTCCAAGTACGTCTGGACGATCACTAACTGTTTCCATCTTCTTGGGTGTACAGCCCAATCAAGATCATCAGTTATCACCCAAACGACGTGAAGACCTCCGGTCTTCGACCATCGTCTTCATCTTCGACTTATCGTCGTATCAGTTATTCAAAATGGGTTAAACCCGGTCTTTCCGAATAACTCGCGTATATATTATAAAAGTGTTACACAAACACAACATACGCCTCATTCCAACTCATTAGTCATTAACCGTAAATTAATCAAGAGAATAATTCCCCAAATATTAACCCCGATGGCCGAAACCAACATCAGATCAATATCCAGAAAACCATTCTACTTAGCTAACCGACAGTTAGTTTCTAAATTTCACGTTCAAATCTAATTAAAGATTTAACTATCGCCTGGAGCAAAACTGGTGATACTCCATTCTCGATCATTTCAATCTAATTAAAGATTCATTAAAACTCCACTTAGTTTTAATCTGTGACTGGGTTAAAGAATCAGTGTCATTTAAAACACGGTTCACGATAAACCCAAAATCACATCACATTTCAATCAGTCCCTAATTGTAAATTAGCAAGTGAGCAATTCCCTAAGTATTAATCCCGAAGGCCGAAACCAACATCAGATCAATACCTCGGAAAACTATTCAACTTAACTAATCTCCAGTTAGTTTCTGACTTTCTTGACTCTTTTAGGTCTAAGAACTGTATTATTGAAGATACCGTTCACGACAACCCAAAATCGCCTTTCATTAATGATCGGGTTAAAGAACGAGTGTTATTTAAAAACACTGTTCACGATAAACCCAAAAATCAATATCAATTCAATTCCAATTAAATATTATTTAATTGGTACACTTCATTAAATCTAAATAAAAAGATTTAATCTTTTCTCAACTGGGTTCAAGAACGGTGTTAGTGAAGACACCATTCACGACAAACCCAAATCACATTTGATATTCAATATAAGGCTCTGAATAGAAAATATATCGGCTTATATTCAATATCAAATTCTACGATTAACAAATGTCGTATTGGAAATAACGATACAAATATATATCTTTCAAATTTCCATAACAACACCTGTATAATCACGAATTCCAACATCGAAATATTCCGAAGACAATTTCGATTCAAATCCACTCCAATGCAATCATTGGAAATTTTGGTTATTTTCAAAACCCTTTTCGAATTCAATTTATTTATTTAAAAATAAATAGAATTATAATTCTAGTTCAAAACTAGTTCATTTCGATAAAAACCTATTTTTATCTTTTCAAATATGGAGTTTTTCATCCCAATTCTTTCTAAATCATTTCTTATGATTTTACACAAATTATTACTATTTTTAATAATTTTATCAAGGCCCGTACAGTCGATTTCCATCAATGGCCATCGAACTGCACTTACAGCGACCTTTTTCGAATTTGATTTGGACATAATTCCAAATCCAACCGTTAGATTTCAAATTTCTAATATTCATTAGAAAGCTCTTTTCGATACGAACCCAACGGTTCCGGTTTTAGGAGAATCCGACGGTCGGATCTCCCGTAATGTCCGTTTGAAATAAATGGTCGAAATTCACGAACTGCCGCGGCGCGGCGCGTTCTATTCAGGCCATTATATTATATATATAATATATATAATATAAATTTCGTCGATTTCTATTTAAAACGAATTATATAAATCGTTTTCAATTCATTTTCAAAACGGTTTCAACTTCATATTCAATTTCAAATCAAAATTGAATTCTTCTTTGTAACTTCGTTTTAAAATTCATTTCTATTCAATTCAAATTTCAATTCAATTTGAATTCATTTCAATTCGCTTTCAATTCAATTTGAATTCGTTTTCAATTCAATTCATTTCGAAATCGTTTTCAATTCAATTCATTTCGAAATCGTTTTCAATTCAATTCATTTCGAAATCGTTTTCAATTCAATTCATTTCGAAATCATTTTCAATTCAATTCATTTCGAAATCGTTATATATTCAATTCATTTCGAAATTGTTTTCAATTCATTTCGAAATCGTTTTCAATTCATTTCGAAATCGTTTTCAATTCATTTCGAAATCGTTATATATTCAATTCATTTCGAAATCGTTTAAAATCGATATAAATATCGTTCACGTCAAAATGGCGTCAATCTAATCAACACGGCTTCACAAATTTCTATTTTCAAATATTCTATTTCAAATATTTCTTTTTCAAAATAGTTGTTATTATCAAAATATTTCGTTCAACACATGACCAATCTCAATGAATGAGTACTGTCAACACATGAACGTTTATTTTATATTGATAAAGATGTAAATTTTATTACTAAAATATTTCGTTCAACACATGACCAATCTCAATGAATGAGTACTGTCAACACATGAACTTTTATTTTATAATATTCTTTATTTTCTAAACTGGAATGAGGCCCAATCAATTACCATATAATGTTAATTATATGGATTTTCATACAACACATGTATATCATAGCATTGAAAAATAATCAACCATCAACCAAAGTGCACTACACTGTATAAGCATCAAATATAGATATCTAACGCTTATAACAGCCTGTCAATCAATCGATCGACATATTTAATCAATCAGGATGAGTGAACTGCATATTTCATCCTAACACCCGTGTGGGGTTTCAAACAATCAAACACAGATTTTTTTTCGTGCAGTTGGGCGATGTGTAAAATTTATCGACCCAATCAATGTCAGTCAAATCAGTGTACATAAACAAACCGTCTGGTTTGTAAATGAATATTTTATTTATTCGCATTCACGTTAAAAATTATATTTTTAACGATAAAACATTTTATTTCAACATATGAATTTCTATCCAGTTCATTCTTTAAATAAAATGATATTTTATTTTTCTAACTTATTTTAGAAAATTTCGGCGGCATAACGGCACGATACTAGAAACGGGACGAGGCCTAGCCTTGTCCCCGGTCTAGTGAAGGCCCACGCCATTCACTCATCAATCAAATCAATTTCATTTTGCAAACCACAAAATCTGGAGTAAGGGTCTAACCTAGCCTTACTCCTACGCCTTATAACGGCGCACGTCTAATCCTAACCAATTTATCGATTCGATTTTTCACACCACAAACCACATTCAAACCAATATCGCAATCAATCACCAAACAGTCAAACAAACAAGTCCATGGTCTGTGGACGGTTGTGTCGGGTGCTACTAAGCACCGTCTGCATCCTAGTATAAATATATAACTAGAAAAGAAATAGAAAGGTGAGAAATTCTCACTTATAGCTATCCTAGCTCCACGGCTCTTCTTTTGCAGAAGTCTTCGTCGTTTCGCCTTTTTGTCACCTTCGTTGCTGCTTTCACTACATACGTAAAAATCACATTTTTACTTCGCTATTCAATATATAAAAATCGAATTTTTACTTCGCTATTCAATATATAAAAATATGATTTTTATCTCGACTTTCAATATATAAAAATGTGATTTTTATCTCGACTTTCAATATATAAAAATGTGATTTTTATCTCGACTTTCCATATATAAAAATATGATTTTTACTTCGGCTTTCCATATATAAAAATCTGATTTTTTTTTACTTTTAAAGAACTCGCCTTTTTATTTTTAAAGCACAAACCCTTTCCTTTTTAAAAAAAACATTTTTCAAATTCAGTTTTTATCACTTAAAAAAAAACAGTTTTTAAGTGCTTTAAAAATCAGTTTTTTTTTTTTTTCAAAATGAAATTCAGTTTCAACTTAAAATAAAATTCGGTTTTAACTAAAATTAAAATTCAGTTTTAACTAAAATTAAAATTCAGTTTAAAAATAAAATTCAGTAAATACTTACAGTATTTTGAAAGGTTGGGGGGGGTCGTCTTGCGTCGCCGAACAGCAGGGGGGGTGCCTGGTCGGAGAAGGAAAGGTGGGTGAGGCGGAGGAGGTTGGCTGCGCTGGAGGAGGGTGCGGCGCTTGCGGAGTCGGTTGCGATAGGCGTTGGGGTAGTAGGGTTTTTGGAGAGAGGAGAACGGGGAGGCTGGAGGAGAGTTGCGCGGCGGCGGGGCCCTCTGGTGGTGGCGCCTTCGACGAAGGGGGCGACGAGCAGGAAAAGGGGATCAAGGTTTTTTTTTTTTTTTTTTTTCTTCTTCGATTTTCTGATTTGTGAAGGGGGGGGGCCAGCGGGTTTAAAGGAGAAAGATATTTTTTTTTTTTTATTAATTTATTTTATTTTCAACCCTAAACGTTGACTTTTAATTCGAACACCTAACGAGACCCAACGACTGTCGCCCCTAGCTAAATACCCCCATTCCGAACACAATGGGATATGTATCGCAAGTTGATTCGATCGTTTGAATTAGTTTCCGATGAATTTACATTTAAATCTCTATATTGAATTTTAAACGTACATTTCAAATTACCGGGGTCACATACTAACTCTAAAAATTCTCGAAAAATATTTTCTAGCTTCGTATTGACGATACGGTCCTAACAAAACTAGTTTCGTCGAATTCTGAGACCGTTGGAAAAATGGCCAATTTCCAGTCGATTAAAATCAACTGAAATGGTCAAAACGCGTTTTCCTTTGCCACGCTCACATATTGATTCAGAAAATTATGAAATTTGGAATCTAGCAATAATTTGACACTGCGGACCCAACAAAACTGGTTTCGTCGAAATCCGAGGTCGTTTGCAAAATTGCTATTTTTAAGGGCCTTATATATATAAAAATATATATAAATTCCACAGCGACTATTTCTAATTTTAAACTGGACATATCTTATCATTTCTAAGATAAAATCTCAGTTTGTTAACTTCGCTACAAAGATATAGTTATACAGATTCAAACATTTCTTGTTTCGTTCAATTCTGACTTATATTGAATTCTGAATATTCATTTGAAATTAGAAATCGAATTTTCGAACTACCGCGCCATTTCCAATTCTATTTATAATTATAAATAAATCTTATATATTCTAACGACGACGCGTATAATATATACGTTCGAATTCTATTCAAAATAAATTTCACGTCGATTCTATTTAAAATAATCTATTTTAAATGATCAAAATTCGCTATAATTGCCAAAAAAAAAAAAAAAAAAAAAAAAAATTTTAAACTGGCCCAGATTTTCCGGGTTGTTACAATACCGGTTTATGAGATAAGTACAACTAGACTGGGTTGTTTATTTATTTTCTTATAAATAATATTTGGGTCAGACCGAGGTGTTGCAGGTGCTTCCACATGACTTCTAGTGTGGACCAATTCTTGATTTTTGGCTTACTACACTAGAGTTGTAGTTTTTGTTGATATGTTTATGAGATAGAGACTCTTATGTATTCATATTATTTTGGCTTGTACCTATATTTATTCTTTTTTAGTATAGTGGATCTTGTTTGACCGCTATATTTGTGTACACACTTATATGATATATTCATATCCATTTCTGTCTTCGTTTTCACCAAGAAATGGCTCAAACACCAAAGGTACGTGAACTGTACTTTACCATGTGGTTAGAAAGTAAATGGAGCCGCATTCAACAAAGATAAGAAGTAAAAAAAAGCGAGGAAAGTAAAATGAAGAGAAGGTTTTAGAGTGGTTCGGCCCTAAGCTAGGCCTACGTCCACTATGAAGGTAGCTTGCATTATCATGACGATGATTACAAGGCATAAAATCACTCTTTGTACATACATCTTCCCTCTCTTACAACATATTCTCTCTCTTTCACATATAGATTTCACTTAGATTCACGAATTTCAGAGAAATGTAGGACCAGTGGAGGAGAAGGAGAATGTCCTTGTTTGAGAGGAGGAGGAAGGAGAGTCCTCAATCTCTTTGCCACTTAGGTGATATCCATGGATCCATAGCCAAAAATAAATGAAAGATCTTCAAATGGAGACGATGATGATGATTGGAAGGCTAAGGAATGGTGGAAGGAAGAATTCGACATCACTTCGTGGCGGCAAGGAGTCCATCCCCTTTGTGGTGGAAGCCATGGCCAATTTGTAGGTGAGCTCCCATAAGGAAATGAGTTGAAATTCATATATGCAGGCTGGGGGTCGCTCATCTCATCAATTACGAAAATTTCATCGCCTAGTTGTAGCCAACTAGCGACAGCTATAACCAGTTGTCTCATGTTAGCGAGCTCTATGCGTGCGAGCGGGCTGATCAGGTGACCGGATGTTGAGTATACGGGCGACCAACCAAGGCTTGTAAAACAGATATAAGTGCTACCATTCAGGAATTGATATCTGATCGACTGGTAGGTAGCATCCGATTGAAGCATTAGTAACTGATTGAGGAATGAGCGAGCGGCTGGGGCCGCATGTAACAACCCGGAAATGCGAGCCAGTTTAAATTTTTTATTTTGGCAATTTTAGTGAAGTTTGAACATTTAAAATGAATTATTTTAAATAATATCGACGAGAAATTTATTTTGGATAGGAATATAACGTATATATTTATATACGTCGTCGTTAGAATATAAATAATTATATATAATTATAAATAGAATTGAAAATGGCGCGGTAGTTCGATAATTCGATTTCAAAATTCAATTGAATGTACCGGGTGCAAAATAAACCAGATTTTAGCGAAACAAAAAATAATAGAATCTAATTGTGAATATCCTTCCAACGAATCTGGAAAATCGAAATTTCATAGCGGGAATCAAAAGATATGTCCAGTTGAAAATTTTGAGTAGTCGCTATGGAATTCAGGCCCTTAAAAATGGAAATTTTGCAAACGACCTCGGATTTCGACGAAACCACTTTTGTTGGATCCGCGATGTCAAATTATTGCTAGGTTTCAAATTTCATAATTTTTCGAATCAATATGTGAGCGTGGCAAAGGAAAACGCGTTTGACCAGTTTTAGTTGATTTTAATCGACTGGAAAATGGTCATTTTTCAAACGGTCTCAGAATTCGACGAAACTAGTTTTGTTAGGATCGTATCGTCAATACGAAGCTAGAAAATATTTTTTTGGATTTATAGAGTTAGTATGTGACCCCAGCAAATTGAAATGCGCATTCAAATTCAATATATAGAGTTATATGTTGATTTTGACGAAAACTGATCGAAACGATCGAATCAGCCTACGATACATATCCCATTGTGTTCGGAAGGGGGGTAACTATATGGACGACAGGCGATGGGCATTGTTTCGAGGTCGAAAATAAAAATACCTTTTTGAAATTAAATTAAAAAAACAAAAAAATAAAATTTAACTCCCTCTCTCTCATCCTTTTCACTCCTCTGCCCCCCCCCTCACCGTTCATTTCTAATCGAATAAAAAAAAGAAGAAAAAGGGGGGAAATCGCGATTCCCCCCAGGCGATCGATCGCCTCGTCGCTGCCTCCAGGAGGCGCAGTGCCCTCCCCCCTCCCCCCAGCCTCCTTCCTCCACTTCCTCTCCGCCCTCCTCTTCTCCTCCTTCCCTTCGTTCCTCAACCGACCGTGCACCCCCAAAAAACCCGACGCACCTGAATTGAACCCCCCCTTCCGCCTGAAGTTGCCCTGCCACCATCTCCACCCGCCTCCGACCGCACTCGGGTGATGCAGCGAACCCTTCTCCTCCCCTCCCCCTGTAAGTTTTTGTTTGCATTTATTTACTTTTATTTATATAAAGTAATTAGTTTTTTTATATAAATAAATCAGTTTTATATAGCATTAAAAAGTTTATATTTTATAAAGGTATGATTTTTATAGTGTAAAAGCGAAGAGCTATGATTTTTGTTTATAAAAGGGTAGTGATTTTGAATGAGAAAGATCGTATTTTTAAACATAGAAAGATAATATTTTTAAACATAGAAAGATCGTATTTTTAAATATAGAAAGGTCGGATTTTTATTGTTGAAATGGCGAAATAAAAATATAATCTTCATATGATGTAGAAGATAAAAATATGATTTTATATAATGTAGAGTAATAAAGATGTGATCTTTATAGTAGTAGCCATGTAAAGATATGATTTTATAGTATGGAAAGTATAAAAGTACGATTTTTATATTTTATAGATAGTAAAAAAATCGTCTTTATATATGTAGCAAAATAAAAATGTGATTTTTATAGTGATGAAATAGAAAAAGTGAAATCTTTATATTTAAAAAGGCGAAATCTTTATATTTGAAAGGGCGAAATCTTTATATAGAGAATAGCATGATAAAAATATAATCTTTATTATAGGAACATCGTTGTAAAAATAGAATTTTTATCTATATAGTAGCGATGTAAAAATAGAATTTTTATCTATATAGTAGCGGTGTAAAAATAAAATTTTTATCTATATAGTAGCGGTGTAAAAATGGAATATTTATCTATATAGTATCGATGTAAAAATAGAATTTTTATCTATATAGTAGCGGTGTAAAAATGGAATTTTTATCTATATAGTATCGATGTAAAAATAGAATTTTTATCTATATAGTAGCGGTGTAAAAATAGAATTTATCTCTATATAGTAGTGGTGTAAAAATGGAATTTATATCTATATAGTAGCGGTGTAAAAATGGAATTTTTATCTATATAGTATCAATGTAAAAATAGAATTTTTATCTATGTAGTAGTAGTATAAAAATATAATTTTTATATACATAGCAAGAATATAAAAATGTGATTTTTATATATGTAGTGGCTACGGGCAACGAAAGTGACAAAAGGCGAGAGCAGTGATGATTCCCTACATTGGAAGTGTCGTGGAGTTGGGATAGCTTTGATGAGAACTTCTCACCTTTAATTTTATTTTTTAGTTATAAATATATACTAGGATGCAGACGGTGTTTAGTAGCACCCGACACCCGTCGTCCACAGACCATGGAAGGCTTGTATGCTTGTTTGTTTGATTTTGATGTGTAGTTGATTGTGTGACGTGAAGTGAAATGGAATAAAATATTTATGTAGTTAAAAATACTTTATAGTTGAAAATAGAATTTTTAATGTGTATATGAAATGAAATAAAAATAAACAAATCGGACGATTTGTTTATCTACACACATTTGACTGATATTGAATGGGACGATAAATTTTACACATCGCCCAACTGCACAAATAAAATCTGTGTTTGATTGTTTGAAAACCCCACACGGGTATTGGGATGATATATGACATACACTAGTCCCAATAATTAGCTGTATGTCGATCGATTGATTGACAGACTGTTATGAGCGTTAAATATTTATATTTGATGCTTATACAGTATAGAATGCATTTTGGATGATGGTTGATTATTCATCGTTGTTATTGTATACACGTGTGGTGGAAAATCCATATAATTAACATTATATGGTAATTGATTGGGCCTCATTCCATATTTGAAAAAGAAATATTTGAAAAAAGAAATAGAATATTTGAAAATAGAAATATATGAAGCCGTGTTGATTAGATTGACGCCACTTTGACGTGAACGGTATTTATATCGATTTTATTCATTTTATAATGAAAATTGAAAGTGATTTCAAAATCTAATATTTTGAAAAGAATTGAAATTCGAATTAAATTGAATAGAAATGAATTCGAATTGAAATTGAATATAAATGAATTCGAATTGAAATTGAATATAAATGAATTCGAATTGAAATTAAATATAAATGAATTCGAATTGAAATTGAATATAAATGAATTCGAATTGAAATTGAATATAATGAATTCGAATTGAAATTGAATATAAATGAATTCGAATTGAAATTGAATTGAAAACGAAATGAAATTGAATTAGAAATCAATTTGAAATGAATTTAAAACGAATTTATAAGGAAAAATTCAATTTTGATTTGAATTAGAAATGAAGTTGAAATCGTTTTGAAAACGAATTTAAAACGAATTATAAAAAAATACGTTTTTACAAAGGAAATCGACGAAGTATATATTATATATATTATATATATAATATAATGGCCTGAATAGAACGCGCCGCGCCACGGCAGTTCGCGAATTTCGACCATTGACTTCGAACGGATATTACCGGAGATCCGACCGTCGGATTCTCCTGAAACCGGAACCTTGGGTTCGTATCGAAAAGAGCTTTCTAACGAATATTAGAAATTTGAAATCTAACGGTTGGATTTCGAATTATGTCCAAATCAAATTTGGAAAAGGTCGATGTAAGTGCAGTTCGATGGCCGTTGATGGAAATCGACTGTACGGGCCTTGATAAAATTATTAAAAATATTAGTAATTTGTGTAAAATCATAATATATGAATTGGGAAGATTTGGGATGAAAAACTCCATATTTGAAAAGATAAAAATAGATTTTTATCGAAATGAACTAGTTTTGAACTAGAATTATAATTCTATTTATTTTTAAATAAATAAATTGGATTGGAAATCGTTTTGAAAATAACCAGAATTTCCAATAATTATATTGGAATGGATTTGAATCGAAATTGTCTTCGGAATATTTCGATGTTGGATTTCGTGATGATACAGATATTGTAATGGGAATTTGAAAGATATATATATATATATATATATATCGTTATTTCCAATACGATATTTGTTGGTCGTAGAATTTGATATTGAATATAAGCCGGTATATTTTCTATTCAGAGCCTTGTATTTAATATCAGATGTGATTTTGGGTTTATCGTGAACCGTGTTTTAAATGACACTGATTCTTTAACCCAGTCAAAGATTAAAACTAAGTGGAGTTTTAATGAATCTTTAATTAGATTGAAAAGATTGAGAATGGAGTATCACCAGTTTTGCTCCAGGCGATAGTTAAATCTTTAATTAGATTTGAACGTGAAATGGTAATTGAATTTACGGATAATACCGTGGTGTTAGATATGAAGTATTACCAGTTTTACTTCATGGGATGAATAGGTTGGGATCGGGAAATTAAAACAAATGATTACTTCGGTAAGGTTCGTTAATCCCGACTAGTTGAATCGAAATTCAAAAGAAGATTAAAGAATAAATTCAAGGAATTTGTCTTTGATAAAATTAATGGGAACCTTTCCCTATGAATGTGAAATCTAGAAACTAACTGTCGGTTAGCTAAGCAGAATGGTTTTCTGGATATTGATCTGATGTTGGTTTCGGCCTTCACGGTTAATATTTGGGGAATTATTCTCTTGATTAATTTACGGTTAGTGACTAATGAATTGGTATGAGGCGTTTGTTGTGTAACACTTATTTAAAATATACGCGAGTTATTCGGAAAGACCAGGTTTATCCCATTCTGAATAACTGATACGACGATAAGTCGAAGATGAAGACGGTGGTCGAAGACCGGAGGTCTTCACGTCGTTTGGGTGATTACTGATGATCTTGATTGGGATGTACACCCAAGAAGATGTAAACAGTTGGTGATCGTCCAGACGTACTTGGAGATCGATGGATATGCGGGGTACTAGGTGCCTCCGGTTTCGTTCAGACCCAGAACGAACTTGTAAATGGACTGTGTGTCTGACATTGGATTTTAGTCTGTGTGATTGATTTCTATTAAATATATATCTGTTTGGCGGCGGAGAATTTATTCTCTTTCTTAATGCCCTTCTCTGAGATGTACGAGCTCAGGGGTTATATACTGATGGATATCAAACGCATAGAGTGAATTGCCTGTGTGGCATGCCTAAGTGGAAAATGATCAAGGCTTCTGTTGAAAAGCAAAGTCTTGCAGTGGATGATCAAAGCACGGCCTTTGTGGCATAGCTTTGTGTAACGTTGATTCGCGAGCCTCACACCCCGGTGTGAACCAAAAACGGGAGATGGACCTCAGGGAGGGCATGCGTTTCCTTCTAGTTAGAAGTGGCGTCAGTGGTTTTACACGCCCTGACGAGTTTGACTTATGTGGTTGTTGCTATTGCGAGGCGCCTCGGTTAGATCGGACGATCCGGGTCCGATGGAGCCATTCGTTGGCTCATTTACGCCCCATAGGGTGGGGAAACGCAGTGTTCAGGCATTTTAATCCACATCGATGGACCGGCCCTGTCGCTCCAAAGGCTTGACTGAGTACTTGCCTGAGACATGGGCTAGATTGTCTCGAATCGGTAGAGGACGATCCCTGGCCTCGGTTCATAGATGGAATTCCAATTTCCAAATACGTGACATTTGCGGTTTTGATTGTAGAGCCTAGTATGGCGACATAGTGGGATGGGGCGCTTATGCTGTCTATGATTGATACTTATGATTTGAAATTGTTTTAAACACTATACACTTATTATAGTATCAAAAGATTTTTTTAAACGTATCAAGCATTCTTAGCTATTATAAGTTAAAAACCCTATCCTCCGGCTTGCGTTGCATTGTGTGATGGGAACTGGGTCTTATAATAGCTTCATTGTTCTTTATTTAGCATTGCGTTGTTTGTTTTATGCACTGGTGTTCTTGGGAGGAAACCCGTTCCGTGTTATACGGCGTGGTCCCTTGATTCACCAAACTTTAAAATAAAGATTAATAACTGTTTTAGTTCTCACACCAGTCCCATGACTGACCTTGAGTTTATTGTTTTGACCTAAACTCTGGGTGCCCCTATTTCGACACGGGCAGCTAGTAGTTTTGGTTTTGCAGATTTATATTCACAGGATCCTGGTTTACAGCTGGAACGATATCTAGAAAGCTTTGTATCCGTATATCTCTTCTAGTTGTGTATTGTATTATTTTCCGCTGCTATATAGATGAATTGTTGTAATTAACAATGAAATGTTCTCCCGTCTGCGTTCTATTGTGGCTTGTTCTCGAACTATCCGCCCTTTCCTCACCGGGGAAGTTATGGGTTTTCAGAGTTGGTATTAGAGCTTTGGTTTACAAAGCTAGAGAACAAGACACATTAGAACCAAACGAAAGAATTCATCAGAATTGGATTAGTAATATCCAACGAGAATGACTCGTTAGAGATGGGATCAGTAGTATCCTAGAACGAGTGTGAAGGGTATATTTTTGAAATGAAAACGAATTTTTGTTTTGAAAATTTAAATCAATTATGCGTATCTGATTATTTATTATATATTGAATTTGGACAATCCGGTATATAAAGATTTTGTGTATACGTCTGATCCGCGTGTATTCGAAGTTTTAATATACTGGATAGATATAGAATCACACTCTAGGCGCCCGGAGATGATTCTGATGATAGTTCGAACATCATCAGAATTGGTATTCGGGTTTCAAAGGTGTGATATTTATATATTTCCTATTGACTGGTGTGAGAACCAAAATTAGATAGGGCTTATTGTTGTGATTTGGCACCACAAATGTGATTTTTGACTATATATCAAAGTTATGAATTTGAGATGATAATCAACTAATTGATTGATGGTTGCGTTGCTTGATTATTGTTAGATTGATTAAATTTGAACCATAGCCAATTTGAACCAAAAGGTGAATTGTATTGAAATTTGGATGCATTTGCTTGCATATACATGTACTTACATTGAACAGGTCATAGCAAAGAGGCTAGTGCAGAAGAATAAAATTGTTTGCCCGACAAATAGGTACATGTTTACCATAATTTACTGTTTTGTTTGGGTGATGATGATTTTATGAGCCAATTGGCTTTTCTTTTTCTTTTTGAGATCAGAGGGCCTATATGGCAATTTCGGGATTTTCCCGTGCTCCCGGTGCAGGGGAGGTTATGGCGAAATTTTTCGAAAATTTAGTGTGTTAGCCAAATTTTTGAAAAATATGAAAAGTTCTTAGAAACTGAAAAGTTGAAGAACTTAAGCCGTAATAAAAACAAAGGAAGTTGAGTTGATTAGTTAAACAACTTTCGGCTTCGTTCCTTTTTGGGGACGAAAAGTTTTAAGTGGGGGAGATTGTAACAACTTGGAAATGCGAGCCAGTTTAAAATTTTTATTTTGGAAATTTTAGTGAAGTTTGAACATTTAAAATGAATTATTTTAAATAATATCGACGAGAAATTTATTTTGGATAGGAATATAACGTATATATTATATATGTCGTCGTTAGAATATAAATAATTATATATAATTATAAATGGAATTGAAAATGGCGCGGTAGTTCGATAATTCGATTTCAAACTTCAATTGAATGTACCGGGTGCAAAATAAACCGAATTTTAGCGAAACCAAAAATAATAGAATCTAATTATGAATGTCTTTCCAACGAATCTGGAAAATCGAAATTTCATAGCGGGAATCAAAAGATATGTCCAGTTGAAAATTCTGAATAGTCGCTATGGAATTCAGGCCCTTAAAAATGGAAATTTTGCAAACGACCTCGGATTTCGTTGAAACCACTTTTGTTGGATCCGCGATGTCAAATTATTGCTAGGTTTCAAATTTCATAATTTTTCGAATTAATATGTGAGCGTGGCAAAAGAAAACGCGTTTGACCAGTTTTAGTTGATTTTAATCGACTGGAAAATGGTCATTTTTCAAACGGTCTCAGAATTCGACGAAACTAGTTTTGTTAGGACCGTATCGTCAATACGAAGCTAGAAAATATTTTTCTGGGATTTATAGAGTTAGTATGTGACCCCAGTAAATTGAAATGCGCGTTCAAATTCAATATATAGAGTTATATGTTGATTTTGACGAAAACTGATCGAAACGATCGAATCAGCCTACGATACATATCCCATTGTGTTCGGAATGGGGGAAATTAGCTATGGACGATAGGCGGTGGGCCTTGTTTCGACGTCGAAAACAAAAGTACCTTTTTGAAATTAAAATAAATAAATAAATTAATTAAAATCTAACTCCCTCTCTCTCTTCCTTTTCACTCCTCGCCCCCCAATCACCGTTTATTTCTAATCGAATAAAAAAAGAAGAAGAAAAAGGGGGGAAATCGTGATTCCCCCCAGGCGATCGGTCGCCTCGTCGCCGCCGCCAGGAGGCGCAGCACCCCCCCCCCCCCTCCCCTTGCCTCCTTCCTCCACTTCCTCTCCGCCCTCCTCTTCTCCTCCTTCCCTTCGTTCCTCAACCGACCGTGCACCCCCAAAAAAACCGACGCACCTGAATCGAACCCCCCTTCCGCCTGAAGCCGCCCTGCCACCATCTCCACCCGCCTCCGACCGCACTCGGGTGCTGCAGCGAACCCTTCTCCTCCCCTCCCCCTATAAGTTTTTGTTTGTATTTATTTACTTTTATTTATATAAAGTAATTAGTTTTTTTATATAAATAAATCAGTTTTATATAGCATTAAAAAGTTTATATTTTATAAAGGTATGATTTTTATAGTGTAAAAGCGAAGAGCTATGATTTTTGTTTATAAAAGAGTAGTGATTGTGAATGAGAAAGATCGTATTTTTAAACATAGAAAGATCGTATTTTTAAACATAGAAAGATCGTATTTTTAAATATAGAAAGGTCGGATTTTTATTGTTGAAATGGCGAAATAAAAATATAATCTTCATATGATGTAGAAGATAAAAATATGATTTTATATTTTTTTTTGAAGAATAAAAATATGATTTTATATAATGTAGAGTAATAAAGATGTGATCTTTATAGTAGTAGCCATGTAAAGATATGATTTTATAGTATGGAAAGTATAAAAGTACGATTTTTATATTTTATAGATAGTAAAAATATCGTCTTTATATATGTAGCAAAATAAAAATGTGATTTTTATAGTGATGAAATAGAAAAGACGAAATCTTTATATTTGAAAAGGCGAAATCTTTATATTTGAAAGAGCAAAATCTTTATATAGAGAATAGCATGATAAAAATATAATCTTTATTATAGGAACATCGTTGTAAAAATAGAATTTTTATCTATATAGTAGCGATGTAAAAATAGAATTTTTATCTATATAGTAGCGGTGTAAAAATAGAATTTTTATCTATATAGTAGCGGTGTAAAAATAGAATTTTTATCTATATAGTAGTGGTGTAAAAATGGAATTTATATCTATATAGTAGCGGTGTAAAAATGGAATTTTTATCTATATAGTATCGATGTAAAAATAGAATTTTTATCTATGTAGTAGTAGTATAAAAATATAATTTTTATATACATAGCAAGAATATAAAAATGTGATTTTTATATATGTAGTGGCTACGGGCAACGAAAGTGACAAAAGGCGAGAGCAGTGATGATTCCCTACATTGGAAGTGTCGTGGAGTTGGGATAGCTTTGGTGAGAACTTCTCACCTTTAATTTTATTTTTCTAGTTATAAATGTATACTAGGATGCAGACGGTGTTTAGTAGCACCCGACACCCGTCGTCCACAGACCATGGACAGCTTGTATGCTTGTTTGTTTGATTTTGATGTGTAGTTGATTGTGTGATGTGAAGTGAAATGGAATAAAATATTTATGTAGTTAAAAATATTTTATAGTTAAAAATAGAATTTTTAATGTGTATATGAAATGAAATAAAAATAAACAAATCGGACGATTTGTTTATCTACACACATTTGACTGATATTGATTGGGACGATAAATTTTACACATCGCCTAACTGCACAAATAAAATCTGTGTTTGGTTGTTTGAAAACCCCACACGGGTATTGGGATGATATATGACATACACTAGTCCTAATAATTAGCTGTATGTCGATCGATTGATTGACAGACTGTTATGAGCATTAAATATTTATATTTGATGCTTATACAGTATAGAATGCACTTTGGATGATGGTTGATTATTCATCGTTGTTATTGTATACACATATGGTAGAAAATCCATATAATTAATATTAAATGGTAATTGATTGGGCCTCATTCCATATTTGAAAAAGAAATATTTGAAAAAAGAAATATTTGAAAAAGAAATATTTGAAATAGAATATTTGAAATAGAAATATTTGAAATAGAATATTTAAAAATAGAAATATATGAAGCCGTGTTGATTAGATTGACGCCATTTTGATGTGAACGATATTTATATCGATTTTATTCATTTTATAATGAATATCGAAAGTGATTTCAAAATCTGATATTTTGGAAAGAATTGAAATTCGAATTAAATTGAATAGAAATGAATTCGAATTGAAATTGAATATAAATGAATTCGAATATAAATGAATTCGAATTGAAATTGAATATAAATGAATTCGAATTGAAATTGAATATAAATGAATTCGAATTGAAATTGAATATAAATGATTTCAAATTGAAATTGAATTGAATTGAAAACGAACTGAAATTGAATTAGAAATCAATTTGAATTGAAATCAATTTGAAATGAATTTAAAATGAATTTATAAGAAAAAATTCAATTTTGATTTGAATTAGAAATGAAGTTGAAATCATTTTGAAAACGAATTTAAAACGAATTATAAAAAAATACGTTTTTACAAAGGAAATCGATTAAGTATATATTATATATATTATATATATAATATAATGGCCTGAATAGAACACGCCGCGCCACGGCAGTTCGCGAATTTCGACCATTGACTTCGAACGGATATTACGGGAGATCCGACCGTCGGATTCTCCTGAAACCGGAACCGTTGGGTTCGTATCGAAAAGAGCTTTCTAACTAATATTAGAAATTTGATATCTAACGGTTGGATTTGGAATTATGTCCAAATCAAATTCGGAAAAGGTCGCTGTAAGTGCAGTTCGATGGCCGTTGATGGAAATCGACTGTACGGGCCTTGATAAAATTATTAAAAATATTAATAATTTGTGTAAAATCATAATTTATGAAATGGGAAGATTTTGTTTGAAAAACTCCATATTTGAAAAGATAAAAATAGATTTTTATCGAAATGAACTAGTTTTGAACTAGAATTATAATTCTATTTATTTTTAAATAAATAAATTGGATTGGAAATGGTTTTGAAAATAACCAGAATTTCCAATAATTATATTGGAATGGATTTGAATCGAAATTGTCTTCGGAATATTTCGATGTTGGATTTCGTGATGATACAGATATTGTAATGGGAATTTGAAAGACATATATATATATATATCGTTATTTCCAATACGATATTCGTTGGTCGTAGAATTTGATATTGAATATAAGCCGGTATATTTTCTATCCAGAGCCTTGTATTTAATATCAGATGTGATTTTGGGTTTATCATGAACCGTGTTTTAAATGACACTGATTCTTTAACCCAGTCAAAGATTAAAACTAAGTGGAGTTTTAATGAATCTTTAATTAGATTGAAAAGATCGAGAATGGAGTATCACCAGTTTTGCTCCAGGCGATAGTTAAATCTTTAATTAGATTTGAACGTGAAATGGTAATTGAATTTATGGATAACACCGTGGTGTTAGATATGAAGTATTACCAGTTTTACTTCATGGGATGAATAGGTTGGGATTGAGAAATTAAAACAAATGATTACTTCGGTAAGGTTCGTTAATCCCGACTAGTTGAATCGAAATTCAAAAGAAGATTAAAGAATAAATTCAAGGAATTTATCTTTGATAAAATTAATGGGAACCTTTCCCTATGAATGTGGAATCTAGAAACTAACTATCGATTAGCTAAGCAGAATGGTTTTCTGGATATTGATCTGATGTTGGTTTTGGCCTTCGGGGTTAATATTTGGGGAATTATTCTCTTGATTAATTTACGGTTAGTGACTGATGAATTGGAATGAGGCGATGTTGTGTTTGTGTAACACTTATTTAAAATATACGCGAGTTATTCGGAAAGACCGGGTTTATCCCATTCTGAATAACTGATACGACGATAAGTCGAAGATGAAGATGGTGGTCGAAGACCGGAGGTCTTCACGTCGTTTGGGTGACTACTGATGATCTTGATTGGGATGTACACCCAAGAAGATGGAAACAATTGGTGATCGTCCAGACGTACTTGGAGATCGATGGATATGCGGGGTACTAGGTGCCTCCGGTTTCGTTCAGACCCAGAACGAACTTGTAATGGACTGTGTGTCTGACATTGGATTTTAGTCTGTGTGATTGATTTCTATTAAATATATATCTGTTTGGCAGCGGAGAATTTATTCTCTTGCTTAACGCCCTTCTCTGAGACGTACGAGCTCAGGGGTTATATACTGATGGATATCAAACGCATAGAGTGAATTGCCTGTGTGGCATGCCTAAGTGGAAAATGATCAAGGCTTCTGTTGAAAAGCAAAGTCTTGTGGTGGATGATCAAAGCACGGCCTTTGTGGCATAGTTTTGTGTAACGTTGATTCGCGAGCCTCACACCCCGGTGTGAACCAAAAATGGGAGACGGACCTCAGGGAGGGCATGCGTTTCCTTCTAGTTAGAAGTGGCGTCAGTGGTTTTACACGCCCTGACGAGTTTGACTTATGTGGTTGTTGCTGTTACGAGGCGCCTCGGTTAGATCGGACGATCCGGGTCCAATGGAGCCATTTGTTGGCTCATTTACGCCCCATAGGGCGGGGAAACGAAGTGTTCAGGCATTTTAATCCACATCGGTGGACCGGCCCTGTCGCTCCAAAGGCTTGACTGAGTACTTGCCTGAGACATGGGCTAGAGTGTCTCGAATCGGTAGAGGATGATCCCTGGCCTCGGTTCATAGATGGAATTCCAATTTCCAAATACGTGACATTTGCGGTTTTGATTGTAGAGCCTAGTATGGCGACATAGTGGGATGGGGCGCCTATGCCGTCTATGATTGATACTTATGATTTGAAATTGTTTTAAACATTATACACTTATTATAGTATCAAAAGATTTGTTTTAAACGTATCAAGCATTCTTGGCTATTATAAGGTAAAAACCCTATCCTCTGGCTTGCGTTGCATTGTGTGATGGGAACTGGGTCTTATAATAGCTTCATTGTTCTTTATTTAGCATTGCGCTGTTTGTTTTATACACTGGTGTTCTTGGGAGGAAACCCGTTCCGTGTTATACGGCGTTGCCCCTTGATTCACCTAACTTTAAAATAAAGATTAATAACTATTTTAGTTCTCACACCAGTCCCATGACTGACCTGGAGTTTATTGTTTTGACCTAAACTCTGGGTGCCCCTATTTTGACACGGGCAGCTAGTAGTTTTGGTTTTGCAGATTTATATTCACAGGATCCTGGTTTACAGCTGGAACGATATCCGGAAAGCTTTGTATCCGTATATCTCTTCTAGTTTTGTATTGTATTATTTTCCGCTGCTATATAATGTATTGTAATCTCTGATATTTTTTGTGTAATATTTATTTATTCATACTCTGTATATTCTTGTATTCTAATGAATTGATGTAATTAACAATGAAATGTTCTCCCGTCTGCGTTCTTTTGTGGCTTGTTCTCGAACTATCCGCGCTTTCCTCACCGGGGAAGTTATGGGTTTTCACACTGCAGTTTATGAATGGACATAGGATTCATGTGCAACCTCTGGCATCTTTGGGTTTCCTACTCAAGAGATATGTGCAACCGACCTGGATAGTATGAATGATCGACTACAGAGTGGAATGTGTGTCCGACACCAATTCTCCTCCTCGTCTTGCATGACCGACCTCTTTTGATATAGAAATATGCGACTAAGAAGAAGAAGAACGGGCGACCTCTTATTGTATTTGAGTTGTACCGTCCTTCAGTCTTGGTTTGCATGTACGACCCCTTTATATGTCAACTTATACCTGACCGCGTTATGATGAGGGAACAACCCGAATGGTCTGATGAGCGGAGCGAGCTATGTTTATGCGCGAGCGGTCTCCCAAAGTGTTCAAGTCGTGTTGCGCTCAGGTTTCCTGATGTTCGAGCGTTTGTCTCCTTTTTTGGTATGACTGACCGAACCCTCACACCATGCTCGACCCTTAACTTGTGTGCGAACGACCTTCCTCTCTTACTCAATCCGAGTTGGTGCGAACGACCTTGGTATGAGCATGCGAGTTGTGTGATACTCGACCAATATAAATATTTGTCTTGTGGTTTCTATACAGGCTTGTTCATCGAATGTATGCACGATCTTTAAGGGATATATAGCGTTCACGATACAAATATTTGTGTCTGACTCTGATTATGTTATTTTATTTTGTTTCCAAATTGTATATAGCAACTGTGTAGTGGGCTTGAACTTGAGTTAGGTGTTTCTGATTTCCTCATGAGATTTAAAGAAGAAAGTAAGACCATATTATCCAATATGTTTAACACTCGTTCAAAGCAAATATACAGATGGTCACTTTTCAACAACCTTATTTTTCGGGTTAGTTGACATCATTACTTGTAATGAACTTGGCTAACGCAAGTATAAAGGTAGGATGTTGCATCAAGCCAGTGTGCGGGTGTAATCTTCGACCTACAAGATTCCGTGGGATTAAAGTGTTTTGATGTAAAAGCCCAACATTGCTGGCTCTAGCTCTACCTTTGCTCTCTCCTCGGTCTCCTCTACCTCAGCCTTAAGTTTTTCCAGTTTAACCAGGAACTTGGCCTTTACATTGACCACATGACCCAGCATGTCCTTGTTCGAGGCCTTCGCGGCGACCTTGTCTTTCTTTGCTTGCTCGAGCTTGGCATGTTTTGAGTCTAGAAGTTTTCTAAGCTCTTCATTCTCTTTAATAAGTTGCTACGCTCACTCGTTCTCTTCTGGCAACCTCTTGTTTTCTTGGGTCATGGTTTCATTGTTTTAGCGAAGCTGGTGTATTTCCTCATTCTCTTTCACCAGTCGGATGTTCTCCTTGGTGATACCCATATTATCTCGTTCAAGCTCTGTCACCAAGTCTAGGACCAAGGCTGATCTGTCTTTGAACGATTCCCAGGCCTAGACTATCTAACCTTCGACCGTCATAAGCCCTCTCTTTATATCATCTGTTTCAGCAATAGAAGTGAGCACATAAATGTGTTACTTAAATATGCGGAAATAGACGCAAATTGAAGTGTTATCTAACTTAATTTAGCATCCCGAGCTTTAACGTTGTCATGTACATCGCTGACCTCAATTTATAAGCCCTGTATCTCAGCATTTTTCTTGAAAATCAACTTCGGGAGTCTCCTAGACTATTTGTACAGCTCCTGATATTGGTAGTAGACAGCATACACCCACTTCCAAGTCTCTTCGTTGTGATGTAGTGGGATCAGACTAATACTGGGTAGCCACAACAACTCCTCGAAGTAGAATCCTGGGAATGAATTCTTAGGTGTTTCCTTCCTTTCCTCATTGTCGAGTTCCTGGATCGCCAACATGTCCGGCAGCGCCGGACTTCAGTTTTTTACAACCTTTTTTTATAGATTTGATTCCTTCTATTGCCTTCTCTTATCCGTTATCTCTGGCCTCTAGCGCCTCTGGTGGGATTTGAGAAGGAACTGGTGATGCCAGTGCCTCGTACTCGCTATTTCTGGCCTTCTCTTTGCTTCTGCCGGCTGAATACCTAGTTGTTGAGATTCTGAGTGTCGAGGTTGGTTTCTATGTTGCCTGCTACTGCTGCAGTCCTAAGAACAGGGAGGCTGTAAATGAAAATCTGCACTTCTCTTTAAATTGCTTATAATTCCACTCTTCGATAGTAGACATCTCTTGAAACCTCTATCTCGGTCTTTATCGCCCTCTCAAGCCATTGCACTTGCACGGAGCAAACTTTGTGTCAAATCGAACATTCCACGCATGTGAATAAATGTTGTGTCAAGAAATGTTTATAATTGTGTGTTTTCTAAGTGTTCCCTCCATGATCAGATTTCAACCTACTTGAAGGGGTGACATCCCCAACGCTTAGCCTTGGACTCTCGACGTTAAGGTCGCTCGGCCAAGAGAGTGTTAGATCAATCAGAACCTTATCCAAGTCTTTAAATTATTCATTCACTTCCAACAATGCAGTGGTCTCAGAGGTCGTAACTAGAGAAATCAGTTTTGGGCGACCCTCCCAACCTCATCTTCTCTACCAGAGACGGAACGGGAGTGGCTGACAAACCATCCCATCTGGTAAAGATCTCCTTATCACCGTCGTCGTGGATGTCGGAATCCCACTAAGTTCCTGCGACATCTTTTTCAACAGGGGTACGATAGAAGGCATGATAGGGGCACTTCCACCTACGAACTTAGAGAAGCAATTCCTCTCTCAGCTTCACCTCATCTTCTTCCCCATCGACATTCGGGCGATCAATAGAACAACCCTAGAAAGGCAACCCAGACAAGTAAAGGAGGCGATCTGTTAGCAGAGACTGAGCATCGTAAAACCCGGTTAGGACCTTCCTCATCGTTGCAAGGCGCTCAAAGTATACATCATCTCTCGAGATCCTAGTGATACCTGTTACATCAAAACTTTAAGTTAGTCTAGAGCTTACGACTCGATTAACTTAAACCACAATCAAGATATGGAATATTTACATCCAACAATCCATCTCCTTGCAAATCTTGAAAGGCACCAAAGGTAGAACCAATCGTGTTAAAGTAACTCAGCTTGTTCCATGCCCGCATGATGAAACGAGCATTGACTTGTGCCTCTAGGTAAACAAGTGAAGACGCAGCGCTAGCTCTCATCTTCACGGAGAAAAGAAACCGAATGTCTTCTCCTATTGGTTCCATACCTAAGTTCTTGATGAATACAATGTAGGTGGCAAGTAAGAAAGCATACGCATTTAAATGATGTTGCGTCGGCGCTAACCGAAAGAAGCGCAGCATATCTCGGATTAACGAACAAGATCAAGGCATGCATCCAACAGCGCCCATGTACCTATTCTAGGCAGTGTACCCTTTCGGAGGTGCATGTGCTCTATCCTCCCTTCGAGGGACAAGCACGTATCCCACGATATGCCATACTTCTTACTGAAACGTCTCAGCGCGGCTTCGTCGATTTGTGAGATGACTGAATCCGGTAGATTCTTAAGAATGACAACACTCATCATCATGTCTGGTGCCTCAAAAACATCTTCCTGCTCGTCATCCACATCGTTTTCCTCTTTTGGGCCACCTTTACCATTTCTCCCTCTTCCAGGATCTCGGGTTCATCTACATGTTCGGTCAAGAATGGTGCCATCCTTCCGGCTCTCCCTTTTGATCGTGTATATTGGTCGGGCCTACTTGCTGAGAAGGGGAAGAAGGTTTGGAAGTCTCAACCTTATTTTCCATTAGGATGGAATCATGGGATGATCCACTCGATGTGGATGGTAATTCCACGGCTTCGGCTTCCAAGCCTTGCAGTCTCCTTGAACTTCTTAATGTCATTGCAAATTTACTCTCAAGATAATTATGTTAGTAATTACATGGAAATCTGTACCCCTGTGTTTGTGTAAACTAATGTGGGACATGCAGTTTCATGCATGCTGATGCAGTTATGCTAAAATATGTTAGAACGTAGTGATGATTTCCAGTTTTATAAACCAAAACCGTCGTCATCACTAATCGAGACTGTTTAATTCACGTCGCGTCGCAATTACGTCGTGATCGAGTTGAAAGTCAAGTCGCGGAATAGCGATTTAGTCACATGTCCATAGTTTGAGTTTATGCTCTATTCCTATGTGCGTATACGAGTTGTCTATCCAAGTGATTTAGTTATTCGAAGGTCAAACCATTTCGTCGAAATGTTCAATTTCAAGTTCAACTTGATCGTACGACATCCCGAAACGACTTAGATTCCAAACTCAACATGTGGAGGCCAAAAAAATTCTAAGTGTCGGGATAGAAATTCCAAATTTTGTATCCCATCACACTTCAACCTTTTTCGCCTCCCTCAACTTCCACTAATCCCTCCATTCTCCTCCTTTTTCGTATCCCACCCAAAAACAGAAAATTTTCCTCAAGTCCCTGGATATGAAAATAGATTTCGTATCACGAAACCTAGGAGATTTCAACTACTCCTCTGGGGATACGAAATCCCTTCCTCCTCTTGTGAGGATAAAAAAACCCAAAAACCCCATGAGATACGAAGTGTGATTCATATCCTTGCACTTCAACGGTTTTTTCCGTCCTCGTCTAGCAATTTCATAATCCCTTTCGTCTTCTTCTCCTGGAATATCGGGCTTTATCACGCCATCATCATGGCTATGAGGCTCCGCCGCCTCCACTACAAATTCCAATACCTCCTTGTCCTCTCCTTTCTCGCCCCAAACTCATTTGATAATCAATAGTTAAGGTTTGAATCGGTTTGTGACCCACTTGAGTTATAACTTGGGTTGGTGAAAGGGGGCGTGTCAAAGGTCACAAGTACTTGGACTTAGCGAAGGCGACGATCTACAGTGGGTCAAAATTAGTTTGATGTTTTGGGGTTCAAAACTTTTTGAGATCAAGTACGAAATTGCAGTAGAAGAAGAAGAAGGGATATTCTGTATCTGTTATACATACAGAGATGGGATAGAGGCAAGTTTCCAAGATTCAGAGAAAACGTTCCTAAGTCAAGGGATCGGTACCAAACCCTCGGATCAGTACCGATCCTATATAAAGAAACAAAAACAACATTTGAAAAGAAGAGGAAGAGGAATCCAACTCCCGAGGCACTTCAGGATCAGTGAAATTCCTAACTCCTAACTTCGGCTACGACCATGCACACGTTTTCAGAACCCCAATTATCGAGGCCGACTTGACTCGCTAACCAATCGTATGCTCGCGAGTTTGAACAACTTGAGAGTGTATGCCCAAGGATCGAGTTTACAATTCGATATCATTTCCAAAAACTAACTCATGTGATCATACGCCCAAAATTTAACTTTAGAATGATATTTATTTGTAAAATTCGATCGTATTGCATGAAATCGCAAGCAAACACGTAAGTGCATACATTAAACTATGTCAACAATGACTTGTTTACGCATTGACGTAAGTGGGAATCGACGACTAAAAATTAATTTCTTGAGTCAACAGGAATTAAACACTTACTTAGGCAACAAAAGATGATTTCTAGTCCAAGTAATCAAAATTTTCAACAACTCTAGGACTTCATGCTTACGTCGACAAGCTTTGATAAAGTGTCATGACAGCTCAGAAGTACTTGTATTAACTCAAAGCACATCATGTTAAGACAAGACGTACTTTGGGAGGCAAGTGTTAATCGAACTTTTGGTCTTGTTCCCAAAATCAATTCAAGCTCACACGACTCGGCCTCGCGTGGTTAAGCAACCCAAAGTGTCGCTAAGATGCTCAGGAACCAAACCCGGACGAACTCGCACAAGTATGATTATCGTTACTCGTCGAAGCCACTCAAATTTTGCGCCTCGACGTCGAAAACACCTCAGAACTCTAACTCCAAGTCTGGTTTCGTATCCCCAAGAGCATACAAGAATTTCATATCCCCAGCCTCAACAGCTCCACAAAATCCATGAGCACTATTATAGTATCCTACACCTCCTTTGTTTTTCATATCCCGACCTCTGCTCCATTTTGTATCCCCACATACCACCTAATTTCGTATCCTGGTCGCCAGCACTATAGAAATTCACCAAGTGAGGGGATCGGTGTTCTACAAACAACTCCACAATATGAAATGAAGCAGAACAAAGGATACAAGAACTTTAAAGCAAGAACACAAAAGAATTCAACCCTTGGGATACGTACGTATCTCGAGTACGAAAATTAACCTACAGTTCCCACTCCTCACTTGCTCCTCCCTACCCCACTACCTATAAATATCCCTTCGCCGGCAACGAGAAAAGGGCCGACATTTGGATGATTTGGCATTTGGTAAAGGAATTCTTGGCCTTGGACACCATTAGAGCACTTTGAAGCTTTGAGAAGAAGAAATTGCATACTTCTCAAGGATTTGAACTCCCAGATAGTAAAGTAATATCGAGAACAAGGACTATATCTCCATATTTGGACTTAATAGAACATAGTTACCACCGTTACCTTTGTAACTACTTGTAATGATGATGTCGGCCATGTACTTCAACAAGGATGAATAAAATTAGCAAAGCCTTCAAAGTGGACATAGATTTATTTCGAACTGAACCACTATAAACATTTTGTTCACTACTTCCTGCATATTATTTCCTTACGCGAAATGCCGTTTTCGTTAATTCAAAAATCTTTGGGTGTTGTGCCAATTTTGCACATCAACGATAGCCTTTAGAGTTTTCCATAACCAATGAAAATACTTCTCACTTTTTTCATCCAATTTGCTTTAATTCTTGGTTGGTATGTGTACATGAACTATGCTTCCAAAATCTTTTAGATGAGAAATGCTAGGCTTCCTTCCACTCAATGCTTATTCTGGTGTCTTCCACTATACACTTTTCGTTAGAGATCGGTTTGATAGATAAACCACACATGCCACAGCTTCCACCCAAAATTCCTTTGGTAGCCTCTTATTTTTTAGTATGTTCCTTGCCATTTCAAGAACAGTCTTATTCTTCCTTTCTGCTACTCCATTTTGTTGAGGGGATCTAAACACTGTTATTTGTGGTTGAACTCCATTATTATCACAATACTTTTGGAATTCTTCTGATGTGAACTCTCTTCCATGGTCCGTCTCATGGCTTTTATCATAAGGCCACTTTCCTTCTTAACATGAGCTTTGAACTTCTTTAAGTTCTCAGACACCACTGATTTCTCTTCCAAAAAATGCACCTATGTTTTTCTTGAAAAATCACTTATGAAGAGAAGGAAATAGTTAGTCTTACCTAGTGATCATGGCTTGATCGGCCCACACACATCTGTATGTACGAGTTCTAATAGTTTCTTGTCCGTTGAGTATGACTCCTTTGGAAATCCCATTTTGAATTGCTTTCTAATTAAACATCCTTCGTACTTGATTAGGATGACTTATGCAAGGTAATACTTTTACCATTTCCTTCTTGGAGAGCAATTCTAATATTCTAAATTTAAGATGTCCAAAACAAAGGTGCCAAAGCCAAGATTCATCTTTATAACATGCATTAAGGCATTGGGCGACATCATGTTGAATGTTGAGCATAAAAAATCTATTTCTTGATATTGGTACCTTAGTAATGAGGTTACTTGCACTATCTATTATGGAAAGGTTATTATATTTTATTTGAATATCATAACCTTTCTCTAAGAGTTGTCCTAGTCTCAAGATGTAACTCTTCATGTTTGGCACATAGTAAACATTAAAAATGAGTTGATGTTTTCCATTCTTTAACCAGATAAGAACATTACATTTTCCTTTTACTGCTACCTTTGATTCATCTTCAAATTTCACATTGCCCTTCATCAATTCATCAAGCTCTATGAACATATTTTTCTTCTGCACATATTGTTGCTTGCACTGCTATCTAGGTACCATTGGTTATACTCTCCTTTTTCATTTTATTTATGGGCTAGTAGTAATGTACCATCTTCTATACCTCTTTCTTCAATGTAATTGGTCTTCTCTTCAACTTTATTATTTCTTCGAGCTCTACATTCAGAAGCATAATGTTCATATTTCTCACAATTATAGAATTTAATGCGTGACTTGTCATACCTTGAATTTTAGTTGCCACTCCGATGAACTTTAGTTGAGCTTTCTTCTATTTGATTATTGTTGATGTTGTTATTTTCATTGTTGGGCCTCCAACCTCATCCTTGTCCATATCCACAATCTCTTCCTCGTTCTTGACCACGACTCCATCTTTGTCAGCTTTGATTATTTTCATCTTTTTTGTATCAATCCGTGTCTGAAGAACACACTCCACAGTCTCTTCCTTCTTCATTTTCTTTTCTTCATAAGCTTGCAATGACAATAAAAGTATCTCTATTGCCATGGTCCCTAAGTTTTTTGTTTCTTCAAATGACGACGACAATATGCTCAAACTTTGGATTTAATGATATAAGAATCTTATACATAATTTTTACATTATTTAACTTCTTACCATTTGATTTTAAATTATTAGTAATAATTAAAACTCTTGAGAAGTAATCAAAAACAACTTCTTTCATATGCAAAGTTTTAGATTCTCCTCTTAAAGTTTAAACACGTACCTTTTGACTTGATTAACTCCTTTGAAAGATGTTTGAAGCTTCTATCATGCTTCTTTTGCTGACTTTGATCCCAAAAACTTCTCAAAAGTTTCATCATCCAATTCTTGATAGATTGAATAGAGATCCATCTTGTCTCTCGTCCTTGAGTTTCTTAATGTAACACCGCATAAAATATAACTAAAATATCAATAATAATAATTAACGGAAATAAACAATTAAATATAAACAGGATGAAAAGTGAAATTCTGCAGCATTAAGAATTTGGCTATGAAATTTTTTATTTTGATTTATGGTGAAATTCTGATACATTTCATATATAATATGTTGAAAACGGTGCTTGTATGATGAAATTACAGTTCAATGAAATCAGACAGTGAACATGTATATATATGTAGTTAAATAAATAATATATATATCTAAGGGTTAAACAAATTGAATAAAAATAATATCCCCTTAGGTAGATTTGAATTTCAAATGAAGAGATAAAGATAAGGGGACAAAAATAATCTTTATAAGGTAAGAAATAATCTAACTGATCAACGTTATATATAATAAATATTTTCAGCCCTTCGTAGCATTTATTGGGCAAACCAACGACCAAGGGGTAGACCGTCCCCCTACATGGGTGTGGACTGCCGGTCGACCACCCTTCTAGGGGGACGTCGACCGCCTGGTGCTGCAGAGCCCAAAAAGGCTAGGTTTTGGGGCTAATTTGTAAGAATGAAAAGAACGGATTAAATCTTAATAATCTGATGGTTCTTTTTTACATAGACACCTATGAATAACCCCCTATACTCCATACCTAAATCTAGTTACTCTCTCTATTTGTGCCTCCTCTCAGTAGCCATTTATTCCAAAGGAATTCAAAATAGGGTTTCTTCTTCTACAAAATATTCTTCTTTCTCTAATCTCTTTTCTTATAGGATTTGGATTAGAATATAGATTTGGAATCACATGATTTATGTATATAAGAATTTTAATTATTTGATTCTTATGTATGTAGATCTCTAGGGATTGGAGTTCACATCAAATAAGCACAATAATGTCAGATCTACGGCATTTCCAATCACTGTGAGTGGAATTAGTATTCACTTAGGCATATTCTACATTTGTAGATAATTATATGGATTAGTATTCCTAAGGAGAGTTGGTATAATGACAATATCAAACTGCAAAACCCCCAAATCTCCTATTTTTACGTATTTCGCAAGAACTATCAATTGATATTGAGCTTGTTGATTTTTTTTAGTAGCGTATAAAGAACATTTGGGTGACATACTTTTATTTAATTTTATTTATCCTTTTTATCTAAATCTTTGTTTATAATGTGCAAAGGTTTATATTTGAATAGTTTTGAGTTTTTACTCTAAATAGATAATCCGAACGTTTCATATTTGAAGAAAACCAAATGTCAATGTTTTTATGTACAACATAAGAAGGGGTAAATTAGATAAATAAAGGTTTATGTTTTTTTAAATAAATAATATAACAAAAAGGGGGAGAATTCAGTCATTCTCCAACGGCTCACAAAACCAGTTTCTACAGAAAGCAAAAACCGTGCCCAAAAAAAACAAAAAGGAAAAATACAAATGAAACCAAAAGCCTGCCAAATTTCAATAGCAAGCACAGCAGAAAGCAGCCCTAACAGAATGAAGTCTAAGCGAAAATCGTCAGTGAGAACCTCATGCTCCTCCAAAGGCATACAAAGAGCTATTGCAACTGACGAGCCCTCCAAGTAGGCCACAGGTATAGTCTAGGAAGTCCTAACTAGAAGCCCAGAATCTCTAAACCTCCAGATCTAAAATGCTCCATATAGCCAATGCGATGATCGAAACCAGAGAAAAGCAGCAAATCCACAGATGTCTCCAACAAAACCTGCTCCACCAAACCACATAAGACGAAGAGTCGAAAGCGCTAACCAGCTCCAACTAGATTAAATCCAAAGGTTGTAACCTCGATCATCACAACTAGTAAACGAAACAAGATTGACTGGGCGGGAGCATGGGAAAGGGATAAAGCCATCATAAAGCCAAATAAAAACACAAACTTACACGAAGAGGAAAAAAATCAACCAACACCCGCAGTGGGAGTGGCCGATACCAATGAAACATCAGGTGACGGCCCATCTCCTAGAGCGGGAGCGAATTGCTTCTTGGAAAGGCCTACCTCGAAACGCAAGGAAAACATCATTTCTTACTTTCCGGATAATGGTAGGAGGGTCCATGGCCTCTTCATCAAATATTGCCTTATTCCGTGAGAACGGAAGTGCCAATAGACAAGACAAGAAATCAGACGAAAAAGGATCGATCTACAAGATTTACCTGAGATGCCTGACCACCAGTCTCTCAGTAAACCTTCAATCAAGGTGGCATTACCTCGACAACCCATCAGATTCCCGAAGTATTTCCAGATAGACCTAGCACAAGACCCTGAGATCAACAAATGAAGAGAAGATTCAGAACATCTAAGGCCGCAGCACCTGCACCTTAACACGAGAGGGATGTTGATCTCTGATGGTTCTCATCAATCGATAAACAATTGTGCAATGCTTTCCACATAAATAGAGAAACCTTCGGGGGAATACGTACATTCCACACAAAAGAGAAAAAAGGGAGACGTGTACCTAGAGTTCGCACAGATTCCATGCTGCCTTAACTGAGAAGGTTCTGCCATCCCAAGAGGTACCACCCCCATGAGCATCCGATAAATTCTTCATGGATTGCATCTGTTTCCACGTATCACTAGCGTAGGACGGGACCAAGGTATAATTCGTACCGGCCAACTTACGGTACTAGGCGTGGAGGAACATCGCCCCAAGGGAGTTGTTCTCTCCAAACCTTGCCCACAACTTGTAAGCAAAGTCCAAGCAGATGTCCTTTGGGTTACGGAGGCCTAGGCCTCCCTCACTTTTAGGATGACAAACGGAGTTCTAAGAAATCCAGCAGTGGCGAGAAGCATTGTCCTCGGTTCCCCAAAGGAAAGAAGAAGCCAAAGAATGGTAAGTGCGGAAGAATGAAGCAGTGGGCATCATAGCAGCGAAGATATGAGATCCCGTAGAGTCAAGGACAGACTGAATGAGAACCAATCTGCCGGCCTGAGAGAGGAGGGTAGAATTCCACTAAATGATCTATCTCTTGACTTTTTCAATTAGGGGATCGACGATGGCGCTGAGCTTTCTGCCTTGATATAATACAATACCTAGGTACGAAAGTGGAAGCGAGGCCGCGTGAAGCCCGTGGAAGACTCGATCCAGGAACATCTAACCGGGGGCTGGTCTTTCGTTGGCACGAAGTAGCTTAGACGAGTTAACGAGTTGCCCCGAAGGCTACGAATAAACCAATGACTACCATTAGTGAAAATGATGAAGTCATCAGCGAAAGAGAAGGAAGAGATAATAGGGCATCCCCTAGGGATGTTGAGCCTTTGAATCTGCCCAGCAATCATTAGAGAGTGCAAACCTATAATGAAAGACTAGGCTGCAATGACGAGAAGAGAAGGGGAGAGGGGATGCCCCTAACGAAGGCCCCTCCCAAATTTGAAAAAACCTGTGGCCGAGCTGTTGATGAGAATAGAGAAATAGCAGTTGGAGATAAGCCTCCAAACAACATCGATAAGAGTTTCCCGAAAACTGAAAGCCCTCTGGAACTTTATGATGAAGAACCACGACATGCGGTCATAAGCCTTAGCCATATCCAACTTAACGACCACATTAGGATCAAGCACCTTCTTATCGATTTAGGAAATTAGCTCCTGGGCTAAAAGGACATTATCGGTGATCAAACGTCCTTTTAAAAACCCCACCTGCGAAGAAGAAATAAGGCGCTCAAGAAATAGGGCTACCCTAGAGGTAAGAACCATAGTTATAACCTTGTTATAGAAATTACACAAGCTGATTAGTAGGAAATTCACATAAGAGTTAGGATGGTCACACTTAAGGATGAGAACCAAGTTGGAGGAGGTCCAACCCGTAGGGAGCTTGTAACACCCCGAATTTTAGTTAATGCTAAAATTCACTAATTACAGAATAAATAATCTCAGATGTGAGAATTGGGGGAAACGGGCTGCGTCATTGCGTTCGTCTCGGAAAAATACGCGAAATAGAGTCCGAGTTTTCGAGAATCGGAGTCCGTATGGCCCGGTTATGGCCCAAAGAAGTTTTCAGAAAATTCAAAGTTAAAAACAGATTTAAAAATTCAGTTCTAAAACAAGTTTGGAGCCAAAAGCGGAAAGGGCGGGAAAGTTCCCGCCTAGCCCCGTGTCGACAGGCATGTCGACAGGGGTGTCGACAGGCATGTCGACAGGGGTGTCGACAGCCCTGTCGACAGGGGTGTCGACACAGGGTGTCGGCCCTGTTGATCTGGGTGCACCAGATCTGGTTTTTGGGTTAGTCTTGGGCTGTGTTCTAGAGATTTCCGAAATCTAAGGGTCCTAATCTAATCTAGGGTTAATCTAAGGGCCTAAAACACTCACCTAATCTATAAATACACCCTAAACCTACCCTAATCCATACTAAAAATAGAATTGAGGGCTACATGCCGCCAAATTAAAACTTAGAAGGAGCCTCCACTAATTTATGAAGGAAGTTGCAAGCTAATCAACCTCTAATCATCATCTTCTTCATATTTAGCAACTAGTTCTACTTCATAAGTTTGCTAATCTTGGTTTTGGTGAGTTTCTATCACTTTAACATCAATTGCTAAAGTAAGTAGATTAGGTGTAATGAGACTTATGGTCTTGAATGCGGATTAGTGAGTTTGAATCATTTGTAATGATATGCTACTCTATGTTTTCCTATGTTTATGCATATTTAATAAGTGGGTTTATGCATGTTTAATAAGTTGGTTTATGCATGTTTAACAAGTGGGTTTATGCATGTTTAATAAGTGGGTTTATGCATATTTAACAAGTGAGTTATGCAAGTTCATATGCAAGTTATGTGTATGATGTTATGTAAGTTATGTGTAGGTTGTTATGCAAGTTCATATGCAAGTTATGTATATGCTTAAATGCAAGTTTAACATGATATGCAAGTTATGCATGCTTATGCAAGTATGAGAATGCTTATGCAAGTTATGTATATGCTTAAATGCAAGTTTAACATGATATGCAAGTTATGCATGCTTATGCAAGTATGAGAATGCTTATGCAAGTTATGTGTATGCTTAAATGCAAGTTTAACATGATATGCAAGTTATGCATGCTTATGCAAGTATGAGAATGCTTATGCAAGTTATGTGTATGCTTAAATGCATGTTTAACATGTTATGCAAGTTATGAGAATGCTTATATGCAAGTTCAACATGTTATGCAAGTCATGTGTATGATAATATGCAAGTTTGGGTTAAATGTAGTTGGGTTGATATATGCTCATATATGCAAGTTGACATCCTCTTAACCCATGACAAAGTTATATGCTAAGATTTGGTTAAACCCATGATATTTGTGATGGATCTTCCCTTTTTATGTCATGAAAGGAGAACGATTTACGTGGGGAACGATGGGGTTAATAAATATGTTAATAAAAGTATGATTGGGTATGATTAAGCATACCATAAAAAAATAAATTAACATAAGTGGGAATTTACCTATTGAGTTAGGTCTACCCCATGGGAATTTACCTATTGAGTTAGGTCTACCCATGTTATGAAAAATGTGTAATTAATTAGGGATAATTAATTATGGGGGTGATTAATTAGGTGTAATTAATCAACTAAGACACGAGGTTGGACCCTTTTGTAGCGGAAGTCTGCCCGGAACCGACCGGCCATCCAGCGGCTACAAATGATTGGCCCAATGTGAGAGGTCTTAGTCATAAATTAAATACGTGATTAAAGTAAAGACACGAGGTTAGACCCTTTTGATGACAGAAGTCTGCCCGGAACCAACCGGCATATCCAGCAGTCATAAAAGACGGTCTAATGTGGGAGGTCTTTATGAGGTCATGATCTTAATTAATTAATTAAGAAACACTTAACCATATTAGCATGTAGTGGGACATGAGGGGTTAAGTGGGTGCCTTGGTTGGCATGTGGAAATCTAGTGGTTGCCTTGGGTGGCAATAGAAAATACGATTAGAATACTTAACCAAAGTGGAAACATGTAATTAAACATGATTAAAGGGTTAAGTGGGATGCACTAGAAAAAGGGGCAAGCTTAGGTGGGTAGCTTGTGGGGGCCCATTTCAACCAGTAACCCATATGTATCTTATTGGGCTCGACCCATGTCGAGGACGGGACACGCGTACTGGGCTTGACTATAAGAGGCCAAAACGGGTTAGCGGTGGCAACGCAAGTCCAACGGGTTTCATATGCGTGTGTGGACCCGGGCTGGTAGGTAAGACGTTGTTGCATCGTGTAGATATAAGCCGTGCACCGTTAATTATATCGGGTTGCCACTTTAGGGAGTGATACACCCCACTGTGGGGCCGGCACGGGTATCTACGGTAGGGAGCCGATCGCTTGGGAGTGGTGGTACACCTAGTGGAGATAGGGGCAGACGGCACCTGTGTAGTCAGCTAGGGGTACACGAAACTACTGGGTAAATTTTCTAAGTCCTTGGGAGGGATCAACCTTTAAGTAGGAATGACTGGTGTGGTGCAGTGTAGTAATTATCCTTGGGTGGGTAAATGCGTCTTTACAGTTATCTTAGTCTACCAAGCTGCTTAGTGTAGCCATTCATCCCCAGACATTACCGTATGTCAAGTTTATGTCTTCTCTGGTTACTTTAATGATTGTATTGTTAAAGTTATAGGACTCGCTCAGACTTATGTCTGACCCCGTTGTTTTTATCTTTTTCCCAACCCTCAGGTTCTCAGAGTGGGCCCAGCACGAGTTGGCTTTGATCAGGCTGCTTTTATTACTCTCTTGGAGCTTGGACCCTAGATGTAGAGCTCAGCTTACCCTTTTCTTTTATGGCTATCAGTTCATGTATTGGGATTATGTATTTTTATTTAGCAGGATGGATATTTGTACTTGACTTCTATTATGGTTTTGTGATGTAACCAGACATGTTTTATTTTCCGCTGCAATTGAAATGATGTTTTAAATTTTCAAGTATTACTTATATCTGTCTTGCTGTAATTACTCTGTTCTATATTCACTCAAAATACTCCACCGATGTTATGGCATTCCCTTAGAGAGTGACCATAGCGGGCGTGGGGTGTTACACGTGGTATCAGAGCAAAGGTTACCGGAACAGATAAAATTTTTTAGAAAACTATTTTTCTAAGAACATTTTTGGAAGAGATATTTTCAAAAACATGTCTTTTAAGAGAAAAGTTTTTGAAAGAAAAGCATAATCCCCAATAGCCATATCTTTATCCTTCGAATTCTCCGTTTTGAATCTTTCCTTTTTCGTTTCAGCATGGCTGAGGATCTTAACTTTCCGGAGGGTGTGACGATACCAGTATGGTATAGGAGATTGATGGAGGCTAGGGCCACCACTGCGGGTCCAGCAAATGTTCCTCCACCAACCGTAGCACCCGATCTTCCTCCTCCCCCTCCTCCTCGCACGGATACTTTTGCTAAGACTTGCAAGGAATTCAAAGCTATGGGAGGGAAACCTTTTCAAGGATCTGAAACTTTTGTGGAGGCTAGAGATTGGCTTAAGGAGGTGGAAGAGTTGATAGATATCTTTGAGATGGAAGAAGGAAAGAAAGTCAAGTTGGCTGCTTGGTTAATGAAGGGAGAGGCCTCATTCTGGTGGGAGGTCACTAATGGGGAACGCCCCGTTGACTCTTGGGCGGATTTTAGGCAAAGATTTGTGGCAAAGTTTCTCTCAAGGGCGGAGGAAAACTTGTATATGGAAAGATTCTTGACTCTAAAGCAAGGAAATCTCTCAGTGAAGGAATATGTCAACAAGTTTAATCAATTGGCAAGGTTTGGCCTAGACATGGTGAATACACCGGAGAAGAAGGCTTTGAGGTTCGTGAAAGGCTTGAATGAACCAATGCATGGTTTGGCTATGACTCATATCCCTATGGGGGCCACCTTTGAGAAGCTAGTTGACATGGCACTCATGCATGAAGAAGAGAAGGGTCCCAATGCTAATAAGGCACCTGAGAAGAAGGGAGATCAAAAGAAACCTCAGCAACAACAGCAAAACAAAGGTGGAAAAGGCAACGGTGGCAAGGGCAAGAAGAAGTGTTTCAATTGTGGGACACCTGGCCATCTAAGCAAGGATTGTCGCAAGAAGAAGAAGACTGGCTGCTTCCACTGTGGCGAAGCAGGGCATCTAGTGAAGGATTGCCCTAAGAAGGGGCAAAGGACGGGATCTACCTCAGGAGGACAGGTGCAAGCTCTTATGGCACCGAGTCAGGCTAGGGGGCAAGTACAGGCTCTCGCGGTTCCACCGATTCAGGAAAGAGGTAGAACTATCTCCGTTGAAAGTCTGGTTTTTCTATTTGATCATCCTGTCCGTACATTGTTTGATTCAGGCGCATCGCATTCGTTTATCTCATCATCATTAGTTGAGTCACTGCACTTAGACACCAGTCTGGTAGATGATCCCTTGGTTGTTTCAAACCCAATTGGGGGCTCCACTTATTTGTCCATGATATGTTTGGGTTTGAAGATTTCTATACTTAGCATTGAGTTTAGATGTGATGCTTTTGTTTTGGGCTTCACGGGCTATGGGTTGATTTTGGGCATGGACTGGTTATCCAGTAATGGTGTCGTTCTTGATTGCGAAAGGAGAGTTGTTAGGCTCATGACCCGTTTGGGTAACACTCTCGAGATTTCTTGTAATCCCATGGATTCTGTTATGCTAAGTTATCTTAAATCGCTTGACGCTTCGGTCGAGAGTTTGCAATCTGTTAGAATGGTCCGGGAATACTCGGATGTGTTTGAGGAGGTGAAGGGCTTACCTCCGAAGCGGGAAATTGACTTCCGAATATATCTGGTGGATAATGCCAAACCTGTATCTTTACCAGTGCGCCACATGGCTCCTCGTGAGAGGAGGGAACTCCATAAGCAAGTAGGGGAGTTGCTTGAGAAGGGGTTCATAAGACGAAGTATATCGGAGTGGGGTGCTCCAGTAGTTTTTGCTACGAAGGCGGATGGGTCCCTCAGACTTTGTGTAGACTATAGAGAACTCAACAAGCTCACAAAGAAGAATAGACACCCATTGCCGAGGATTGATGATCTTTTCGATCAGTTGGTTGGCGCTTCAGTATTTTCTCAATTGGACTTAGCCACGGGGTTTCATCAGTTGAGGGTGGCTGAGGATAGCATAGACAAGACTGCCTTTAGGACTCCGGATGGTTTCTATGAGTGGCTGGTGATGCCATTTGGGTTGACGAACGCCCCTGCATACTTTGTTGATTTGATGAGTAGGGTGTTCAGGGAGTTCCTTAATAAATTCGTGGTGGTCTTTGTGGATGATATCTTAGTATTTTCTAAGAGTGAAGAAGAGCATGCCCTACATCTTGGGGAGGTATTGAAGACTCTTCGAGCACATAGCCTTAAGGCTAAATTCTCTAAATGTCACTTCTGGAGGAAGGAGGTGCGTTTCTTGGGGCACGTGGTCTCCAAGGAAGGGATAGCTGTGGATCCCGCGAAGGTAGTATCAATTCAGGATTGGAAGGTTCCGAAGAATGCTACCGAAGTAAGAAGTTTCTTGGGGTTGGCGGGTTATTATAGGAAGTTTATTAAAGACTTCGCGAAGATATCAGCCCCATTAACCCGCTTAACGAAGAAGAATCTTGTTTTCACATGGGACGTAGATTGTGATGATGCGTTCCGGCGGTTAAAGAGAGCTTTAACCACTGCTCCAGTTTTAGTGTTGCCAGATGGGAGCAAGCCATTTGTTGTCTATACTGACGCTTGAGGGACAGGACTAGGCGCAGTCTTAATGCAAGAGGGAAGGGTAATAGCCTATGGTGGAAGGCAGTTGAGAGTGCATGAGAAAAATTACCCTACCCATGATTTAGAGTTGGCCGCTATTGTTTTTGCGCTTAAGATTTGGCGCCATTATCTTCTTAGTGAGAGGTTCGAATTGTTCACTGACCACAAATCATTGAAGTACTTGTTTTCTCAGAAGGATTTGAATTTGAGACAGCAAAGGTGGATGGAGTTTTTAGCATCCTATGATTTCGAGATAGCGTATACCCCTGGCAAGGGTAATGTGGTGGCGGACGCCTTGAGCAGAAAAAGGTTGTCCTTAAGTCCATTGTTCGTGGAACAACGAAGCTTGGAATTTATCTCGATGTTTGATTTCAGACCTTCCATTGACTATATACCCGGTTTGCTAGCATCCTTGGAGGTCAGACCTACTCTTTTGGGGCGGATTGGAGAAGCACAGAGGGACGACCCACAGTTGGTTGAGTTGGTAGAGAAGCTCATAAGGGGGGAATCGTCCAGCCATTTGAGTAGGTACACCCTAGACGATAGGGGTGCCTGCGTAGAGACGGTAGACTTTGTGTACCGCAAGATGAGGGTTTGAGGAAGGTTATTCTTGATGATGCACACCGTTCTAGGATGACCATTCATCCCGGTGGGGACAAGATGTACCAAGACATGAGGCGGGTTTTCTTCTGGGCCGGTATGAAGAAAGATGTGGCCGAATATGTCGCTCGATGCTTGGTCTGCCAACAAGTGAAGGCGGAGCAAAAGAAACCAGGTGGGTTGCTTCACCCATTGGAAGTTCCGCAATGGAAGTGGGATAGCGTCTCGATGGATTTTATTGACGGGTTACCCAGATCAAGAAAGGGTAATACGGGAATTTGGGTTGTGGTAGACAGACTTACTAAAAGCGCCCATTTCATACCTGTGAAGAGCAAGAGGACTGCTCCATGGCTAGCTTCTGTATATCTTCGAGAGATAGTTCGATTGCATGGGGTACCCTCTAGCATAGTGAGTGATCGAGATCCTATCTTCACTAGCGAGTTCTGGAGAAGTTTGCAAGAAGCAGTGGGGACTCAATTGTGTCTGAGCACCGCATATCATCCTCAGACGGACGGCCAGACTGAGAGGGTGAATCGTGTTCTAGAAGACCTTTTGAGACTTTGTATCTTAGATTTTGGAGGTACATGGGAAGAGCATCTTCCATTGGTGGAGTTCGCATATAATAACAGCTTTCAGTCTAGTATTGGTATGGCTCCTTTCGAAGCTCTCTATGGAAGGCCTTGTCGATCACCTACATGTTGGTGGGAATCTACGGATAAGATCTTGCTAGGGCCTGATATGATTAGGGAGACTTCTGAGAAGATTGACTTGATTCGAAGAAGGATGAAAGCAACGCAGGATAGGCAAAAATCTTATGCGGACAAGAGAAGGACGGATCTTGAGTTTGAAGTTGGGGACATGGTCTTTGTCAAAGTGTCTCCGTTACGAAATGTGGTTCTCTTTGGATCTGTTGGGAAGTTAGCACCAAGGTTCGTAGGGCCATTTCCCATTAAGGAAAGGATTGGACGGATGGCATATAGAGTGGAGTTGCCCGACAGACTTAGTGGGGTACATGATGTATTCCATGTGTCGCATTTGAGGAAGTGCTTACACGAGACGGCAGAGGTGGTAGAGCCGAGCTTGCTTAAAGAAGTGGAAGTAGAGCGTGATGCGACTATTCGACGAGCTCCTACCCGCATCCTTGGGTCAGAGACTAGGAAATTGAGGAATCGAGAGGTTCAACTAGTCAAAGTCCAATGGGGAGAAGACGAGAGCAACGCAACTTGGGAAACGGAAGCGAAGATGCGTTCATTGTACCCGTTCCTTTTTGAGGGTATGTCTTTTAACTTCTCCTTTATCGTTCGTCTAATACTTATCTTATCTTTAGTATGTCCTCTCATTTGTACCTTTGACCTTTAGATAGGGTAAACCTATGGTTGAAACATGTGTTTGAGACATGTTATGGTTGATGGATGCAAGTGGATGCAAGTGTTTGCTAGTGGTTGCTCGTGGATGCATATACACACACTCTAGGCACTAGATCGGCTCAGTCACTTCATATTGCATATTGCATAAAAATTGTGTGTAGGAAGCTATATTTATGGATGTATAATGATTGTGTTATCATATGGATGATGCATTTTGGTGAATGATTGTGCACTCATGTAGATATTGTATGTGTCGATAGGGTTCTCTCGCATACATAATGAATGCATGGCACTATCATGGTTTGCATATGTTCATACATTAGATAGGGAACATATACACACACTTTTTGCATATGCTCATACATCATTAGAAATTGTTTTAAGGACAATGGATGCCCGTGTTTGATGGATTGAGTAGATGGTTGTTTGGATGGTAGGATATGCATTCTCCTTAGCTTAGAGATTTCGGGGACGAAATCCTTTAAGGAGGGGAGAATGTAACACCCCGAATTTTAGTTAATGCTAATATTCACTAATTACAGAATAAATAATCTCAGATGTGAGAATTGGGGGAAACGGGCTGCATCATTGCGTTCGTCTCGGAAAAATACGCGAAATAGAGTCCGAGTTTTCGAGAATCGGAGTCTGTATGGCCCGGTTATGGCCCAAAGAAGTTTTCTGAAAATTCAAAGTTAAAAACAGATTTAAAAATTCAGTTCTAAAACAAGTTTGGAGCCAAAAGCGGAAAGGGCGGGAAAGTTCCCGCCTAGCCCCGTGTCGACAGGCATGTCGACAGGGGTGTCGACAGGCATGTCGACAGGGGTGTCGACAGCCCTGTCGACAGGGGTGTCGACACAGGGTGTCGGCCCTGTTGATCTGGGTGCACCAGATCTGGTTTTTGGGTTAGTCTTGGGCTGTGTTCTAGAGATTTCCGAAATCTAAGGGTCCTAATCTAATCTAGGGTTAATCTAAGGTCCTAAAACACTCACCTAATCTATAAATACACCCTAAACCTACCCTAATCCATACTAAAAATAGAATTGAGGGCTACATGCCGCCAAATTAAAACTTAGAAGGAGCCTCCACTAATTTATGAAGGAAGTTGCAAGCTAATCAACCTCTAATCATCATCTTCTTCATATTTAGCAACTAGTTCTACTTCATAAGTTTGCTAATCTTGGTTTTGGTGAGTTTATATCACTTTAACATCAATTGCTAAAGTAAGTAGATTAGGTGTAATGAGACTTATGGTCTTGAATGCGGATTAGTGAGTTTGAATCATTTGTAATGATATGCTACTCTATGTTTTCCTATGTTTATGCATATTTAATAAGTGGGTTTATGCATGTTTAATAAGTTGGTTTATGCATGTTTAACAAGTGGGTTTATGCATGTTTAATAAGTGGGTTTATGCATATTTAACAAGTGAGTTATGCAAGTTCATATGCAAGTTATGTGTATGATGTTATGTAAGTTATGTGTAGGTTGTTATGCAAGTTCATATGCAAGTTATGTATATGCTTAAATGCAAGTTTAACATGATATGCAAGTTATGCATGCTTATGCAAGTATGAGAATGCTTATGCAAGTTATGTATATGCTTAAATGCAAGTTTAACATGATATGCAAGTTATGCATGCTTATGCAAGTATGAGAATGCTTATGCAAGTTATGTGTATGCTTAAATGCAAGTTTAACATGATATGCAAGTTATGCATGCTTATGCAAGTATGAGAATGCTTATGCAAGTTATGTGTATGCTTAAATGCATGTTTAACATGTTATGCAAGTTATGAGAATGCTTATATGCAAGTTCAACATGTTATGCAAGTCATGTGTATGATAATATGCAAGTTTGGGTTAAATGTAGTTGGGTTGATATATGCTCATATATGCAAGTTGACATCCTCTTAACCCATGACAAAGTTATATGCTAAGATTTGGTTAAACCCATGATATTTGTGATGGATCTTCCCTTTTTATGTCATGAAAGGAGAACGATTTACGTGGGGAACGATGGGGTTAATAAATATGTTAATAAAAGTATGATTGGGTATGATTAAGCATACCATAAAAAAATAAATTAACATAAGTGGGAATTTACCTATTGAGTTAGGTCTACCCCATGGGAATTTACCTATTGAGTTAGGTCTACCCATGTTATGAAAAATGTGTAATTAATTAGGGATAATTAATTATGGGGGTGATTAATTAGGTGTAATTAATCAACTAAGACACGAGGTTGGACCCTTTTGTAGCGGAAGTCTGCCCGGAACCGACCGGCCATCCAGCGGCTACAAATGATTGGCCCAATGTGAGAGGTCTTAGTCATAAATTAAATACGTGATTAAAGTAAAGACACGAGGTTAGACCCTTTTGATGACAGAAGTCTGCCCGGAACCAACCGGCATATCCAGCAGTCATAAAAGACGGTCTAATGTGGGAGGTCTTTATGAGGTCATGATCTTAATTAATTAATTAAGAAACACTTAACCATATTAGCATGTAGTGGGACATGAGGGGTTAAGTGGGTGCCTTGGGTGGCATGTGGAAATCTAGTGGTTGCCTTGGGTGGCAATAGAAAATACGATTAGAATACTTAACCAAAGTGGAAACATGTAATTAAACATGATTAAAGGGTTAAGTGGGATGCACTAGAAAAAGGGGCAAGCTTAGGTGGGTAGCTTGTGGGGGGCCATTTCAACCAGTAACCCATATGTATCTTATTGGGCTCGACCCATGTCGAGGACGGGACACGCGTACTGGGCTTGACTATAAGAGGCCAAAACGGGTTAGCGGTGGCAACGCAAGTCCAACGGGTTTCATATGCGTGTGTGGACCCGGGCTGGTAGGTAATACGTTGTTGCATCGTGTAGATATAAGCCGTGCACCGTTAATTATATCGGGTTGCCACTTTGGGGAGTGATACACCCCACTGTGGGGCCGGCACGGGTATCTACGGTAGGGAGCCGATCGCTTGGGAGTGGTGGTACACCTAGTGGAGATAGGGGCAGACGGCACCTGTGTAGTCAGCTAGGGGTACACGAAACTACTGGGTAAATTTTCTAAGTCCTTGGGAGGGATCAATCTTTAAGTAGGAATGACTGGTGTGGTGCAGTGTAGTAATTATCCTTGGGTGGGTAAATGCGTCTTTACAGTTATCTTATTCTACCAAGCTGCTTAGTGTAGCCATTCATCCCCAGACATTACCGTATGTCAAGTTTATGTCTTCTCTGGTTACTTTAATGATTGTATTGTTAAAGTTATAGGACTCGCTCAGACTTATGTCTGACCCCGTTGTTTTTATCTTTTTCCCAACCCTCAGGTTCTCAGAGTGGGCCCAGCACGAGTGGGCTTTGATCAGGCTTCTTTTATTACTCTCTTGCAGCTTGGACACTAGATGTAGAGCTCAGCTTACCCTTTTCTTTTATGGCTATCAGTTCATGTATTGGGATTATGTATTTTTATTTAGCAGGATGGATATTTGTACTTGACTTCTATTATGGTTTTGTGATGTAACCAGACATGTTTTATTTTCCGCTGCAATTGAAATGATGTTTTAAATTTTCAAGTATTACTTATATCTGTCTTGCTGTAATTACTCTGTTCTATATTCACTCAAAATACTCCACCGATGTTATGGCATTCCCTTAGAGAGTGACCATAGCGGGCGTGGGGTGTTACAGAGCTCTTCACCAGAAAAGAAGGACTAAATAGCAAGACAAAAGTGTGCTTGAATAACCGGCCACATACTCCTGTAAAAAAACCATTAAAACCATCCGGACCTCTTGCACTATCCTTACTTAGATTAAATATGCAAGAATGTATTTCTTCCAAGGACAGGAGCACAGCAAGATCAGAGCTATCTGAGTGGTGAACCAGTCTAGGGATGAAAGCAAGCAAGGACGATTCATAGACAAAAACAGATGGAGAACAAAGAAAAGACTAGAAGTGAGACATAATAGCATCTTTGACTTCAGTCGAAGTAGAAGCCAAAGGAAGATCAGGTCTCTGAATTTGTAGAACAGACAGAAGTCTATTCTTATTACGAATGGAAGAATGAAAAAACTTGGAATTCGTATCACCATCAATAATCCATTTGATCCTCGCCTTTTGCCGGAGATGATCATGTTCGATACAAATCTCCAAAGAAAAGGTAAGTTGGGCCAAAGTCCATGCTTCTTAGTTAGCAGTAGAGGGATTCTCATGGAAGGATGATTCCGCTAGCATAAGAGTTTCTTTGGTCAGACAAACACGGTCGAAGATATTCTTGAAAACCAGAATATTCCATGCCTTAATGTTAGCCTTAAGACGCTTCAGCTAACAAGAGAATACCACACAAGGAGAGCCACTAATCGGGGAGTTCCAGGAGTCTTGCACTACACCATGGAAGGTATGGTGAGATCTCCACATACTCTGGAACCTAAATAGGACGGCTGAAACAACCCACCTCTGTTAAGGTCACTCACAAAGGGGATGCATTAACTTTGGTGAAGCATTTTAGGTAAAAGGCATAGATAATTTACAAGACAGACATATAAACAGCGGAAAACTGAAGTCGCTTCATAAATAACGTGGTTCAGTCAAAACATTACAAGCATTGTCTCAAAACCCAACTTCTTAATTATTACAGTAAAACATCTATCTTGATTTAAAACTCCAAGTACATAAAGAAGCATAAAGTAGTAGTAAAGCAGCATAAATCCCCAATAAAAGTGTAACCATAACCATAGCCCAAGAAAAGAGAATCCAAGTAATACATTTACTATCTTCAAGCAGGAAAAGTTATGCACCAAGCTGAAGTATTCCCTCCCTGCGGACCCGGAGGGGCCGGGGGGGTGGGGGAGAGGGGACGGAAGAAAAGAAGGCGAAAGAAAAATGGGTCAGACATAAGCCTGGTAAGTCTAGTGATTATTCAGCATATAAATAGATAAAAGGATCATGACATGAGTAAACTGAACATAGGACAATACCATAGCAATAAGATAAGATAAGATAAGGCAAGATAAACTGATTATACTATCGCACTCATTTCCATTTCTCTGAACCTACTAACGAATGTTTCAACTACCATCATGTGCTCATAGCAAAGTGATCCCTTTTTCGATCGGCTTATACTCACATGCATTTATTTCTTGTGTCATTCGGCCCCGCTTGATTGTAGATACCTGTTATGGTCCCACCATGGGGTGTATCAATTCCTATGATGGCAACCCGACACAAATTCAAGATGCGCAGTGTATACTACTGATGCCCAGTGCCTGCTTTTTCCACTCCGGAGTACGTGCACGCCCATACTCCGCCAGAACCTACACTGCTGCACCACCCCTCGCTATTTTGACCACTTAAAATCAGCCCAGTAATCGTGCCCTACCCTGCCTAGTTCAGGGTACCGTGATACATCTATGTGGGTTACTGTTGAAATGCGTCCACATTACTAGGGTTTCCTAATCAACACGTTATAATGGTTAAGTGTTCTCAAATTAACCTAACCCCACCCATCTGTTTAATTAACATGTTGTATTGGTTAAGTGTTTCCTTAATTAACTTAACCCTACCATGCTTAGCTTGTCTGTCCCTTAGCTTTAATTTATTCATTAAAGCACCGACCTCTCACATTGGATCTATATTGTTGCGGTTGCTGGATGTGCCGGGCGGTTTCGGGCAACCTTACACCGCAACTCAATCTAACCTCGGGTTTTTGGGCTTAACGCGCTAACCTCTCACATTAGATATATATTGTTGCGGTCGCTGGATGTACCGGGTGGTTCCGGGCAGTCTTACACTGCAAATCAATCTAACCTCGGGTTAGGCATGTTCATCTTTAGCCAATTTACATATTTGTCATGTGTGTCCAAGTTTAGGTCTTTTTATATCAATATTCTCCAAGCGTAGTCAATACAAGTTTTATGCTACATTCACTTGTTATGCCCAAAATTTACTTAATTAAATTATACCCAATTTTTCCCGCGTTATAATCGCACGCACCACGAGATTCGATCTAAGTTTCGAATGAACCTAGTATTCATAAAAGAAAATAAAAAGGGGAAGAATAGAGAAGGAGCATAATAATTGACATAACGAAAAATAGGCATGTAAAGGTGTACCCAATTCAAGAATCATGTTTCCAATAGGCATGTTGTACATTAACAATAAGTGTGGGCAAGCTAAGAAATTTACACCACAGGGTTAAAGACTAGATAGAATTGGACTTAAGAGAATCACTAATTTTGATGTACAACATGATAAGTTCCATTATATCAATCACAATAATCTCATAGGCATAGGATGTACAACATGATAGGTTCCATCATATCAATCACAATAGTCTCATAGGCATAGGATACACAACATGATAGGTTCCATCATATCAACCACAACAGTCTCATAAGAATGATAGGTTCCATTATGTCAATCACAACAGTCTCATAGGCAAGATAGGTTCTGTTATGTCAATCACAATAGTCTCATAGGCATGATATGCTTCATTATATCAATCACAACAGTCTCATAGGCACAGGCAATTCAGATTTGACAAAAGGATAAGCATGAATCAGAATTAGGCATAGTTTTAGATCCGATTATTACAGTCATGATTTCTATTAGATGTTCAAATACGAATAATAACTGAACTTACAGAAAAAGAACGGATCTTGTATTTTGGGATCTGATTTCTGAATTTGTTAAGCTTAACCCTTGATGTAGACGTTTGATTCTCTAGTTTGGATTTGGTTTGGAGCTTTCTAACTTGATTTCTAGTTTGGAGAAGATGGAAGCTAGGCTAGCTTAGACATGGACAGCATGATGGCTTCATAGAATAGAGTTATGAGGTCTAGGGTTGAGATTTGGGGTGATTATATAGAAGTTCAGGATTAATATGGGCCTTTAGATCAACCTAGGAGTCATCAGGGCCGTCTAATCCAAGAAAATGCGTCATCAGGCAAACCAGAAGTCGCCATGTAGCCCTATGACTTAGAAAATCGCCACTGTCCAGCATAGTTAGCAGGGATCGACCCTTACGGGGGGTCGACACTCATGTCGACCCACCTATAATGTCGACGCCCCTTATAGGGGGGTCGACTCCAATGTCGACACCCCTTGGGGGGTCGACACCCCTGAGCTAGAGATTTCCTGCTCAGCCGATTTCTGAGTTTTTGAATTTCGAACTGAATTGATTATTTAATTATTATTTTTAATTTATTTTCTTCTTACACTAGAAATCTTCTAACCTCCATAACTTCTTCATACGGAGTTTGATTCACGCAAACTCGGACTCTATCTCAAGCAGAATTCCGAGACGAACGCAATGGCGTAACCCGTTTTCCTTAATTCCTATTCTAAAAATTAAGTGTTCTTAATTTTTCCACTTAATTTTTTTAATTTTAATATTCATAGAAAATATGGGTTGTTACATTCTCCCCACCTTAAAGGATTTTGTCCCCGAAATCTCTAAGTTAAGAAGAATGTATCCTAACATCCATCTACTCAACCATCAATCACAGGCATCCATTGTCCTTAAAAAGATTTCTATTACTTTCATGATCATATGCATAATATGTGTATATGTCCTTATCTAATGCAAAATCAGGCGGTCTACTGATTCAGTTGACCTCCTTGATGCGAATCATGTTGGTGCTATGAGTTCATCATGTATGCAATTATTCCTAATCGTATTTTGTAACTTCTGCATGAGTGCACAATCATTCATACAAATGCAACATCCATATGATAGCACATCAAGTTTCAATCCACATACAAATACATATATGCATATGCAATATGAAAGTGACTGGGCCGATCTAGTACTTAATGTGTGTGTATATGCATACACAAGCAAGCACTAGCAACCACTTGCAACCATCAATCATAACATGTTTCAAATACATGTTTACATCCATTGGTTTCCATCTAAGGAATAAGAATAGGACCGAGGAGATATACTTAAAAGATAGATACAAGCATGCGTAAACTTATGGAAAAAGAGATCAAGGACGTACCCTCAAAAAGAAAAGGGTATGATGCGCGTATCTTGTCTTCAGTCTCCCAAGTCGCGTCTCCTTCAGCGCCACTCTACTGTACTTTAACTAGCTTGACCTCACGATTGCGTAGCTTTTTAACTTCTATACCCAAGATACGAGTTGGAACCCTTCTAACTATCGCTTCTCGCTCCACTTCTACTTCCTATGGTATGCTCGGCTCCACAACTTCCGCAGACTCATGTAAGCACTTCCGTAGATGAGAGACATGAAAAACATTATGATCTCCAGCCAATCTTTTGGGAAGCTCTACTTTATAAGCCATCTTCCCAATCCTCTCAATGATAGGAAATGGCACTACAAATCTTGGTGCCAATTTTCCTATGGACCCAAAGCGAACTACATTCTTCAAAGGAGATACTTTAAGAAAAACTCTGTCTCCAACCTCAAACTCAAGGTCGGTCCTTCTTTTATCAGCGTAGGACTTCTGCCTATCTTGTGCGGTCTTCATTCGTCTTCGTATCAAGTCCACCTTCTTTGAAGTTTCTCTGATCATGTCAGGCCCAAGTACGAGCTTGTCTGTAGACTCCCACCAACAAGTTTGTGATCGGCATGGTCTTCCATATAAAGCCTCAAACGGTGCCATGCTTATGGTGGCTTGGTAGCTATTGTTGTATGCGAATTCCACCAAAGGAAGATGATCCTCCCATGTTCCTCCAAAATCAAGAATGCACAATCTCAAAGTTCTTCTAATACTCCGTTCACCCTTTCCGTCTGACCATCGGTTTGAGGGTGATAGGCAGTGTTTAAGCATAGTTGTGTGCCTACAGCCTCTTGCAAACTCTTCCAAAACTCGCTCGTAAAGATAGGATCTCGATCACTTACTATGCTAGAGGGTACTCCATGCAGTCGAACCACCTATTTAAGATAAATGGATGTTAACAATGAGGCAGTCCTCCTACTCTTAACAGGTATAAAGTGAGCGCTTTTAGTGAGCCTACTATTACCCAAATACTGGTATTGCCCCTTCTTGACCTAGGCAACCCATCTATAAAGTCCATCGAAATTCTATCCCATTTCCACTCTAGTACCTCTAGAGGATGAAGCAAGCCACCAGGCTTCTTCTGCTCTTCCTTGACTTGCTAGCATATCAAGCATTTAGTGACAAACTCAGCTACATCCTTCTTCATGCCATTCTAGAAGAAAACTCTTTTTATGTCTTTATACATCTTGTCCCCACCTGGGTGTATGGTCAACTAAGAATGGTGTGCTTCTTCGAGAATGGTTTTCACCAAATCCCTTGCTTGTGGGACGCATAGTCTTCCGTCCCATCTCAACCAACCCTTTCATCGATGAAGTATCTATTGAGGTGACTAGAAGTCTTACCTCTAATTAGCTTATCCATCACATCAACTAGCAGAGGGTCTTCACGTTACGCAGTTCCTATTGAGTCCAAAAGAGTAGGCCGCACCTCTAGCGATGCTAACAAACCAGGTACAAATTCAAAGGAGGGTCTAAAGTCAAAGTTTGTCATGTACTCCAAGCTTTTTTTTCATCAAAGAGAGGACTTAAGGTCAGCTTTTTCCTACTTAAGGCGTCTGCTACCACATTGCCCTTGCCAGGGGTATAAGCAATCTCAAAATCGTATGAGGCAAGAAATTCCATCCAACTTTGTTGTCTTAAGTTAAGATCCTTCTGTGAAAAAAGGTACTTTAATGATTTATGGTCAGTAAACAATTCAAACCTTTCTCCTAGTAGGTAATGGCGCCATGACTTAAGAGTGAAAACAATGGCAGCTAGCTTTAAATCATGAGTTGGGTAGTTCTTCTCATGTATCATCAACTGCCTTCCCCCATAACAAACTACCTTGCCTTCTTGCATCAAGACAACGCCTAGTCCGGTACCGCATGCGTCTGTGTATACCGTAAACATCTTACTCCAATCAGGCAATGTCAGAACTGGGGCCTTGTCAGAGTCCTTTTCAGTCATTGGAAAGCAACATCACAATCCAAATACCAGTCAAAAGTTAGGTTCTTCTTCGTCAACCTAGTAAGTGGGGTTGAGATTTTTGCAAAGTCCTTAATGAACTTTCTGTAAAGGCCCGCTAGCCCAAGAAAACTTTGTACTTTGGTTGCATTCCGTGGAATCGTCCAATCTTGCACTGCAACTACTTTTGCGGGATCCACAGCTATCCCCTCTTTGGACACCACATGTCCAAGAAACCTTACTTCTCTCCAAAAATGGCATATGGAGAATTCTGCTTTCAGCCGATGTGCTCGAAGAGTATCCATAACTTCCCTTAAATGCAAAGCATGTTCTTTCTCACTTTTTGAGAAAATCAAAATGTCGTCCATGAAGACCACTACAAATTTATTAAGGAACTCTCTGAACACCCTACTCATCAAGTCTACGAAATAGGCGGGTGCGTTTGTCAAGCTGAAAGGCATGACAAGCCATTCGAAGAAACCATCCAGGGTCCTGAACGCGGTCTTATCTATGCTGTCTTCAGCCACTCTTAGCTGATGAAATCTGGTGGCTAGATCTACTTGGGAGAAAACCGAGGCACCTACGAGCTGGTCGAACAAGTCGTCTATTATAGGAAGTGGGTGTCTATTCTTCTTGGTCAGCTTGTTTAGCTCCCTATAGTCCACACATAGGCGAATTGAACCATTCGCTTTGGTTGCAAATACCACTGGAGCACCCCATTCAGAAATACTCTGCCTTGTAAACCCCTTTTCAAGCAACTCTTTAACTTTCTTGCTGAGCTCTTTCCTTTCCCTTGGAGCCATATGTCTAACAGGTAAAGCAATAGGTTTTGCATTATCAACAAGGTATATGCGGAAGTCTATCTCTCGCTTTGGAGGTAAACACTTCACCTCTTCAAAGACCTCCGAGTATTCATGGACTACTCTAACAGATTGCAAGTTTTCAACGGACGCATCAAGAGATTCTAAATAGCTAAGCATAACAGAATTCATGGGATTACAATAGATTTCGAGAGTGTTACCGAGGCGAGTCATAAGTCTAACCACTCTCCTTTCACAATCAAGGATGGCACTATTACTGGATAACCAATCCATGCCTAGAATCAACCCATAGCCCGTGAAATCTAAAACATAAGCATTACGTCTAAACCTAATGCTTAGTATAGAAATTTCCAAATCCAAACAAATCATTGGCAAATAAGCCGAACCCCCAATTGGATTTGAAACAACCATGGAATCCTCTACTATACTAGTATCTAGGTGCAAAGATTCAACTAAAGCAATAGATATAAAAGAGTGCGATGTGCTAGAATAAAAAAAAGTACAAACTGATGATCAGAAAGATAAACTAAACTCTCAACAGAAATATTTCTACCTCTTTCTTATGGAGGTGCAATGAGAGCGTGAATCTTCCCTCTAGAAGTAGATCCAGTCCTCTACCCTTGCCCTTTCCTTCTTGGGCAATCCTTAGCCATATGTCCTGTCTCACCGCATTGAAAACAACCACCCATCTTCCTCTTCTTCTTCCTGCAGTCTTTAATTAGATGTTCAGGTATGCCACAAAATTTACACTTCCTCTTGTCATGGGATTTGTTATTCTTCCCGCCTTTCTTGGAATCCGTCTTCTTATACTGCGATCCCTCCACTATCTTGTCTAGACATTCTTCCACCTTTGCCTCTTTCTTGCCATCCTTGTCTTCCTCCTATAACAGTGCCATGTCCACCAGTCTCTCAAAAGTCGCACCCCTAGGTATATGGGACATAGCTAGGCTGTGTAGCGGCTCATTTAACCCTTTAATGAATTGGAGAGCCTTTTTATGTGGAGTGTTTACTAACTCCAGTCCGAATCTAGTCAGCTGGTTGAATTGGTTGACGTATTCCTTAATCGATAGGCTTCCCTGTTTGAGTGCTAAGAACTTCTCCATCTGTAGATATCGTTCAGCTTGCGAGAGGAACTTCATTTCAAATTTCATTCTGAAATCCTCCCAAGTTTCAACTGGTCTCTCAGCATTAGTAACTTCCCACCAGTAAGACTCTTCGTCCTTAAGTAACCATACAGCCAATTGTATCTTCTGCCTATCGTCCACTTCGAAGATAACAAACAAATCTTCTGTTTCCTTGAGCCAGTTTCTTGCTTCCACAAATGAATCAGTCCCATTAAAGTCCTTTCCACCCATAGCTCGAAAATCTCTACATATCTTCGAGAAAGCATTCACACGTGAAGGAGGAGGAGGAACAGCTGCAAATAGGGGAGGAGGAACGTCTGCTGGGCCTGCGTCATTAGCCCTAGCCTCCAGATACCTTCGGAACCAGCCAGGTATCGATACGCCCTCGGGAAGATTAAGATCCCCAGACATGCTGAAACGAAAAGAAAAGGTTCAAAACAAAGGATAGGAAGATAGTGCATATGGCTTTGGGGATTATGCCGTTAAAATAAAATAACACTTTTCTTGAAAATGCTTCTCTAAACTTCTTTTTGAAAAATAGTTTTCAAAAACTTTTATCTGATCTGGTAAACCATCACTCAGATACCAAGTGAAACACACCACCTCCATTAAGGTCACTCACAAAGGGAATGCATTAATTTTGGTGAAGCATTTTAGGTAAAAGGCACAGATAATTTACAAGACAGACATATAAACAGCAGAAAACTGAAATCATTTCATAAATAACATGGTTTAGTCAAAACATTACAAGCATTGTCTCAAAAACCAACTTCTAAATTATTATAATAAAACATCTGTCTTGATTTAAAACTCCAAGTACATAAAGAAGTATAAAGCAGTAGTAAAGCAGCATAAATCCCCAATAAAAGTGTAACCACAGCCATAGCCCAAGAAAAGAGAATCCAAGCAATACATCTACTCTCTTCAAGATGGAAAAGGTATGCACTAAGCTAAAATATTCCCTCCCTGCGGACCTGGGGGGAACGGAAGAAAAGAAGGCGAAAGAAAAACGGGTCAGACAAAAGCCTGGTAAGTCCAGTGGTTATTCGGCATATAAATAGGTAAAAGGATCATGACATGAATAAACTGAACATAGGACAATACCATAGCAATAAGATAAGATAAGGCAAGATAAACTGAATATACTATCACACTCATTTCCATTTCTCTGCACCTACTAATGAATGTTTCAACTATCATCATGTGCTCATAACAAAGTGATCCTTTTTCCGATCGGCTTCTATTCGCATGCATTTATTTCTTATGTCATTCGGCCCCGCTTGATTGTAGATACTTGTGCTGGTCCCACCATGGGGTGTATCAATTCCTATGGTGGCAACCCGACACAAATTCAAGATGCACAGTGTACACTACTGACGCCCAGTGCCTGCTTTTTCCACTCCGGACTACGTGCACGCTCATACTCCGCCGGAACCTACACTGTTGCACCACCTGCTACTATTTTGACCGCTTATAATCATCCCAGTAATCATGCCCCACCCTGCTTAGTTCAAGGTACCGTGATACATCTATGTGAGTTACTGCTGAAATGGGTCCCGAACTAGGGTTTCCTAATCAACATGTTATAATGGTTAAGTGTTCTAAAAATAACCTAACCCTACCCATCTGTTTAATTAACATGTTGTATTGGTTAAATGTTGCCTTAATTAACTTAACCCTACCATTCTTAGCTTGTCCATCCCTTAGATTTAATTTATTCATTAAAGCACCAACCTCTTACATTAGATCTATATTGTTGCGGTTGCTGGATGTGTCGGACGGTTCCGGGCAGTCTTACACGCAACTCAATCTAACCTCGGGTTTTGGGTTTAATGCTCTAACCTCTCACATTAGATCTATATTGTTGCGGTCCCTGGATGTGCCGGGCCATTCAGGGCAGTCTTACACCGCAACTCAATCGAACCTCAGGTTAGGCATGTTCATATTTATCCAATTTACATATTTTTCATATGTGTCCAAGTTTAGGTCTTTTTATATCAAGATTCTCCATGTGTAGTCAGTACAAGTTTTATGTTACATTCACTTGTTATGCCCAAAATTTACTTAATTAAATTATACCCAATTTTTCCCCGTTATAATCGCACACACAACGAGATTCGATCTAAGTTCCGAATGAACCTAGTATTCATAAAAGAAAACAAAAAGGGAAAGAATAGAGAAGGAGCATAAGAATTGACTTAAGGAAAAATAGGCATGTAAAGGTGTACCCAATTCAAGGATCATGTTTCCAATAGGCATGTTGTACATTAACAATAAGTGCGGGCAAGCTAAGCAATTTACAGCATAGGGTTAAAGAATAGAAAGAATTGGACTTAAGAGAATCACTAATTTTGATGTACAACATGATAAGTTACATTATATCAATCACAATAATCTCATAGGCATAGGATGTACAACATGACAAGTTCCATCATATCAATCACTATAGTCTCATAGGCGTAGGATATACAACATTTTAGGTTCCATCATATCAATCACAACAGTCTCATTGGCTTGATAGGTTCCATTATGTCAATCACAACAGTCTCATAGGCAAGATAGGTTTCGTTATGTTGATCACAACAGTATCATAGGCATGATATGCTTCATTATATCAATCACAACAGTCTCATAGGCATAGGCAATTCAGATTTGACAAAAGGATAAGCACGAATCAGAATTAGGCATAGTTCTAGATCTGATTATTACAGTCATGATTTCTATTAGGTGTTCAAATCTGAATAATAACTGAACTTACAGAAAAAGAACGGATCTTGTATTCTAGGATCTGATTTCTGAATTTGTTAAGCTTAATCCTTAATGTAGACGTTTGATTCTCTAGTTTGGTTTTGGTTTGGAGCTTTCTAACTTGATTTCTAGTTTGGAGAAGATGGGAGTAGGCTAGCTTAGACATGGACAGCATAATGGCTTCATAGAATAAGGTTATGAGGTCCAGGGTTGAGGTTTGGTTGATTATATAGAAGTTAAGAATTAATATGGGCCTTTAGATCAACCTAGAGTCATCAGAGCCGTGTAGTCCAAGAAAATGCGTCATTAGGCGAATCAGAAGTCGTCACATAGCCCTATGACTCAGAAAATCGTCACTGTCCAACACAGTTGGCAGGGGTCGACCCCTACAAGAGGGTCGACACCTATGTCGACCCCCTATAGGGGGGTCGACTCCCATGTCGACACCCCCTGGGGGGTCGACACCCCTGAGCGGGAGATTTCCCGCTCAGCCGATTTCTGAGTTTTTGAATTTAGAATTGAATTGATTATTTAATTATTATTTTTAATTTATTTTCTGCTTACACTAGAAATCTTCTAACCTCCATAACTTCTTCACACGGGGTCCGATTCACGCAAACTCAGACTCTATCTCAAGCAGAATTCTGAGATGAACGCAATGGAGTAACCCATTTTTCTTAATTCCCCTTCTAAAAATTAAATGTTCTTAATTTTGTTAATTTTAATATTCATAGAAAATACGGGGTGTTACAACGGCCTGGAGAGAGAAAGGGAGAGCAGCTAAGAAGCAAAGAGGTATGGTCGGAGAAGGTATGGTGGAGATGGGAAATCGAGAAGGATAAAGGGAGAGTGAACCACCCTTCAGAAGCGAAAACCCTATCGAGCCTGAAGAGAATACGGTTTGGCCTGTCTTGGTTGTTAACCAAATAAATACCGAGCGACGAATGACACCTCAGAAAGACCCGAACTGACAATAAAGGAAATGAAATCTGCAACCGCGAAGCGGTTAATGTCATTGCCTCCTTGTTTTTCTACTTGACTGGCAACAACATTAAAGTCACCTCCCTAGACGGAAATGGAAAATCCTAAATCTTGTCAGATACATTGGCTAAGCACCACCGAAGCCAAGAGATAGGACAACTCTGGTGATTGCTTCCGATCCCAACAGCGGTTCTAGAAGCGCTACCATGCAGATAGATTGCTTCTTAACAATGCTCTTGAGCCTAGTTAATGGTGCATCATTACCTATACCACGAATGTTCCAGATGAGAAAGCTTTCCATTTAGGGAAAACAACAAGACAAGATGGAAAAAACGAAGAAAAAAAGCGGACGGAGACAAACATGCCTCACATCTCAAATAAGATATATAGTGTGTCGAGTCGATCGAACGATCTGCTTTGGCGCCGCTACAGAGCGTGTGCGAATGGTGCGGGGGTGCGAGCTACTGGCCTCAGTCTGCGACATGGGACCCGAGAAGTCTGTATATCGAGATACTCACAGGAACCGACAAACCCAGTAGAACAATGATCAATGCATACAGGATCGGAGATCGAAGCGGAAGACCTAGAAGGGTAAGAATTCTTAGTAAGCCGAGATAGATGCTCATTAATGATCGTTATATCGTCCTTACTAAGAAGGGGAGAGGAGACAGAAGTAACTGACACTGAACAAGGAGAAGATGGGGAAACCGACGAAACCCTAGATATAGAAGAAACAGATAGAAATATGGAGTTTCTCAGTGGAGACAACACCAATCACTATGTGAAATTTTACTAAAGTCGATTTATCATCATATTGACAGGCCTGCATCATAGGTAAAGTTCGCAAGCAGGGACACCAAAAATGGACAGAAAGGCAAGTCAGATATGGGAGGCCACCTCTCTAGTACACCATATTGTGAGTCACATCAGTGTTCACTATATGCCTACGGTTGAGAGGCCACCCATCCCAATAAGACACAAGCGTAGAAGACCGCCTACAACACCCACGAAACCAAGGAAAAAAGAGCTCCTCCGAACAAGTCACTGACGACACATATAAGGCCTCGCCAGGACTGAACAACATAAACACATATGAAGCCGACAGAGTACCAGCATCATTCCAGCTAATAACCAGCCTGAATACATAACAAACATGTCCAAAGAACAATGACCCACAAAACAATGCCATAACATGTAATCGACAAATCCCAAAACATGCCAAAAAAGAGGACAGGCCGGCCATAACCCATCCAAACCAAAGAGATAAGCACCACCAAAACATCCGAAGTCCACAAACAAATGTGAAAAGATCCCAAATATCAAAATGACATAGAGAAACCAGGACAAAATGCACAGCTGGCCAAGCCATGCATATTGGAAAAAATGAACGCAAAACAGAAGCCAAAACAAACCCGCAATCGAGAACACACTCAAAACAGCAAGGAGAAACATTCAGGAAGTAGCAACACACACAAACAGATCGTACAACACACTCGTGACCCATCATTGCAGCATCCATGAAAGGAGAAGCGATGATAAGGAGCTCACACGATCATGTGACATGGCTCAAAAAATCACACACAACCCCAGCTAAACACCATGAATGAAAGTAAAACTCGGCAGTAAAAGAGACATAACTCGAGATAGGAGAGAAAAGCTGAACCTGAAGGCATGGCAACTTAGACCAAGAACCTGGAGTAGACATGAAGATCGGCACAAAACATTTCAGTTTATGTCGTCCCTTATCCTACCCCCAATACATTCTGCACCTGGAGTGCAGATGTTAGCACCAAGTCCTCCTAGAACCCAATACCACGAGAAGAACACTCCGACGTGGTTTGATCAAGAACCCCACTAACAATCCTCAAATCAGCATCCCCCAAAGAAGAAAACTTGTTTACAAGATTAAAAGACGGCAGACGAGCCAAAAAATGATCCAACCAAGAAGAACAACGAGCGCCCAAAACTTGACCTGTAGCGCTAGACTTCCTCGACCGGCGTGTCTTACATTGACGACAATGAGAACTAACCTGCTGACCCTTAGGTACAGAATCAACAACCTCAGCGACTAGAGCTGGCTGAGCAATACTGTGAGGGGTGATCAAATCCCTTGCATCAGACAGAACAATCGATGAAACATTCGCAAAACCAGGGCCAAACACACCACTGCAAACCAACAAGCCCACCACAAATCCATGAACACAATAGGGGTAAATAAGACAATGTTTTCCTCTTTTTCTCGACTAATTATAAGGCATCGAGGCAATGCCTCCTTCTCAACAACCTGAAACCAGTGAGAAAACTCATGGGGATACAGTTTTGAAACCAGATCTGAGCCATATCTAGGAGAGAGCTCTAAAAAGGAGCCTTCAACTTCCAAGAATCGAAACCGAAGTGGCCCAGCAAAGGAGTTTAAAGAGAAAAGGCGAACCTCAATCGATGAGACTCCCGTAACAACCACAGATATTGGGCTTTCAGAGATCGCCAGTATAGACCTCGCAATAGCATCGAATTGTGGACACTTATGCAAAAAGGTGCACGAAACCACGAATTCGTCAGGAAATTGATTCGACGGCATGCCCTAGAAATTAGGGTAAATGACCGCTAATTACTTGATGTTTTAGAGCACCGAAGTAAAGCAGTAAATCAAACGAAGATGATACAGAGGGAGCAAGAGAAGTGCAATAGAGAGAGAGAGAGAGATAGATTCAGAGGTAGCTCTCCATTAATAAGACTGTTGTAACTTATATAACCGTAGAGAAGCGCAATAAAGGTTTATGTACATACATGTATATATGTGTGTGTATATATATATATATATATGGATATATATAACGTAGGAAATTTATACCCTATTCTTTATTCATTACTAGAATTATCCTTACAAGCCTAGGATGCAAGTTTTCATTGTATGTTGTATTTTTTCCATTACTGTTAACTGTAATTATGCAATTATGCCATAAATTTAGCGGTCGGATGTGGGAATTAACCTGTGTACCTTAAATGTGGACCAGGTTGACAAATTTTACCTCGTTAAATCATTCGCTCATTCATATGAAAACTAGCGTTATGTATGTACTAAATATTCTACTTATGTAGCGTAATAATAACAAGTAAATACGATTAGGATAAGACTTGAATTTGAAATGTGCCCATATATTGGTTGCTTGTGTGTGCGCATAGAATGGCTTATATAAATAGTAAATAATGACAAATAGACACAAGGTTAGTTGTCATTTGTGGTAGAAGTCTGCCCAGAACGAACCGGTAAATCCAGCAACCATAAGTGGGTCCGACTAATGTAAGAGGGCTGGGTGCCATGGGCCATTCAAATTTAGTACACTATGACACAAGGTTAAGCCCACTTGTAGTAGAAGTCTTCCCAGAACCGCTCGACATATCCAACATCTATAGGTAGACAGTTTAATGTGAGAGTTCTAGTTTGTGTGTATGTATATATATAAACCTATTTTGTGTGAAAATAAGCAGGTTTACTACGCCTTGGAAAGGTCTTAAGTGGTTGATTCTCTTCTTATCTAGCTTGGGTCTTTAATGGTTAAGACTAGGATCCTTTCTAAAGGTTTATTCCTTGGATAGGTTCCAAAGTCATAGGACCCACCCTTACTAGATTCGAAGTAAGTATATGGGTTCTCCTTCTTGGAAAGTGGTTAGGTATAGCGGTAATGGAGTAGGGTAGTTCATAGGGGATGTCCACTTCCTCTAGGAGCTTGTAAGGGCCAATCTAGGGACATATTTGGTTATGTGATACATAGCATGCTATTTAATCCACCAACCATCTAAGGGAAGTATTAAGCGGCATATGTGCTCTACCATAATATCAATTAAATATTAACATGTAACATCTGCCGGAGGGTTCTTAAATGAACACATGTGGGCCTACCTTAAAACTGGTATTAAGCGGCGAGATACTACTTCTCGTATTACTTGTGAGAATATAGACTTAATAACGGTGATGTGTTAGGGCGGGGTCTTAAGGGGCTAGGGTCTGCCTCATGGTCATAAGAGATCATAAGAATCCACCTTTATCAAATAAGTATGGTCATTAAGTGACCGAGAATGCCCACCTCGTTGGGTCTTTACCCTAAATGCACAAATAGAGGTACTAAACGATTGACTCAGATATCCACCTCATTGGTTAGATACCTTATGTTCATGTGAATGCTTGTGTGTTTCATAGACATACCTTGATATATATATATATATAACCTGCTAAATCTAGGGTATGGTCTTTAAGTCAATATTATTTTCTGTCAAACAAGACTTTATGTTCTGGCTCCTCTCCTTAACATATCCAACATGTCATTATGTAGGGTAGATTCAATGGACGAAGCAATGATGGAGACTAAAGACGACAATGGAGATATTATGCTATTATTAGTTTTCATTGTTGTACTGCTTATTTAAACTTTTAATGATAAGTTTATTAATGTACTTATGGAATAATTATACTTTGACAATCTGAGTTTGAATTCTGTGGTTTTTATGAGATGGTACATCATATTTTGATATTATACTTTCTCGTTCCGCTATGTGAGATTTCTGTAACGTAATGTTTATATATCATTATGTGCAAATGTAACTCCTTAGAGGAACAAACACCTGTTTAGAGTGGCTCTAAGTTTCGATGAGCCTTTTTTACCTCGAAATTTAGGCTCATTCCGGGCGGGTTATTACATTTGGTATTAAAGCATAGGTTACCCGATTATAGGGAAATTATATGTATGAGAGATATATTTGTATTTTGAAAAAGGTTTTCAAACTATATATATGTGATATATACTTACCCCAATAAGCACACACATCTATACTAGGCAACTTTATCGTTTTCTTCCCTTTTCAGCTTAAATACTATCTCATGAGTATCTACTAAAGGATTCTTCCTTTTCTTTTCAGATAATAAAATGGATGATAATCCTTCAGAATAGGGAAACCGCGCAAGACCTCGGTATTTGCCAGAATGGTTTCAATAGTATCTTCGTACTATGGAACATATCTGTATTGTTAATCCTACCCCAACTGTACCTGTAGCTCCTGCCATTGAGGTAGTCTTTGATTTTTCATGATTATGTAATAACTTCGCAAACCTTAGTAGGAAATCATTCTCAGGAATAAAGGGTTTTACCGGCGCCTAAACTTGGATAATGGACTAGAAAAAAAATTTGAAGCTACTGGATGGTCAAATGAAGTAAAAGGGGGAATTGCGGCCTGACACTTGAAGGCCCTTAAGTGGTGGAACTTAGTATTTGGAGAGAACGAGGGTCGAGTATTTACGTGAGCCGAATTCAAAGCCCACTTCGAAGCAAAGTTTTTGCCAAAAGCTAAGATGATGATCTAATTTGAAAAGTTTATCCATCTCAAGCAAGGAACTTTAAGTCTGCAAGAGTATGTGGCCAAGTTCATCGAATTGAGTAAGTTTGGTAGGGGTTTGGTGGATACCCCAATGAACAAAGCTTTAAGATTTGTTGAGGGTTGAACTCCCCATTGAATTACACTTTATTAGCACAAGTAACATTCGGAGCAACCTTCGAAACCTTAGTGGAGACTGCTATTCTATGCATAGTTAAAGGCTCTAAGGAGGATAAGAATGGAGAGAAAGGAGAAGGAAGTTCTAATAAGAATAAGAAAAATGAATGGTAGAAGAACAAAAAGAAAGGGGCAAATTCAAAAGGAAAGCTTAGACTTATACGGAGTGCAACTGCTGGGCCATGAAGCCATGGATTGTAGGACTTCTTTGGCGAAGACAAAATTTAAAGGAAAGTGTTCCATATGTCACAAGGAAGGACACATGTCTAAGGACTGGCCTAAGCCTAAAGTAATACGAAGTGGCCAGAATTATGCATCGGAGGCAGCTCCTATACAGAGCCAACCCCAAGAGACCAAGGACAACCCGCGCTTGAAGGTATAACTTTTGTTTCAGGAATTTCTGTATACACCTTGCTCGATTCGAGAGAGACCCATTCTTTTATCTCTAAGGGGCTAGTTAATTTGTTAAACCTTCACTTATATATCTCTACTGAATCGATAGACGTTACCGACCCTATCAGAGGAGCTAAGTATCTCGAGTTGATGAGCAAAGACCTAGTATTGGATATCGATGATGTTGAATTCCTCTGCGAAGCATATGCATTGGATTTCATAAGGTATTACCATCTCCTAGGTATGGATTGGCTATCACTTTATGGGGTCATCCTAAATTACGACAAGATAATCATTTGTCTTAGGAGTCGAGGAGGACATAGTCTGAATATTCCTTGTAATGTTAGGAACAAGGAAAAAACCTTATTATATTCCTTATCTTCTAGTTCAAAAGGACCGTCTTCGGTCCCTAAAGTATGTGATTTCTAATGTCTTTGAGGAAGTCACCGGACTTCCACCCTATAGAGAAATATCTTTTTGTAATGACCTTGAGAAAGACGCGAGACTAGTAGGTTTACCCTTGAGGCATATGGTACCTAAAGAAAGAAGGGAATTGGATAAGAAGATTTCAGAGTTACTATAGAAAGGCTTCACTCGGTGAAGTACCTTTGAAAGGGTTGCACCTATTATGTTTTCCAACAAAGCAGATGGATCTCTAAGACTTTGTGTGGATTATAGGTAGCTTAATAAGTTGACCAAGAAGAATAGGTACCCCTTACCTAGAACTGATGATCTATTTAACCACTTGGGAGGAGTCCGAGTATTTTTCCCAATTAGATCTTGCCATTGGATTTCACCAATTGAGATTTGCGAAGGACAGTAAGGATAAAACCGCGTTTAGGACGTCGGATGGATTGTTCCAATTGGAAGTTATACCCTTTGACTGATGAATGCACCCGCTTTCTTTGTTGACCTCATAAGTAGAGTGTTTAGGGGCATTCTAAATAAGATTGTGGTAGTCTTTGTTGATGATATCCTTATATTTTCAAAGGACCATAAAGAGCGTGAAAGTCACTTAAGACAAGTTCTAGGGATATTAAGAAAGAACCAATTGAAAGAAAAATTCTCGAAGTGCCATTTCTGGAGGGAAGAAGTTAGATTTTTAGGACATGTGTTAAGCAAAGGCTTGGCAGTAGAACCCACGAAGATCGAGGCAATTAAGGAACGAAGGATACCTCGAAATGTTACAAAAGTGAGGAGCTTCCTTGGATTGGCCAGGTATTATTCGAAATTCATTAAACACTTCGCAAAGATTGCTACTCCTTTAACTCAATTGATAAAGAAGAATTTGGTATTTTCTTGGAGTAATAAATGTGATGTGGCCTTCAAGAAATTAAAGGAATTATTAACTAGTGCGCTAGTCCTTATTATACCTGATGGTTCGAAATTGTTACAGATTACACTGATGCATGCAGAGCCGGTTTAGGAGCAGTTCTTATGCAAGAAGGTAGGGTTGTTGCTTACGCTAGTAGAAAACTCAAGGACCCCGAGAAGAGGTACCTAGGTCATTACCATGAGTTAGTCGCAGTAGTGTTCGCCCTAAAAATGTGGAGGCGTTATCTTTTAGGGGAGTGATTCGAACTTTTTGCCAACCATAAATCCCTAAAATATTTAATCTCCAACGCGACCTGAATTTGAGACAGCAATGGTGGATGGAGTATATTGCCTCTTTTGGTTTCATGATCCAATATACCCCAGGAAAAGGGAATGTCATGGCAAATGCGTTAAGTATAAAACATGCATCCTTAATGCAATCTTATAATGGAAATAGTTGGAGTTTCTCTCTAACTTTAACTTGAAACCATCGCCAGTAACTTCTAATGGTTTATTTGGACCTATGATTTGACCTTGACGAAGAAATAAGGAACTTGAAAGAAAAAGTGGAAAAGAAGGAGACCTTTTCCCATTCGGTTAGATATTCGTTAGGCGATGATGGAAGTTTACTTAGGGATGGAAGACTTTATGTCCCTAAAGATGAATGATTTAGGAAAGAAATTCTAGAGGAATGCCATAGGTCAAAGATGACCATACACCCTGGTGGAGATAAAATGTATAAAGATATGAAGAGGAGTCTCCAATGTGAAGGGAAAAAACAGGATGTAGCCAAGTTCGTAGCTAAATGTTAACATGCCACAAAGTAAAAGCAGAGGAAGGAAAGCCTAGAGGATTGCTATTACCTTTAGAGATTCCCATGTGGAAGTGGGAACATATTTCCATTGATTTTGTTGACGTACTTCCAAAGAGACAAAAGGGAAATGAGGCTATTTGGGTTGGTGGACCGTTTGACCTTGAGTACCCATTTTACACCAATCAAAAAGACTAGGACTGCAGCCTCATTGGCCCAATTATATTCCAAAGAAATGGTCAGATTACATGTATCCCATCCAGTATCATAAGTGACAGAGACCCCTTATTCACAAGTGAATTTTGGAGAAGTTTACAAATGGCATTGGGAAAGACCCTTAACTTAAGTATAGCATCACCCGCAGACCGATTGCCAGATGGAAAGAGTAAATCTATCTTGGAAGACTTGCTCTGAGCTTGCATTATCGACTTTGGAGGAGTTTGCGAGCAGAACCTACCGCTTGCAGAGTTTACATATAACAATAGTTTACAAGTGATGATTTGTATGGCCCTTTTTGTAGAGCTTTACGGGAGGCCATGCAAATCGCCAACTTGTTGGTAGGAAACTACCGACAAGGTTCTACTTGGACCAGACTTCGTCTGTGATTCCATGAAGAAGATTACTTCGATTAGGTAAAGAATGAAGGCAGCCCAAGACCGACAGAAATCATATGCCGATAAGTGAAGGAGGGAACTTGAGTTTAATATTGGAGACTTGGTATTCGTAAAGGTATCCCCACTCAAGAAGACTGTTCGGTTTGGAAAAACTGGGAAGTTGGCTCCTAGATTTGTTGGACCTTTTCTCATCATTGAGAAGATGGGATCTTTGGCCTATCAAGTGGATCTCCCAGAATGTCTATGGGAATCCATTACGTTTTTCATGTATCTTGTTTGAGGAAATTCCTTCATAATTCTGCTATCAGACTCGAGCTTGATGAAATTAGAGACATAGAAAAACTTGAGTTGCAGTCCATGGTGCCCCATGCCACTGCAAAGAATGTGGAGCATGGAATCAAGAGACTCCATAATAAAATCGTTCGCCTCGTTCAAGTACAGTGGGGAAATGATCCTGTAAAGAGCACATGGGAGGCCGAGGATAAGATGAGACAGATTCACTCAGAGCTTTTCTCGGGTAACTTTTCCTCTAAATTACATTTATGGATGCATTTTGGTTGCTAATTAGAAGTTAGGAAATGGATGCAACTCAATTACACAGCGCACTCATGTAGAAATATATGCATATTAGGATGTTTTGCATACATACTACATCACTTTTTACACATACACGCTAGGACTGAGCTCACTTTAGTAAGTCAGCAGTTCATAATCACTGTGAGTCATGGATGTTTATGGATGAATTAAAAATAACATAGGTGTACTACATAGATGTGTAGAGTGAATTGTGTTTTTCTCCCCTTCAAACAGATTTCGGGATGAAATCTATTTTAAAGGGGAGAGAATGTAACACCGCGTAAAATATACCCAAAAATATAAACAATAATAATTAACGAAAATAAGAAATTAAATATAAATAAGCTGAAAAGTAAAATTTTGCAGCATTAAGAATTTGGCTACTAAAATCTTTTATTTGGATTCATGGCGAAATTCGGATATATTTTCATATATAATATGTCGAAAATGGTGCTCGTATGAAGAAATTATAGTTCGGTGAAATCATATGGTAAACATGTATATATATATGGTTAAATTAATATATATATATATAAAAATTGAATAAAAACAAAATTCCCTTAGGTAGATTTAAATTTCAAACGAAGAGATAAAGATAGGGACAAGAATAAAATTTGTAAGGTAAGAAATAATCTAATTGATCAACATTATATAATAGATATTTTCAGCCCTTTGTAGTAGTTATTGGGCAAACCGGCGACAAAGGGGTCGACCCCTCCCCCCTCCCCCAAGAGTGGTGTCGACCGTTCTAGGAGGAGGTCGACCATATGGCACTGTAGATGCCTAATAAGGTTTAAATTGGGTTAGGTTTTGGGGCTAATTTTTAAGAATAAAAAGCCAGGATTAAATCTTAATAAACCAACAAATCTTGTTTACATAAATACCTATAAATAACCCCCTAGACTCCATACCTAAACCTAGCCACTCTCTATTTGTGACTCCACTCTGCCGCCATTGATTCCAGAGGAATTCAAAATAGGTTTTCTTCTTCTATAAATCTATTCTTCTTTCTCTAAACTCTTTTCTTATAGGATTTGGATTAGAATATAGATCTGGAATCACATGAATTATGTATATAAGAATTTTAGTTATTTGATTCTTATGTATATAAATCTCTAGGGATTAGAATTCGCATCTAATAGGCACAACAACGTCAGATCTACGGCATTTCCAATCACTATGAGTGGAATTAGTCTTAGGCATATTCTACATTTGCAGATTATTATATGTATTAGTATGCCTAAGGAGATTAGGTATAACGACAATATCAAACAGCAAACCACCCAAATATCCTATTTTTACGTATTTCACAAGAATTGTCAATTGATATCAGATTTGTTAATTTGTTTTAGTAGCGGATAAATAACATTTGGGTGACATACTTTTATTCTATTTTATTTATCCTTTTTATCTAAATCTCTATTTGTAATGTGAAAAGGTTTAGATTCGATTAGTTTTATTAGTTGAATAGGTTTGGTTTCTATTCTAAATAGATAATCCGAACGTATTCAGATTTGAAGCAAATTAAATGTCAATGTTCATATGCACAAAATAAAAAGGGGTAAAATAGATAAATAAAGGTTTATGTATATATATATATATGTATTTATATATATATATATATATATGTATGTATGTATGTATGTATGTATGTATGTATATGGATATATATGATGTAGGAAATTTACACCCTGTTCTTGTTTCATTACTAGAATTATCCTTAAAAGCATAGGATGTAAGTTTTAATTGTATGCTGTATTTTTCTCATTACTGTTATATGTAATTATGCAATTATGCCATTATGCCATGAATGTAGCAGTCGGATGTGGGAATTAACTTGTATCCTTAAATGTATACCAAATTGACAAAATTTACCTCATCGTTTGCTCATTTATACAAACGTTAATTTTATGTTTACATACTAAATATTATGCTTATATAGTCTAACTAACAAAATTAGCGTAATAATGACATAGTAAATGCGATTAGTATAAGACTTGAATTTGAAATATCCCCATATGTTGGTTGCTTTTGTATGCGTATAGAATGGATTATATAAATAATAAATAATGACACATAGACATGAGGTTAGTCGTCATTTGTGGTAGAAGTCTGCCCGGATCCAACTGGCAAATCTAGCAATCACAAGTGGGTCCGACTAATGTGAGAGGTCTAGATACCATGGGCCATTCAAATTTAGTACACTGTGACACGAGGTTAAGCCCATTTGTAGTAGAAGTTTGCCTGGAACCGCCCGGCATGTCCAGCATCTACAGGTAGACGGTTTAATGTGAGAGGTCTAGTGTGTGTATGTATATATATAAACATATTGTGTTTGAAAATAGGTAGGTGTGCACATTGGGAATGTCTTAAGTGGATGACTCTCTTCTTATCTAGTTGGGTCTTAAGTGGTTAGGACTAGGATCATTTCTGAAGGTTTATTCCTTATATAGGTTCCAAAGTCATGGGACCCACCCTTACTATATCTGTAACACCCCGTAACTTTAACAACACTAAAGAGGATAAATTAAAGAATAATTAATTTAATATTCAGAATTAAGGGAAACAGACTACGCCATTACGTCCATCTCGAAATTTTAGTCAAGATAAACATTTGGTTTGCGTAAAACGGACATCGTATGAAGAAGTTATGAAGGTTTGAAGTTTGTATACACACAATGGAATATATATATAAGGTCCAGAAATTCAAAAATTAGGTCCAGAAGTTCAAGAACGTTCAAATCACGAAAACCTGGGTGAGTGGGAAAAATCCCGCCCAAGGGAGTCGACCCCTTAAGGGGGGTGTCGACTCTTGGGTCGACCCCTCAAGAGGGTGTCGACCCATGGGTCGACCCCCCTAGGGAAGACGTGGCAGTTAGGGTTTGGGGCTGGTGGCTATAAATATGGCTCCATTTCTCTTGTTTTCTACACCGAAAAATAATGGAGCACTTGATGTTGTCGATGCCCTGATTGAATCAAACCCTTTTCCTTCTTCTGCAATCAAGTTAATCAAGTTATTCAAGTGTAGATCTGTTATTCAACCTCTGTTATTATTCTTTTATCTTTCTAGATCCAAACACTGTGAGTTTAAGTTACTTTCAGATCTGAGTAGTTAAAAATAAAACCTGATATGACATTAACTTGGATCTATGCCTATGACCATTTGAATCAAATTAGATCTACTATAACTTGTGCTTCTATGATGTTATGACATGATTATGACTTAGATAAAACTTTCACCTATTTATCATATCAGATCTTCCATTGTTTCACTGTTTGGATTACCTTGTACCTATCACATTTGTGGTTAATTTGGATCTGCTACTAGTTGGACATCTAAACTATTGTCTAGATCTTATCATTCCTATTATGACATCCCTATAATGTTAGAATTAGTTCTATCATCTCATGTTCACCAGATCTGTTCTTATATACCTATCTCATCAATATGCCATTATGTGTTTATGTCAATTTTTGTTAGTATAATTATTTCTATCATCTTCCCTTCATTTCTTCTCTTTTATTTTATATAGCCAGGCTACTTTCAAGCATAGGCATGCCGCTGAAATATGTGAACGCGTTAAACGGGGAACGAGGGGAAAAACATTGAAATTGGGCATAACTTGAAAATGAGGAATTTGGCATAACTTGAATAATGTTTATGAATATGAATTTAGGGCAAATAATTCATTATGAACATATTTAGGGAAAAGGGGCATGACAGCCTATAACGACATAGGTAAAATTGGCTAACAATGAAATGCCTAGGATTACAGTAATTAGATACTGTAATTGCACCTAGACACGAGGTTAGATTACACTTGTGGTGGAAGTCTGCCAGGAACCGCTCGCATATCCAGCGACCACAAGTGGTGAATCTAATGTGAGGGGTCTAGATGCATAAATACGAGACATGCTAAGACACGAAGTTAAGCCCGACTTGTGGAAGAAGCCTGCCCGGAACCTATCGGCATATCCGGCATCCATAAGTGGCAGGCTTAATGTGAGGGGTCTAGCACATTATAACCATAAATGGACATGGTAATGAATTTGAATACTTAACCTAGTTGAATCCATAGAGATTGTATGAATATGAACTTGAATAGGGGTTAAGTAAACTTGGTTGAAACAGTGGGAAGGTTAAGTATATCTGGGTGGGGTGGGTGATATTTATATATAGGCCCACAAACTTAACCTATTGGGTTTATGTAATTAAAGACATCGTTATGTAAGCATAACATATGGAAATGGTGGGGTTATGTAATTAAAGGCGCCGTTAGGTAAGCATAACCTATGGAAATTCTAGTGGGGATACAATTCAAGGGGGAGAGCTTGTATCATCTTGTGTGGGGGACCCATTTCAGTCAGTAACCCATAGAACAATATCAAACAAGTAATCCGTCCTAGGTCGGAGTTGGGACACGCTTATTGGGATGATCGTAAGAGATCCAAACGTGGAGGACAGTGTGGGCGGCGCAAACCGACTGGGACGTGTGCGTGCATGTTCGGGCAGAACAGGATAAGAAGACCGTGACACCAGTAGATACGGTTGTGCACATTAAAGAAGGGTTTCCACTTTAGAAAGTGATACCTCCTACTGTGGGGCCGACACATGGTATCTACGCAGTACGGAGCCGATCGATTAGGGTAGTAGTTAGGGTACATCTATACGTATGCCTAAGTCTCCCACATTATAAATGTTGGGATCATCTCATTCTGGTTATACTAGTATCGGTGCAGAGAATCATAGTAATCATTAGGGAAGCATATACACTCTATCATATTTACCTTGTCACACCTGCCTTTTTGTGATATTATCTCTTTTATCCACTTTATATGCATATCGTGATACTTTGACTTATTTACTTGCTAAAAGTAACAGGACTCGCCAGATTTTATGTCTGACTCTTTTTGTTTCCTCTTCTTTCTTCTGCTTCCCTTCCCCCAGGTTCTCAGGGTGGGAATACTCAAGCTTGACCAGCATTCCACTATCATTTTGTTGGAGCTGCTTAGATGTATTGTTCAAGCTCCTATCTTTGTTACTATGGCTATGTTTTTATTTGGAGATTTTTCTTCTTTTATTTTGTACTCTGATGTTTTAGTGCAAGACAAAAGTTGTTATGATGTACTAGTTTTTATGTACTTCAGATATATGATGTTTTGAACCACGATGCTTTATGATTAATAAAGTTTGTTTTTTATTTCGCTGCTATTTTGTATCTACCTTGTAATGTTTCTGTTTCTGTTTACCGATAACGCTTCATGAAACTTAATGCATTCACTTAATGAGTGACATTAACGGACGTGGGTTGTCACACTTGGTATCAGAGCTGAAGGTTACCAGATTAGATAAAAGCTTTTGAAAATTATTTTCAAAAAGGTTTTAAAAGAAAATTCTATTTCGAAAAACATATTCCCCAAAGCCATATGTACTATCTTTCGATCCTTTGCATGGATCCCTTTCCTTTCTTTTCAGTTAACTAGGGAACCTAATATTCTAGAGGGCGTTACGATACCAGGCTAGTTCCGTAGGTATCTAGAGGCCACAGCGCCTGCCCGTGATCAAGCTGACGTTCCTCACCAGCTGCACCCGTCGTTCCTCCTCCTCCTCCACGTGAAGACAACTTCTCTAAGATCTAAAAAGATTTCCATGCTATGGAAGGAAGGCCATTCCATGGAACCGAGATTCTCGTAGAAGCAAGGAATTGGTTTAAGGAGACAGAGGAATTCTTTGGAATTTTCGATGTGGACGATTGTAGGAAGATTCAACTAGCTGCTTGGCTATTGAAAGATGAAGCTTCGTTTTGGTGGGAAGTAACCCAGGCGGGGCATCCGGTGGAGACATGGGATGATTTTAGATAGAGGTTTTAAATGAAGTTTCTTTCTCAAGCTGAGAAAAGCATGCAAATGGAGAAGTTCTTGGTGCTTAAACAAGGAAACATGATTGTTAAATAATGTGAACAAATTCAACCAGCAAGCAAGGTTTGGATTGGAACTGGTGGATACTCCGCATAAGAAGCTTTATGGTTTGCTAAAGGGATGAATGAACCCCTTCATGGGTTAGCTATGTCCCATATTCCAATGGGAGAAACTTTAAAAAGGCTTGTTGATATGGCCTTGATGCATGAGGAAGGCAATGGACAAAAGAAGGAAGTTTAGGTTGAGGAAACAATGCAAAACACGAAAGTATGGCCCAAGAAAGGACAGCAACAAAGACAACATCAGAAGAAGTGCGGAAAGAATAAGGGTAAGGATAAGAGAAAGTATCACAGTTGTGGACAAGAGAGTCACTTGGTGAAGGACTGCAAAAGAAGGAAGAATTCTTGCCTCAATTGTGGAGAGGTCAGACATTTTGCTAAAGAGTGCCCGAAGAAACAAGGACAAGGTCAAAGGACAGGAGCTTCTGGAGGGCAGGTCCATGCTTTCGTGACCAGTGCTCCAGATAGAGGTAAGAAAATTTCCGTGGAAGGTTTGATTTCTCTTTCCAGACATCTTATTAGAACTCTTTTTGATTCTGGCACTTCACATTCATTTATATCTTGTTCTATGGTTGAATCTCTGCACTTAAATACTAGTATGGTAGTGGATCCCGTAGTTGTCTCAAACCCCATTGGTGGTTCAGCTCATTTGTCCATGATTTGTCGGGGTTTGAGAATATTTGGTTTAGGTGTCGAATTTGAGTGCGACGCATATGTGCTCGGGTTTATGGGCTATGGTTTGATTCTAGGGATCGATTGGCTAGCCATGTATGGTGTCATTCTAGATTGTGAGAGAAGGGTCGTTAGGCTTCTGACTTGTCATGGGAGGACTCTCGAGATTTCTTGTGACCCACAAGGGTCTGTTATGCTTAGTTTCATAGAATCTCTAGATGCATCTATCGATGATAAGCAATCTATCCCAATAGCCCGTGATTATTTTGATGTTTTTGATGATGTATGGGGCTTACCTCCGAGGGGTGAAATCGATTTTCTTATATATTTGGTGGACAATGCAAATCCAGTTGCATTACCTTTGCGCCATATGGCTCTAAGGGAAAGGAGGGAGCTAAGCAAGTAGGTAGGGGAGCTACTTGAGAAAGGATTTACTAGGCAAAGCATATCTGAATAAGATGCTCTAGTAGTATTCACGACTAAGGCAAATGGTTTGTTTCGCTTGTATGTAGACTATAGGGAGTTGAATAAACTCACTAAGAAGAATAGGCACCCATTTCCGAGGATAGATGACTTGTTTGATCATCTTATTGGTGCCTCGTTATTCTCTCAGTTAGACTTGGCCACAGGGCTTCATCAGTTGAGGGTGGCTGAGGATAGTATAGACAAGACCGTCTTTAGGACTCCAGATGGTTTCTTTGAATGGCTAGTTATGCCTTTTGGGTTAACAAATGCACCCGCCTATTTTGTTGATCTGATGAGTAGGGTGTTTTGGGAGTTTCTAACTAAATTTGTCGTGCTCTTTGTTGATGATATCTTGATCTTCTCAAAAAGCAAAGAAGAGCACGTCCAACATTTGAGAGAAGTTTTGAAAACTCCCTGCGCGCTCAGCTTAAGGCAAAGTTCTCCAAATGCCATTTTTAGAGAAAAGAGGTGAGATTCCTACGGCATGTGGTTTTCAAAGATGGGATAGCAGTATATCCCGCAAAAGTAGTTGCAGTTTAAGATTGACAAGTCCCGAAAAATGCAACCGAGGTTAGAAGCTTCCTTGGATTGGCAGGTTATTATAGGAAGGTCATTAAGGACTTCGCAAAGATATCAGCCCCACTCACTAGGCTGATGAAGAAGAATTTTGCGTTTTTATGGGATATAGATTGTGATATTGCTTTCCAACGATTGAAGAAGGCTCTTTAAACAGACCTAGTCTTGACCTTGCCTGATGGGAATAAAGTGTTTACAGCTTACACTGATGCATGGGGTACATGGCTTGGTGTGGTTCTAATGCAGGAAGGAAAGGTAGTGTGTTATGGGGGTAGGAAGCTAAGGGTTCATGAGAAGAACTACCCTACCCATGATTTAGAGCTGGTTGCTATAGTATTCGCGCTTAAGATGTGGCGTCATTAATTGGTTGGAGAAAAGTTCGAGTCGTACACCGGTCATAAATCTCTCAAGTATTTGTTTTCGCAGAAGGATCTTAATTTAAGGCAACAAAGGTGGATGGAGTTCCTAGCTTCTTATGATTTTGAGATTGCTTATACCCTTGGTAAGGTAACGTGGTGGCAAACGCACTGAGTTGGCAAGGATGGCCTTGAGTCCTTTGTTTGTGGAAAGGAAATGCTTGGAGTTCATATCGACTTTTGATTTTAGACCCTCCACCGAGTTATTGCCTGGTTTGTTTGCATTGCTAGAGATACGACTTACTCTTATAGATCAGACAGGGGCTTCGCAGCGAGATGATCCACATATTTCAGACATCTTGGATAGGCTCAGTAAAGGGGAGAGTTCTAGTTACCTCAATAGATATTCCATTGACGATAAAGGATGGTTGTGACGAGATGGAAGGCTTTGTGTTCCCCAAACTAGAAGTTTGTTGAAGAAAGTCCTAGAGGAAGCCCATCATTCTACGATGACTAATCATCCCGTATTTTTACTGTGAAATAATTAATTAATTTAATTATTAAATATCGATTTGGCGATATCGATAACTTGAATTGAATAATATTTATATTTAATTAATATAAATAATAGAATAATATATTTATTTTCAAAATGATCAAAAATAGTAGAATTCACAATATTGTGTGAATTGGGCAGTATAAGAGGTTTGGTTAAGTTTAGATTCGAATTATTATAACGAATCTATTCAATAAACGACGACAGAACGTATAAATTATATTATAATTATAATCGAGCTCGAAATGGTGCGGCAATTCGTAATTTGGCGATTCGAACTTTAAACGAGTATACAGAAGCCGTTTTAAGTCGGATTTCTATGAAACAAGAAACGTTGGGGCTGGTGAAATATATTTTTCTAGTGGAAGAGAAAAATCGAGATTTCATCGTGTAGATTTTTAGTTATGTCCAAATCAAATTTTAGAAAAGTCACTGTAGAATTCCTTTATAGTTTATATTGATTTATTTATATTATAAAAGGAATTTAATATATAAATCGAATATCGATATAACTGGGAACTTTGAAATATCCAATTATAAATCCCGATGTATTTATTTTGGAGCTCTATTATATTCTAATGTGAATTTATACGATAATATTTATTTTTAAATTTTAAATGTTTTTAAATATATTTATATATTTAAATGGTTCATCTTGAGCTTTAAAAATAGCCAGTTTTGCAAACGACCTCGGAATTCGACGAAACTAATTTTGTTGGATCCGCAACATCAAATTATTGTTAGATTCCAAGTTCCGTGATTTTTGGGTGTCATATGTGAATACAGGAATTTTAGAGGACAAATAAAAATAGCGTTTGCTTAAATATTAATATAAAAATCGATTATAAAAATATTAAAATCTTATTATAAATAATCCTTAACACCCTTAACCTAATTTTTCACTCTCCTGGTCAAAATTCCGTCGTTCTCTATTTTTGTTCTCTCACAGTAAAAACTGGTGTGACAACCCCAAAACCCCGTAACACGGTGTTAAGGATAATCACTGGAATATAACACATTTATCATCATTATTAGCAGATCACAGATAATACCATAAACGAGAAATAGAATAATTTACACACATATGACAGCGGAATCATATATATATCACCACATCAGAGAGCACAGTGCAGGATACTACTCAGTGCATAACAGTACATAATCAGTCTACATCGTCAGTGGCGGAATCATACATAGAGAATACATAAACTAAACATCAGTCTACATCACCAGTGGAGGAATCATAATACATATACAATAATGGCGGAAAAGTCACAATCATCACAATGTAGTCAAGCCTCGCCATGAGTCCAAAAGTGCACCTCAACTTCGATGCCAAGCCAAAATATGTCAGCTACTTGTAACTAGGCTGCCCGTGTGAAGATAAGGGCACCCGAGTTTGCAAGGTGAAACAAACTACGAGTCAGTCATGGGACTGGTATGAGAAATCTACTTAACTTATGAAACAACAATAATAAGGAAAATCAAAGGACCACGCCACTTTCGCGGAACGGGTTTACTCCAATGAGTGCTAGTGCATGAAATAAAGTAAATGATTAAATCATCGCAATGCTTTTTATAAAAATGAAGCCATTATAAGACTCAGGTCCCATCACACAATGCAACGCAAGCCGGAGGATAGAGTTTTACCTTATAATGGCCAAAAATGCTTCATACGTATAAAACAAAAGTGTTTGATATTATTGCTAGTGCATATATTTTTTAAAAGCAAATTCAATCATAAATATCAATCCTAGGTGGCATAGCTACCATCTACTATGTCGTCATACTAGTAACACAATCACATCCGCAATTTCGTATTGGAAATTGGATTCCATCATGAGTCGAGGCAAGGGGCAAGCTCCTCTCCGTTCGAGACACTCTAGCAAATGTCACAAGACCGCACACAGCAATCCCTGGATCTTCAGGGCCGGTCCTCTCTTACTTTTGAGGATTAGTTATTCCTGAACACACGTTTCCCGGTCCTTACAGACCTATAATCGAGGCACCTCGCATTCCAACAGACACACAGGTGAAAAGTAGATATAAATGTCAGGGCTGGTAGGTCACTGACACCACCATAGCTAGAAAGAAACGTCGTGCTCTCCCTACAGTCACTATCCCGTTTTTGACTCATACCGAGGTGTGAGGCTCGCGAATCCACGTTATACACAAAGCTACGTCATACAGACCATGCTTTGATCATCAACCACAAGACTTTGCTTTGCAACAGAAGCCTTGATCATATGCCACTTAGGCATGCCACACAGGCAATCCACTCCATGCGACTAATTTCTATCAATATATAACCTCTGAGCTCGTACGACTCAGAGAAGGGCGTTTAGCAAGAGAATAAACTCTCCGCCGCCAAACAGATATATATTTAACAGAGATCAATCAGCACAGAAAAAAATCCGATGTCAGACACACAGTCCATTTACAAGTTCATTCTAGGTTTGAACGGAACCGGAGGCACCATATTCCTCGCATATCCGCACAATCAACAATACGTCCGGACGGCAACTACTTCAGCTCCTTCAAAGGTAGCTACTCCAATCACGAGTATCAGTAGCGCCCATCCACCCAATGTGAAGATCGTCGGTCTTGAACCTTCTTCATCTCTTCGACTTCTCACCGTCGATCGATTATTCGAAATGAGAATTTACTCGGCCTTTTCAAATAATCCACGTATATTTAGATTTTCAAATCAATTCTTCACATGGTTAAATTACTCAACATTCACATTTCAGTTCCTTAGTATAATTTTCATGTGAAATACATTCAACTGTCACACATCAAGCAAACACAGCAAAATGGGTTCATTTCCACTCTATATCGTTTTTATTATTTTATAACGATATATTGCCATTTTTTATTTATTTAAAAATGGCCATATTTAATTAAACGACGTTTCAGGTCGTGCCGAGGCACTGACGCTGTTTTTCACTAAATTTGTTTTAGACATATCTGAGAATCTAACCGTTGGATCTTCACAAATTTTATTTCATTAGAAAGATCTTTTCAAAACGAACCCAACGGTCTCAGTTTTGGGAAAATCCGACGGTCGGATTTCCTACACTAGTCATTTGAAGTTACGATTTCAAAATACGAACAGCAGCGTCGTTACTCGATTTAATTTAATTATATTTATATTTATATATAAATATAATCGATTCTGGCGCTGTTTTTCTTCAGATTTGAATTACACATTCCAGAGGATCCAACCGTCGGATCTTTACAAAGTTGGTGCCGTTGGAAAGATATTTCCAAGGTGAACCTAATGGTTGCGGTTTCGGTAAAATCCAATTGTCGGATTTCCCACACTAGTCATTTGAAATCACGGTTTCAAAATACGAACTGTATGGCCACGATTCGTTTTAATTTAATTATATTTATATATATATAAATATAGTTCATTCGATGATTTCTATATCGTTTTTACTTCTAATATTTCACTAACGCCTTTAAATTTTGGAAAATTTCGCCATAACCTCCTTTGTACGGGAGGGGCTGGGAAAATTCCCAAATAGCCACACGGACGTCTCATTTCAAAAAGAAAAAGAAAAAGCCAAGCGGCTAGCCAATAGGCTCATAAAATCATCACCCAAGCAAAACCGTAAACATGTACCTATTTGTCGGGCACACAATTTTATTCCTCTTCTCTAACCACTTTGTTATGACCTGTTCAATAAATATGCATGTACATATGTGCAATTCTCATCACTTATGATTTTCCATTCAACTTCATATTTGATTCAATTTGGTTTAAAGTCGCCATTCATTCTAATGTTGCATACACAAGCAAAAATCATATCATTAGCTAATTAATGAATATTTCAACTCATGCATATTTATTTGAACAAGTGGTTATTTTTAATCTTCACATTTCAAAAATGATATTTTTGGCGAACTAAAATATATTTCATCACATGACTATTTTATTTAGTTCCTATACATGTTAAAAATATTATTCATTTCACAAATATTTATTTCAACACTCGTATATTTTTAGCAAAACACATATATGATAAAAATTGTATTTTTATCATCTAAAATATTTATTCAACACATGAACGTTTTTAACACATCATAATTTCAATAAAAATGTAATTTTTATTGTTCGATCTTTTATTCAACACACGAACCTTTCCAACACACACACTTCTCAACACATGAGCATTTCCACACATGGATATTTTATATAGTTTGTTCATATAAGAAAGATGATATTTTTATTGTTGAAACTATTTATATATAAGGCGAATATTTTACATACTTCATATATATTATAAAAATGTGATTTTTATTGTTTAAACACTTTATTCATTCACACATGAATTTGATTTTCACACATCACTTCTCAACACATGAGCATTTCCACACATGGATATAGTTTCAACACATGCCTTTAGTTTCAACGCATGAAAATAATTTCAACATATGAAAATAATTCTAACACATGAATATTATTCAAAATTTCGGCAGCATAACGGAAGGGTAGTTAAAACCGGCACCGTCCCGAGTACGGCTCCTCACTCTACCTTAAAACCTCGCGGTTTTTGACAATGGGGATTTCATGCATCTAGTTCGCACGCAGGCAGCATGTTTTATTTTCATTTCCACAATTATTTCCAATTTGTTTCAATCACCAATGGGTATTTTTCAACCAGAACCAATCAATATCAACCACAAACAACTATTCAACCATTCGCATTTTTCACCCAATTTTTCACACCAATTCACAACAATAAATATCGTCCATGGTTTATGGACGAGGGGAGAATAGATATATATATATATTATTTCTATATTTCACTTGCATTTCAACACACATATCTTTTATACAATGCGTGTATAATTCATACTTCGCTCATATAGCTTACACAACGCATGTACATGAGGTATACAACATGTGTATAATTTATATTTCGCTTATATAATTTATACATGACATTTCCATTCACATTTCAATTTAGAAATCTCACATTGATTATTGAGGTGCTAAAAATCCTAGCGAGCTCAGAAAAATCCGCGGTCTCTTCTAGATGATAAAGAGCCTCCTTGCGGTCATGATGTTTCATGTTTTATTGAATTTTGTCAAGACATGAGAAAGATACGATTTTTCAAAGTTTGCAACACTTAAAAGTGTCAAAACAGTTCAAAATTATACTCAGTTGTATTACCTCAGTTTTTGTTCAAATCTAGGTTTTAGATTTTTGCAAAGTTCGCAGCTCGATGTCCAGATCGGACAGCGCCACGTCACAGACCTCCGAGAGGCACGCTGAACGAGGGGCCCCACGTGGAACTCGGTGGTGAACTCGAGACAGGGCGGCGCGAGAAAGGTCCAAACTTTGAGGGCTCGATTCGAGCACAATACTCAACGAGGAGAGGGGTACCAGGTATGGATTTGTAGAGGAGGGAAAGATGAACGGAAAACTTAACTAGAGGTGGCGCTGAAAGTGGCTGAGGCGGTGGCGATCGGGTCGGGAAGATCTGAGCGCTTTCCGTCGTTCGGGGAGTGGGGGTTGATCGAGTTTGACCGGTCAACAAAAGTGAGAGAAAATGAGGGGGTGGCCCATTATATTTTAATTTTAAATTCAAAAATATCATTTTGACTAACGAAGACCAATTTCAACCCAACGACTGTCTCCCCTAGCTAAATACCCCTATCTCGGACACAATGGAATATGTTTCGTTGGCCAATTCGATTGTTACAGTCAGTTATTTTTCAAATTAAAGTATAAAACATTTTATATTCAATTTGAACGTACATTTCAATTTGCCAGGGCCACAAAATGATTCAAAAAATTCCAGAAAAATAAATCTAGCTATGTTTTGACGCTACGGTCCCAACAAAATTTGTTTCGTCGAATTCTGAGACCGTTTTAAAAATGGCCATTTTCTGGTCGATCCTATTTAACAGAAATTGATCAAACACATTTTCTTTTGCCACGCTCACATACTAGCTTCAAAAATTATGAAATTTGAAACCTAGTAATAGTTTGACATCCCGGGCCCAACAAAAGTGGTTTCGTCGAATTCGGAGGTCGTTTGCAAAATATCTATTTTCAAGGGCTATATATTCTATATAGTGGCCATTCTGAAAATTCATTTGGCCATAACTTTTGATTCCCGCTATGAAACTTCAATTTTTCAGATTCATTAGAAAGATATTCATAAACAGATTTAAATACTTTTGGTTTCACCAAAATCCGTTATATTTTGCACCCGGTGCAGTCAGTCAAAATTTGAATTCAAAATTTCAAACTGCCCTACTATTTCTAATTCACTATTTTATTGAAAACTTCTATTTCAATTGTTCAAATTCCTTTGAAATAACCAATTTAAAAATTTTAAATTGGCTCGTATTTTCTGGGTTGTTACAATCTCCCCCACTTAAAACTTTTCGTCCCTGAAAAGGAAACAACAGTAAATTAGGAAACAAAATGTAAATGCAAAGTATTGTAAAGCTACCTTGCACCGGAGTTAGTCAGAGATGTCCACTCTGCATCTGGGGTAAGCTTGCTCAATGCTCTCCTCAGTCTCCCAAGTACAGTCTCTAGGATCACTACTCACTGCACTTTGACTAAATGAATCTTTTTGCTCCTTAGCTCTCTAGTTTCTTTGCCAACAATCTTTAATGGCTCTCTTCATACTGCTAATTCTGGAGTAATTTCCAGGTCCTGTTGCGCTGCTTCTTCTACAACAAGATCCGGATCATGCACATGTTTCCTAAGTTGAGATACGTGAAATACATCATGCACTCTAGGCAACCAATCTGGTAATTGAACCCTATAAGCAAGAGTTCCAATTCGTTCTAGTATAGGAAAGGGACCAATAAACCTGGGTGCTAACTTCCCAGTTTTGCAAATCTGATTACTCCCCTCATCGGAGAAACTCTTAAATAAACATGATCACCTACAGCAAACGTCAGATCTCTTCTTCTAGAATCTGCATAACTTTTCTGTCGGCTTTGCGCGGTTTTCAATCGCTTCTTGATGAAGTTGACTTTATCAGATGCTTCTCGAATCATATCGGGTCCTAACACAAGTCTGTTGTCAGGTTCTACCCAACATGCGGGAGATCTGCACGGTCTATCGTACAAGGCTTCAAATGGCGACATTCCCAAACTTGCTTGATAGCTATTGTTATATGAGAATTCTGCCAAATGTAAGTGATCTTCCCAGGACCCACCAAAATCAATAATACAAGCCCGCGGTAAATCCTCTAGAATTCTATTCACACGCTCAATTTGGCCATCTGTCTGAGGGTGATAAGCGGTGCTCATATTCAGTTTCGTTCCCAATTCTGTCCGGAATGCCTCCCAGAATTTGCTAGCAAATATTGAGTCTCTATCGCTGACTATGCTGATGGGAATCCCATGCAGCTTAACAATTTCTTTGAAATATATCTATGCTAGACTTTGAGCGGTTCTATTGGATCTGATAGGTATGAAATGGGCAGTCTTTGTGAAGCGATCTACGATTACCTAAATATTGTCATTACCTTTCTTGGTTCGGGGCAAACTATCTATGAAATCCATGGAAATCTGTTCCCATTTCCAACCTGGAACTTCCAACGGTTGCAACAATCCAGCTAGCTTTTGTTGGTCGCTCTTGACTAATTGACAAGTAGGGCATCTGCTAACATATAAAGAAATGTCCCTCTTCATCGCCCTCCACCAGAAGGTGTGCTTAATATCATTATACATTTTACTGACTCCAAGATGAATGCAAAGTTTGTATTTATGGCATTCAACTAGCACCTCTCTTCGAAGCTCAGGAATATTCGGGATGCAAATCCTGTCATTTAATCTGAGAACTCCCTTATCGTCAATACGGAAACTTGTGATTTCACCTTTCCTGATCCTCTGACTGACTCTTTGAATAAATTCATCGTATTTTTGAAGGACTGAAATCTTATCAATCAATCCAGGCGTAATTATAAGATTGGCAATGATTGCGGTTTTTCTACTAAGTGCATCCGCTACAACGTTAGCCTTTCCCGGCGTATATAGGATATCTAGATCATACACTGCAAGAAATTCTAGCCAACGCTGCTGTCTCAAATTCAGATCTTTCTGGGTGTATAAATACTTCAATGATTGATGATCTGTATACAGTTCGAATTTCTCACCCAATAAGTAATGCCTCTAGATTTTCAAAGCAAAAACGATAGCTAGAACTCAAGATCATGAGTTACATAGTTCTTCTCATGCGGTTTCAGTTGGCGGCTTGCATAAGCGACTACTTGGCCTTTTAGCATTAACACTGCACCAAGACCTCTAATAGAAGCATCTGTCCAAACCGTCAAATCCTGGTTGCCATCGATAATGGTTAACACTGGAGCAGTTGTCAATTTCGATTTCAATGTTTGGAAAGCTTCCTCACAGTCAGAAGTCCACTTAGATTTCTCGTGCTTCTTCGTAAGCTTCGTTAACGGACCGGATATCTTCGAGAAATCCTTAACGAATTTTCAATAATATTTAGCCAACCACATAAAACTTCTGACCTCTGTGGGTGTGGTAGGCTGTTTCCAGTCTTGAATTGCTATTATTTTGCTCAGATCGACAGAAATCCCTTCCTTTGACACTACATGGCCAAGGAACTTCACTTCTTCTTGCCAGAAGACACATTTAGAGAATTTGGCTTTGAAGACGTTATTTTTTAGAATCTCCAATACTTGTTCTAAGTGTTTTTCATGCCCGGGTTTTGATTTGGAGTAGATTAAAATATCATCGATGAATACGAGGACAAATTTATTCAGAACTCCCCTGAACACTCTATTCATTAGATCGACAAAGTATGTTGGAGCATTGCATAGGCCGAATGGCATTACTAACCATTCATAAAATATGTCTGGACCTCTGAAAGATGTCAAAGGAACACACTCTTCGGCAATTCTTAATTGATGAAAACCCGTAGCTAGGTCCATTCAGGAAAATACTCTCGCCCCATTTAATTGGTCTAGCAGATCATCGATGCGGGGTAATGGTTTTTTTTTTTTTTTGAGCGTCTTTTTGTTGAGGTCTCGGTAATCAACACACAATCGAAGAGTACCGTCTGACTTTGGGACAAACACTACAACTGCACCCCAATTAGAAAAGCTAGATCTGATCAGGCCCTTCCATAGCAGTTGACGAGTTTGATCGCCTAATTCTTCATTTTCCTTTGGAGTCATTCTGCGAATTGGATTACTACTGGTTTGGCATTGGGAATTAGATCAATTCTGAATTCAATTTCTCTTTGCAGAGGTAAGTTTTCGACTTCTTCAAACACATCCGCATAGTTTCTAACAACAGGTATCTCTTCTAAGGAAGTGGGGATAACTTCTAACACTGACCAAAACTCCTTTCTATCTGGATTCGAACCATGGCATGGTACAGTAATATATCCAAGCTTCGTTCGAATTTTTACTATCCTTTCTGCACACTTCACTTCAGCTTCATAGAATGAAATCGAATTCGGGAAAATCCATGGTGATTAAATTAAAAGAAAATTTGTAGGAAGAATAAGAGACTGGCACCCTACAATATGAACTGTGAATAAGAGATCCTCCTATCAGATTATGTACTTCAACCGATTCTTTCTGCTTTCTTTGTTTTAACTTTAATTTGTGAACTGTGTTACTAGCAATAAAACCACGTGATGCACCCGTGTCAAATAATACAGAAACATGAATATTTTTAATTGTAAGGGTACCTCCCAAAACATCGGGTTTACCTGCTCCATCGGAAGCAGCCGGCGGGTTCGTCCCGTCATATACGTGAGCTACTGTGGCCTTCTTAAGCAAAGGACAGTCTTTGACAAGATGATCTGTCCTGCGGCAGTTAAAACATGAGCGAGGGTTCTGAGAGCCCTGGCTTGAACCTTGAGAATTGGTCTTCTTCCTTTTCGGGGCTGTGCAAACATTTGAGTAGTGCCCCACCTTGCCATAATTATAGCAGCTTCCTTTTGGCGGCCTGCTAGTCTGTGGGTTCGAGGACGCCATCTTGCTTGATTCTGGCTGGTTTGTAGCAGGCTTGCGCTTATTCCCGGCCTGGCTCTTAGCACGGTCCTGATCCAGGTGCCTTTGATCCAGATCCTCATAGTTACACACCATATCCACTAATTCATTAAACGCCATCTTGATGTGGGCCATTGCCCAGTCTTGGTACTGTCGCTTCAGCCCGAGAATGAACCTCTTGTTCTTGGACTTTGCGGTGGCGACGAGCTCTGGAGCATAGCGGGATAATTGTGTAAACTTGTCTAGATAATCTTGCACCGAGAGATCCCCCTGCTGGAGGTTTGCGAATTCGTCGTGCATGCGCTCAAGGGCTTGCTCTAGGATATACTTCTCTTTGAATTCGTCCCAGGTCCTACCAGCATTTCTGTTTGTTGCGGTAAGAGCTTCCCACCATAGTTCGGCTTCTTCTTGTAGAAGCCAAGCGCCCATGAAAGCTTTGTCTTGATCACCCAGCCTTAGGCCTCCAAGTATCTTCTCGCATGTTTTCAGCCATGCAAGGGCCTCAATTACAGTGCCCATTCCAGAGAAGGTTTTGCCTCCTAGGTTCTTGTACCTTTTAGCCATGCGGTCGAGCTCGAATTGTTGAGCGGCCGGAGGTTGTATCAAGGGTCCTTCTTCAGCTGGGACTTCTCCTCGTCCTCTGCCACGGCCAGCTCGGCCTCCTCTACCAGCGGCTGCTCGGGTAGCCATTGTTCAAGTTCTGTATAAGCAAGAAAAGAGTCAGCCAACAGAAATGATAATTTTATTGTATGGTAAAGTAGAAGAACTTAAGGAAAGATAACGATGTACTGATAAAATTGTTTTAGCTATTCTACTTAGATCATTCTAGGACATTACTAGTCCTATCTCTAATGAGCTACTAGCCTTAGAATACCACTGATTCTATTCTGATGGAGTATTTAATGTGTTAAATTCCAAAACTAAGGTTAACCAAAGCTCTGATACCAGCTGTGACAACCCCAAAACCCCCTGACACGGTGTTAAGGATAATCACTGGAATATAACACATTTATCATCTTCTTTAGCAGATCACAGATAATAGCATAAACGAGAAATAGAATAATTTACACACATATGACAGCGGAATCATATATATATATCACCACATCAGAGAGCACAGTGCAGGATATTGCTCTGTGCATAACAGTACATAATCAGTCTACATCGCCAGTGGCGGAATCATACATAGAGAATACATAAACTAAACATCAGTCTACATCGCCAGTGGCGGAATCATAATACATATACAATAATGGCGGAAAAGTCACAATCATCACAATGTAGTCAAGCCTCGCCATGAGTCCAAAAGTGCACCTCAACTGCGGTGCCAAGCCAAAATATGTTAGCTACCTGTAACTAGGATGCCCGTGTGAAGAGGAGGGCACCCGAGTTTGCAAGGTGAAACAAACTACGAGTCAGTCATGGGACTGGTATGAGAAATCTACTTAACTTATTAAACAACAATAATAAGGAAAATCAAAGGACCACGCCACTTTCGCGGAACGGGTTTACTCCAATGAGTGCTAGTGCATGAAATAAAGTAAATGATTAAATCATCGCAATGCTTTTTATAAATATGAAGCCATTATAAGACTCAGGTCCCATCACACAATGCAACGCAAGCCGGAGGATAGAGTTTTACCTTATAATGGCCAATAATGCTTCATATGTATAAAACAAAAGTGTTTGATATTATTGCTTGTGCATATATGTTTTAAAAGCAAATTCAATCATAAATATCAATCCTAGGCGGCATAGCTACCATCTACTATGTCGCCATACTAGTAATACAATCACATCCGCAATTTCGTATTGGAAATTGGATTCCATCATGAGTCGAGGCAAGGGGCAAGCTCCTCTCCGTTCGAGACACTCTAGCAAATGTCCCAGGACCGCACACAACAATCCCTGGATCTTTAGGGTCGGTCCTCTCTTACTTTTGAGGATTAGTTATTCCTAAACACACGTTTCCCGGTCCTTACAGACCTATAATCGAGGCGCCTTGCATTCCAACAACCACACAGGTGAAAAGTAGATATAAATGTCAGGGCTGGTAGGTCACCGGCACCACCATAGATAGAAAGAAACGTCGTGCTCTCCCTATAGTCACTATCCCATTTTTGACTCATACCGAGGTGTGAGGCTCGCGAATCCACGTTATACACAAAGCTATGTCATACAGACCATGCTTTGATCATCAACCACAAGACTTTGCTTTGCAACAGAAGCCTTGATCATGTGCCACTTAGGCGTGCCACACAGGCAATCCACTCCATGCGACTGATTTCTATCAATATATAACCTCTGAGCTCGTACGTCTCAGAGAAGGGCGTTAAGCAAGAGAATAAATTCTCCACCGCCAAACAGATATATATTTAACAGAGATCAATCAACACAGAACAAAATCCGATGTCAGACACACAGTCCATTTACAAGTTCGTTCTAGGTTTGGACGGAACCGGAGGCAACATATTCCTCGCATATCCGCACAATTAACAATACGTCCGGATGGCTACTACTTTAGCTCCTTCAAGGTAGCTACTCCAATCACGAGCATCAGTAGCGCCCATCCTCCCAATGTGAAGATCGTCGATCTTGAACCTTCTTCATCTCTTCGACTTCTCACCGTCGATCAATTATTCGAAATGAGAATTTACTAGGCCTTTTCAAATAATCCACGTATATTTTGATTTTCAAATCAATTCTTCACATGGTTAAATTACTCAACATTCATATTTCAGTTCCTTAGTATAATTTTCATGTGAAATACATTCAACCGTCACACATCAAGCAAACACAGCAAAATTGGTTCATTTCCACTCTATATCGTTTTTAATATTTTATAACGATATATCGCCATTTTTATTTATTTAAAAATGGCCATATTTAATTAAACAACGTTTCAGGTCGTGCCGAGGCACTGACGCTGTTTTTCACTAAATTTGTTTTACACATATCTGAGAATCTAACCGTTGGATCTTCACAAATTTTATTTCATTAGAAAGATCTTTTCAAAACGATCCCAACGGTTTCAGTTTTGGGAAAATCCGACGGTCGGATTTCCCATACTAGTCATTTGAAGTTACGATTTCAAAATACGAACTGCAGCGTCATTATTCGATTTAATTTAATTATATTTATATTTATATATAAATATAATCGATTCTGGCGCTGTTTTTCTTCAGATTTGAATTAACATTCCAAAGGATCCAACCATCGGATCTTTACAAAGTTGGTGCCTTTGGAAAGATATTTCCAAGGTGAACCTAACGTTGCGGTTTCGGAAAAATCCAATGGTCGGATTCCCCGCAGTAGTCGTTTGAAATCACGGTTTCAAAACACGAACTGTACGGCCACGATTCATTTTAATTTAATTATATTTATATATATATAGTTCATTCGACGATTTCTACATCGTTTTTACTTAAATATTTCACAAGCGCCTTTAAATTTTGGAAAATTTTGCCCTAACCTCCTTTGTACGGGAGGGGATGGGAAAATTCCCAAATAGCCACACGGACGTCTCATTTCAAAAAGAAAAAGCCAAGCGGCTAGCCAATAGGCTCATAAAATCATCACCCAAGCAAAACCGTAAACATGTACCTATTTGACGTGCACACAATTTTATTCCTCTTCTCTAGCCTCTTTGCTATGACCTGTTCAATAAATATGCATGTACATATGTGCAATTCTCATCACTTATGATTTTCCATTCAACTTCATATTTGATTCAATTTGGTTTAAAGTCGCCATTCATTCTAATGTTGCATACACAAGCAAAAATCATATCATTAGCTAATTAATGAATATTTCAACTCATGCATACTTATTTGAACAAGTGGTTATTTTTAATCTTCACATTTCAAAAATGATATTTTTGGCGAACTAAAATATATTTCAACACATGACTATTTTATTTAGTTCCTATACATGTTAAAAATAATATTCATTTCACAAATATTTATTTCAACACTCGTATATTTTTAGCAAAACACATATATGATAAAAATGGTATTTTTATCATCTAAAATATTTATTCAACACATGAACGTTTTTAACACATCATAATTTCAATAAAAATGTAATTTTTATTATTCGTTCTTTTATTCAATACATGAACTGTTCCAACACACACACTTCTCAACACATGAGCATTTCCACACATGGATATTTTATATTGTTTGTTCATATAAGAAAGATGAAATTTTTATTGTTGAAACTATTTATATATAAGGCGAATATTTTACATACTTCATATATATTATAAAAATGTGATTTTTATTGTTTAAACACTTTATTCATTCACACATGAATTTGATTTTCACACATCACTTCTCAACACATGAGTATTTCCACACATGGATATAGTTTCAACACATGACTTTAGTTTCAACGCATGAAAATAATTTCAACATATGAAATTAATTCTAACACATGAATATTATTCAAAATTTCGGCAGAATAACGGCAGGGTAGTTAAAACCGGCACCATCCCGAGTACGGCTCCTCGCTCTACCTTAAAACCTCGCGGTTTTTGACAATGGGGATTTCATGCATCTAGTTCGCACGCAGGCGGCATGTTTTATTTTCATTTCCATAATTATTTCCAATTTGTTTCAATCACCAATGGGTATTTTTCAACCACAACCAATCAATATCAACCACAAACAATTATTCAACCATTCGCATTTTTCACCCAATTTTTCACACCAATTCACAACAATAAATATCGTCCTTGGTTTGTGGACGAGGGGAGAATATATATATATATATATAATATTTCTATATTTCACTTGCATTTCAACACACATATCTTTTATACAATGCATGCATAATTCTTACTTCGCTCATATAGCTTACACAACGCATGTACATGAGGTATACAACACGTGTATAATTTATATTTCGCTCATATAATTTATACATGACATTTCCATTCACATTTCAATTTAGAAATCTCACATTGGTTGTTGAGGTGCTAAAAATCCTAGCGAGCTCAGAAAAATCCGCGGTCTCTTCTAAATGGTAAAGAGCCTCCTTGCGGTCATGATGTTTCCTGTTTCATCGAATTTCGTCAACACATGAGAAAGATACGACTTTTCAAAGTTTGCAACACTTAAAAGTGTCAAAACAGTTCAAAATTATACTCAGCCGTATTACCTCAGTTTTTGTTCAAATCTAGGTTTTAGATTTTTGCAAAGTTCGTAGCTCGATGTCCAGATCGGATGGCGCCACGTTACAGACTCCGAGAGGCGCGCAGAACTAGGGGCCCCATGTGGAACTCGGTGGCGAACTCGAAACAGGGCGGCGCGAGAAAGGTCCAAACTTTGAGGGCTCGATTCGAGCACAATACTCAACGAGGAGAGGGGTACCAGGTATGGATTTGTAGAGGAGGGAAAGATGAACGGAAAACTTAACTAGAGGTGGCGCTGAAAATGGCTGAGGCGGCGGCGATCGGGTCGGGAAGATCTGAGCGCTTTCCGTCGTTCGTGGGGGGGATGTTTGATCGAGTTTGATCGGTCAACAGAATTGAGAGAAAATGATGGGGGTGGCCCATTATATTTTAATTTTAAATTCAAAAATATCATTTTGACTAATGAACACCAAATTCAACCCAACGACTGTCGCCCCTAGCTAAATACCCCCATCCCGGGCACAATGGAATATGTTTCGTTGGCCAATTCGATTGTTACAGTCAGTTATTTTTTAAATTAAAGGATAAAACATTATATATTCAATTTGAACGTACATTTCAATTTGCCAGGGCCACAAACTGATTCGAAAAATTCCAAAAAAATAAATCTAGCTATGTTTTGACGCTATGGTCCCAAGAAAACTAGTTTCGTCGAATTCTGAGGCCGTTTGAAAAATGGTCATTTTCTGGTCGATCTAATTTAACAGAAATTGACCAAACACATTTTATTTTTCCACGCTCACATACTAGCTTCAAAAATTATGAAATTTGAAACCAAGCAATAGTTTGACATCCCGGGCCCAACAAAAGTGGTTTCGTCGAATTCTGAGGTCATTTGCAAAATATCTATTTTCAAGGGCTATATATTCTATATAGCAGCCATTCTGAAAATTCATTTGGCCATAACTTTTGATTCCCGCTATGAAACTTCGATTTTTCAGATTCGTTAGAAAGATATTCATAAACAGATTTAAATATTTTTGGTTTCACCAAAATCCGTTATATTTTGCACCCGGTGCAGTCCGTCAAAGTTTGAATTCAAATTTTCAAACTGCCCTACTATTTCTAATTCACTATTTTATTGAAATCTTCTATTTCAATTGTTTAAATTCCTTTGAAATAACCAATTTAAAAAAATTATATTGGCTCGTATTTTCCGGGTTGTTACAATTGGTTTTAAAAATCAAAATTAATTCAAATAAAATCCAATAATTTGCAAGGTTGGTTTCTTTGGATTCGCCAAGAGTTTTGCTCCAACTTGTTATGGGTTTCGTCGAACTCGGCTTTGGTTTTTTTCTTTGTCTCGCAACAAACGTGAGGCTAGGTTTAGCCTATTCAAGAATGGCGAGCATCGATTCAACATTTGAGGTCTACCGTTGAGTTTGTGAGGATGGATAGCACCTGTATGCGGGTTTTTGTGGGGTTCAGTAATGTTGTTTGTCGATGAGTTTACTGTAGGGGTGCGTGATGTCTTGAAATCGCACCAAAAATGGTGGGCGCGGGTTTGATAAAAGTGGGATGGAGGAGAAGCTTGTTCGAAGTGGAGATGAATGGTATGTTTGGTTTGAAATTCGATGAAGGGTAGGACGAGATATTGGTGAAGGAAGGTCGGGAAATGGTGAAAGGGGGTATTTTTTGGGATCGAGATTCTTTGTTGGGGAAGACGGGTAGGAGTTGGTGCGGGTCTAATGTGTAGTGGGTCGGGAAATAGAAATTAAGCCTATATAAATTAATCAAGTTTTATTTTAATTTTTTAAATAGCGTATTAACTTGTATTGTACATATCTTTATCATACGTTATCAGAATTTCAAACGGTTGGATCCGTTGGGATCGTATGGACGGGAACTACACAGTGGAACTGACCAGAGTGAATTGGAGCTCGTTTGGATTTGTGGTAAGATTAAACGCCTAAATCAAATCAATGACCAATTATCGTTATTTAATGATAGCTGACCAATGTGAGTAAATCTCACTAACTCTACTCAATTTATATTTTCATAAAATATTTTTAGAATTTATAAATAACAGTTGTTTGCTGTGTGTTGTAGTTTGGTTGAACTGCTAGTCAGTTGATTGAAAATCTAGATAACGATATAGATATAAATCGTTAATCGAATATAAATTCTGTTTATCAGAATATTTCACATCTGTGTTATTTATGTTGATTTACATCTATGGATGCATGGAAACAGTTCGGAGGGACCCAAAGGTTCCTCAACATTTATTTTACTGTTTTTTTCTTCATATATTGTAATATATGATGTGATATGAAATCTGTTGTTGATTTTGTATGTTTGAGTGATACGGATCATTGTTGTATGGTACGTTAAATAGCATAAGGAATACTGGAATGTTTAAAAGGAAATTTTCAATGTTATACTGAAAAAGAAATATTTATAAAATCAAAAGATTTTATAAAAAGAAAACTATTTATTTAGAAAATAAATAGATTAAAAAGGAATATTTATTTGTTAATCAAATAGGTAGAAATGAAGGGTAATATTTGTAAAACATTTACAAATAGAACTGAAAAAAAAGAAATATTTGTAAACTATTTACAAATAGAGTTGAAAAGAAATATTTATTTGAAAAATAAATAGAATAGAAAGAGGAAATGTGTGAAACAAATAGAAAATGGAATAGTTAGATTATCAAAGGAATTACTTATAAAATCAATAGATTTTATAAAAAGAAATATTTTATAAATAAATAGAATTATGAAAAAGGGATTTATTTTGTAAATAAATAGATTATAAAAGGAAATACTTGAAAAGTGACTTGAATTGTATAAAAGAAGAATTTTACATTTGAAAGGTTTAGACCCGTGCTTCGCACACGGGTATAACATGATATGGATTTAAAGCAAAGATTTTAAATAGAATCTATTCTAACCGATAGATTGAGAAGATTAATTTATAAATAATATTTTATAAATTAAATAAAAATATTTATCTTTTGATAAATGAAATATATATGTCGAACTTATGTAGAGAAGTAGAAATCGGTTTTAACACCGATATTTTATGGAATATTAATTCGGCATTTGTACAGGGATATTTAAATGAGATTTTAAGCGTTAGAAGTTAAAAGGAGATTTTGTACAAACAATTTTGTAAATAGAAATATAAATAGAAATTGAAAATGAGATGTTGTTTTTAAATATGAAATTAAACTGAATAGATTATATAAAGGAAACATTATGCACACTCGATGTGAATAATAAAAATAAGCAAAGATTTTGCAAATAAAAACATGTATAAAGGAAATTGGGGTCTGAAACAGGAACTCAAACAGTATTGAAATTCCGAATGGCTAAGAAATAAAGAACTTGTTTAAAAATGAAACAAGTGTTGTGATTTATAAACAAAGTTTATAAATAAACTAAAATATAATTAACAGTGGATAATTGAGATGGCAAATTCAACAATGAATGTAAAAGGGGAAATTCGTAGTTTTTTTAAAAAGGGAATGATGAAATCTATTTCGATATTCGAAATGTAAAAAAAAAGGTTTAAATAAAATTCGTAGAGAAGGGATAATCGAATATAAGTTATTCAGAGATCGTTAATCGAATAGAAGTTATTCGAAGAAGATAATTAATCGAATATGGTTTATTCGAAAGAGAGAGTATCGAATATAGTTATTCGAAGAGAGATAATCGGATATGGTTATTCGAAAAGGGAGTTATCGAATAGAGATTATTCAAAAAAGAGAATTTTACGTTGAATTCGATTATATCGAATTCGGGAAAGTAATATTTACTTTCCGGTTTAATCAAGATTTATTTATTTATTAATAGATTAATGGATTAGTTATTTAGTTAAATTAAGGAATAAAATTTACATTTTGAAGTTGGATATTTAAGAAGAAAGGAATTATAACGCTATAGTTATAATAAATGTTTTCAAATAAAGAAGTGGATTCGTAAATGGAATCTGAATTACATAAGGAAGTTGGTTAAAAGATTTTAAAAGGTGAATCTTGTCTATTTCGAAGTTAGAAATATTGTTCAGTTAAGGTCTGAGAGGTAGTTATACCCCAACTTGACTGGCTTCGTTTTTAACTAAGGATGGGTAAGGTTCGATAGTGATGGTTGGTTAAGTGGAATTAGTTAATCAGGGTAACGGTTTGAATGACATAGCGATGTTTTATTTAAACATCTGTTTAAAACCCGATGAATACATGTTGGAAACATTTTCAAAATATAATTAGTGATATTTTCTAATCATAGAAAATAAAATGTTGATGAGAAAGAATACTGGAATGACAGTGATACGTGAAACAGAGATGGAAATGTTTTCCAATGATTGATGATGTATATTTCCTAAATTTAGGAAATAAGAAATGTTGAATATATAGAAATGGGAAATGAATAAATACATGAGTAATTTAAATAAAAGAGATAAGTGTTGATTGATGATTGATCGATAAAATTTCCATCTGGAAATAATATCTTTGTTTGCACACCTGTTTTTCTTTGATAGTTAAATCACTGACTATCGAAGTTTTTGACCATTTTTCCGTCGTCAATACGGCGAGACCGGGATCAGATTCATTATCTGAAAACCACTCTGTATAGATGTTCGCGTTTCGATCAAATATGATGAAAATCATTGAAGATTGAGTTGTGCAAGGGCTATCCTGTTTACAGAATAGTGCCTTCAGTTTGTCCAGTCCCAGGACAAACGTGAATGGACGAATGTCTGACAGAGTATATCTAACGGATCGCGTAAGTTGATCTCTTCAAATGTACTTACGTTTGGTGGTAGAGGAATTCGTTTCTCTTAGCTTTATACCCGTGGTATTTTTGGGGAAATCAATTTGTGATTTGGCGGGTAAGACGATGTGGCATTCAAAGTGAATGGTGGTCAGGTGTTCCAAAGAGACGTTATGACCGCAAGCCTCATAAACCGGGAAATGACAGAAATCGGGCAGGCAGCATGGCTAAGTAGGTCGCTCCCATTAGGGTGTATATCACCTATCTAGAGAAAATCCATTTCATTCTTTTATCTATTATCGATGCTGTCCCTTTTCGGGAAACGGTGGGTAGCTCCCGACCGTTGGTGGTATACATTCGATACACTCAAGCGAAATGAGTGGTCGGTCATGTGTGGGCCGGGTTGCAAGACGTTCTTGTTGAACCCAGTTTATTCGCTTCTAGATATACACTATCGGTAGGTGGTCCCATACCTTGTCATAGTTGGAATCCAATCTCCAATAAGTGCCCGCGGTTTTGTTTGTATACTATATATGTGGAATGTGAGATGCAAGCGTTCTGCTAGATTCTAATTACTTGTGATTAGACATTATTATAATATCAGAGAAGTATTGATTTCAAAAACTGTTTTGGGTTATCGTAAGGTAAAAACCGTCCGTGTTTATGTGTGGACTGGTCTTACGATTATCTTTTCTTTTGAAAAGGATTTTTAAAAGTTAAACCAAATGATTTGAGTTTACTCACACCAGTCCCATGACTGACCCAGAGTTTATTTTGTTTTGTTTTCCCTAAACTCTTGGGTACCCAAATTTGTACAGACAGTCAAGTAGTTCAGGTCTTTACAGATATACTTGGAGGAGCTTGAAGCAGGAGGCTTCAGGATTATATAGCTATTGTTATTTCTGCTGTGTGTAAGTGTTGTACTCTGATAATGTTATTGTATACTGTTTTATTTCAAAGTTATGTTATATATTATATTTTATTTGTTCCGCTGTGAGATTCATGTTTACTCTGATTGTGTTCTTCTTCTTCTATTCTAATTTTATATCTTATCTATTCTCACCCTCTAACTTCTTTCTTTTAATGATCAGGTATTTCCGATGTCTGAATAGTCAACATGATAGTTTGTGTTGATTTTCAGAGTCGAAAATCCCAGTTTGTTACGGTTTGGTTTGTCAGCAAGTCAGAGCTGAACAAAAGAAGCCCGGTGGTTTACTTCGTTCTTTGGAGGTTCCACAGTGGAAGTGGGAGAGCATTTCTATGGATTTCATAGATGGTTTGCCTAGATCTAAGAAAGGCAACACCAGTATTTGGGTTGTGGTGGATAGACTTACCTCATTTCATTCCAGTTAAAAGCAAGAGGATGACAGCATGGTTGGCAGCAATTTACGTTCGTGAGATAGTTCGTCTTCATGTAGTACCTTCCAACATCGTGAGTGATCGTGACCCCATTTTCACCAGTGAATTTTGGAGGAGCTTGCAAGAAGCATTAGTTACACAGTTGTGTTTGAGCACCGCCTATCATCCTCAGATCGATGGATAGACAGAGAGGGTGAACAGAGTTCTAGAAGATCTTTTGAGGCTGTGTATCCTAGACTTCAGAGGGACTTTGGAAGAGCATCTTCCTTTAGTAGAGTTTGCCTACAACAATAGCTATCAAGCTAGCATTGGCATGGCACCCTTCGAAGCATTGTACGGACGACCCTGTAGATCATCGACTTGTTGGTGGAAATCTACAGAAAGGCCATTACTTGGACCAGATATGGTTAGAGAAACATCTGAGAAGATTGATCTTATTAGACGACGAATGAAGACTGCTCAAAATGGGCAGAAATCCTATGCAAACAAGAGAAGGACTGACATTGAGTTTTAAGTAGGAGACAAGGTTTTCATTAAAGTGTCACATTTGAGGAATGTGGTTCGCTTCAGATCTGTAAGGAAGTTGGCACCAAGATTCATATGGCCATTTCCCGTAACAGAAAGAATTGGCCAAATGGCCTATAGAGTAAAGCTACCAAAGAGACTAACTGGCGTTCGTAATGTTTTCCACGTTTCTCATTTGCGGAAGTGCTTGCATGATACCATAGAAGTAGATGAGCCGAGTATATTGGAGGAAGTAGAGGTGGAACAGGAGGCGACAGTCAGATGAGTTCCTACCCGTATTCTTGGATCAAAAGTTAAGAAGCTACGCAATAGAGAAGTCAAGTTAATGAAGGTTACATAGGGAGATAACCCAATGGATGCGACTTGGGAGACCGAAGACAAGATTCGTGCTTCATACCCTTTTCTTTTCGAGGGTATGTTCTTAAATTCCTTTCCAAAGTTTTTATCTATGCTTGTTTCTATCATCTAAGTACGTCCTATCGATCGAATTTTTGACCTTTAGGTAGGAATCCCATGGATGTAAACATGTGTTTGAGACATGTTATGTTTCGTGAATGCTAGTGGATGCAAGTGTTTGCTAGTGGTTGCTCGTGGATGCATATACACACATTAGGCACTAGATCGGCTCAATCACTCTCATACTGCATATGGATGTGTGTGCATTTATTTATTTTCCTTTTAATGGATGAAAATGGATGTATCATCATATGGATGTTGCATTTGGATGGATGATTGGGCACCCATATAGAACTTAAATGTTATAATAGGATTGTTGCATATGTGTTGTATTCATGGCACTAGCATACATTGCATTAAGGAGGTCGACTGAGTCAGTAGACCACCTGATCTTTTCATTAGTATTAGGACATATACACACACCTTTGCATATGTTCATATAAGCATTAGAAATCTTTTAAGGACAATGGATGCTTGTGATTGGTGGATGATTAGATGGGTAATGGATGGTAGGATATACATTCATCTTAACTTGGGGATTTCGAGGACAAAATCCTTTGAGTAGGGGAGAATGTAACACCACATAATTTTAACAAAAATAAAGACGACAAACTAAAGGATAATTAATTTAATATTCATAATTAAGGCTTGAGTCATTGTGTCCGTCTTGAAATTCTAGTCAAGATAGACATTTGGTTTGCGTAAAACGAATACTGTATGAAGAAGTTGTGAAGGTTTGAAGTTTGTATACGCACAAGGGAATATATATATATAAGTTTCAGAATTCAAAAATTAGGTCCAGAAGTTCAAAATCGTTCAACTCACGAAAAACTGGGTAAGCGGGAAAAATCCCGCCTAGAGGAGTCGACCCCTTAAGGGGGGTGTCAACCCCTGCGTCGACCCCTCAAGGGGGGTAACGACCTATGGGTCGACCCCCCTAGGGCAAGCTTGGCAGTAAGGGTTTGGGGGCTGGCAGCTATAAATATGGCTAAACTTCTCTTTGTTTTCTACACTGAAAAATAATGGAGGACTAGATGTTGTCGGTGCCCAGACTGAATCAAACCCATTTCCTTCTTCTGCAATCAAGTTAATCAAGTTATTCAAGTGTAGATTTGTGGATCAACCTCTTCTATTATTCTTCTATCTTTCTAGATCCAAACACTGAGTTTAAGTTACTTTTAGATCTGAATAATTAAAAGTAAAACTAATATGTCATTAACCCACATCTATGCCTATGACCATTTGAATCAAATTAGATCTACTATAACCTGTGCTTCTATGATGTTATGACATGATTATGACTTAGATCTAAATTTTCACCTATTTATAAGGTAGATCTGCCATTGTTTCACTATTTAGATCACCTTGTACCTATCATGTTTGTGGTTAAATTGGATCTGTTACTAGTTGGACATCTAAATTATTGTTTGGATCTTATCATGCCTATTATGACATCCCTATTATGTTAGAATCTGTTCTATCATCTCATGTTCACCATATTTGTTCTTGTATACCCATCTCATCAGTATGCCACTATGTGTTCATGTCAATTTTTGTTAGTATAATCATTTCTATCATCTTCCCTTCATCCCTTCTCTTTTATTTTATATAGCTAGGCTACTTTCGATCCTAGACATGCCGTTGAAATATGGGAATGCATTAAACGGGGAAGGAGGGGAAATACATTGAAATTGGGCATAACATGAAAATGGAGAATTTGGCATAACTTGAATAATGTTTATGAATATGAATTTACGGCATATAATTCATTATGAACATATTTGGGGAAAAGGGGCATGACAACCTGCAACAACATAGGTAAAATTGGCTAATAATGGAATGCCTAGGATTACAATAATTAAAAACTGTAACTGCGCCTAGACACGAGGTTAGATTACACTTGTGGTGGAAGTCTTCCTGTAACCACCCAGCATATCCAGCGACCACAAGTGGTGAATCTAATGTGAGGGGTCTAGGTGCATGAATACAAGACGTGCTAAGATATGAGGTTAAGCCTAACTTGTGGAAGAAGCCTACCCGGAACCGACCAGCATGTCCATCATCCACAAATGGTAGGCCTAATGCGAGGGGTCTAGCACATTATAACCATATATGGACATGGTAATGAATTGGAATACTTAACCTAGTTGAATCCATAGGGATTGTATGAACATGAACTTGAATAGGGGTTAAGTAAGCTTGTTTGAAACAGTGGGAAGATTAAGTATATCTAGATGGGGTGGGTAATATTTATATATATAGGCCCACAAACTTAACCTATTGGTGTTATGTAATTAAAGACACCGTTAGGTAAGCATAACATGTGGAAATGACGGGGTTATGTAATTAAAGACACCGTTAAGTAGACATAACCTGTGGAAATCCTAGTGGGGATACAAGACAAGGGAGAGATCTTGTATCATCTTGTGTGGGAGGCCTGTTTCAGTCAGTAACCCATAGAACAGTATCAGACGATTATTCCATCCAAGGTCGGAGTAGGGACACGCTTACTGGGCTGATTGTAAGAGATCCAAACATGGAGGATGGTGTGGGCGGCGCAAACCGGCCGGGACATGTGTGTGCATGTTCGGGCAGAAGGGGATAAGACGACCGTGACACCAGTAGATATGGTTGTGCACATCAACAAAGGGTTGCCACTTTAGGAAGTGATACCTCCTACTGTAGGACCGGCACAAGGTATCTACGGAGTGGGGAGCCAATCGATTAGGGTTGTAGTTAGGGTACATCTAGATGTATGCCTAAGTCTACCATCTTATAGTTGTTGGGATCTTCTCATTCTAGTTATACTAGTATCGGTGCAGAGAATCAGAGTAATCATTAGGGAAGCGTATACGCTCTATCATGTTTACCTTGTCACGCCTGCATTTTTATGATATTATCTCTCTTATCCACTTTATACGTCTGTCATGATACTTATACTTATTTACTTGTTAAAAGTAACTGGGCTCGCCAGACTTCATGTCTGACCCTTTTTGTTTTCTCTTCTTTCTTCCGTACCCCCCCCCCCCCCCCGGTTCTCTGAGTGGGAACTCAAGCTTAAGTTCCCACTCAGAGAACCTGGGGGGGAACGGAAGAAAGAAGAGAAAAAAAGGGTCAAACATGAAGTATGGCGAGCCCAGTTACTTTTGGCATGTAAATAAGTATAAGTATCATGACAAGCATATAAAGTGGATAAGAGAGACAATATCACAAAAGGCAGGTGTGACAAGGTAAACATGATAGAGTGTATACGCTTCCCTAATGATTACTCTAATTCTCTGCATTGATACTAGTATAACCTAAATGAGATGATCCCAACAACTATAAGATGGTAGACTTAGGCGTACTTTTGGTGAGAGGTTTTAACCCCATACAATCCATAGTCACCCCAATCCTAATAGGCTCTTAAACTTTACCATAGTCTAGATGTACCCTAACTACTACCTTAATCGATCGGCTCCCTACTCCATAGATACGCTGTGCTGGCCCCACGATAGGAGGTGTCACTTCCTAAAGTGGCAACCCTTCGTTGATGTGCACAACTATATCTACTGGTGTCATGGTCGTCTTATCCCCCTCTGCCCGGACGATGCACGCACATGGCCTCGGTCGGTTTGCGCTGTCCACACTGTCCTCCACGTTTGGATCTCTTACAATCAGCTCAGTAAGCGTGTCCCTACTCCGACCTAGGGCAGAGCACTCGTTTGATATTGTTCTATGGGTTACTGATTAAAACGAGTCCCCCACACAAGATGGTACAAGCTCTCCCCCTTGTCTTGTATCCCCACTAGGATTTCCACAGGTTATGCTTACCTAACGATGTCTTTAATTACATAACCCAAACCAGTTAAGTTTGTGGGCCTATATATAAATATTACCCACCCAACCCAGATTTACTTAACTCACCCACTGTTTCAAACAAGTTTACTTAACCCCTAATCAGGTTTATGTTCATACAATCCCTATGGATTCAAGTAGGTTAAGTATTCCAATTCATTACCATGTCCATTTATTATATTGTACTAGACCCCTCACATTAAGCCTACCACTTGTGGATGCAAGATATGCCGATCGGTTCCAGGCAGACTTCTTCCATAAGTCGGGCTTAACCTCGTGTCTTAGCACGTCTCGTATTTGTGCACCTAGATCCTTACATTAGATTCGCCACATGTGGTCACTGGATATGTCGGGCGGTTCCGGGCAGACTTGCACCGCAAGTGTAATCTAACCTCGTGTCTAGGAGCAGTTACAGTTTCTAATTACTATAATCCTAGGCATTTCATTATTAGCCAATTTTACCTATGTCGTTATAGGTTATCATGCCCCTTTTCCCCAAATATGTTCATAATGAATTATATGCCCCAAATCTATAATCATATATTTTATTCTGGTTATGCCCAAATTCCCAATTACAAGTTATGCCCAATTTCAATATTTTTCCCCTCATTCCTCGTTTAACGCGTTCACATATTTCAGTGGCATGCCTAGGCTCGAAAGTAGCCAGGCTATATAAAATAAAAAGGGAAAGATGAAGGGAAGATGACAGAAATGATTATACTAACAAAATTGGCATAAACATATAGTGGCATGTTGATAAGATGGGCATATAAGAACAGATCTGGTGAACATGTGATAATAGAACTGATTCTAACGTAATAAGGATATCATAATAGGCATGATAAGATCTAAACAATAATTTGGATGTCTAACTAGTAACAGATCCAATTTAACTAAAACATGATAGGTACAAGGTGATCTAAATAGTGAAATAGATCTGTAATCAAATGTAGATCTGACATGATAAAGGTTAAGATCCAAGTCATAGTTATGCCAGAATATCATGGATTCACAAGTTACCACTGATTTGATATGATTCAAGCAGTCACAGGCATAAATCCAAATTACAGTCATATCATGTTTTACTTTTTAATTATTTAAATCTAAAAGTAACTTAAACTCACAGTGTTCGAATCTAGAAAGACATAAGGAGAATAGCAGAGGTTGAATCACAGATTTATATATATATATATATATGGGTAATTTTACTACAAGGGCTTACTAAAGTTATACAATTATTTTCTAGGACACGGGTTATCAATAATTACTTTCCAGGACATTTATCATTCGCCGCCTCTATTTCATAAAAACCTAATTCCTAAATCGCTCGAATCAGTACTTTCAACCGTTACCAAAACAAAATTTCAACAAAATCGATCTTCGCCGTATTGATAGAGCAAGCATCTACTATAAAAGTAAGTTTCAATTAACATAGAATGAATAGTGAGAATAAATTTCCTATAAATGTTGTTTGTTTTTACTTAGTTGTTTGCCTTTTGTTGATAATACTGCTTTAATCCATCGATTATAATTGCTAATCAGTGTTTACTTCTGCAACATCTAAAATTTATTTTTAATAGAAAAGTGCAACTGATGGAAACTTAAAAAAAATCAAGAAACAGATGTTCATCCCATTCATGAAGAAGACACTTTTAAATCCATTATGTTCCAACATATTGCTCCCCTACATGGAAATGAACATTCGAGCTTGTTGGAACTTGTTATTAGAGATTGCATCTGGAATCACTATGACTATTTACACTTAACCACGAGATCAAAAACTAGAAGAAGTGGTCATGCACAATTTGCAACAAATGTGGTAAGTGGAAATAAATTTAAAAAAATGTGTTTATATTTTTTATAATTTTTTTTCAATTATTCCAGAAAGCAGCAGTCAACACAATAAATAGAGAGTTACAAGATGAAGGACAGAAAACCACCATGAAAAAAGATTCAGTGATACATAATGTTGACTGTGCTCAACAAAATACTGGGTAATTTTAAGCAATTTAATTTTCAAACATTACTCAAATAGTCGAAAATTTTATGTAATGATTAAAAATTACTAGTAACTTGATTTTCTCTAAAAGATAAATTTTTAATAATTTTCTGATATTAAGGTACAAATTGTTTTTTATTATATAAAGTAGTGCTTGTTTGCATAATCGTAATATTAATTACATGGAATGCAGGTACGATTGTGGAATATTTATAATGATTTTTATGCAAAAAATAACTCAAGGAATGCAAACTTCAACAAAACTCAGTATTGAACAAGTAGAAGCACTCCAAGCAATTACAGTTGATGAAATACTTATTGATGAAACCTAATGTTGGAAGCTCGAGAAGTAATGCAGCTCTGGATGAAGCTTTAAAACAATATTCATCATGAATGATGTTTCTAAATTTTAAATGCTGATGTTAACTACTAGATATTGAATTTGTTGTTTACTTTGTAATAGCTGATACTGATTTGATCATAGTTGTTAGGGATTATATCTGAGTTCGAAGATTAATTACAAACTGATGATGTACTGTTATGTTTACAATATTATCATTCAAAAGCTAAATGTTGTTATCTTTGTTTGAAAATTCAATTGCTTTTATTTGTTGGTTAAAAAAAACCGAAACATTAATATTCATGTATGTATTTATATTTATGTTTGTTATTGATTATAATGCTAATATAAGATCTTCATGCAAATTTTTTTAAAAAAAATACTCACATAACCATCGTCTTTTAAAGAAAAGATACAAACAATTATCTTTTCTTTTAAATTCATCTTTATGTTGGTGTGTATGATTAATTGCTAAAAAAATTTAGTGTGTACGATTAGTTGGTGGCTTTTGTTAGTGTGTATGGTTTAATGATATCAAAATTGTAATTATTCCAATTATTATTTCACTGTGGTTAATAGAAATATAGAAAATAAAAAGATAAAAATATTTATCTTTTTCAACCTGTCAACCACATAACATTATAATTTGACAGTGAAATAATTATGCAACTATTTACTACTATATTGAAACAAAAATACATTATAGAACACAGATACTCAAACAACATGAACCTATTAAATTTAATACAACCAACAAACTAAAATTATTGCTTTTACATGAAAATATAAATGCAGTTATCTTTTAAAACATTTTCTGTCAAAAAAAGAATAAATCAAATAATCGTTCATCATAACGCAACATAAATTTAACAACGCCAAATAAGCGAATAATCATTCAACAAAAGAACAACTTGAATAATATAAAATAAAAAGATAAAATTGAATATCATTTAAATAACCTAAACCACATAATATAACAAAACTTACAGAATTTCAATCAGTTTTTAACATTATTCAGTCCTAAAAATCAAACTTCATCACATACATATAATCAAAAATTCATTTTACAATATTATTCAACTGTACCACTAAATGTAAAAAATTCGTTCAAATACAATGAATTTTAAACAACAATTCAATCATTCGTAGAACAACTTCTTCTATTATGCCCTAGTTTTTTACACTTTCCACATTGGTTTTGTTTTGCATGAAAATCAATACCTTCAATTCTATTCACTCTAGGCCTACCAGCTCCACGAACAGCTTTAGGAGGAAGAACAGTACATGAATCTTCATCTTCAATTGCTTCTTTATCAAAAATTGGAATTGGATTTATTGCTTGCGAATAAGCAGCTCGATAATACTCAACAGTAAAGTACAACTCAACGTAATCATATACAGAATTTTTAGACAAATATATAGACTTCAAAGCATGGGCACGAGGAAAATCGTTCACTTTCCATTGATTGCAACAGCAAATGCGATTTTCATGATCTACTTTGTGCGATGTTGGAGAATGAACTTCATAAACAAATTTGCAAAATTGAAAGTAAATCATATTTAAATACATAATATTATTACATTATAAAAAACCCTCATTAACAACTAATCCATCTTGATATCTCTACAATAAGCATTTTTTTTTCAGACATTATATATTATCACACTACAAATACATAAATCCTTAAATTTTAAGAACAAAATTAAATAATATTAAAATTATCCTATTGTCACATTTATATCTTTCAAATATTTCATAAACTAAATGAGCAGAATATTAAAATATAAATGCACATATCTTTTTCATAAACAGTTTGCACTAAAAAATAAATCTTTGTTACATGTTTATAACATTATTCCAAAATTAAAAAACATACCTAGATGATTTAATAACACTCCATCCAAACCATTCCTCCTTCAATTTCAACAAACAAGCTTCCATTTCCGGACAAAGAACACTATTCCAGTTAGCTGCTTCTTCTCTTCGATTGGACATTTGCAACATAAGCTTAATTCGAATACCATCAAGACATGCAGTAACAGGCAGACTTCTTTCATCCAAGATCCATGAATTGAAACTCTCCACTACATTAGATTTATTTTCACCATATTTTTCTCAAGAAAAAACAAATCAGCCTAATGATCATATGACTTATCATTCAAATATTCAATAGCTTTTGCACCACCAATTTCTTTAAATTTGGCCATAGATTTTTCAAATTCATAGGCATTTGAAGCTAAAGCACATTGTTCAAGCAAACGACCTACCCAAACACCCCTCGCACTTTTAACAATACTAGCAATATTACTTTGCATATGATGTAGATAGTAAAAATGATGGCTATTTGAAAAAAAAATAGGAATACGCAACAACAATCCCCAACGTCTATCACTTAAAAAAGTCATTGGTTTAGCAAACCTAAGAGCGTCTCTTAAGTGGGTCAAAAACCAACTCCAGCACTCTTCATTTTCTTTAGGCACAATAGCCATAGCCAATGGGAAAAGACCTGAAACATAAAACAACAACATCAATAATTATTCAAAATAACATTTTCCAACAATACAACTTAAAATTTTAATTTGTACTATAGAACATGATAAAATTAATGAACAGCATAAAAAAGATATATTGTTATATCTTTTTCTTATAATAAATTACAAAACATGATAAAATTTTCATTTGTACTACAAAACATATTAAAATTTTCATTTATACTACAAAACATGATAAAATTAAAGAACTGCATAAAAAAATATATATTTTTATATCATTTTCTTCTATTAAATTACAGAACATTATAAAATTTTCATTTATAGTAAAAAACATGATAAAATTAATGAACTGCATAAAAAAGACATACTGTTATATATTTTTCTTCTATTAAATTACAGAACATGATAAACTTTTCATTTATTCTATAGAACATGATAAAATTAATGAACTACATAAAAAGATATAATGTTCTATCTTTTTTTATTAAATTACATAAGATGATAAAATTATCATTTATACTATAGAGCATGATAAAACTAAAGAACTGCATAAGAAATATTTATTGTTATTCTTTTTCTTCTATTAAATTACATAACATGATAAAATTATAATTTATACTACGTAACATGATAAAATTAATGAATTGCGTAAAAAGATATATTGTTATATATTTTTTCCTATTACATTACAGAACAAGATAAAATTTTCATTTATACTACAACATGATAAAATTAAAAAACTATATAAGAAAGATATACTGTTATATCTTTCTCTTCTATTAAATTACAGGTTCTTATTTATTGTATTTTAAAACTATAATACAATAAGTTGATTATTAATATCTAATTATTTACTAAAAAAGAAAATAATTAATAACATTACGTACCTTGATTTCCATTTTTAGCAGTTGCAGCCATCAAAATACCATTTTGACCTTTTAAAAATGTTGCATCCAAAAAAATCATAGGTCGACAATACCTGAATCTAAATATACAAGCCTCGTAGCAAACAAAAACTCTCTCAAATTGGTTAGTCTCTTCATCCACATCCATAGTTGTATAACTATTCAGATTATATTTCTCAATGGCCTTCATATACCATATTAAATCATTGTATGATTTTTTCTCATCACCATATATATCACTAATAGCCAATTTTCTACCCTTATAAGCATAATAATAACTCAAATCCACATCATAATCTCTCCTAAAACTTTTCACAATATCTTTAGTCTTCATTTTCGGCTCATCACGTATTTGATTAGCGATCAATGTTTTTACAAGATCACTGGTAATAACTGGATTACTAACTGATTTAAATCCACCTCCACATGTATAACTTAGCTGCATATTTTTAACAATCAACTTATCCAATTGCTTCAATTTGCAAGAAGCATGAATCCTAAATGAGCAACCATTTATAGCACATTGAAATGTAACCCACTCTTTACATTCTTAAGATATTTTACTTTAAATCCATTTTTCAAACAATAAGCACTAACAATTTTGCGAAAGCCAATAGCCGAATCAAATATTTGTCCAACACCAGTAAAAAATTCTAAATTTGAATTTTTCTTCAACAATTCATGCAAGATTTTTTCTTCACAACAAGCAGAGTCTATATAATTATTATATTCAGTCAAATTACTGCTTGATTCTCCAACACCAACAAATGAGACTGATTTACTACTGTCAACAACAACATCATTTGAATTATTCTTCAAGTATAAAAAACCAAGAAATCCTCCTTTTTAAACCACGCCAAGCAAAAAATATCTTGTAAATCACTACCGTCTCAATGTAAGTAGTCTTAGATTCTCTAAGATAGAACACATCAAAACATAAAGAAGTAAAAGTATTCCACACCTCACAAACCTTACTTCTTACATAACTAATTGATGCATCCAAACCAAGACAATACTAAATGAATTCTTATTAAAATCAAATACAACCATCACAGATATATCAGACCTGCAATTCAGAACATAAATAAGTAAATAACAATACAATTTAAACCTATTTTGTAAATCATTTTACAAAAAAATGAAACTAGTTATCTTTTTTACTGTTGTTATGATAATGATTAAATTACAGAATTAAACAATAATTTTAAAATAATATATAAGATTTTAAAACATAGTTCTATTATAATTGTTCTATTATAATTGTTCTGTTATCTGTACATATACATGCATTTTTTGTCTTATCTTAACATATAATTCTTAATCATATATCATTTGAATTATATATAAAACATAACTGTTGCACATTATAACCATTTTTTAAAAAAATTAACTATAAAAAAATATTGTTATTTGCCACTGATACCCAAATAAACACTTATCTTTTAATTTTACAAACAATTTGTAAAAGAAGATAAAACAAATTATCTTTTTTATTTTAGATTTGTTATTGAAAAATAATAATCATAGATATACAAAAACCACAATTAAATTCATTAATAAACAGACATTAAAATCACATTTCACATGTCATATGAAAATTTTAATTTAATTACACCATACCTTATAGCAGCCTATTCAACTAAAGGAATACTTGAACTTTGAGTTTGCTCTTCCATTGATTTAACTACATAGTCCACAAAAATAAAAACAAATTAGCATATTTCTATATCATATTCCACAATTTCATATCCTATTAAAAATTTAAAATCGCTTGTTAAAATTATAATCCACGATTCAATTCAAATTTATCAAAATCACCTGATAAAGAATAAAATAACAACAAAACAAAAGAATCGCCTCTTAAATATCAAGAGTTTGAAAATTTTACGTCGAACTATAAAGTAGGAAGAAAATCGAAATTATTAAAACTCACCTGAAAGAAATAACGATCGCAGATCGAATTTGAAAAAATTGGAAAATCGGAGATATCGAGACCACTGCGCCTGATTTATTCGATGAGATCGATGTTTTTAAAAAAGAAAATGGCTCGCCATGTTTCTTGTCCTTAAAACTAATTATTTCAAAATAGCGTCCTTAAAAATAATGAAGACGTGATTAGGAGCCCTTGCCGCTAATTTCCACTATATATATTCTCTTGCGCGTATACAAACTTCAAACCTTCATAACTTCTTCATACAGTGTCCTTTTTATGCAAACCAAATGTCTATCTCGACTAGAATTTCGAGATGGACACAATGGTACAGTCTGTTTCCCTTAATTCTGGATATTAAATTAATTGTTCTTAAATTTTCCCTCTTTAGTGTTGTTAAAATTACGGGGTGTTACATCAATTATCATAATTGATCTTGGTAAGCATTGGAACTTACAAGGGAATGCCATTTTTCACTATATTTTAGGATCTTGAACCTCTTCTTTTGACTGTTTCAAGAATCCTATAGTTTTGATATAACTTTGTTGAAAATTTTTAGAGAAAGAGGGAGAGAATATAAAAAAACTTTATACTATTGAAAATCTCTCTTTATTAATGTTTATTTCTTGCTTAATTCAACTAATGAGAAAGCACACCTTTGTTTACAATATAGCAAAGCTTCTAGACTTTTCTTTTTCTAGATTTATCTTCCATTCTCTATTTTTCTAGATTTCTTAATAAAACATTTTCTAGAATTAACTAAATTACAAGTTTGATAATTATATACTTTATTATCGTTTATTTTGGCCTTTATTAAACATAAGAATTAGATTGTAACATAATCAATGTTTCCTTATAAATTCATGCTTATTTCCAACACATAGATCAGGGGTGCGGCCCTACCTTCAAGATGTTAGGTTAGATTCTAGCCATATAGTCATTTAAGACACACATGATAAGAGGACATCATAATAGTTACATATAGAACTAATACGTGTAGACATAAAATCCTGCTCATTCCTAGGCATAGATCCATACACGTTGAATATATGCACATAACCACAAGAAAATACAACAACAACGTCCCATACTATTGAGTGATACTCAAACATTATTTATGAAACATAATATGACGATAAATAAATATGTTTAACATGAGATACTAGTGGTAAGTATTCATTAAAGACAACATAATATCTTCAACCGTTGAGATACTCCTCCCATCACGTGGGTGTTATCTACTTACAATGTGTCGTCAAATAAATATAACAACAATTGAGTGATAATAAAAAATGTTATCCTTATCCGCCTAGACACTCCTCCGACATGGATCCAAGTGGATGTATAAAACAAATTGATTGATATTTAACGACACAAAAGTACAATTGATGACAAATGCAATAAGATGAGAGCTAGTCGTTTAACACCAAAAGAAGGGACAAACACGTTACGTTGTCGATTCTTTGTCTAATATTTCATATGAGGCACAAGTGATACATGTTTCATTAAAGATAACATAATAACTTCATATGTTTATGTGTTGCCTCCTTTTTTCACTCATATTTGATTAAATTACATTTGTTACTTTAAAATCTAAAATTTATCCCTTTTGCGACCAAGCTACAAAAGCTTTCTTTCTATTGGAAAATAGGAAAGAAAACAAAATAATAAACCCTATATTGGTCGATAGCATGAAAAATAGGTGAAAAAATGATTGTTGTGATTTTTTTAAAAATTAGAATTTAAGTCTACGATACAATATTAGCATTAAAAAAATGTAGCTGAGAAGCAAAACAATTGACAATAAATTATTTACTTACCTACATTGATATGATCATAAGTTTTTGTTTCCTGAAAATTTGAATGCAAGTTTCTTTTCTAATGATATTTATATTGACTTCAAATTTTACTAATATTGGCATACATACATTCTAAATATGCATAAAATATAATTATATTGTTAATGTAAACCAAAGGTATTTTAGGCAGATAGTTTGAACTTGTTAAAATTAGCAAAATAAAATTACATGGGATTTTTTTGTAATATTTAAAGGAGTGGTGACAATTATGTAATTATCCATGAAAGATGAAAATAAGGAGCTCTTACTGATGCATTTGGAAATGTGGATCATTAGGTAATATTATTAATTTGGATGTCCAGGCCCTTCTTCTTGGTTTTTTCATTCATTAGAACCCTTTTAAAGGGGAAGTTGAGTAGCTTCTTAAGCTTAAAGATAAATTACCAAGGCAACCAGATAAAGAAGAATTTAACTTAGAATTCTTTATAAAAGTGAGGATTGCCTGTTGGTATACAGAGTCTCTTGTGTAGGCCATGTGCTTGCAATTTAAGCAGTAAAATTTGTTTTAGAGATGCAAATTTGGTGAGTTGAAACTGCAACTTATTTAAACTAAAATGTATTTTGTAGCCAAAACGTTGGGGAAATAAAACCATGTGTTTTCACATTTACGTTATATATATACATACAAATATATATATATATATATATATATTCAACTTTAGTGTCAAACCAATCATCATTTTATAAGGACACTATCGTTAATTGAAATTACAAGTTGAAAAGTGAACAGACTCACAGGGAGTGGAGCAATACACTTAACACCGAGAATGAAGCATTTGAGCTAGCAATCCGGCATATGTTGGACGTGTAATGTGTGATGGACCTTGCTCATTACCCTCTTCATGATTCTGACCTTTAAATCATAAGATTTTGTTTTTATCAACTTGGAGTATTTATATGGGATTTGTTTTTGCATGGATATCATTAAGATGCGTATTTCAGTAAAAACACAAAATGTATACCACAGACTGTGTGTGCAGGAAGACTTTTGTAAACCATTTATCTAAGCTACGTATTTTATTTTAATATAGTTATAATATGTTATTTATTTAAAATAGTGCACTAGCCAAACTCCTTATCTAAACTATTGATCTTTGAAGTCCTTATTATTTATAAAAGTTGAGACAAGTATACAAAGTGTTTCAAAAAAAAATTCATGGCTGGGCATACTAAAAGATAAAAGCAAATGACTAGGGAAAAACAAAGTGTGCATCTATATAGACTTATAAATTTATTGGTAACAAGTCCCAAAAAGTCTATATGAGTTATTTTAAATATTTTTAACATTATTTAGTTCTTTTTAAGTTGAAATCTAAATAGATTAAAAAATTATAGAAAAATATATCAGCTGATTGTATGATTTTCGTTTATTTTTGTAGTAGTACAAAGCTAGCTTATTGAAATTGTTTACCCTTTGAAACTTGATTTTTTTTCCTTCTTTCGTAAATTCAATTATATGTTATAAATAATATACAATAAGAAAGCCATTAGAAGAGGAGAAAGAGGATACATTTTATTCATTCATCGATTAGTACACTATTTACAATACATGAGCTCCTTATATAAAGGCTTGGAAGCTTGAGTAAAATTTATCCCACAATGTGTGACTAAACAGAATATGACAAAAGCATATTCACTCATATATATTACAACACTCCCCCTTGAATATGCATCTTCAAAATTTTGAATGCTCTACTAACTTGAAGTTGTCCGTTTTAAAACATATATGATGATTGCTCCCCCTTATAATTATCCGTTTAGTCGATACAACTATTGACTGTTGCCTTCAAAACTCTACTAGGAAAACCCAATGGAAAAAACCTTGAACGAGAAAAAGAGTACAGCATATGACATTATGAATATTATATTAAAATGATATTTCTTAAAAGAGTTTGATTCTTCAGGATCAAAACAATGACTCATTAAAAACCTCTTTATGAAAAACCCTATAGGAAAAATCATAAACAAGGAAAAGAGTGCAAATTTATTTCCTTTTTAGGTAACATGTTTTACAATTTTACCGTAAGGGTTAATACTTCAAGATCAAGATAATGCCTCATTAAAAACCTTACTAACGAAAACCCAGTGGGAAAAATATTAGTGAAGGAAAAGAGTACAATGTAAAATGTTATATTTACTACGTCAAAAGGAGTAAGATACTTCTGGATCAATGTTATGCCTCGTTAAAACTTTAATAAGAAAAACCCGATGGGAAAAAATCTTAAATAAGGAAAAAGAATACATTATAACTTATTTTTATATGTTACATTTGGGTTGATACTTCTGGATCATGGCAATACCTCATTAAAACCTTACTAAGAAAACTTAGTGGGGAAAAACTTAGTTAAGGAAAAAGGGTGCATTATAACATACTAATGGATGCTCCCCTGATTTAATACTTTCCTCTGAATTCGTATTCTTCTTCTTCTTCTTTCAATAACTCAAATTTCTTACAAATACTTCTTGGTAAAGTTTTTCTTTTAGAAACTTCATGTGCATTTCCATGCTCAGGCATGTTTTCTTATTTAAAACGCCTTCCTTTTGTGATTTGTATGTTACTAATATTCATTTATGAATATACTTCAGGTGCTTATAATTTTCTGTTTCAATCGGACTTGCATATTGCAATACATATTTGATGAATGAGACAACTTTCATTACTAAGCAGGAAGTAATCTACTCATCTTGAAGTATATCAAGATTTTTATTACAATAATACTTAGAAGAATGTTGTAATCTATCAACCATGTTCTTGGTATTCTTTATAATAACAAATGTTATTTATGTTCTTCAGGAACTTATATATTATAATAAGTTTTGCATATCGCAACTACCACTTCAATGGATATTAAGAGTTTCATTACAACAATTCTCGAAAGCAGGAAATGATTTACTCATCATGAATTATATCAAGATTTTCATCACAACAATACTTAAAAGAATGTTGCAATCTACATTTCTTGCTCTTTGCATTATTTATCACTAACAACGTAATTTAAATTCTTTCAAAATTTGTACACTTTCATCGTTTATACCTTCAGGGTATTGTAAGTGTTTTAAACACTTTCACCACTTTAATCAATTCAATTATCACCGAAAATACAATGATCATGGCACTTGACACTTTATGGTGCTTTAGTAACTTCCATGTGCTTTTGTCGTTATATTTATTTCTATTTTTATCTTATGAACTACAGGTTCATACCTTATGGACTACAGGTACATATATCTTATTTAGGAGAATTTCAAGATGGCCAATCATGTTTCTCTCTAATATGGGATTTTTAATATCCACTTATAAATATAAGCGCTTTATTATTTATTAATTTATCATCGATGATTATTTCTTGTCAGTTCTATACGTGATTTATTGAGATCTCAAAAATTATCATGTTTTAGCTAAACCACTTTTGATAATCATGTCATGGGATTCTTTCGAAGTATCCTTAAGTGTTTCTTCGAGAACACTTACCTCCTTTATTTTGCATCTTTATGACTTACTCCAAAAACATTCTGAACTAGCTTTTGTACCACGTTTTCAGTTGTGATTTACACCGTTTGATCCTTCAGTGATTCAAAACTATATTGGATAAAGTCTATTAGGGACAGCATTGATAATTTATGCAAGTTATTTAATATTTTGCCTCATTCTATATGTTAGCACCAATGATCAACATAAACTTATATCCCTTTATCTTCCTCCTCAATGTTGACAAACATTGTCACATTAGATAATATATCTTCTTTGAATTCTCATTTTTGATCCATTATAACATTATTGCTAGCAAATACATTATATGTATTTCAATTGTAGGAGTATAATGCTCTTATTAATTAATAAGATGCATTCATATTGCATTGCTTATTCTCTTTCATTGATCTATTAACTTGGAGGAATTTTTTTAATTATATAGATCATTTGAATATGCACATAACTTCAAGTCATTCAATATTGATGTCAAACGACGTTTTCAATTACTAAATAATATATGCATAATCTATAATATGAGCTCATGACAACTTTAGGTTGTTAATTAAATATTCGCATATATATGTATATACGTGCGTCCACGTATTCCATATGTAATTGATTTGAATATTCTCTCTCATTCAAGTTATTGATTTTAGAACAAATTGTTTATAATGTTCCAATCATTAATTTTTGCTTATCAAGCAATTTCAACGGGAATCTTAAAGATCATTTAATAATATCCAAAATATCTGATTTTGAACTGTATTGAACTTCTGGTTCAAGAAATATATGAACAACTTCGAGTTATTAATCCATATTGAACTTCTGGTTCAAATAATATATAAACAATTTCAAGTTTATTAAATCATATTGAACTTCTGGTTCAACTATATTGAACTTCTGGTTCCATTGTATTGAACTTATGATCCCACCGTATTGAACTTCTGGTTCAAATAAAATATATAACAACTTCAGGTTGATAAATTTTATTCCTCCGTTATACCTCCAATATTATTTTTGAACATTAGTTATGATAACTTATCAGAGGATAATTTATAACTGCATATAAACATTTCTACACATCTCTTCTGGAGAGTGTAATAAATAAATAAATATGCATAATGAATGACAAAACATACAATTGTATTAGCTAACCCAGTTTATATCATTTACTAATCTTAACATACACTGATTGTTGACCGATGTAAGATCATTCTCTGCCTTGTTTAACTCTTAATCTTTACTATCCTTGTTAAGGCGGAAAAATTAAATCTCTCACAGCACATAGAAAATATTATGTCTAGTAACAAAAATGTATATTGATCAGGTATTAACTCGAAATGGATAAGAGCAGATCCATTACTTGAGGATAGCAAGTTGTTTGACCAGGCAAAAAAAAACACATAATTACTTTGGAATATCATGTACTAATGGACGCATGTATATTCAAACAAGCTACAAAAGCAGCTTAAAAAAAATCTGTAGCAATATTGGATGCATGTATATTCAAACTATTAATAAAATGACATATTTAGCTATGAACCTATGCATAGATAATATCACTTAAATTCCTATGCATAGAAAATATCACTTAAATCATCGCCTTTGAATAAAAGAAAATACAAAAAAATTGTTTGGAAGTACGTAAATTCAACATTCAACCACAAGTTTTCAGCCTTTCAAATGAATGAAGCCTAATTTTTTTTCTTTTTGCTACATTGATTCACAATACAAGAACTAATCATTTTATTTCATCATAAACATGCAACAGTTAAACTTTTATTGAAGCTCTAGTAAATTACTGCCAACGTGTCAGGTTATTTACATGTTATAGATTCTGCAAAAGAACTCCCATTTCTCTGTCTGAGAAAACAAATCAATAATGCCTACTAAACCAAGTATAAAAACTACCATAACACTTTACCCAATACTCAATTTTCCAGTATAAGCATGCATATATGTATAAATATAGCAAATGGATCAGAAACCAAACTTGACTAAAATGCCAAGATACTCAACCTAGTTGAAGAAAACGGGAAGCGCAAGAAAAGCAAAATGTTACCTCCTGAATAGATAATTGAATAGGGCAGTTATAGCGCCACCAACAAGCAAATTTGTAGTTGGAGATGGAGCGACTCGAACTCTGACATGACCTTCAATTGGACTGGCAATCAACGAAGATGGTTCACTCGTTGCGGAAATAGAGAAATTCCTTCCACTTCTTTTGCTCGAGCTGCTTCTATTTGCACCCGGATTTCACGAATCTGAGATCCGAATCCGGATTTTGTGGATCTGAGATCCGAATTGGAATCCGCTTTGACGTTAGGTGATTTATTATTATCATCTGATGGATAGAATTTGTTAATTCTCCTGATCGAATTCAGTGACCAGATCCCAAACCTCCATTCCGCAGTAATATGCTATAACTGCAGCTTCTTGCAATTTGTTTGGAATAATTATTAACATGAATTGTTGGGATCTCAATTGGTAGAAACTTTAGATTCTTTCTTTCAGAATTTGGAATTTTGGAAATTCGGGTTCCAAGTAAACTCGTGTTGATAACGTGTTATAAATAATATACAATAAGAAAGCCATTAGAAGAGGAGAAAGATGATACTTTTTATTCATTCATCGATTAGTACACTATTTACAATACATGAGCTCCTTATATAAAGGCTTGGAAGCTTGAGTAAAATTTATCCCACAATGTGGGACTAAATAAAATATGACAAAAGCATATTCACTCATATATATTACAACATTACAACAATTTAGCATATACCATTATTTAGAAAACTCATTTGTGTTGTTACCTCTATTCCCATATTCCTAGGTGTACCTCATCTCCATTTATAAATAAGAGAAAGCGCAAACTTCTTGTTATTGCATTCACGTTTTTCATCTCCAATATGCCTCGTTTTTTGGGTCAACATCTTTTTAAACCTTTCTCTTTATATTTTGCATGTGGTCCCATTCCTAATGTTTCACGGAAAATATTGGACAGAGTTAATCTAGTAATAAATTCTTAATCAAATTAGAGTTGGAAACAATAGTAATCAAATATTGTAAAATGTGAGGTATTGGAGTAGACCAAACTCATTTTGTGTACATCCTTCTTGAGAGATCAAGTAGTCGTAATACCCATTTACAACTTTCTACTAGAAAAATGTAAATTAAGATTTAACGGCAATAATACACAAATATTTAATAATGATCACATTTTTTGAATTTATTACGATTTCATTATTCAATGTAATTTCTTATCATACAATATGACTGTGAAATAAGTTTTTTGTCATTATATTGTGTGCATTAAGTTACATGTTATGATGTTATCCTCAGGAATTTTTCTAGGAAACAAACATGAAGATAAATTGCTCTCTACGAGAAGATGAAATTGTATGGAATCCACGACTTTGGGTGAGCCATCCGGATACCTTACACAAAGAAGAGTGCACCCTATGTTGATATGAATACTAGCATGACATTAACTTATTAGTAAATCATTTAAATTAAGAAAAGCATACAATATCTAAATCCATAGGAGAAAGAGAAGCCTAACTGGCGGTAAATAGCTTGTTTGGCTCAACTAATTTGAACAATCTGCAAAGCACAAACCAACAAGCATGGATGAATAACCGATGTTCAGGTTAAATATCATAGTATTTCAGCCATCTTTTTGTACAACCACCAAGTCAAATCTCGCAATCACCTACCCACTCATTCCCACCATCAGTATCCCAATTGTTACCACACTGGACCAAGTCAAGTCCATCAGATACCTGCTCATTTGTTACCACACCGACCAAGTTAAGTCTCCCAGACACCAGCTCGGCTGTTGCAACATCCATTAAGTCAAATCCAAAAACTTCCTACTCAATCACTTCTACAACCTCAAAGGTCTATATCAACCATAATAATAGGTTTGTCAGCCATTTTTATGAATTCCTAATTAATGTTGGAAATGAATGAGCAATAGAAAGAGGAATTTGGGAAGGAGAAGATATAGCAAACCAAAGTCCCACATCATCAAAATATGGATACACACCCCTCTTATATATTACAAGCCAATAGGCCAATAAAAAATAAAAGGAAAATTGCTTGTAGAGGAATGTAGGCTAGGCCTTGGCACAATAATATATTAAAGTGTCAAAGATTGGGCCTTAGGGCTCTTGGGGTCTCTTGATTGTATGGGCTGATAGTTGTTGTTTGGACCAGTGCGCTGAAACGAGAATTTTTTTCTCGAAATTTGATCGGTGTGTCCATTCAGCTGAATGGGTGCAACCATTTGAATTTCGATACGCACACACATTAATACACCGCGTGGTTAAAGAGTTGCAACCTTTCCAATTCAAACAGTTATTAATGCCCAGATAGGCATCTCCTACATCCTATAAATACATAGCCCAAAATGAGATAGACTTCATTTTTATCTTCTCATATTACTACATCTTCTCAAAATAATCCTCTGATCTAGTTTCTATAGCTTACTTCAATTTCTCGGAGCTCTTTCTGCTAGCACTGCACTACGAAGCTGGTTTGTTTTATCCTAGGAAACAAATTGTTGTTACGTTAATCCGTGCATATGATGACAAATTGTTTCATGGAAATTGAATATTTCTGGACTCGGACATTACTGAAACAAAATATTTATCATTCTTGTAAACACAGTTTGACATGACAATTATGGCATAATTGAGTAACAATGATTGTTGTTACTGTCTATTTGTAATACAATTATGTATTGACAAAAGTTCTAGTAATATTGGAACAATATTTTGTTGTAAATGACGCAAAACAGCAACAATGATTCTGCACCGATTCAGATGGTGACAAACACTCAGCCAGCGCCTGTGCTTCCAACAATGTTCTATCCCATAGAGAAAGGCTGGAGAAGTTCAACGGAATTAATTTCAAGCGTTGGAAATAGAAAATGTTATTTTATTTAACAACATTGAGCCTCACCAAGTCTCTGATAGAAGATGCTCCCGTGGTAGCCGAACTCGAACCTGATGCTACCAAAGTAGAGCTCTTACTATTTGGAAAAGCTCAGATTTCATATGTAAAAACTATTCTGAATGGTCTAGATGATAGCCTCTACAATGTCTATTGTACTATTGCAACATCCAACTAACTTTGATTGGCTTTGGAAAAGAAGTACAAAACTGAAGATGCAAGCATGAAGAAATTCATTATTGGAAAAAAAATTGACTTCAAAATGGTTGACTCAAAGAGGGTGATAGGTCAAACTAAAGAGTTGCAACTTATCATCTGTCAATTAGAAGATGAAGTGATGACTCTTAGCGAGACTTTTCAAGTTGCCGCAACTATTGAGAAACTGCCTCCTTCTTCGAAGGACTTCAAGAATTACCTTAAACACAAGCGTAAGGAAATAACAATGAAAGAGCTCATAGTTTGGCTATGCATTGAGGAAGATAACAAAAATTCTGAGAAAATATTTCTCAGAATATTGCTGCCAAAGAAAATGTAGTTGAGTCAGATAAGATAAACAAGAGAAAACGGGAGAGTGCTCCTAAGAAGTCAAAGAAATTGTTGGGTGCTTGCCATAACCGTGGAAAGAAAGGGCGCAAAGCAGCCGAATGTTGTGCACCTAAAAAGAAAGAAAAATCAGAAGCAAATATGGCTGATGTTTCGAAAAGCATTGTTGATCTTGATTTATGTGCAGTGATATTAAAATGCAACCTTGTTGGTAACTCAAAGGAATGGTTTATAGACACTAGAGCCACTCGACACATATGTGCTAATAAATGGATGTTTACAACCTATAAAACTGCAATTAATGATGAATTTTTTTTTATGAGATATTCATCTACTTCAAAGGTCGCAGGCAAAGGAAAAATTGTATAGAAACTGACTTCTGAAAAGGAACTATCTTTAAATGATGTTCTCCACGTTCTAGAAATTCGTAAGAACCTGATTTCAGGATCATTGCTGAGCAAGCATGGTTTCAAATTGACCTTTGAAGCCGATAAATTTGTAGTATCCAAGAATGGAGTGTATGTCGAAAGAGGATATATGTGTAATGGTTTGTTTAAAGCAAATGTAACCACTTTTGTACCACGCACTGATATGAATAAGAGTGAATCTTTTGCTTAAATTGTTGACTCTTCTAACTTATGACATTCTAGACTAGGGCATGTAAATTTTGATACATTGCGGAAATTAATTAATCTAGAATTTATACCTAAGTATAACACAGACTCCAAGCATAAATGTCAAATTTGTGTAGAAGAAAAATTGACAAGAACATCATTTCATCATGTTGAATGTGAAATTGAACCTCTAGATCTTATACATACAGATGTATGTGATTTGAAATGTGTCAAATAGAGGTGGAAAAAGGTATTTCATTACCTTTGTTGATGACTGTACTAGGTACTATTATGATTATCTTCTTAGAAGTAAGGATGAAGCATTCGACGTGTTTAAACAATACAAAGCGGAAGTAGAGAATCAACTCAATAAGATAATCAAAGCTTTAAGAAGTGATAAAGGAGGAGAATATGGATCCCCTTTTGAAGAATTATGCGTTGAACATGGTATTATACACCAAACTACAGCACTATATTCACCTCAATCCAACAGCGTAGCTGAACAAAAAAATAGAATTCTTAAAGAAATGATGAATGCTTTATTGTTAGGTTCTGACTTGCCATATAACTTTTTAGGAGAAGCCATTCTTTCGGCAAATCATGTTTTAAATAAAATACCCCAAAAGAAAACATCAAAATCCCCTCGTGAACTTTGGAAAAATAGACCACCAACCTACAAATACCTAAAAGTGTGGGGTGTCTTACCAAAATAGATGTATCAAAACCAAAGAAGGTCAAAATTAGACCGAAAACAATTGATTGTATATTCATTGGATATGCACAAAACAGTGTCGCATATCGATTCTTAGTACACAAATCTGAAATTGATGATATTCATGAACATCACTGGGTCGAGAAATGCTAGATTTTTTGAACATATATTCCCCTTGAAACTGGGCACTAAAAATCCTACACCTAAGAGATCAAGGGAAAATGAAGTTCCTTATTCTCTTGAGGACGCTGAACAAAATAACACTAAGCAAAGTAGTACTAAGAAACAAGTGGAGGAACCAAGGAAAAGTAAAAGGTCAAGGACTTTAAAAACCTTTGGATCGGACTTCTATAATTTTATGTTAAAAGATGATCCATTGACATACAAACAAGCTATGCCTTCCATTGATGCCCCTTATTGGAAAGAGGCAATTCACAATGAGATTGAATCCATTATGTCCAATCATACATGGTAATTGGTTGATTTACCTCAAGGATGTAAGACCTTAGGTAATAAATGTATATTTAAAAAGAAATTAAAACCTGGTGGGTCGATAGACAAGTACAAAGCTCAACTGGTAGTCCAAGGATTTAGACAAAAGGAAGACCTGGACTATTTTGATAAATATTCTCCAGTAACGAGGATAACGTCAATTAGAATGCTTATTGCAATTGCATCCATAAATGACTTAGAAATACATCAAATGGATGTTAAAACTGCATTCTTGAATGATGAACTAGAGGAAGAAATCTATATGAAACATCCTGAAGTATTTCTAAGCTCAGAAAATGAGAATAAAGTTTGCAAACTGGTAAAATCACTTTATAGCCTTAAGCAAGCTCCAAAATAGTGGCATGAGAAATCTGATAACATTATGTTATCAAATGGATTCACAATAAAAGAATCAGATAAATGTGTGTACATAAAACAAACACATGTTGGATATGTCATTGTTTCTCTCTATGTTGATGACTTGTTGATTCTAGGCAATAACAAGGCCATAATAACATCTACAAAGGATATGCTATCCTCTAGATTCGATATAAATGACCTAGGGCTGACTGATGTGATATTGGGTGTAAAAATTCTAAGAACACCACAGGGATATGAATTATCCCAATCACATTACATCACCAAAATACTTGAAAATTTCAAGCAATATAATGTAACTATTGCAAAATCACCAGCAGATATGAACCAAAATTAGGTAAAAAACACTGGTGATGGTATCTACCAGTTAGAATACTCTGGTGTACTAGAAAGTGTCATGCATGTTATGAACTGTACTAGGCCTGATATCGCATATGTTGGAAGCAAACTAAGTAAATTTACCAGCAACCCCGGTAAACATCATTGGAAAGTGATAATCATAGTTCTAGGATATCTAAAGTATACGCAGAGTTATGATCTATACTATGAAAATTATCCTTCAATAGTGCAAGGAAATAGTGATGCAAATTGGATCATTGGATCACATGATACAAAGAATACAAGTGGATATGTGTTCACATTAGGAAATGGAGCAATTTCATGGAAATCATCCAAATAGACTTGTATCGCTAGATGTACGATGGAATCGGAGTTTATTACACAAGTTAAGACTGTAGAAGAAGCAGAACAAATTCGAAGCTTCTTGGAAGATATTCCTAATTGGAGCAAACCTATGCCTCCAATATGTATGCATTATGGTAGTCAATCAGCTATTGGAAGAGCTAATAGTACACTTTACAATGGTAAATCAAGGCATATTCGTCGTAGACATAAAACAATAAGGCAACTTATAACAACCTGCATTTTACATATCGGAGGATCGTAAAATATTTTTATTGTGTTCCCTGAGGGTTGGATCATTCTCAAGTTTTGGTATGTTGTTATTGATTTCTTAACATGTATGTGGTTTAATTGGATGAGTTGTTTTCGTCGATATAGTCATTTGGCTAGGTTTTGGTTAAACCACAGTCGGTCATACATTGCTACAGGGTCGGTCGTGCATTGCTACAGGGTCGGTCGTGCATTTCTACAGTTATTATGGGTCGTGGATTGCTACAGGGTCGATTGTGCATTGCTACAATGATTATGGGTCGTGCATTGCTACAGGGTCGATTGTGCATTGCTACAGTGGTTATGGGTCGTGCGTTGCTACAGGGTCAGTCGTGCATTGCTACAAGGTTGGTTGTGCATTGCTACAGGGTCGGTTGTGCATTGCTGCAGTGATTATGGGTCATGCATTGCTACAGGGTCGGTCATGCATTGCTAGAGGGTCGGTCATGCATTGCTACAGGGTCAATCGCTCGGGCATTGCTACAATGATTATGGGTCATGCATTGCTACAGGGTCAGTCGCTCGGGCATTGCTACAGTGATTATGGGTCATGCATTGCTACAAGGTCGGTCATGCATTGCTACAGGGATCGGTCATCGCTACAGTGGCGTATTCATTGATATTCATAATGCAACGATTGTAAATACAACTCAAGGGTGTTGCCTTGATGGATAATTGTTACTAAAGAAGGTTGCTTGAGCTATGGTCATCAAGTCGGATGAATAGAGATGTGAAGGCCGAGAAATTATCGTTGTCGTAAGTTCTAGCAGACTCAAAGCAGGGATATAATAGGGGCATCGAAAAGACCGGAAGGTTGTTGGTCAAGTTCCCTGGGCAGTTGTGAAGGGCTTAGTCGTCAAGGTTGAACAAGCATAAGTATCGTTGAAAGGCGTATGGAGTTTGAGCTAGAACAGGGGTTACCATTAGCCCTTGACATATGGAAAGGTTGGCAATTATACAATTAACGATAGTTTCGAAGCAGGATTGGCAGGAGATAGCCAGAGTCCGTCAAGGGTGTTTGGTTGTTTGCTTGCATCATCTTACGTAGATTGTCTGAAATCGAAGGAGATGTTTCTTGGGTGTTTTTCTGATATTGGTTTAGGCCTTTGGGTTTGTGCTTGAGGGGTATTGATCTCGATTAGGATGATTTACGTGAGAAGTAACTAGTTGCTAGTTGTTATTATTTGGTTACTCCTAGTTTCCATGGATGTTTAACTGTTGGTTGTTCTTTGATTTCCATGGATGAATGGTTGTTCCTTATTACATGTTTAATGGCTATCATTGTCAGATGTAGGAAAGGCAGGTTTGGGTTCTTCTCTGGTGTTGGTAGATTGGCTTATTAATCTACCTATTATCATATTCTTTGTTGACGATGTTAGATGGTTTTTTTATCACTCACTAAGACTGTTGTCTGACTCAAGGTTTTATGTTTCTCTTTTGTTAACTTGGGCTGGTCATTTGGTTTTGGATGGGCAGACTAGGTCGTAGGTGACAGGTGATTAGTGAGGACGATGCTGTTGTACGAAAGCGAGCAGGAGGCTGGCGTATTATCTTTATTACTATCTAGTATCTTTGTTTTCACTGTCATGTTTTCTTGAGTGTTGTAGTGAGGCTATTTGTATAGACATTTACTGATGTGATCCTAAGTTTTTATGGATATTTCTTTGATGATGTGGAAGTTTAAATTTCTATGCAATTATCCTTTACTGTTACTGCCCATTGTATATGTTCTATTATATTTAATCCTTGCGCTGTGAGTTATACGACAAGTTCCGATTGTGTTTCATACCTTGATAATCGTCCATAGCTACCTGGAATATCTTTCAACGCATTATTGCTCTTGTTTAGTGCAGGGGTTGTGGGCGGTCATCACATTTGGTATTAGAGCTCTAGTTATCGATTTTAGCCAAAGTTCGAAGATGTAATTACATATGAGAGACGTACTTGTAGATTTCTGTTAGATGTATACTATGTTGTAATATATAGTATAGTAGCGTTTGAATTCTATTAGAAGTCTTTCTTGTAAGTCACTAATCAATCTAATTTGCAAATTCAGAATGAGTTGACATGCTTTAAGACATACTGCTACGGAGGGGATTGTGCATGGAGGGGGAAACGGCGGTATACTAGATTACCCAGCCAGGTTTGAAGCCATTATGGGGGCATTCATGAGAAGGGTATCCGTTCCAGTGGTAGCCACGGTAGATGTAGGTGTTCAGATGCCTAGGGTTGTGGATTTTGCGAAGATGTGCAAAGATTATATATCTCTAAGAGGGAAGCCATTCAAAGGGACTGAGCCAACTGAAGAAGTTCAAAGGTGGTTAGATGCTTGTATTCGTATCTTTAGGGACATGGGTATAGAAGATGCAACTAAGAGAAAGCTTGCGTCAAGGTAACTATAAGCCAGGCCCATGGAATGGTGGAATTCTGTTACTCTCGAACTCCAGAGGAAGAAAAAACTTGGGAACAGTTCCAAGTTAAGTTTGAGACGAAGTTTATCTCAACTGCTCAAAAGTCCATTCTGTTTAAGAAAATTGTGGAGCTGAAACAAAATGGTAGGCCAGTGCTTGATTATGTTTCTAACTTTGAGACCCTTTCGAAATATGCTCGTTCTTACATTAATTCTCCTTATCAGAAGAACGAAAAGTTTGTTATGGGGCTGGATACCTAAATTAGAAGGTTGTTTGTTGATCATCTTGACGATCCATTTGAGAAGATTGTGGAAAAAGTAGTTTGCTATGAAAGCTTGTTTCCTAAGGAAGAAAATGTTGTCGCTGCAACCAAGGAAGTTCAGAAACCACAACAAGGTGGTAATAATAAGAAGTGGAAGCAGCAACAACAAAAAGGAAAGGATGGCTAGAAGAAACCAAAGAGTGAGGTGGTTTGCTTTAACTTCCAACAGAAATGTCATTTTGCTAATGAGTGCAAGAATCCTAAAGCTGAGAAGAAGTGCTTCAAATGCGGAAAGCCTGGGCATGAGCAGAAGGATTGTCCATAATCGACTAAGGGAAAGCACGTTGTGAAGGCATATGCTTTGGAAGTCGTGTCATCTTCTTCAAAAGCTCCTACTGCAGAGGAAAAGGGAAAGGGTGTCGTCGTCCAAGGTACTCTTTCTGTTCGAGGAGTTTCAATTCGTGTGTTGTTTAATACGGGAGCATCGCATTTATTTATTCGTAATGAACTAGTGTGGCGCTTGGGTTTGGAACCCGAGATTTGTGATAGACCATTGATCGTGACTAATCCAGTTGGGGGTTCATCCAGTTTGTGCATGTTGTGTCATGGTCTAGTGCTGTCGAGTCATGGTTGCTCTTTTGTGTGTGATTGCTTTGTTTTGAACTTCGCTGGGTTTAGGATCATTTTGAGCATGGATTGGCTCAAGAGGTATGCGGTAAGAGTGAATTGCGAGAAGCTAAAGGTGAGAGTCGGGGATGTGGAAGGGCAAAAGGAGTTAATTCGGTGTAAACCCGAAGATGGTGTCTTTGTGAGCTATTTAAATTTGCTTGTGATTCCACAGGAAGACTTGTCATCTGTGTTGGTCACTAATGAGTATGAGGATGTCTTTGAGAAAGTCAAAGGTTTGTCGCCGCATCGTGAGAACGAGTTTAGGATCGATTTGATCAAGGGTGCTAGACCAATCGTTATGCCCCTTAGGTGGATAGCGCCTAAGAAACAGTGAGAATTAGAGGTGCAAGTTCGTGATCTTCTAGGAAAAGGATTCATTCGGAGAAGTGTATTCGAATGGGGTGCACCAGTTGTATTTGCAACCAAGGCTGATGGCTCATTGAGATTTTTTGTGGACTATTGTGAGCTGGACAAGGTGACCAAGATGAACAAGTATCCATTGCCGAGGATTGATGACTTGTTCGATCAGCTTCATGAAGCCAAAGTCTTTTCTCAAATGGATTTGGCAACAGGATTCCACCAATTGAGGGTGGAAAAGGATAGCGTGCCAAAGACTTCTTTTAGGACACCATCCAGTTTCTTCGAATGGTTGGTGATGCCATTCGGGTTGACTAACGCACCAGCGTACTTTGTGGATTTTATGAATAAAGTTTTCAGAGATCAGCTGAATAATTCGTGCTTGTATTCGTGGATGATATTATAGTTTACTCTCGAAATGAGGAAGAACAAAAGATGCACTTGAGAGTTGTGTTGGAAATCTTGTGAAAGCATCAGCTGAGAGCTAAGATTTTGAAGTGTCACTTCTAGAAGAACGAAGTGAGATTCTTAAGCCATGTTGTTTCGGGAAATGGGATAGCGGTTGACCCTACTATAGTGGCAGTAATCTAGGACTGGGACAGGCCTAAGAATGCGACAGATGTGAGAATTTTCCTTGCGTTGGTTGGTTATTACCGACGGTTTATCAAGGATTTCTTGAAGATAGTTGCACTTTTGATAGGATTAACGAAGAAGAACCATGTGTTCACATAGGATGCAAAGTGTGAGCAAGCCTATGGAATCCTGAAGGAGAGACTGACAAGTGCTCCTGTTTTGACCATTCCAAGTGGGAATGAAGAGATGGTTGTGTATACCGATGCATGCGGTACTAGACTAGGGGCAGTACTGATGTAGAAAGATAAGGTTGTGGCCTATGCTAGTCGACAACTAAAGTAGCATGAAAGGAATTACCCAATCCATGATTCGGAGTTGGCAACAATCGTGTTTGCTCTTAAGATGTGGAGACATTACCTGTTGGGGGTTCGATTCGAGTTGTTTATGGATCATAAGTTGTTGAAGTATCTTTTCTCCCAAAAGGATTTGAATCTTCGACAGCAACGATGGTTAGAGTTTCTGGCATCATATGACTTTGGTATAGCCTGTACTCCTGGTAAAGGTATCGAAGTTGCAGATGCGTTAAGTCAAAGATATGCAGGATTGGGAGTAATGTTTTCGGAATGGAAGTGCCTCGAGTTTTTGGCAGGATTTGATTTCAGGACAAAGTGTGAGTTGGAACCTGAAATGTTGGCAAGCTTATCGATAAGACCTAATCTCATCGAGACGATTGGCGAAAGCCAAAAGCGAGATACAAAGCTTGTCGAGTTTATACAGAAGCTGGAACCAGAGAATAAAGAGTTCAAGGTCGATCGAAAAGGTTGGCTTCGAAAGAAAGGACGACTGGTTATTCCTGATATCAATGTATTGGTAGATGAGGTTCTGAGAGAATGTCATCACTCAAAGTTGATGGTTCATCCCAGTGGTAATAAGATGTATAAGGACATGAAGAGAGTCAACTACTGGGAAGGGATGAAAAGAGATGTTGGAAAGTTCATTTCCAAGTGCATGAACTGTCAGTTGGTGAAAGCTGAACAGAAGAAGCCGAGTAGGTTGCTTCAGCCATTGGAGGTTCCTACATGGAAGTGGGAGCAGATAACGATGTATTTAATCAATGGACTACCTAGAACCAGGACAGGAAACGAAGGAATTTAGGTCATCGTGCATTGCTTGACCAAAAGTGCAAGGTTTATTCCTGTCAAATCAACTAGGACAGCATCGAAGTTGGCTAATCTTTATATAAAATGGATAGTTCGATTCCATGGTATCTCGAAGACTATAGTGAGTGATCGAGATCCATTGTTCACGAGTGGGTTTTGGAAGAGTTTGCAAGGTACTTTGGGAACCGAGTTGTGTTTGAGTATGGCTTATCATCCCCAAACTGATGGTTAGACCGAGAGGGTTACCCGAGTTCTGGAAGATCTCCTAAGAGCTTGTGTATTAGACCTCGGAGGATCGTGGGAATACCATCTACATCTAGTTGAGTTTGCATATAATAATAGCTACCAGTCGAGTATTGGGATGGCACCAAACGAGGCATTATATGGTAGACAATGCAATTCCCCGGCATGTTATTCGGAAACTGGAGATAAGTTAATACTTGGGCCAGAGATGATTAGAGAGACATTAGATTGTATTGAGATCGTTCGACAACAAATGAAGGTAGCTGAATATCGTCAAAAGAGTTATGCTGATAAGCGTCGAAAAGATTTGGAATTCGACGTTGGCGATATGGTTTTCATGAAGATTTTGCCATTGAAGCATGTGGTTCGGTTCAGAAATAAAGGAAAGTTAGCTCCTAGGTTCGTTGAACCATTTCCGATAGTCAAGCGAATAGGAAAGCTCTCATATAGATTGGAATTACCCGATAAGATGCTGAGTGTGCATAATGTATTCCATGTTTTGTTTCTACGGAAGTTCGTGCATGATTCAAATGTGGTGGTATCTCCAGAGCAATATGAAGACCTAGAAGTAGAGACCATAGTTGCGAGACCTTGTAAGCCGCTTCGTGTTATGGGGAATGACACGAAACAACTTAGGAGGAAGACGGTAAGCTAGTCAAGGGATAATGGGGTAAGGATGGCAACGATTGTACATAGGAGACGGAAGAGAGCATGTAGGCGACCCATCCAGAACTCTTCATCGGTATAACCCATTGATATCATTTCATCATTACATCATTGTAACTTGTAATATTGTGTTTTTTTTAAATTCCACATGCTAGGATAGGGCTATGGATGCATGGCTTAATGGCTGCTAGTTTGGGTGATAAAATTGGCTACTAATGGATGATAAGCATGTGGAGTGGTTTTGCTTGCTTGTGTTTACTTGGAATTTGGGGGGGGAGTTCTTAAAGGAGGGAATGTAACAGCCCGCATTTTACGTATTGTAAAATATTTTTATTTTGTTCCCTGAGGGTTAGTTCATTCTCAAGTTTTGATATGTTGTTATTGATTTCATAACATGTTTGTGGTTGAATTGGATGAGTTGGATTCATCGATATAGTCATTTGGTGAGGTTTTGATCAAACCAGGGTCAGTCATGCATTGCTGCAGGGTCGGTTGTGCATTGCTATAGGGTTGGTCGTGCATTGCTACAGTGATTATGGGTCGTGCATAGCTATAGGGTCGGTCATGCATTGCGACAGGGTCAGTCGTGCATTGCTACCGGGTCGGTCGTGCATTGCTACAGTGATTATGGGTCATGCATTGGTACAAGGTTGGTCGTGCATTGCTACAGGGTCGGTCGTGCATTGCAACAGGGTCGGTCATGCATTGCTACAGGGTGGGCCATGCATTGCTAAAGGGACGGTCGTGCATTGCTACAGTGATTATGGGTCATGCATTGCTACAGGCATGCATACAGGGTCAGTCATGCATTGCTGTAGGGTCGGTCGCTCGGGCATTGCTATAGTGGTTATAAGTCATGCATTACTACAGTGTCGGTCGTGCATTGCTACAGGGATCGATTGTTGCTACAGTGACATACTCGTTGATATTCGTAATGTAACGAATGTAAAGACAATTCAAGGGTGTTGAGTTGATGGATAATGGTTGCTCAAGAAGGTTGCTTGAGCTATGGTCGTCAGGTTGGATGACTAGAGATGTGAAGGCCAAGAGATTATCCTATTGTTATAAGTTATAGCGGACTCAAGGCAAGGTATAATAGGGGTACCGAAAAGACCGGAAGGTTGTTGGTTGAGTTCCCTGGGCAGTTGTGAAGGGCTTAGTCGTCAAGGTTGAACAAACATACGTATCGTTGAAAGGCGTATGGAGTTTGAGCTAGAACAGGGGTTACCATTAGCCCTTGACATATGGAAAGGTTGGCAATCATACAATTAACGATAGTTTCGAAGCAGGATTGGCAGGAGATAGCCAGAGTCCGTCAAGGGTGTTTGGTTGTTTGCTTGCATCATCTTACGTAGATTGTCTGAAGTCGAATGAGATATTTCTTGCGTGTTTTTCTGATATTGGTATAGGCCTTTGGGCTTGTGCTTGAGGGGTATTGATCTCGATTAGGATGATTTACGTGAGAAGTAACTAGTTGCTAGTTGTTATTGTTTGGTTACTCCTGGTTGCCATGGATGTTTAACTGTTGGTTGTTCTTTGATTTCCATGGATGAATGGTTGTTCCTAATTGCATGTTTTATAATGGCTATCACTGTCGGATGAAGGGAAGGCAGGTTTGGGTTGTTCTCTGATGTTGGTAGATTGGTTTGTTAATCTACCTATTCTCATATTCTTTGTTGATGATGTTAGTTAGCTGTTTTTATCACTCACTAAGACTGTTGTCTGACTCAAGGTATTATGTTTCCCTTTTATTACCTTGGGTTGTTCATTCGATTTTGGATGGGGCAGACTAGGTGACAGGTGATTAGTGAGGACGTTGCTTCTGTGCAAAAGCGAGAAAATGGCTGGTGTATTATCTTTACTACTATCTAGTATCTTTGCTTCCGCTTTCATGTTTTCTTGAGTGTTATAGTGAGGATACTTGTACAGACATTTACTGATGTGATCCTAAGATGTTGTGGATATTTCCTTGATGATGTGGAAGTTTAAATTTCTATGCAATTATCCTTTATTATTACTGCCTACTGTATATGTTTATTATTTTGTATCCTTGCGCTATGAGTTATACGACAGGTTCCGATTGTGTTTCATACGTTGATGATCGTCCATAGCTGCCTGGCATGTCTTTTAGCGTATTATTCCTCTTGTTTAGTGCAAGGGTTGTGGGTGGTCGTCACACAACTTCTCTCTAACGGGGTTATGATAATAGATTACGTTCAATCTAAAGATAATATAGCGGATCAACTTACAAAAGGCTTGCCAAGAGAGAGTTCAAACTTTATTTTGAAATGGGACTAAGGCCTATAGATTAAAGGTTTTTCTAAAATGGAAACCCTACCTAGTTGACTGGAGATCCCAAGATCTAAGTTCAAAGGGACAGCGAAGTTTAAGAGAAACTTGATGACACTGTTATACACAAATCATTCCTATGATAATTCAGTGCATTATATGTTGAATAACAATAAGTATTAATACTGTGGTTGATGTTTGTATTTGAGGAATTAGAGAATACCTTTTACAGAATCACTTACATAAGTGCAAAGGTTCCGCTTCAAAGAGAATCATGAGGTCAAATTCTTTAAGCACTTATGAGACGAGGCAGGTATTCAAGGGAAAAACGAACACATGCAGAGAACGAAGGGTTATAAGAAACATTTATCATGTGTTATCTACTTTAGAATTACACAAAAGGCTTACGGTTTAAGGACAGTCTATGTCTACTGATTCATTTGTTATTCAAATAGGTAATCATTAGGAAACAAGAATTTTTTTCTCGGAATTTGATTGGTGTGTCCGCATAGCTGAATGGGTGCAATCAATTTGAATTCCGATGCGCATGCACATTAATACACCGTCGTATTAAAGGGTCGCAACCTTTTCATTTCCAACGGTTATTAATGCCCAGATAGGCACCTCCTCCAGCCTATAAATACATAGCCCAAAACGAGATAGACTTCACTTTTTATCTTCTCGTATTACTACTTCTTCCCCAAAGTAATCCTCTGATCTACTTTCTATAACTTACTTCAGTTCATCGGAGCGCCGTTTTCTGGGACTGCGTTACGGGGCTGGTCCGTTTTATCCTAGGAAACGAATTGTTGTTACATCAATCAGTGCATACAATAGCAATACTGTTTCAAAGAAACAGAACATTTCTGGATTCAGACATTACTGAAACACTATCTGTACCGCTTCGATCTAGTGCACAATCAGTCACGCTTTATGTCATTTTTGTAAACACAGTTTGACATGACAATTGTGGCATAATTGAGTAACATTGATTGTTGTTACTGTCTATTTATAATACAATTGTATCCCGCAACAATCCGGTCAGGCTTCTTGATCACTTTATCGATTGATACACCCATTTACTCCTTGCTAACAAATGCTCAAACAGTACCAAACCATGCACATGCCTCTTTAAATATCTTTTGGAAGCACTTCGCAACAAGTTGGATCTTCCTTGCAACTATTAAGACCTATAACTGAAGATGGACTTAATCTTAAAAAAAACTAAAAATTATCAAGCACCAACTGCAAACCTTCTATCTCAATAATGAAAGCAATATATGAACAAAATGTGATTTCCACTGCTCACAGCTTTTCAAATTTCATGCATTACCTGGAAAACACTTGTGACATGATTTTCATTTTAGGTTTTTAGTCTAGAATTCATCTTATATCCACATATTTTAGTTCCTGAACAAGTATTTCATTAATGGAAAAGGATAGTTGTTATGCAAAGGGCGATTTCATTTTATGTTCAGATAGAACTTCCATGCAATAGTACATATTCTATGTTTTTGGAAAACATTTGAGTTTCATTGGTGTTGCATACATTTTTATTACTAGTTTAGTTCAGACTTGACATTTGTTAACATCTGCAAAATGTAAATTTTTGACTTTGACATGTACTTCCTAGGTACGGATTTGGTTTAGCAAATGTTAGGCCTCCGTTCACAGCCAAAAACATCCCATTATCATTGTGTTCGCATACAACGCGTCGAACGCGTCGGATGCATGAACGTGGTTAACAACGCTCACCAACAACCAAACCGAACGTAAGAAATTGAACAGCTCGCGTCGGATGCGTACGACGCAAAGCCATTAATTTATCTGATCCCATTTAGTAATGAAATCATATATAGCTTGGTTTGTGCAAGCACATGCTTTGTTGGAGACTAACCAGGGATCAAGTCCATCCTTCACCCCACTTTTCAGTTTTTTGCTGTACACTGTTTGTTAATACTTAATGTCTACTATAGACTATTTGTTAATACTTAATGTCGTTTTTCAATTTTTTTGCTGTAGACTGTTTGTTAATGCTTAATGCATGTTGTAAACTATTTGTTAATGCTTAATGCATGTTGTAAACTATTTGTTAATGCTTAATGTCATTTTTCAAATTTTTTTGTTGTAGACTATTAATGCTTATTGCTGTTATAATGTATGTGTACCAATTATATTGTTATTTAAAAATGTTTCAACACATTCGCTAATTAGATTTAACGGTCCAATTAAAATCAGTATTTAATTAATTCAAAACAAATAAATTCACAAATAAATACCATGTTCAAACACCATGCTCAAATACCCCATTGTAGAAAAAATGCATTCCCCATTCACAATGGTGTCACGTTCAAATGGCACGCTAAAATACCCCGGCATCGTTCCTTAAAAACACACCCTTAGCTTGACATGTTATTCTTATGTATATATAACAATCCATTTCTATTTTAATATTATTATTTCAAGTTATTTATCATTTAAGAATGTGAACAATAATATTGTTCTCCAAATTTTAACCATATGATGGACTAATGACTTAAACTGTGTACTGATTTGCATGAATGCAAATTACAGTTCTTATACTAGATGATGTTTTATATATGGATTTGTAACCACATATATTGACTTTGTTATCAGTATAGAGACTCGAAATTGTCTCTAATCTCGTTAGTTTTTTTAGTTCTAAATTCAAAAACAAGATTATTTATTTCAAGTAGGTTAGAATTGTCAATTAAAGACAAAATATTTTGATTAGATATTATGAGTCTTTGATAACCTTTATTTTTTAGTGTTATTTGACAGTCATTTTACAGACCTAAAAATTAGATCATTGGTTAGTATTAAAAATGGTTAGGAGATATTTCTAAGGAACAAAATGATCATATGCTCATACATAAAAGGTTGGACTGGTTGAAGATTGTAATGACCCATATTCTACGTATCTAAGGATCGTATAATATTTGTATATGATGTCATATGATTCAATAAATTAGAAAATGACTACTAAGGTCATTTCTTACCTTCACTATTTTTGTCGAATTTTTCAATGACCATTTTTGTCATCGGCAAATCTTGTTTCAACCATAACTTTTGATTGGGAAGAAAGCCAAACCTTAAGTCACTTCTATTGGATAAGGATGATAGTTTCGTATTCTGTAGAGTAGTCAAATTAAACAAACAAACTTAGCATTTAGGGGAAATGGATTAAATAAGGTTGAAGAGGTTCAGGCAACTCGGTAGGGTTGAAAAAGGTCATAAGTGAGTTAGTCCGAGGCCCATTTCGGTAGTAGGGTTAGTGAGGGCTGAAATGGATAGAAAAATCTTCTCCTGTTCATTACACACTTCCCAAAATTGAATCCAAACCCTATTAGTGGCTTCTACTTCTCAAACTTCTCACTAAACCTTACTTTAATTAGCCCAACCTTGTCATTAGTGAAATATTAGCATAAATCAACATCAAATCACCAGAAAAGCTGCTGCAACACCTAGGGATTCGTGACAACCATAATCTATTTGGAATTACCAAAGCTTTGATGATCAAGGTGAGTGGTTAGTTCTCTTGCTTACTAACTAGGGTGTATTAGGCTCTAACCACCTCTCAAAAATTATGAAAGAATGCACATAAATAATGATTAATTATGTAATAGCACATGTATAAGTTTGGGATAATTAAGATCATGTTTGTGAAACCTAAAACTCAAGGGGGTACTTTTAGACTACCTTGTGAATACATGTTACCCCTCTTGCTTTAATGCTAATTAATTTGTGTTGGGTGAACTAAATGAATGTTTGAAGATGTTTTGTATGTTGGATGCTTGCTTAGGAATGCATGAATGGGTGCAAACGTCAAGTGAAAAGTGAAATAGGAATAGGAAGTCATATGGTGGTTTCTAAGATATGGATAGGCATAACCAACCCAAACCGGTATGAAAATTCTATGGTATAACAAGGAAGGTCCCAAGAGACAACCTCGCAACTAACAATTTGTTTGGAATTGGGGTGATCAAACTATGGTGCAAACAAGTCTGAATCGATATGCAACAAGGTCTTGGTTAGGCATGGTTTCGGCTCTATATGGAGTTGGTGCGACTTTGGAGCAATTGGAGGGATTCAACCTCCAATAGGCATGGAGAAGGAAGCTTCGGTTCGGGGTGGCAACTCAGCTTGTATCGGTAGATCGGGACAAAGTATCGACCCAGATCGGGTATGCCGATATGAATCCTGTCCGAAGTCGAGACAAGGGTGTGTTAGAGATTCAAATCAACATATGCAATTTGAATCGGTAGTTCGACCCCTCCCATCGATCTAAGCCAACTCGCCACACCGAATCGAAGCTTCCTTCTCTATGTCGATCTAAGGTTGAAGCATTCCACCTGGTCCAAAATCACCTCCATATCGAGCCGCAACCATTGCGATCGAGACCTTTTTCCATGTCGATCTAGACCTTTTTGGGACCATAGCTTGATCATCTCAACTCCAAACGACTTGGAACTAGTTGGGTGGTATTCTGCGACCTTCTTTGTTAACCTATAGAAATTTCATGTTGATCTGAATCGGTCGTGCCAATCTTTACCGTAGAAACCACTGCATGACTTCCTATTCCTAATTCGCCTTTTGCTTGGAGTTTGCACTCATTCAAGCATTCCTAAACAATCATCCAATGCACAAAACATTCTCAAACAAGGATTTAGTATAACTAACACAATTTAAGCATCAAAGCAAGGGAGAAAACATGTGTTCATACGGTAGCCTATAAGTGCCCCTTTAAAATAAAGGTTTTATAAACATGATCCAAATTTCCCTAAATTTATACATATGTTACTACATAACTAATAATGATTTATTAGCATTTCTCCATATTTTTAAAAGGTGATTAGAGCCTAATACACCCTAGTTAATAAGAAAGAGAACTATTCACTCGCCTTAATCCCCAAAGCTTTGGTAGATCCAAAGAGATGATGATTGTCACGAATCCTTAAGTGTTGCAGCAGCTTTTCTATTAATTTGATGTTGATTTGTGCTAATCCTTCACAATTACGAAGTTGACCTAATTAAAGTAAATATTAGTGAAAAGTTTGAGAAATGAAAGCCATTAATGGGGTTTGAGATCAATTTTGGGAAGGGTGTAATGAATAAGAGAAGATTCGCGTGTCCATTTCAGCCTTTACCGACCCTATTTCCAATATGGATCCATGACTTACTCACTAATGAATTTTTAGCTCAATTGAGATACCTAAATCTCTCCAAACCATATTTCAGTCGTTCCTCCCAAAAAAGGTAAGTCTATTTATTCAATGTGACCACTCTACGGGATGAAAAATCATCATCTAGATCCAATGAAATTGGTTTGATGTCTGGATTCCTTCCCAATCAAAAGTTGTGGGCGAAACAAGATTCTCCAAGGTTAAAATGATCACGAAAAATTTGACAAAAATGGTGATGCTAAGAAATGACCCCTAGCAGTTATTTTCTAAAGTTATGATGACCTCATATAAAAATAATACAAATATTTTATGATCTTCCGATACGTCAAATACAGGTCGTTACATTCTTTCCCCATTTAGAAACTTCGCCCTTGAAATTTTCAAACAAGTTAACAAGGTCATCCCGCATGCCTTCCAACCATATCCAACTATCAAAATCAGCCAAGCATGCATAACAACCACAATGGGAAAGAGACAATACTTACCTATTCTAGCATGTAGGATGCTAACAAGGGGAAACCGATGATAGTGAATGGAAATAAAAGCGATGAATTCAAATCTTACCAATTAAAGAGTTTTGGTTCTGACGTCCTCATACTTCCCTCAGTCTCCTAAGTGCAATCGCTCCCATTTCACCCTATTGGACTTTTACAAGCTTTATTGCCTTTCTTCTCAGTTGCTTTGTATCATGCTCGATGATATGAACAGGCTTACGAGTTCCATTTGCACCTCGATATCATCAAATTGATCCGGCATGATAGTTACATTGGAATCGTTTACAAACTTCCTTAAATGAGAAGCATGAAACACATTGTGCACTCCAGCCATCCTTTTTGGTAGATCAACTTTATAGGCCAGGCTCCTAATTCATTCAAGAATCGGTAAAGAACCAATAAACCTTGGCGCTAACTTTCCTTTTCTACCAAACCAAATCACACTCTTCAATGGAGAAATCTTTACGAAACCAAATCGCCAACTGAGAACTCCAAATCTCTACGTCTTTTACCGGTATAGCTTTTATGCTTGTCTTGGGCAGTTTTCATCCGTCATTGAATAGTCTTGATCTTTTCTAAAGTTTCTCTAACCATTTCTAGCCTAAATATCAGTCTTTCGCCCGATTTTAGCCAACATGAAGGAGCGTATCATGGCTTACTATATAGAGCTTCATACAATGCCATATCAATGCTAAACTGATGGATATTATTGTATGCAACTCCATAAGATGTAAATGATCGTCCCACGAACCCACAATGTTTAAGATGCAGGGTCATAAGAGATCTTCTAATATACTATTCGCTCTTAGTCTGATCATCAGTTTGATGATGGTAAGCTGTGCTGAAATGTAGCTCAAACCCTAAAGTTTCCCGTGAGCTTTTCCAAAACCTACTCATAAATAAGGAGTCTCAGTTTCTTACAATGTATTTTGGTACTCCATGGAATCGTATTTGGATGCCATTCTACTTGACTTGATGGGTATAAATCTAAAACTCTTGGTCAGTCGATCCATGACGACCCAAGTGCTATGATGCATCGCCCGAGTACATGGCAAACCATCAATTAAATCCATTGAGACTTGCTTCTACTTCCACTCAGGAACTTTTAGCAGTTTTAGAAAACTACTAGGCTTCTTCTGCTTAAGCTTAACCAGTTGACAATTCATGCACGTGGATATGAATGTCCTAACAGCCTTCTTCAATCCTTCCCAATAATAGGTTTTCTTTGTATCGTGATACATCTTATTTCCACCAGGATGTATGGTCGACTTGAATGATGACACTCTCGAAGTACCTCGTCCCTCAGCCCATCGATGTCGAGAACCACTAGTCTCCTATTCTTACAGAGCCAACCATTATGATTGAGTCCGTATACCTTCATATTCTCAGTATCAACCCTGGTCTCTACCTTGATAATGATCTCATCAAATCTAAGGTCATTCCTTAGACTGGAACCAATCCACTCGATCAAGGTAGTTTTGGTTGCTAAACTTGCTAGCATTTCCAGCTCTAATTCACATCTAGGCTGAAATTCATAGCTGACAATTGTATTCTAGTTGCATCCATTCCAGAACATATCCCATAAGCCAGCATGTCTCATACTCAAGGAATCGGCGAATGCATTACTCTTTCATATGATGTATGCGATATCAAAATCATAAGAGGCTAAGAAATCTAACCATAATTACTGGCAAAGGTTAATATCTTCCTGTGAGAAAATGTACTTCAATGATTTATAGTTGGTAAACAACTTGAATCTTTCTCCAAGAAGATAATGCCTTCACATTTTCAGTACAAAGACTATCGCCACCAATTCCAAATTATAAATGAGATATTTTTTTCTCATGAGGCTTTAGTTACCACTAACATAAGTGATAATCTTTCCTCCTTGAATTAGTACCACAACCAATCTGTTACTACAGGCATCGGTGTATACCGTTATCTCCTCATTTCCGCTTAGAATAGCTAACATTAATGCACACATCACCCTTTCTTTCAGATTGATAAACGCATGCTCACAACTTGCGTCCTAAGTAAAAGTCTGGTTCTTCTTGGTCAATTGAGTCAATGTTGTTGCTATCTTCGAGAAATTTCGGATGAATCTACGATAATATCTAGCTAGTCCCGAGAAACTTCCCATATCATTTGCACTCTTGGGTGTGGTCTAATCTTAAGCTGCTACAGCTTTTACAGGAACTGCGAGTATACCATGTTCTGGAACGACATGACCCAAGAACCTCATTTTTCTCTTCTAGAAGTGACATTAAAGGAATTTAACTTTATGTCGGTGCTCTCTCGACACCTCCAATACAACCCTCAAATGTTCCTTGTGTTCTTCCTTTATCCATGAATAGACAAGAATATCATTGACAAACACAAGCGAAAACTTATTAAGCCAATCCCTGAAGACATTTTTCATTAAATCTATGAAGTATGTCGGTGCGTTGGTCAACCTAAACAGAATAATCCACCACTCATAAAACCAGACGACATTCAAAGCGCTGCTATGGGCACATTCTCCTTCGCTACTCGCAGTTAATAAAATCCGGTTTCGATCTCTAACTGAGAAAATATCTTTGAAACCAACAGATGATCAAAGAAATCATCTATACATAAGAGGATACTTATTCTTTCTAATTACCTTGTTTACCTCACGATAGTCTACACATAATCGAAGGGAGTCATTCGCATTGACTGCGACTACAATAGGTTCTACCCTCTCAGATATATTTCTTTGAATAAACCATTCTCTCAAATATCATTTACTTATACCTCAAGCTCTCGTAGTTTCCTATGTTCCATCCTCCTATGAAGCATTACTATGGATCTGGCATCTTTCCTCAAGTCGTTATGGAACTCAATCTCTCTTTGTGGCAAAAGTTCGGTTATCTCCTCAAAGATATCTGGATACTCCTAAGCAATAGGTAAGCTCTACAATTCATCATGCAGAACTTCAAGTGAATATATAAAGTTAGCCATCACCTTGTCAGCAGGTAGATAGCCCAACACCACTCTCCGCCCATCATTCATCCCGGACCTCTCAAACTCCACTACTACTCCATATTTCTACAGCCAATCAACTCAGAGAATAATACCAAACTCAGCAAAAACCAAAATAATCGTAATCAAATGTGTATATATAACTTGATAAGATCAACCCTTAACAAATTATACAAATTATATAACCACCAATTGGGTTTGTCAAAACTAATGGTCGGTCAATCATATTGGGTTCCAATCCAAACTTATATGCACGTCACTAGAAATGAAGAAATGGAAAGCCCCTATATCAAACAAAGCTTGAATAGGAATATCATAAATGGAAAGCATATCATGGACAATAAGGCTCTTTCCTTTCTCCGTCGCTGTTGGGGAATAAAACGAAGAAGTGCTGGCATTAATAACATATGATTTCACCAACTACTTCTCCTTAAATGGTTCCGAACAATCTTTTAGGATATTCTCGTGCTTGTCACAATTGAAGCATTTCTTTATTCCAACTTTACAGTCCCTACTGAAGTGGCCCTTCTTCTCGTAGTTGCAGCAGGCTAACTCAGACTTAATTGCCCATCTGTGGCCTAGAAAGGATTTCTCTTGTTGTTCCACTTTTTTTTTTTCCTTCTCCACCTGCATGTAGCTTTGATTATTCCTTCAGAACAATAGAAAATTTAGGTTTTAGCTTGCATTAAAGGCTTTCTGACCTCAGAGCTTTCCCAATGATGGACTCAAAAGCCTTATCAATATGATTAGCAAGCTTTTCCTCCAGTTAATCCTCCAAGCTAGTAATGAATTTCTTGTTCTTCTTCTTAGAAGTGTCGATAAGAGACATCTTGTATTTCGATAAAACATTGAGTCAACAACGTAATCAGAGACGGTCTTATCCCCCTATTTGAGCTCAGCAAATTTATGAACCAGTTCCAACTTATGGACCGTCAGAATAAATTTTTCACAAAAACGAGCCTCAAACTAATCCTAGGTGAATTGATCCTCGGGAGTAGCAGCCTTGTGGCATTCCACTAATTCATAGCCGTACCTTGAAGTTGATGAGAGGCCAACCTCCTTTTTGTAGCATCAGTGAGTCTAGGATCCTCAAAGATGCACACAGGTATTGAGCCAATCTTGAACCTCCATAGGCCATGTCCTTAGGAACGGTTTACCACCTAGACTGGCAAAGTCTTTACTAAGTTTAACAAAGCCAGATGTAGGTGCCTGCACTAGTGCATCACCATCCTCAGCAACATTAGGAGCAACTCCTTGAGCATTCCTCAACATGTCCCTCATGAAAGTGGTGAACATAACCTGAATGTCGGGATTATTAGCTCATGATCCCGCTCTTTCCTCAATTCCAGAAGTGGAGTTCCTAACAGTGTTCCTTGTTTGACGATTCATCGTTCAATATATAAAGAAGACAATTGGTCTCCTTCCCAAGGAATCTTATTAGCGATGCTTGTGCGAAGTGCGACTTAATCCTTAAGTATACTAATATGTGTAATTTTTTTTTTGGAAACCAAAATATATCACAAATATGCACTCTCGTATAAGTATACCCTCTACTTAATTATTCCCACTTAGGTTTATTACACAACCTGAGCTCTTATACCAAATATGATGACTGCCTACATCCGGACACCCGAGTAGTGCGCTATGGTGGTGTTTGGCCAATGTAGAATGATCATAAATATTAAAGTAGAAGAATGCAGCCCAGAACGCCTGTCTTATGTCCTGTAGTGCATGGAATAAAATACAACAGTGACATAAAACTGAAATAAAATAAGCGAAGTAGTGTAAGATGATAATGAATTATAAGCACTGGAGCTGCAAATCCAAAATACAACATAGTATCAATAAAGTCACACTTGGAGATAACTCTAAATAATCTATCTCTATATAAAACACTGTGCCCCAAAAGAGTAAACAACGGAAGAAAATAAGGTATATAATGAAAGCAATACGCGGAATAGGCTTCTACTCGTTCTTTAATCAGCTACTCGTGCACATCTAACCCGTCTATAGTATGCTTATTTAAGAGCATCCAGAGTGATAATAAGTAATACATAAAACTCCAAGTCAAAAAAAGTCTGGTGTAAGCAACAGTAATCTCAAATACTAGTAGGATAACATAATAGGTATGAAGGGGTATACATGATCTATCTCTACATCCAAAGAGTTTACACATATAATAATGTACTCTACTCTAAGGTCACCATGTCATTGAGTATAAATAAACGTGTGGATGGCGAGGTAATAAAAACAATCAAGCATAGCATACATCTCATATTCACTCACTTAGTGCGTTAAGTGTACGATATTCAACACTTTGATTACCCCATCCATTATAGCACTGGCAGGTTTACAACGTCAACTAACTCTACCAAACTATTCACAACGTCTATACGCCAACATACTATAGTGACTAAACCTATCCAATCCAAAGCATCAGCAGGCTTTGGAGTTCAGGTAGATCAGGTCCAAAACGTCAACTGACTCTGACCTTGTCCTTAAGTCACTCCTTCAAGGATGTACTAAAGTGCACAATACCAATTACTCCTTTGCATGCGTTTCACGACAATAGAATCTATATTTAGACTGCGCACACGAATCCCGTATAAAGTCGAGACGATCCCTATGGTCATCGTAGGACATCATCATATCTTTTATCCATTTTAGACATTGCATGAATACGACTTCTTGTCGTTTATTATGCATCTTGGTTTAGTGAGTTGGGTTGCAGTCCTGCGAGCTGCTGTGCCAAGAGTCACTAGCTACACTCCACCACAAAGCCTTAGAAATATGGTAAATCCCTTACCCCTTGGAGTCACATGATTCGAGCATATCCGGGTTCTGATCGATGTATCCGATCCGGTTTTGGATCGACATGCCCAATCTGGATTCAGATCGGCATACTAGATCCAAGTCGGTACTTGGACCCCTTCCACCAATACAAGCTGAGTCGCTACAGCGAACCGAAGCTCCTTTTCATGTCGATTCGAAGTTAAAGCCCTCTAACCGGTCCAAAGTCGCACTTCCTCCATACCATGCCAGAACCACGCCGAACCGAGACCTTGTTCCATACTGATCTGGACTTTTTTGCACCATGGCTTGATCACGTGAACTCCAAATGACTTGGAACTTGGTATGTGGTCTCTTGGGACCTTCCTTGTTATCCCATAAAAATTCATGCCGACCCAGGTCGACCGTGTCGATCCATACCTTAGAAACCACCATATGACTTCCTATTTCGCCTTTTGTCAGCATTTGCACTCATTCAAGCATTCCCAAACAAGAATCCAACACACAAAACATCTTCAAATAAGCATTTAGTTCAGTTAGCATAAATTAAGCATCAAATCAAGAGAGGTAACATGTGTTCATAAGGTAGCCTATATATACCCCCTTTAAATTCCAGGTTTCGCAGACATATTCTGAATTTCCCCAAACTTATATATGTTTTATTACATAACTAATAATGATTTATGAGCATATTTTTACATTTTAAGAGGTGATTAGAGCCTACTATATCCTAGTCTATAAGCAAGAATACTAATCACTCACCTTAATCCCCAAAGCTTTGGTAGATCCAAACAGATGATGATTTTCTCAAATCCCTAGGTGTTGCAATAGATTTTCTATTGATTTGAAGTTGATTTATGCTAATCCTTCACCATTGACGAGGTTAGGCTAATTAAAATATGGTTTAGTGGAAGGCATGAGAAGTGAAAGCCATTAATGAGGTTTAGGATCAATTTTGGGAAGTGTGTAATGATAGGAGAAGATTCTCCTATTCATTTCAGCCCCCACGAAACTTATTATCGAAACGGGCCTTTGACCCACTCAATGATGACCTTTTTCATCCCAATTGAACTGCCTGAACCTCATCAAACTTTATTTCAGCCATTCCTTCTAAAGATAAGTTGGTTTTCTTTATGTGACCACTCTACGGAATGAGAAACCGTCATCTGGATACAATAAAAGTGGTGTAAGGTTTGAATTTCTTCCCAATCAAAAGTTATGGGCAAAAAAAGATTTGCCGAGAGTAAAATAATCATAGAAAAATTCGATAAAAATAGTGATTGTAAGAAATGACAATAGTAGTCATTTCCGAAAGTTATAAAATCATATGACCTCCTATATAAATAATGAAAATATTTTATAATCCTTTGATACATAAAATACGGGTCGTTGCAGCATTCTTTTATTTTAACCTTGATGATCATTCTACATTGATCGAACATCACAATGACGCACTACTCGGGAATTGGATGTTGGGCGGTTGTCACAAAGATCATTAGACATCATGGTTTGAATATTCTTGATACCAAGAGTAGGGATGTCAATGGATACCAAAAAAATCCGAAATCCGTCAACATCTGTATCCGAAAAGAAGGTAAATATATAATATCCAAAAAAAGGGATGTGGATACGAATACATAGATATACACTTCCGAAAATTACCCATTTGAATTTTTTAACATTATGCTCAAAGTTATATATATTTTAGTACAATGAATGATATTTATTTGTTGTTTTATTAATTCGAAGGTTTATATTATATGATGTGTACTAGCAACTAAAATCTATTTAATTTCATTTTTTCTGTTTATTTTGATCACCTTCGTGATCAGTGAAATTGAAAAATATTTATGTTAAACTAAAATTTTCCATTTATATTTCTTGATTTATCGATTGCTAGCGAATAAGGTAATTATACGATATCCATCTGTATCAGCGGATACAGATATTTGATATCCGAAAATGATTTGAATGCGGATACGGGTATAACACTATCCACATCTGTAACACCCCACCTCCGTTAAGGACACTCACAAAGGGAATGCCTTAACTTTGGTGGAGCTTTTTAGTAAACAGAACAGAAAATTTCAAGATAGATAAACAATACTTGAGAAATTATAACTTAATTACAGCGGAAAACAGAAATCAGTAAGGTTACATCTTTACCAAAAACTCAAGTACATAAATATCAGTCTTGTTCAGAAAGTCATCACAGTACAAAACTTTAAAATCATAATCCCCAGAAGATGCCATAAGAAGATAAGCCATACTTTACGCATTCAAGTACTTCAAGCAAAAGAAATCCGGATCAAGCTAAAGTATTCCCTCCTTGGAAAACCTGGGGGGGAAACGGAACAAAAGGGGCGAAAATAAGCAAGGTCGGACATTAAATCTGGCAAGTCTAGTGACTTTCAGCATATGAACAGATAATAATAATCATGGCATGCAAATAAAACTAGATGAGAGAAAACGGTAACAGGAGTAGCAGATATACTTAGGTTAAACAGAAGAAACAGAATGATATAAGTTATTACTTTTCGCTTCTCTGCACTAATACTAGTATAACAGGATTAGGTGTCACCCTAATGTCTAAACTGAAATAGAAACAGGAACAGAATAATTTCCACAGAAGAGAATGCTAGTAATGAGCCTTTACCACCCCAACAGAAAGTACAAAAACAGAATGCTAATAATGGGCCTTTACCACCCGAACAGAAGGTACAGAAACAGATTAATTCCTACGGAAACAGAATGTATAATTAGGTGTACACTAGTAAATGGGCCTTTACCACCCGAACAGACGGTACCACGCAGAAAAAGACAGATGTTGCAACCCAACAGAAATAGACGGTACCAACAGAAACAGACAGAACTAAGTGTACCCTAAAACCCTACCCCAAGCGATCGGCTCCCTAATACATAAATACCCTGTGTCGGCCCCACAGTAGGGTGTATCACTCCCTAAAGTGACAACCAATTAGCACAGACCTATTTACAGATGTCACAGCGTCTTACATCCTCAGAGGCAGACTGGGATCCATGCACGCACATGACCCAGTTGGAACGCACCATCAACACCCCTCGCCATTATCAGAATGAACCGCTTATAATTAGTTCAGTAAGTGTGCCCGGACCCTACCTACTGTTGGGTCAAAGTTTTGATACCAGAATGGGTTACTGACTAATATGGGTCCCAAACAACAGATGACACAAATAATTTCCCTCCTAACCTTGTGTCCCTAGACTAATAGATTTCAGATTAACTTGTTTATAAGTTCAGACATACAGAGTTCAGATCAACTAGTTCACAGATCAAAATCAAGTTAACGGGTTTTCAGACTAACGGATCAGATGTACAGTTCTTAACAGACTTACAGATTGTCTAACTTTGTATTGGGCCCACCGACTTACGAAACGGGTTTGTTAAATTCATCAATCCGGTTGGTTTAACCCTATTCACCCAAAACGTTTTAGACATCATATTTATCCCAGATTTGCATTAATTAAATATTAATGCACAGACCTCTCACATTAGGTCGGTAGCTTGTGGCCGCTGGATATGTCGGGCGGTTCCGGGCAGACTTCTGCCACAAGCCAGACCTAACCTCGTGTCTAAGCATATTTTAGTTATGCCTACGACCTCTCACATTAGACTAACAGTTTGCGGTCACTGGATAAGCCGGTTGGTTCCGGGCAGGCTTCTACCACAAACAGAGCCTAACCTCGTGTCATAGCCAATTTATTCCAATACAGATTTTTCAGATATCAGACTAATTCTGTTTATTTAACAGATTAAACTTCTTCATAGGATATAACAGATTAATTAAATTTCCATGTTCTACTAAATCTTAGGTTGAGCCTATGGATTTCCATACCCAGATTACCATTATCTAGTTTTCAACAGATCGGACAATTCAACAGGTAGCAGATCTAGCAGTTTAAGCGATTCAATAGATTTAGCAGATAACAGATTTAACAGTTTAGGCAATTCGACAGTTTTAGCAGATAACGGATTAGGCAATTTAAAAGATTTAGCAGATAACCGATTTAGCAAATCTAAAACTCTATTTACATATCTTGCCTAATCTTAAATTTAGCCTAAACTTACATGCCTAAATCAAGGTCATAATTCATAATACAATATATGCCCCAAATTTTAGCCTTAATATTCCCATTTACATTTCATGTCAAAACTATATTTAATATTCTAGTCCACCATTTATTTCCAAGACTAATACACATGTAAATCATTCTCTATTATAGCCAATTCAGATTATGCCAACATATTTGCTATGCCCGATTTACTTAATTAAGCTACGCCCAATCCCCGTATAACATGTTTCCACAAGTTCTCTAAATACTCATGAAATGGCCCTAACAAAAGGAATAGGGGATAAGAACAAGAATTGATATAAAAGAATGGGCATGCAATAATGAACCAAATACAATAATAATGGCCCAATAGGCTCAATGTACATAACAGTGAATGGGAATAAACTAGCAAAGTTACATACTAAATATGAGATCTAACATCATTAAGGGAATAGGCATAAGAAACTAACTACAATAGTTATAGGCAACTAACCACAATAGTCATGGGCGACTAATCACAATAGTTTCTTATTCAATGTCATAGGCAATAGTCTCATAGTCATGAATCATAGTCATAGGCAATAGTCTCATAGGCGTGAATCATAGTCATATGCAATAGTCTCATAGGCATGAATTATAGTCATAGGCAATAGTCTCATAGGCGTGAATCATAGTCATAGGCAATAGTCTCATAGGCATGAATTATAGTCATAGGCAATAGTCTCATAGGCAACAGTTTCATGTCCAATTATGCATTATTATTTGTCCCAAAATTTAGCGTTCATGCGTTAACCTCTTATGAGATGTGGCACAGGCTCGTGGTAGCCTGGCTATAGAACAGAAAGAAGAAAGAGATACAGACTAAAATATATCAGAATAGAACATGCACAACCTCAAATTCAGATTTACAACCATGTCACAATTATAATTAAAGTTTATATTGGAAAATAACTGTACTTGCCTTTCATGTTTTTAAGAAAGGATAATAAACTATTGTTGATGCAGAAATGCTGAATTACTCCTCTTTAATTGTTGTTGTAGCTCTAAACTTTGATTTGAGATTTGATTTAGCTTTTAATTCTATTCAGGTTGGAAGAAGATGCATCAGTCCAAGTTTTGATTCCAGCAGAGTAGCGACGCCATTTATATTTTTAATTAGAACAGAGGCAGAGTATAGACAGAATGAAATTGTGTAGAGAAAATGAGGCTAGGGGCTGTTTATATAGGATTAGGAGGACGAATCTAGATTGAAAACGAGACCAGAAACATCAAAATGAATCAGGTTCAAAAACTGGGTTTCGGGAGCAGGTCGACCCCTAGGTCAATACTATGGTCGACCTAGCCCTTGGGAGGTCGACACTATGGTCGACCCCAGGTCGACCTGGTCCATGGGCGGGAATTTTCCCGCCCAGCCTGTTCTTGGATTTTGAATTTGAATTCAAATTTTCGAGCTGTTTTCGATTCTGAAAATCTCTGAAATTTTGGAGGGCCATATCTCCCTCATACAGACTCCATTTCTTGAAAACTCGGACTCGTTTCCAAGCAGAATTTTGAGATGAACGCAATGGCGCAACCCATTACCCTTGATTCTTATTTTAAAAATTAATTATTCTCTGATTTGTTACTTATACGTTCACAGAAAATACGGGGTGTTACATTCTCCCCTCCTTAAAAGGATTTCGTCCCTGAAATCTTCAAGTTAAGAAGAATGTGTCCTACCATCCAGTCATCCATCTACTCAACCATCATCCACAAGCATCCATTGTCCTTAGAAAACTTCTAATGTTGTATGAACATATGCAAAAGTGTGCGTATATGTTCCTTATCTAATGCAAAGATCAGGCGGTCCACTGATTCAGTTGACCTCCTTAATGCGAATTATGTCAGTGCCATGAGTCCAACATGTATGCAATTTTCATATTTGATCCATATCATTCTTGTATGAGTGACAACCATTCATTCATATGCAACATCCATGTGATGAATCAATCATTTTACATCCACAAAAATTGAGAATGCTCAAACATCCATACGCAGTATGAGAGTGTTTTCGAGCCGATCCAGTGCCTAGTGTGTGTATATGCATCCACGAGCAACCACTAGCAACCACTTGCATCCACTTGCAACCATCAAACATAACATGTCTCAAACACATGTTTACACCCATTAGTTTTTACCTAAAGTTCGAAGATTCGATCGATAGGATATAGTCGAATGATGGAAGCGAGTACAGGTAAAACAAAAACTTGGTTCCCATTAGACATTGGTTGAGAGACTAATTCCCCTAAGTATCAACCCCGAAGACCGAAATCAACATCAGATTGACACCCAGTGGATTACCCTCTTTAGTCAATGTCAAAACTGGAAATCTTAACCTTTTCAGAAATATCCAGATGCTTACAGACTACTAGTACAGATCAGATTATCGAATGATTCTTAGAAAACTAAGCATGGGAAAATCCCACCAATTCCCTCAAAAACCAAGAATGTATGCATTACAATCGACTTGACGCCTAACATAGATACCCTCAAACCCCAACCAATCACCAAAAGATGAGTCGTAACCCTTATGGGGTTTGAGACTATAACCAGATCAGAAACAAGACTAGTATTAAAGTGCAGAGACTTGACTACAGAATCAGAATGCCTAATCGGAAAGAGTTCTAACTCAATAATCAGATAAGGAAACTAAACTCTCTACGGAAATTTTCCTACTTCTATCCTATCCACCAACTATGAGAGCATTCGCCTGCCTTCCCGAAGTAGGTCATGTCATCTGTCCTTGCCCCCGTTTCTTCGGGCAGTCCCTAGTGAAATGTCCCATCTCACCACAGTTGAAGTGAGTGTCCTTCCTCTTTTCGGAAATCCTTGTTCAGATGAGTCGAGCTTCCACAAGTAAAGTACTTTTTCTCCTTCTTATCTTCAGACTTTTTATCCTTCTTTTGTGATTCCTTTTAGTCTCCTTTGTGAACCAAGTCCATATCCATGAGTTTCTCATCCTTGGGTTGTGCTCCTTAGCCAAACTCCCTCATTCTCATCTTTACTATCTGTGTGTAACACGTTGACAAGTCCCTTGAAAGCGGCCTCCATCGCACGGAAAATCCGACAAAGCTCGAAAGGAAATTAGCTGTAGGTGAGACTACTACGGCTACAGATGGAAGTCGGGCGCTTATTTGCCCTTTGACCGGTGTCGTAGTCTTATCAAGCCTACAAAACCATGCCGCGATGAGGTTACCTCCCAGAAAGCCGGGAGCCCCGGAGAAGGAATGAAACAAAGATTCAAACAGAGGATCAAAAGATAGATATATGGCTTTTGGGGATTATGTTTTTCAAAAATAAGCTTTACTTTTGAAAATACTTCCATTTTAAAACCTTTTTGAAAATAGTTTTCAAAAACTTTACCCAATATGGTAACCTTCAACTCTGATACCAAGTGTAATACCCACCTCCGTTAAGGACACTCACAAAGGGAATGCCTTAACTTTGGTGGAGCATTTTAGTAAACAGAACAGAAAATTTCAAGACAGATAAACAATAATTGAGAAATTATAACTTTATTACAGCGGAAAACTGAAATCAGTATGGTTACATCTTTACCAAAAACTCAAGTACATAAATATCAGTCTTGTTCAGAAAGTAATCGGAGTACAAAACTTTAAAATCATAATCCCTACAGAAGATGCCATAAGAAGTTAAGCCATACTTTACGCACTTCAAGTACTTCAAGCAGAAGAAATCCGGATCAAGCTAAAGTATTCCCTCCTTGGAAAACCTTGGGGGGAACGGAAGAAAAGGGGCGAAAACAAGCAAGGTCAGACATAAAGTCTGGCAAGTCCAGTGACTTTCAGCATATGAACAGATAATAATAATCATGGCATGCAAATAAAATTGGATGAGAGATAACAGTAACAGGAGTAGCAGATATACTTAGGTTAAACAGAAGAAACAGAATGATATAAGTTATTACTTTTCGTTTCTCTGCACTAATACTAGTATAACAGGATTAGGTGTCACCCCAATGTCTAAACTGAAATAGAAACGGGAACATAATAATTTCCACAGAAGAGAATGCTAGTAAAGGGCTTTTACCACCCCAACAGAAAGTACAGAAACAGAATGCTAATAATGGGCCTTTACCACCCGAACAGAAGGTACAGAAACAGAAACAAATTAATCCCTACGGAAACAGAATGTAGAATTAGGTGTACACTAGTAAATGGGTCTTTACCACCCGAACAGACGGTACCACGCAGAAACAGACAGGTGTTGCCACCCAACAGAAACAGACGGTACCAACAGAAACAGACAGAACTAAGTATACCCTAAAACCCTACCCCAAGCGATCGACTCCCTAATACATAAATACCCTGTGTCGGCCCCACAGTAGGGTGTATCACTCCCTAAAGTGACAACCAATTGGCACAGACCTATTTACAGATGTCACGGCGTCTTACATCCTCAGAGGCAGACTGGGATCCATGCACGCATTTGACCCAGTTGGAACGCACCATCAACACCCCTCACCATTATCAGAATGAACCGCTTATAATTAGTTCAGTAAGCGTGCCCGGACCCTACCTACTGTTAGGTCAAAGTTTTGATACTAGAAAGGGTTACTGACTAATATGGGTCCCAAACAACAGATGACACAAGTAATTTCCCTCCTAACCTTGTGTCCCCAGACTAACAGATTTCAGATTAACTTGTTTATAAGTTCAGACATACAGAGTTCAGATCAACTACTTCACAGATCAGAAAATCAAGTTAACGGGTTTTCAGACTAACGGATCAGATGTACAGTTCTTAACAGACTTACAGATTGTCTAACTTTGTATTGGGCCCACTGACTTACGAAACGGGTTTGTTAAATTCATCAATCTGGTTGGTTTAACCCTATTCACCCAAAACGTTTTAGACATCATATTTATCCCAGATTTGCATTAATTAAATATTAATGCACAGACCTCTCACATTAGGTCGGTAGCTTGTGGCCGCTGGATATGCCGGGCGGTTCCGGGTAGACTTCTGCCACAAGCCAGACTTAACCTCGTGTCTAAGCATATTTTAGTTATGCCTACGACCTCTCACATTAGACTGACAGTTTGCAGTCGCTGGTTAAGCCGGTTGGTTTCGGGCAGGCTTCTACCGCAAACTGAGCCTAACCTCGTGTCATAGCCAATTCATTCCAATACAGACTTTTCAGATATCAGACTAATTCTTTTTATTTAACAGATTAAACTTCTTCATAGGATATAACAGATTAATCAAATTTCCATGTTCTACTAAATTTTAGGTCGAGCCTGCGGATTTCCATACCTAGATTACCATTATCTAGTTTTCAACAGATCAGACAATTCAACAGGTAGCAGATCTAGCAGTTTAAGCGATTCAACAGATTTAGCAGATAACAGATTTAACAGTTTAAGCAATTCAACAGTTTTAGCAGATAACGTATTAGGCAATTTAGCAGATTTAGCAGATAACAGATTTAGCAGATCTAAAACTCTATTTACATATCTTGCCTAATCATAAATTTAGCCTAAACTTACATGCCTAAATCAAGGTCATAATTCATAATACAATATATGCCCCATATTTTAGCCTTAATATTCCCATTTACATTTCAAATCAAAACTAGATTTAATATTCTAGTTCACCATTTATGTCCAAGACTAATACACATGTAAATCATTCTCTATTATAGCCAATTCAGATTATGCCAACATATTTGCTATGCCCGATTTACTTAATTAAGCTACGCCCAATCCCCGTATAACATGTTTCCACAAGTTCTCTAAATACTCATGAAATGGCCCTAACAAAAGGAATAGGGGATAAGCACAAGAATTGATATAAAAGAATGGGCGTGCAATAATGAACCAAATACAATAATAATGGCCCAATAGGCTCGATGTACATAACAGTGAATGAGAATAAACTAGCAAAGTTACATACTAAATATGAGATCTAACATCATTAAGGGAATAGGCATAAGAAACTAACTACAATAGTTATAGGCAACTAACCACAATAGTCATGGGCGACTAATCACAATAGTTTCTTATTCAGTGTCATAGGCAATAGTCTCATAGTCATGAATCATAGTCATAGGCAATAGTCTCATAGGCGTGAATCATAATCATAGGCAATAGTCTCATAGGCATGAATCATAGTCATAGGCAATAGTCTCATAGGTATGAATCATAGTCATAGGCAATAGTCTCATAGGCATGAATTATAGTCATAGGCAATAGTCTCATAGGCAACAATTTCATGTCCAATTATGCATTATTATTTGTCCCAAAATTTAGCGTTCGTGCGTTAACCTCTTATGAGATATGGCGCAGGCTCGTGGTAGCCTGGCTATAGAACAGAAAAAAGAAAGAGATACAGACTAAAATATATCAGAACAGAACGTGCACAACCTCAAATTCAAATTTACAATCATGTCACAATTATAATTAAAGTTTATATCGGAAAATAACTGTACTTGTCTTTCATGGTTTTAAGAAAGGATAATAAACTGTTATTGATGCAGAAATGCTGAATTACTCCTCTTTAATTGTTGTTGTAGCTCTAAACTTTGATTTGAGATTTGATTTAGCTTTTAATTCTATTCAGGTTGGAAGAAGATGCATCAGTCCAAGTTTTGATTCCAGCAGAGTAGCGACGCCATTTTTATTTTTAATTAGAACAGAGGCAGAGTATAGACAGAATGAAATTGTGTAGAGAAAATGAGGCTAGGGGGCTGTTTATATATGATTAGGCGGACGAATCTAGACTGAAAACGAGACCAGAAACATCAAAATGAATCTGGTTCAAAAACTGGGTTTCGGGAGCAGGTCGACCCCCAGGTCGACACTATGCGACGCCATTTTTATTTTTAATTAGAACAGAGGCAGTATAGACATAATGAAATTGTGTAGAGAAAATGAGGCTAGGGGGCTGCTTATATATGATTAGGCGGACGAATCTAGACTGAAAACGAGACCAGAAACATCAAAATGAATCAGGTTCAAAAACTGGGTTTCGGGAGCAGGTCGACCCCCAGGTCGACACTATGGTCGACCTGGCTCCTGGGAGGTCGACACTATGGTCGACCCCCCAGGTCGACCTGGTCCATGGGCGGGAATTTTCCCGCCTAGCCTGTTCTGGGATTTTGAATTTGATTTTGAATTCGAATTTTCAAGCTGTTTTCGATTCTGAAAATCTCCGAAACTTCGGAGGGCCATATCTCCCTCATACGGACTCTGTTTCTCGAAAACTCGGACTCGTTTCCAAGCAGAATTTCGAGACGAACGCAATGGTGCAACCCGTTTCCCTTGATTCTTATTTTAAAAATTAATTATTTTCTGATTTGTTACTTATACGTTCACAGAAAATACGGGGTGTTACAATATCCGAAATTATCCGTTGATAGTCCTAACCAAAAGTACAAAAGTTCCACTTTAAGGAATATTTCTTTTTTTGTTGGAGCTATATAAGGAAAGTTGCACTATACACATTTATAGCCTCCTAATCTTTATTTTCTATTATGAGGCATCTAACGATGGATGCAAAATTTTGTCATAGAGTCATGAAACATTAAAAAAGAAATTGAAAGACAATTAAAGTGATATTATAACAACAAATAATATAATATCTTCCAGTTAAGGAAGAATGCAAAATAGATTGTAATTCATATAGCATATTACGACAAATTCCATTATGATAGATCCACTTATAAAAAGATTACCACTCAAGATCTTACCCGGTTTGTAAAGTTTTATGTAAGGATATTATGGTTTAGAATAAATTTATACTTGGCATAGTCATATGGCATGTTGCTCCATAGTTCAGTTAAAGATACATTATATATTTCCACTTTGTTTTTTTTTATAAAAGTAATCAAGTTTTTTGCACTCCATGAAGTTCAAACATCAATTTTTTTTATCTGATTTCACTGAAGAAGGGCCAGATGGAAACAGACATGTAGATCACAATTTAAGCAACACATCCATAATTGATCAGTGTCGCTTAATTGTGTTGGTTTATGTGACCATTGATGAATTTTGCTAGACTAAATATAACGAAAGCTAATTTGATTCTTTGCCAGCAATATTAATGAATGAGATTGTTTTGAAAATATCTTATGATATACATAACAAATTTTACATCACATAGGTTATGACGTATGTCCTATGGGAAGATTGTTGAAAAAATTCAACACGTGGGCCATGTGAAATAAAACATGTTATGCTATTTGGAGATAAACTTTATTAAAATAACCAATTTTAAATTAATGCTAAAGGGTTTAAAGTTATGATTGTCATGGTATTTATGTGTAAATACCAAGGCAACTCTAATTTGTTGAACGACAAAATTGGAAAATGCCAGCATTATAAATAAGGTTTCACGATCCCTAAATTCTGTATATTCTCGTTAGTTTCCTAATCATTCCCATGCAGATAATTCAGATATAAGGTTTACTAGAGATCTCTTCCATTCTATCAAACAACAATTATGAATTCAAATATGACTTCCGCTAACTTATTTAAATTTGGATTAGTTGTCAAGAATAATCCCAAGTTTAACGTGTCTTTCCATAATAATCTCAAGTTTGGATTATTTCTGAATAATCCGAAGTTTGGGGGGTGTCTTCCCATATTAATCCGATTTACTTGTGTCTTTCCATATTAATCCGAAGTTTGGGGGTGCCTTCCCATATTGATCCCAAAATAACACGTTAGGGGGTCATCGAGATCAATATAGGAAAACACCCCCCAAACTTCGGATTATTCAGAAATAATCCAAACTTGGAATTATTATGTGAAGACACGTTGAACTTCGGATTATTCTTGACAATTAATCCTTTAAATTTCGCAAGTGCGGCGCAATAAAACAACTATGTCTCGGTCTAATAACAGACGTAGGTTCGTGTCCTGTCTTGCATGCGCTTCTCATAGAAAATAATACAGGAGTTATGAGTGCAATGAGTTGACAAACTTAATTCTCTTTGCTGGTTTTCCAAGTCCTAGGTTCTCTTGAACATATTCGAAAAAAGAAAGGATCCCATATTTATATCTAGGTTTTAATGGTCAAGTAATCCATAATAATAATTGAATCCTCACAAAGCATGAAAGGAGCTTTACAAATGATTTGTAAGTAAAACATTTTGCCAACAAATTTATTCATTTCTACATACTTATCCATTAATTTTAAATGCAAAAATAGAACTGTCATTGCATCATTATGGAATGATTCAGCTACAAAAGTAAGTTGCAAATTGCTCAAAATAGCTGATACAGCTCCTGTAATAACAATCAAGTATGTAAAAACAGGAGACTTTTGAAATATACATATCCAAATAAAATCATTTTGGTTATCGAAGTACTACTATCTACGTAACATTTTTCTCTTTTGTAGGTTTATCATTGTCAACAATGAGTAAAAGCAATCTAGCTATAAATGTAGACATGCTCAAAGCTAAAAATATGAGAATTTGATACGAATATGTAAAATTGGCATTTACTAATTTCGATCAGGTTGTGCTCCCTCATACAGTAAACATAACACATATTAATAATTTCACACTGGTTGGTTATTTACTATTTAGTTTGTATTGCTTAACCTGGATTCTTTGATGTACTTGCTTACATAACTTACATAAAGAGTCAAGTGATATACTCTCAAGCTTGTAAAATTTGCAATCAAAAGATTATTGAAGCCATAGGACCAGACCATTGGTGTGAAACATGTTAGAAAAATATAAGGACTTTTTTTTTAATGTGATAAGAAGTAGCTTATTTCTTCTGCTACTTGTTAATTACTTTAATTATTCTTTTGTATGATGTAGATAATCACGGCAAGAAAGTTTCTGATTCATCTAGTGATGTTTGTCGTACTTTTTTCAACTAGCAACTAGAACAAATTATATGATGCACTAATGAACTTAATAAGATTTAAGAACAGCGAAGATGAAGATCAGTGTCAGTTAAAACTAAAGTACTTGTTATGCATTCATCGTTTTTTCAAGGTTAGCAATGCATAGACCGAGTATATATGAATGGGAAAAGGCAAAGAATCAACGTTAGATCTTACTAGCTCATTGAATATCCAACCAAGTCCATGTTATCGTTGGAAGAAGTATCAAAAATGTCAAATTAGACAGATTAGATTATGTCTTTTTGCACTCATAGTTTTACATGATTTATTTGAATAATGAAGTTTAAAATGATTTTTTCCATTATTATGTGAGGTTTAGATACTAATATTTAAACTTTAGATTATTTGATTCTAGATATTGAAATACAATCATATATCTTTAGTTAAATTGTTTGGCTTATCCATTTTCTTTTTCTCTACCTCCAATAATTGTGTTTTCGTTTGTCGAATCTTTCGTTACTTATTTGATTAGGCTTCATTACAAATATGTTTTTATGTTAATATCGGACTATTTACTCTTAATGTTGGAATTCTTGTATGAATTATAAAACTTACTGCTTTAGTTATTATGTTTATTATTTTAACCAAGTTCAATTTATTTATCAGTGTAATATTATTATAATCCAACATAACAGATGAATGTTAAAATTCTACATTTATTGTACCAAATAATCCAATAACATATCCTTTGCAATAGTTAATAAATGTTATTCATCATACATTTTTTTCCTTCAATATTTGTATTTTCAATGCTTATATAATTCAAAGGACAACAGATGCTATAATTTCTTCAAGTTAAGTATTTAAATGGTCAGTTTTCTTACACTAGTTAATTATAGTGTGGTGCTAAGGGCACCCCAATATGTTCTTCCTAATACCGCAATTAGAAAAATAAAACTTATTAAATTTTGTATGCTTCCTAATACCGCATTACCTCTACATTTTAATCTCTCACTCAATCATTATTTGCCGAATTAATCACGTACTAAGCTAATCTAATTACCATAATCTCTCGTAATCGCTGTCTTCTTCGCATCTCTCGCGGTAAAATTCAAATTTGTACGGTAATCTCTCAAATATTTGGTGATTTGAAATCCCTAATATCTCACTTCCTCTTATAACTTTCTTAGTTCAAACCTTATTCACGGCTTTTGTATATTGCAGAGTCAAATTCGTTGATCGATTATAGATCTAGGGTTTAGCTCATTGATTGGTTTTGCAGATGAGGACAAACAAATATCGAGCGAAATAGAAATAGGGTAAAACAATGTGGTAGCCCCTATTTTTTAAATGTGTGGTATTAAGAAGTTTGTAATACTAATTCTTGTGGTATTTTTTAGTCGCGGTATTAGGAAGAACATATTGGGGTGCCCATGGCACCACACTAATTATAAAATTTGAACCATGCGGAAGAACTTGCAATAAATTAATTTGGGCCCCACAAACTTTCCCGTTCTTCCCGCTTCCTTCTTTTTGACAAGTCTTCAACACAAAAATCAAATGAAATTCTCAATGAAGAATCGAATGTTAAAAAACATTATAATCAACAGCATCCGTTCAACTCCAATGAAAACGTAAGTTATTTCTAAAATTTCATTGTTAATATCTAATTTTTAATTCACTTCGTGATAATATATCATGAAACCCTAACGTGATGATTTCCGTATGCCTTTTATTCATGTTATTTCGCCGAAGGCTGTTGCTTTCATCATTATTTCTGTTCCATCTTTTTATAGATATGTTGGTGGGGTTTTTGTGTTTTTAAAAGGAAGATTATCGCGGTTTTTAACTAAGCGAAATTTTGTTTAGTGTCGTCCTGGTTTGGATTGTGACAATGACCTTGGTGTTTTGCTTATTTGGATTATTTTATCTTTTTTTTATCAGCAAACCCAATTCAGCGTCTCTTCATGTTTCAGTATAGCATATTAGTATTTAAATACAATGGATAAACAGGTCGATATGCATGCAAAACCAATGGTATATTGTAATCGAATAATCCAATGCCTTACTGAATTTCCTCGTCTGTAAGCTACACTGGCCCGTCCTTGTTTTCTGTCTCTGTCTGTATTTGAAAAACGGAGAGGAGGAGGAGGTGGGTGGGTTTTTGTGTGTGTGTGTGTGGGGGGGGGGGGGGGGTGGGTATTGATTGTTGGTTGAAGCAAGCATGGATGGAGTGATTTTTATCTGAATTTTAGAAGAGTACTAGAAAACAAATTTAACTGTCTTAATGTTTCTTGCTATACTCACGACAAATTACATGAGGCTTCACACGGCCATGTGCATAGATTGTTTCATATGGCCATGTTATTTTTCTTTCTTTCCATTTTTGGCTATTAAGCGAAATGTTGATTTGGAAATAACTAAATTTTACCACCATCGAATACACCCACGAAAACCTGTATTCTAGACTCAAAAAACGTATTTGCCTCTAGCATATCGCACCCTTTTAATTTATTTGTGTGTATATATATATATATATATATATATATATATATATGTATGTATATATATAGGGGGCGGCTATTGGAACACAAAACTAGACACAAACATAGAGAGTTAGAGATACAAAATCTTGACCATTGGATCTTTTTGTCTTTATGTGGAGAGGTGGCATTCAGGGGAGATCCAATGATGTAGATTTTTTGTCTATTTGTTGTGTTCAAATAGACTTTCTCATATATATATATATATATATATATATATATATATATATTTGTCTTTATGTGGAGAGGTGGCATTCAGGGGAGATCCAATGATGTAGATTTTTTTGTCTATTTGTTGTGTTCAAATAGACTTTCTCATATATATATATATATATATATATATATATATGTATATATATATACATACACACACTCATAATGGAAGTCTTATAATATTGCAGGTAAAATATCAAATGCATACAAATTGTTGATCTAACAACATTTAGAAGTCATACTGTTGCTTATTGTACCATGGAGAGTGACAGTACATATAAAGATGAGAAAGATAATTTCAAATCATCAAGTTCAGAAAATAGTCCAAGGACAAGTTTAGGTGTAGAAAAGGTTGAAAATATATTTAGGAAAGTTGGATCTTCTCAGGAAAATGATCAAGAGCTGTCGAATCATAAGCTCGATGAACAAAAGGATTCAGATTCTGAAAATTTGATCAAAACACCAAATGATATCCTTAACATGAATAATGGAATAGATTCAGACTCTGAGAGCCCAAGGGATGTGAAGCTGACTTTGGACAAAGCAGAAAGGGGAAGGGACTCGGACTCTACCAGTCCAAATCATACAGACCAGACCGCTAACCGTATATTTGATGTGAATAAAGAAAACAAATTAGACACTGAGAGCCTGAATGATGCAAAAGATACTCTAGACAAAGTAGAAAGAGGAGGTGGTTCAGACTTTGAGAATCATGACTTAAATCAAGCAGCAGATGGAGTTATTAATGTGAGACAAAAAAGTGGCCTGGACTCCGAGCGGTCAGAAAATGTAAGAACAAGGTCAGACCAAGTTGAGTTGGATAGTAGATCTGATTCCGAGAGTCTGAGTAACGTTATCCAAACTAATGACAAATCCGTTGTTGGTTATTCTGACCCTGAAAATCCCAATAGCGAACAAATGACTTCAGGCAAAATGGAAACGGTAATTGAATCAGATTTGAAAAGTTCAAATGTAAGTATTTCTACTACAGATGCAGGTCTGGATGTAAAGGGGGAAAGTGATTCAGGCTCCGGTAATGTTAGAAAAGCATTATCTGATGTTGAAAAAGAGATTGATTCTGAAATAGATAATGTGAAACATGCCGAAGAGAGATCTTATGCTATAGACAAAGATGTCGATTCTGAGAATACAAGAACTAGCAGACATAATAATAGAAAAGAAGAGGAAGGGAGTTATTCTGATGATGTCACAAACAAAATAGTGCATGACGCCGAAAAGGTTCACGTTGTTGAAGAAGTTAATGGTTCAGAGACTGGTAGTCCAACTCAAAATATAAAGCATACCTTCCATGTACATGAAAAATCTGATTCAGAATCTGAAAGTAACAAAGAAAATGAAATTACAAAAGATGTTTTTGTTGAAGAAAATGATATCGCTTTGTCTTCTCACGGTAGTAGCATTGTTAGCCAAATAGTCGAAATCAAAGAAGTTGACCCAGTGTTTGATGGAACGGAATCTCTTGAAATAGATACAAAAATGTTATCATCGTCCTCTAATAATCAAATATCTGGAAATCCAGATTCTCCTTCTACCAAGGCTTGGCCTGCTATAAAAAACTTGGTCAAAATAAAAGATGCAATAGCAGTGTCCAATGTATTCCGCCGACTTTCTGGGGGAAAAGATGAAGCAGGTCCTCCTACCGACGACGAAGAAGTGAAAGAAGAAGAAAAGAATGTTATTGTTGAAGGAACAGATAAGGAACCCATTATGAAAGGGAGAATTATTTTATACACAAGACTGGGTTGTCAGGAGTCAAGAAAGATTAGAGCATTTTTGCACAAAAAAGAACTGAATATCACTGAGATTAATGTAGATATCTTCCCAAGCAGAAAGCTGGAACTTGAGAAGAACACAGGCTCTTCTGCTGTGCCTCGTTTGTATATAAATGACCTTGTTGTAGGGGGCTTAAAAGAATTAATGGAAATGGTAGGTACAGGTAAATTTGAGGAGCAAATCGAACTTGTCAAAAACTGTGAACCATCTCCAAATGCGCCTTTACCACCGTATCCAGGTGAAGATGATGTATCTTCTACTGGAAAGATTGATGAGTTGGCTCCGATTGTTCAAAAGATGAAAGAATCAATTACAATAAGTGATAGATTTTATAAGTTGAGGAGGTTTAGTAATTGTTTTGTTGGATCTGAAGCTGTGGATTTCTTGTCAAGAGATCAGGACTTAGAAAGAGAAGAGGTAAACCGAGAACTCTCATACGTTACCAGGATTGTTCTTTTTTTAACATTTATTTTTGTTTTATTACTTAAGCATTGAACAAACTGTTCATATGATATCGCTGATACCTACTGTCCTTGAAAAGCGTCCATTGTGTCTGGTTAATTTGTTCTTTAGATTCTACCTGAACTATTTCTTGTCTTTTTTTCCTCTTTCTTTTCTTCCTATTATCCCCCAACCCCCTTCAAAAAAAAAAAAAAAAAAAAACACACACACACACACATACACACACACATGCACACAAAACAAAACCCTCTTTTCTTTGAATATATTAAGCCTGTACATTGTCTATTGTTAAGATTGTAGGTATTCGGACGTGTTTGGTTATTCAATCTATAATAGGTTCTAATTAAATGATTTATAATGAATTTGTCATTGTATTTTTCTAGATCAAATAATATATCATATCATGTTAGAAAATTTATATATGAGGTCTTCTTTGCTCATTGCTTTGTGATATTGAGATTTTCAATAACATTTATTGTGTGATTCAATTACGTCAATTGTAGACCTTTTCTTGGGGGGAAATGTGAAATTCACGGGAGTATTTAGTCAATGATACTAACATTAATATGCACTTTTAGATTATACGATACTCATTACCGCCGCAGTTCGTGTCGGAGTGAATGCTTTTAAAAGTTGGAAATGAGAGAAATAAGAAAAGGAAAAATTTGGAAGTTAGGGATTGTTTTAAAAGGGAAGGATGTAAAATAAATAAGTTTAGAAAAGAGAGATGAGTTCCTAATTTCTACCTTCTTTTAATCATGGGTGACTTTTTTCGTTGGTAACAATACTAATTTATTTGTTCCTTTAGCGTATAACGTAAGCTTATAATGTAGCACACGTATACTTAAATGAAAATAGGTAAGTGTCATATTTTTTCTTTCTTTCATTTATTGAACTATAAAGTGAGTGATTCGACATTATATGTGGAATACTAATGATTGTTTCACTATTATCTATCACTTCCTATGCAGGCAGTCAAACTTGGAAGAAGACTAGTAAAAGGTTTCTTTTTCCGACACGTTATGGAGTAAGCGTGAAACTTCAGTTTGCTTGAAAATTTGTTGTGTTTTCTCTGTCTTATTTTTTAATACTTGTTCAGTGAAAATGTATTTGAAGATGGAAACCACTTGTATCGGTGCTTGGAGCATGATCCTTTAATATCGACCAACTGCTATAACATGTCACGTGGCATAAATGAATTGAAACCTAAGCGTGTTACTGAAATTGCATCGAGGTTAAGATTTTTGTCTTTTGCGATATTTGAATCTTACGCAAGCGAAGATGGAAGGCATGTGGACTACAAAACTATTCAAAATTGTGAAGAATTTAGAAGGTTAGTTTCAGAAGCTTTCGATTCAAAATGTAAGTTTTTTATAATGCTTTTGTATATTCTTTGGTCAGAATTGAAATACCTGTTTGAAATATACTTTCATTACATATTGTAAGAATACATTACTCTTGCTTGCCAACAAATTGGACTGAACTAAACATACTTCATGGGTAGCATTCCAAGAGATCTAAATATCTTGATATGCTTTCCATGAGTTGCTTTTTTACCACCAATCCCATCTTTGTATAGTCAGAATTTTATGTTTATTTTTCACTCATTTCCTTCTGCCCATGCCATATAGTTGAGATCAATGGTTATAGTGTTTTACAGGGTTCTAGATTTTTCATGGTTGTTATACTGCTTCTCTACGGTTGCCAGCAAAAGTGGTATGGATTGAAATTTCATCGACTAGAATTCCCTTCGCACATAATAACTGGAAATGAAGTCTGATTGCAGAAGTGTTTAAGGCATTAGATTGTTTGTAAAGAACTGAACTTGTATATTCTTTTGATGTATAATGTATGCATGTGTGTGTGTGCGCGCGCACGTGCACACACATAAATACATACATATACACATCCATGCATGCATTGTGCGTGTATCTAAATAAGACTAAGACAGCATCTACTAACAAAATTAAACCTATATATGAATAGGACTCTGCATATAAAATTACTAAGACAACTTCTACTTGGTCTTTACTTACATTGAAGTTATTTTGATGGAGTACCATAATGAATATTAATATGCTACTTACTATGTAAAGAACCTGCAAGTATTCTCCCACAGATTGATGATTAACGAAGATAAAATGCAAATTAATTTTTGTGGAAATATAACTAGAAGTAACTGACAAACTTGTTTTCTTTCCATAATAAGCTTCAGTGCACCAACTAATGGTAACCATTGTTTTCCCCTTGGAGACACAAGAGTGTTCCATGCATCATATTAGTTTCTGTTAGGGGTGAAAATAGTTTGATTTCACCAATACAATCGAACAAAAATTTATAAAGTGGTTTTAGTTCGAACAAATTTTAACTCGGTTTAGGTTGAGAAACTAAAATAATTTGATCACCGATTCAGATTCTGGTTAAGAAACCCCAAACCGAAATCATCGAATAAACCGAATTGATATGAAATATCTATAACATATCAGAACATTAGAAATTTCGTGTTTTGTTTCTTAATTTGCATAGTACGTATTGCATATATTATGACATATTTCGTAAAAGCTTCATGCACGACACATACCCAAAAAAGAAAAAGGGAATTGGAAGAAAGAGTACTTGGTTATTAGCTTTTCTTCTTTTCAATGTAACAAACTGTTTTCAAATTAGTTACCCCTGGTTTGATATTCAACCAGGGGTGGAGGTGCATTGTTCCGAGCATAGCTATGATAGTCGCGTCACGGCGTATGACGCGACATTTGCACATTTCATTCTTATGACGTAATGCACATGAAAATGCACATTGCATGGCACACACAATGCGAAAATGACGCACGGGACAGAATAATGCGTCTTTTCATTTTATTATTGTTTTTTATTTCGTTTTTATTTTTTATAATTTAAACTACAAAGAGATTACTATTCATCATATTATGGAACACTAAAAAGAAGGTACAACATTGTTGACACTGTAGATTCAATATTCTTGATTCAATATTCTTGTCCGATATTAATGATGTGATAAATGAATACGGAAAACATGGATGATACATCCGATGCTTAAGATGCGCTTGTATTTGATGTTGCTAATGGGGAGTTGACTTGAGGTGTTGCTGCTAAAGCATTAGATGTGGAGGAAGCTAAATATCCAAGTAGAAGAACATCCACATCGAGAGGTTTTTCAATACCTGCTTTGTCGTTTTTACTTCTTCACAAAGAAGAAACAAATCTAAATGAGATGGATGAGAAAAATGCCGAAGCTTATGAATCTGATGACGCATACACTAATTTGCAAATATAATTGCTAAATCATATTTAAATTTTGAATTTATCAATAATATTTATAATTATATTGGATTTTGATTTAAAAAAACTGTTATGTTTGAAATTGTTTATGATATTACACATAGTTATCAAGGCGCGCGCTTAGGCAAGCGCAAAAATGCCCAAGGCTCAAGGCTTGCGCCTTTTTGCAGTTTGAGTGCGCTTTTTTGCAGTTTGAGGTGCTTTTTTTGGCTAAATTCAAATTTTTGTTTATAAATAGTTAAATAAAAATTTTGATTGTTCAACAAATTATAAAATATGATTTAAAATTTAAATCTTATTAATAAAATATGTAAATAATTGAATAATTTATAAAATATGGTTTAAAAATTAATTTGTAGTTAGTAAAATAACATATCAAACTCATATAAAAGGCACTCAAAAAAGCCCAAGACACAAAAAAAAAAAAAAAATCCTGGCTCAATGCTTGCGCCTTAGCGCCTTAACTACTATGTTATTACATTTGAAAATTTTTTTTGGGGGCAAAATGTCCAAGAAAAACTTTGCTATATATGTTTTGTAAAAATACTGAATTTTTAAAATTTATTGATACACACACACACACACATATATATATATATATATATATATAAAAGTCTATTTAAACACAAAAATTTGACACAAATTGAGGGACGCAAATCTCAACTATTGGATTGACCCATGATTTTCACCCTTCACATAAAGACTAACTGACCCAACTGTTGAGATTTTGTGTCATCTGATTTGTGTCAAATATTAGTGTTCAAATAGCCACTCCCTGTGTGTGTAAAATCAAAAAATTATAAATGTGCGCAGAAAGTTAAAAAAGCTTGCGTCATTTGCCGTGCCACGTTCCAAGGCTCTAGAGAGGCTTTGTGCCTTTTGCATTGTGTGCCATTAAGAAGTATGATTTTGCGCCATTAAATAACTATGGTTTTGAGCTAAGGCCAAGGCCAGTGATGGAGCTAACATGCGATATTAGATAGGGTGGATATTACACATATAACAATTTACTAAAAACTTGAATAGTACTGAAGATTTATTTAATAATGTATTCTTTTTTGTGCAAATTTTGATTCCTACGAGAGAAAAAAAACTTTAATATTAATTTCTTGTAATACTTGAAGTTTCTATCTAGATATATTCTTGTTCATGGTTTACATAATTTTTACCTATATTCAAGTATCTACAACCAAAAAAGGAGTTAATTAATGTTATAAATCGGATTTTCTGAATTAATAGCTTTTTAAACACTATTATTGTTCAAATATGACATATTATATTACCAATACCAAGTACCCGTCAATCTCAATCATAGTACGATCAAACATGAAAATATAAAAAGATTACGTTGCAGTACTGAAATATTTTTCAAGCAATAGGTGATAATTTGTTATTTTGGTATGGAGTAGAATAATAGTTTCATAATGTGAATTTCTTTATGCAGGCTTTGGAGCGTTTTAACATTTTAGTACATGTAGCAAGGAAACTACCACGATAGCCTAAGATGTTGAACTAATAAAACAAAATAAGTCAACGTAACAACACATATAGTCACATAGCCCACCTGAAAATTTTAGTCTTAATTTTTTTTACAAGAATAACTTACAAGTTTTGGTCCCAGTTGAATTTAAAATACGACCATATGTGACTAAGCGAGTTGCTATGCTAGCTCCTCTCTAATTATATATCTTAGACTAGCTTGTTTCCTTCCTAAATTAATGAACACTTCAAACCCTACATAATAGAAGTTTCACATTATTAAACTACTATTAGAGTCCATTCCAAATATCAAATTTATTACATACACTTGAAAAATATTTTAGTAATGTTGTGTGATCTTTTTTATATTCTTATGTTCGAAATTCTAATGTGCTATGACTAACAGATACTTGTGACTGGTAATATAATGTGACATATTTGTGGAGGTGGGCACGGGCCGGTCTGGTGCTGTTTCGAGTCCAAACCGCATCAAACGGTTGATTAAAAATACAACCATTGTACTAATCGTTTAAACGGTTCGGTTTTGGTTCGTTTTGATATATTACCGTCCGGTTTTGGTCAAGTCCGATTGGAACCCGTATTAAATACGAAATAAGAGAATTAATTTCATCAACAATCAAGTTACGATTGTGTGACCCTATGTCACTTAAAGGTTAAAACACACAGTGTTATCCTGAATTGAAAGTTTAGTTTCTAACCATACGAATACTTCGATTTTACATTTGATGACGAGTGCGATTGTTTCAGTTCATTAACAAAACATCAAATGTTAATAAATGCATAAACATTAAGTAAGATAACACAAATAAGATTATAATTCACATTTATTCAAAAAAATGATATGAAAACTATTATACCAAAATAATAATTTTCTCCTTTACGATAACGATTATTATTAATATAACATATCCTAAAAATAGAATACACATCGTTAAAATAAAAAATTAGATATATATATTTATTATAAAGGCAAGTGTTCGGTTCGGTTTGATCCGGTTCAAAATGGTTGGGTGAACGTTTAAACCGCAATTGAACCGTATCGTTGCGAGTCGGCCTGGTTTTAGATACTTGTTTTGAACAAAAACTCAGTTTGGTTTTCCGCACCTTTTTTGCGGTTTGGTATGGGTAGTTTTTGTGTAGCGGTGTGTGTGGTTTATGGTCACCCCTAATTTGAATGATTAACGTTGTTCAAAAAGCTATTAATTCCAGAGAATCTTATTAGTAACATAAGCTAATTCCTTTCTTAATTGTAGATATAAAAAATTTGCGTAAACCAGAATAAAATATATTTAATGAAAACTTCTCAGTTCTTTGAAATAATGAAAATATCCAAGTATCACAAAGAATTAACATATAAAGTTTTTTTTTTTTTTTTCCAAAGGAATCAAAATTTGCACTAAAAAAAGAAACATTTTTAAATACATCCTCATTGCTTTGATTTGCAAGTTATTAATAAATTTTTGTATGTGTGATATTCACCCTAATTGCAGTCTAGCTCCGCCTCTGTATTCAATCGATCGAAATAAACCAGTTTATTCTTGTTAGTTTTAAAATCATTTGGTTCTATTTATGTATATATTTATTTTAAATTCTTACTACAGCTCAGTTTAATTTGGTTTTGAAAATGTTTCGGTTCCAGCCAAACCAACCCTTAGCTCATCTGTACCTTTTATACTAGAAACTAGGATTGAACTCCAATTATACAAGAAAACATATTTAAATAAAATATAAATCCTCGCTACTATCGTTTGCAAGTTTTTAATAAATTTTTGTATGTGTGATATCCACCCTAGCTTTGCAGTCTAGCTTCACCAACCGACCAAAGCAAACCAGTTTATTCTTGTTAGTTCTAATATTATTTGGTTTCTATTTATGTTTATATCTATTTTAAATTCTTACTACTGTATAGTTTAATTTGGTTTTGAAAATTTTGTTTTTGTTCCACCCAAACCAACCCTTAGCTCATCTGTAGTTTTTATACTAGAAACTAGGGTCAAACTCCAATTATACATGAAATAATCCTTCCGTTTGCTTTTCTCATATCCCATGTGTACCTTGAAATTAACTCCTCCATTCTTTAAATTCTATCGAAAATATAAATTACTAATAAATAGTGGAGATTTGGCTATCAAATGTGGATGCCTAAAATGGGATCGGGTGATTTTCGCTTCATGTTCCTTGAAATAAATTTTGGTTATAATTTTTTTTGGATAAGCATAGTTTCATGGTAGGAATTAACATTTCTTTTCAGATTTTAAGTTTACCATGCTGGTTAGTCGCAATCATTTTCTAGTTTGTCCAAACTACAACTGGGTATAGTTTAAATTCTGAAATTTGTGCAGATACTTAAGAATAATACAAGAGCTTCAAAGGGTGGATCTTGATTACTTGTCCAGGGAAGAAAAGCTTGCCTTCTTTATCAATTTGTACAATATGATGGCTATCCATGCAATATTGACATGGGGTTATCCTAATGGGGCTGCAGAAAGGAAAAGACTTCTAGGAGAATTCAAATATGTTGTTGGTGGATCCCCCTATTCTCTATCAGCAATACAAAATGGTATCTTAAGAGGCAACCAAAGACCCCCATACAATTTATCCAAGCCTTTTGGTCCAAAAGATCCACGTTTCAAGGTAAACATTGTTTCTTTATAAATTTGATCCATTAATAGTAGGGAATTTTTGCTTTTGTTATATGCAACCCGTAAAAATAAGTTTCTCCATGCGTGCGTGCATATATATGATTATCCGTCATGGTGTGTGCTCGCTTGTATCCATGCTTGCAGACTTGTTATAATCCATTATGGGTTGGTAGGTGCATGTGTGTAAGATTTTACATATTCTAGGCTAGTTTATGAATACCCATTTTCAAACATATTTATTTATCTATCAACAATTGGAAGTGTTAAACTTGGCTCTGGCACGAACCATCACCATAACATTAAACACACACACAAACATATACATATAGGGCGGTGATCGACTACATCTCTCTCTCTCTCTCTCTCTCTCTCTCACACACACACACACACACACACACACGCACGCGCGCACACACACACACAGAGAGAGGGGGAGAGAGAGAGAGAGAGTAGAGAGATTGGCTACACCTCTTACCATACACTTCTTACGCTACACCTCAATGATTTCTCAAATTAGATCTTGACAAAAATTTGGTTTGTTTGGCTATTTTTTGGAATTCAAAAAATAATGTTCAAAATTAAAAAGTTAGTGTGATAATTAACATTTTGGTTATGTTAGAAATTTCAAAATGGTCTCGAAGTTTGTATAGACTATAGATGTTTGTAATGTTTGTTAAACATCTTTAAAGTTTGGATTCATTTTGAAGTGTGAAACATAAAAAAACATTGAGATGTAGTTTATGGGTGTAGTGTAAAAGGCATAGTCAATCCTCTCTCTCTCTCTCTCTCTCTCTCTATATATATATATATATATATATATATGTATATGTGAGTGTGTGTGTGTGTGTCTGCGCATGCGCGCATGCGCGTGTGCATGCGCACGTAGGTGTGTATGAAAATTTTATGTATGTACAAAATAGATGACATAATCGACGATGCAAGAGATATCAATCATTAGATCTATTTTTGAATTCAACCTCTGGTGGGGTCCAACATCCATTGTGTCGTTTTGTAGCAAAAACCATCGTGTTCTTTAAAATGCCAATTGGCCTTGTATGAGGAATCCCTTGTAGAAGAAAATTAAATGTTTATGTTTAATGGCAAATCCACTCTTTATGGGCACTTTGGTGAAGATTTTTTTTGGTTGACATGTCAATAATTGGTTAATCTTATTTTCCAAAAATTCAATAAATATGGCTTTGTGTGCAGGTGGCTCTTCCATATGCAGAACCTCTTATCCACTTTGCTTTAGTTTGTGGCACGAAGTCTGGCCCAGCACTTAGATGCTACTCTCCAGGAGATATTGACATGGAATTAGTGGAATCTGCTCGTGTTTTCTTAAGAGGTGGTGGTCTTATAGTGGATGCTGAAACTAAGACTGCTTCAGCAAGCAGCATCATTAAATGGTATACTTTTACTTGTTCCATTACTTGTCATTATTTGCAGACCACTCACTCGGTACCTCCTGCTGTTTGCATATCCTTGACTGCTCAAGTCATTGTTAGTACATAAACTCCAATTCTTAACTACCTGATTTTTGTTTTAGTAGATAATTAAAGGGCTAAAATTTCAAAGTAGCTTTTTTATGCTTTTTTTTTTTCTTGGAGGACTTTGTGCAAGCGAGATGTTTCAAACCAAATGTTCCTTATTTTGCATTTTTATTATGGGAATTGTTAATGGGACTCCAATTTTGAATAAAAGGGAGTCTTTCTTTCTTTTTCTTTTTTTTTAAAATTACTAAGATAAGAGGTGCACAAAAGTTTTTGCATCCTCGTAGCAAAAAATAAATAAACCATGACTGTCACTTATATTTTCAGTTACCATCTGCTGAATTTTAATTTATTTTTTGATCAAATTCTGCCGAAAGTGACCTTCAGTGAAACAACATTATTGTTTGCTTTAATTTTCAATGGTGTGCTACTGAATTTTGCTTTATTTTTCGATGGGGTCTGATTGATGGAGATCCCATAACAGGAAGGAAAAATAATTTGATTGAAGTCCTCTTAAAATTTGGTCTCTTATCCAAAATTGGACTCCCTTAACAATGCCATTATATTATTGTTTACCATCTTTCCTCTTTGAGACATTTCATTTTACAAATACAAACAGCGTTCATCTCAACTGTCATCCTTAGATGCACCAATATTCTCTATATGTTTTTCTAATAATAAGAGTGATTCTTAATTTTAAGCAGCAAAATAATCGATTTGGTGTATGTGGATCGAACTTTGAGGTTTTCAGAATATAATTTTGATTTTTTAACACTTGACTTAGTGGTCTTTGACAGACTTTGAGTTATCCTTTATATCATGTGTAGGTACAGTGTTGATTTTGGGAGAAATGATACAGAGATTATGAAACATCTATCAAACTACTTAGAACCGTCAAATTCGCAGATGCTACTTGATCTGCTCGCAGATAATCAGTTACGAGTTACATATCAACCTTACGATTGGGGCTGCAATGGTTAGCAGGAACTCTAATATGAGAGTAGTCGTTTCGTACAGTCCAAACGTTAAAATCATATTTTAACATTGTAACTGGATGTAACTTTTGACCTACATCATAAAATGTTGTATTGGAGAAAACATGTAATGCAACAACGAAATCTTTGTACTTAGTTTTCCTGCACTGGTTGAAATGATGATGTAGTTTTTCTGTTACTGTTGGCATTTGTTCAGCAGTATATTCATTTTGCTTGTGTTTAGTTTATATTTTTTTTTTGTTAAGTGAAATACATAGTGCTTAGCGCAATAAACTCGAAATGAAAGCTTTCCAAATGAGAGAAAGAAAGAGAAATCAAACATGGTTAGCTTGGTTATTAGAAACAGAAGAGTTTGGCTGCAAAACTGACCATCATTACAAAAAGAATAAGTAAACATATACGTAGGAAAATATTTAGGTGCAACTATGTATAAAAAGAACGGGTGAACTTAAATGCCTATCAATAGGCTTATGGATGGAGAAGGTATAATCCAAGCATATGCGATGATGGTAACTACAAGGTTTCATTCAGTAACAATTCAACTTTAAGAAAAAGGAAAAATGTCTAACATTAAGGCAAACATAACTAAATGCTTCTGGAATATTGAAGAAGAAAGTTCACCCCACGAGCCAAGACCTACCAGTACATTTCATTGGAGAATAATTTTGAAGCTAGCTGTCTAACTAATTAACTATTGCAACAGTACATTTTTCATTAGAGAACAATTTTGATCTGCTTAATCGTATATGGTACACATAATCATTTCACAGAGTTCCATCATAATAACTTTCCCTCTTCTTTTTTGGTCGAAGATCAAGTATAACGCATATTTACACTTTCAAGCTGTGCACTTAAAGCTCCGCTATTACCCCGTCATATCTCCGCTATATCGTGTAGTGGATTTCTACCGCTACGTTATTTCCATATAGCCTCTAGCCTTTCAGCTTTAAGCCCCGCTTTTTTCTAATATTCCCAATATATCTCATTATTTCAACTATATTTCGCTATATCTTTTATAAAAGAAATGAATTTAAAAGGGATATTTATACATTTAAAATTTTATAAAATTAGTTTTTAATATAATTTTTTAACATGTATTTTTTAGGATGCAAAATACTATAATATTCCATTAAATTTAATAAAGGTAAATAAAAGTTTACATTTATTTACATATATTTGTTTATGCTTTTATATAAAATAAAAAATGTAATAATTATAATTAATCTGAATGTTAATTTTCAATTTATTTATCATTTATATATCTGTACAAGCAATAAATACGAGCTTTGTATGCTATTTAATACACATCCGCTATATCCTCGCTGTAACTTTTTGCACCTCCACCGCATTGGATCTCTTGAGCGCTTTAACTATACAACTTCAAAGTTCTATTTTATTCGGTTCTAATATTCCAACGAACCAAAAGACCGGATTATTTGTTGCACATTAAAATACTGTTATCGCATAAACAGTATCAAGACCATTTCAACATCTCTGGCTGGTTTTGTAAGATCATATACTGCAGTAAATAACAATATCGACTGTTCAGGAATACGATGAAAGAATAATACAAATGACAAAAACTGAATCCAACAGTTCACATTTAATTCTTTTACTTTGATATTTCACTTAAACAACCACACAGACAATCACAAATACTCTTCAAATTCTGTTTCCTTGAGCTTAACTGAAATTTATTACAAGAACAAAGTTTCTGTACAATTTGAACTCTCTAAGCCCGAGGAAGGAACTGCAGCTGCATGCGCTGGCACATAAAATTCGGTGGTGGTTATAGTATTGAACATGCACATCTATGCTGATTTGGAGAGTTTGCCTGTTGCTTCTCTATGGAAAATAAAGTATGCATACGTCAGTAATTACAGATAAATACAATATGAGGAGCATCGGAATATTAGGAAACCATCTAAACCGTTCATTGCTGTTAAAAGAATGGTTCGTTTCCACGCTTGTCAAGCATTCCTTAGAAAGAATAAATGAAGAAAATATGGCTTACACATGCACATGTATATGTATGCATGTGTAAATGCACACACACATGAGCATGTGAACGGACGTGGACTCTACTGTAGTAATTGTTAATGAGAAACCAAATATTTTCTATGCTTTGATAGGAAAAGGCCATATATCAGGGGGTGATGCATATGAATAGAAAAAGGAACATTTCATTGCGTACGGAGCAAAAAGGAGTATTAAGAGCATGAACCTTTACATGTTGCCTTCTTTTAGATGCTAAAGTGCTAGCAAGGCAACAATATTCATAGGAAACTGTCTAGTGTACATGCCAAAAGCAGCACGTAATTAGAAAGATTCCACAACAGCAAATATGGGTTTGAAAGTTCAACACAGGTAAAAATGGTAGGATGTAAACATGGAAACTAAATATTGCTTAATAAGGCAAAGCAACATTTACACTAGTACGTTAGCATCAAATAAGGATATAGAAATCTCAACTTCATTATGACTATAGACATTATTTACCAATCTTTATGCTCAGTTACGTATATCACAAGATCTTAACATGAATATCAGACCATAAGGGCATATCCAACCCTTTCACCATGTAAAGCAATTAGTTATCTACATGTCATGGGTTATATTTGAGACAATAACAAAATAACCCCTTTTTCTCACACTTCAATGCAAACATATGTGAAGGTTATATTGCGTTTATGGGGGAAAATATAGTGGTAGTTACAGTTTGAGATTATGAAGTACTGTCATAATTGTCACATCATATTACACAGTTCATTGATACACCATTAGAGATTGAAAACTAAACAGCATTGTTGATCATGTTGATTATGTTCATTTTACATTACACTTCTATCTAAGAAACGCACTAACTCTCCACTGTACATGGGTTTCTTAAATTAGTTCCAGGAATCTCCTAATAGAGTTTAATTCCATTTCAGTAGCAGGGAGCAACAATGTCTAAAGAACAAAATTATGATGATATAAAGTGGCTTAACCAAACATTCCCATGATGTTAAATAAGTTGATTAGGCCTGACAACCATCATAACTTTTGAAGAAGCAAATATCTCACAAACAATTTCCAAGCATCCTTATTCACATTATTATATTCGTTTCCCAGTAAAAACGAATAAGCACAATGATAGAACTGATTATATGTACCGTTAGCAGCATAATATCAACGTGGATAAAAACGAAAAGGAAAAATATATGCAAGCTTGCACACTACGCAAGGGGTGTAAATGTATTATTCTTGACTAAGATGGAGGTAATCCTGTATATTCCCAAAGTTTGGTTTCATCTTGACTATCTAACTCAAAAAAATATTACACGCTCCCGAAATTGTATTTACTAAGCCTAGAACTCGTTAAGTAATTTGTGTTTTTAGTTGGTCATGGATTCCATCGCTTCCTTAAAGTCGCTTTAGTGCGTCAAACTCAGCTTTAAAAGTACTATATCTATCTTTTAAACCTTTATATACTAAACTGAAAATTAATGCAGTCTACAAGTAAAATGTGGAATATAATATAACTCTGCTAAACTGAAAATTAATGCTGTCTACAAGTAAAATGTGGAGTATCATATAACTACTCTATGCTTTTTTCATAGCAACTTAAATTGGCTTAGTTGATTTCACTCCTGCGTTAGCAAGGGAAAACATTATTTAGTATCATACATAGTCAGTCATCTTTCAATTTAACAGCTTTTTCAGAATGAGATTGTATTTATGTTCTTCATGCCTAACAATGAAATATTGTCAGTCCACCAAATTAAACATCAACGCACGTCTTTGACATAAGTTGCCTAATTTTTTATTATTATACATTGACGATCCATGTATAATAAGGAACCAGTGGACCCAAAATAAGGACAAGAAGAATTAAATAGCTAACGATAAATTTCAGAAATAGCATTACGAGGACAACATGCGTTCGACAGCTCTAACGACAGATGAGCAAAAAATACATGCAATTATATGAAACTACAGTAAATAAAAAATAAATGGCGCCAAAAAATACCATTGTCTTTATCTGGCATAGGTGGGCGAACGACAACATGCATTGTAATAACACCACCTGGAACTTCCCCAACAAGTACTCTAGACTCGGCAATTGTATGATTGTTCTCTAATACTTTTCCAGCATTTATGAGTTTCACGTCGTTTATTGTTTTTGGAGCAAATCCTTTATCTGCAAATATTATCATAAGATGACATAAATTTACTTAATATTATGATGGAAGCGAAAAGCTTAAAACATACCAAGATGTAGTTAATTAATATTAGTACTGCAAATTTGGATAGCAGTGTAAACTAGGAAGAAATGTAACAACAAAGGTAGCACTAGGCCAGGGCAAGCACCATATGGCTGAATCACACAACTGATTTCTAAATTTCCAACATTCCAAGAAGTTACTTTCATCTCACCCATTAATATTAAATCTGCCAGAAAAGTGTTAATTTTAGTCCACCTTACAATTTCGATTAAGCAGCATATTAAGTTACACAATGCTACTTGATTGAATATAAATGCCTCGTGAAATCCAAACCAACAGTATTATGTCAATTAACAGGTTGCTCTTTAAAGATGCTTATCCTAAACACTTTATCCCGATATTCTGTTTATATAAATATGTGTATATAAAAATATACATGTACATACACATATAGATGTGTATAGACATATAGATGTATATAGATGTGTGTGTGCTACAGAGACACACACACATACATAAAATAATTTTTTAGTGTTTATATAGTATTTCCTATCGTTTTTATTAGCTTATAAGATATCAAATAAAAATTATATAAGTGAATCAAAAGTAACAGAGTAAATTAAAACAATATTAACATACAAAGTCAAGTACACTCAATTTTAATGACATGCGGTAAATGATGTTTATATGTACATACACATCCCATACGTATCATAATCCTAATACGATGACAAATAATTGATCAAAGTTGTGCAGTCAAAGTGCTAAACGGTAGAAGTGCAGAAAGCTAGTTTTGATGTGTTAGATAATAAAAAAGGTGTATAAAACTGAATCTCAATCAATTTATCTTTCTCATATCATTAGTGTAGAAAAAAAAAAGATATATTATTCACTAGGAAATTTTATTTGGACATAAAATTTGACACAATTGATGAAAAAATGAATCTCCATCACTGGATTACCATATATACAATCCCTCCATCTAAACATAAAAAGACCCAACAGTTCAGATCACTTGTATCACCAATTGTGTATGTTTAAATAACCGTCCCCTTATTCACTCCTATATATCAAGATCAAAGAATATCACAGTCTACGCAGTTCAGACTTGGTGAACAACGTAACGGTTAAAACTTCAAATTTACGTTGAACACTTAAGATTTGAACTTAGACTTATACCCTAAATTTTTTTGATATGGTTTCCAAAGAACTAGTGGAATTTTAAGCAGAATACTATTTAATAGCGTTAAACTGAAAGAAAAAAAAAAAAAAATAGCAGTTGAAGCGCAATAAGCACTTTAGCATGCATTAGCGAGGCTTTAGTTAGGCTTCAACTTCATAGGACCAAAGGTAGAATAATATTGCAAAAGTGTGCAACCATTGAGTCTGCGGGTTACTGCTCTCATTTATACTTGATGAGTTCTTCAAACATTTGGTGCAACTTATCTTTGCTATTAACAAAAAGACATCATTTCACATGATTCAATCATGTCTTTTCGAAACAATGAAGGCACTCCTTCTAGATGTCATTACTCTTTCATCTCTAGCAATGTTAATTAAAGCTAATATCCCAAATTCCAATGTCCAATATTATGTGTACATTATTTTATTTTTTGTTTAATTTTCGTTACGGTGTTACATTTATGTCAGTTTCCTGTACATATATGATAAACTGATATTTATATTCACAGTTTTTTTAACCATATTTCTAAACTATATCTGCAGTTTTGAACAAAAGTATATTTTTCAGCCAAAAGTAATATTTTAATAATGATTGAAATTATATAAATAAATTTATGTATTTTATTGTTATCTTTTTAAATATGTATTTAATCCGATATAAAATTAGTTCAGTTAACGTACAACATATGCAGAAAAGAGCGCACTTTTAACAAATTTAATCACAAATTTACATGTGGTTTTGCTTTTGTTCACACATTCACATTCTTTGGTCAAATTTTTATGTAATGACTATACTTCTGTGCCGTTTAAGTATGCAATGGTTTAGTGAAAAATACTAGAGGAATGTTAGATGCACTTGCATGATAAATCCTTAAAAGAAAATACATACCGACTGACAATTTAAGTATTGTTTGCTTTCATTTTGCAGAATGACGAAAGATCGAACACTTATATGTTAAGGTGTCTAGGTTACTTCATTTATAAAATACTAATGGAGCAATTAAATTTAAAACTACAGCTCCACCATTAATAAAGCGAATTAGTTGAATATGATTCAACAGTGTACCAACGTTTACCATTCCAAAATTTGACATCTCGATATTGCGTGCATGTGGGGACACCTTGTGTAACGCAATAACAAATGGAAAAAAACTGTTAAAAACCTCTAATTGCCATAACAAAGTCATTTTCCATAATGGATGCAAAATATGAAAATTTAACATAATAGCCTTTTGATCCAAAAAAAAAAAAAAAAAAAAACCATTCAAATTTATGCTGAAAACAGTTATTTTCGTAATTTTATTATAATCAAACATAAAATTAAATTCCAAACACAATAAAGCAAAAAAGGAAATGAATATAGAAGCTGAATGTTGAAAGGTTTTCATATGAAATTGCGTAATGGATACCCACTAATAACAAATTAATATTTTCGGTATCACATATGTTACACCCAATTTTATAGTGAAAAAGAGGTATTTCTGCAGTTTTATACAAAATACAACAAACTAGAACAGCCATAATCATTCTTAGAAACAACAGTTAAGTTATTTGATTCTAGACAAAGGGCAGAAACCAATGCAAGCGAAGAGTAGTAAAACTGAGTAGGGAAAAAAGAAGCAAGGGCCAGATCTCATTTTCAACAGGAAAGTAAATTTATCTACAATTAAAATACAATGCCCATGTCACATATTCAGTAGTAGCAAAGTAGTGTTTACACACGTGTATGCATGTATATAATGAGTTGAGCTTTTAACCATGGTTTGAGATTCCGGCCGGCATCCCGGAATTCCGGCCATTTCGGTCCGGTTCCAGCGGTGGGCGGACCAGAATCAGGTTATATTTCCGTTTCGGGTATAGAAATTGGCAAAATAAAAGGGGGAAAAGGGATTTACTTGGCAAAAGCCAGCAAATAAAGCATCGGAAAATTGTAGCGATGCAATCAAATTCTAGAAGGAAGAGAAACCAACTATGGAAGAAGAAATCGCGTGCGACGAATCATGGTGAGTGAAAAATTGAATAGGTCCGTTTGGAGTGGATACGATTATGGGTTAATGATAACATATTAGGGCCGCTGCAGCAGCTTGGTTAGGTGAACGATGGATGTTGGGTGCTGCTACTGTATGGATATCATATAAATTTGTTTAATGGGCTAGTGGATTGGGTTTATTTGTTCTTGAAGATAACATTAAAAGGTAAAACTGGAGCATAGGTCATTTTAGTTGTTGTGTTTATTAAAATGCAGGTTAAGTTAGTTAAATCTGGTTACACTTGTACTTGTTATATTAATATTACAACCACGATTACAAAAAATTTAGATGTTCATTAACACGCCAACACGTAGAAATGTTCCAAAAGGTAAAGAAATCAGAAATCAAGAAAAAAATTCAGAAAGCAAAATGGAATTTTCGAGATTTCGGAAATGAAGCCGAAAAATGCAAACTTCTCAATGACCGAAATGAAATCGCAAAGCGGAATTCTAAATCTTGATTAGTACTGCATATTCATTTGTGTATTTATAAAAAAAAAGTATCGGAATTAAAATTTCCGGAACGGGACCGTAATTTTAAATTTTCTGCGTGACCGGAACGGAACCGGTATTTCAAACCTTGCTTTTAACATAAAGAATTGAAGTTTGAAGCATAGTTCTTGACATTTCAAGTGGAACATTAGTAAAAATCCAAAAAAGTAAAGAGGGTAACTCATAGTTGTTAAGGCGTGCGCTTAAGCACGCCTAAGGCTCAGGCGCAGGCTTTGAGCCTTGCTGGCCTTTGAGGCGCCTCGCCTAGCTGAGGTGCAAATAAAGCGCGCCTTTGGCGCTTTTTCTCAAGGCGTTGAGGCTCAAATAAGCGTGCAACGAAAAATAATTGATTTTATGACAAGTCCACTTTCGTTTGGACCTGATCCGGCTCTCAGCTATCAAATTTGAACAGTTTTGTTTGATTTTTAGGGTTTTTCCTTTCGTTTTAACGCATTCGATACTAAAAAAAACTAATGTTGCATCCACCGCTGTTGCTACCACCGTCAGGTATATATATGTATACATGTATATATATATATATATGTGTGTGTGTGTGTGTGTTTGCGTGTGTGCGTGTATGCGTGCATATATATATATGTATATATATATATATATATATATACATACATTTCAAATATCAGCAATGGTTTTTTAATTATTTTTCATTTAATTAGTTTAAAGGTTTAAACTTTAATCTAAACTTGTTAGTTAATTTACTGATTTATATTTTAAATTTTAAATTAAATTTTAGATATGTTTTAAAATTTATCGAGTTATGCTTTAATTTTAAGTTTAAAGAGTTTTGTTTTAAATAATTAAATTTATTGAATTTGTGATCGTTTTAGTTCTGAAACTGCATTTAACTTCGTACCTAATAATCTATGTTTTTTATCACTGAAGTTGTCATTTTTAGTAGCATTTTGTAGTGCAGTTTTTTTCTAGCAAAAAGCCATATTTGCAAAAAAGCCCAAGGCTCAAAAAAGCCCAGGGCTCAAGCCTTGCGCCTTCGCGCCTTAACTACTATGGGGTAACTAAATAAGTACCATGGGTGTTAAAGTCAAAAAAGTTCTAACCAACTCAATAAATATTTTATTTAATCGAAGTTTACAACAACATTTATTTTATAAACTAGTTCAAATAAGAGAAGTTTGAGTTTGAACGATTATTATTTTAGTACACGCCCTGACGATCGAATAGGGATAAAAAACTATAACAAATTGGACATAATAGAGCATTTGTAGCTTGTTTTCTTTAGTTCTTGAATAATGTAATTTGTCATATTTATGAGGTTATCTGTTAACAATTTTTTTTGGGAACTTTTTGGTAAGTTCCATACACTTCGAAAGAGGTAGTGATCACAAGTTTCCACTACACAACCAAAATTCCAACTAAAATAGTGTCACTGTGTTGTTCAAGCTGATTCCCAACTTCAACTGAATGAGCTTAATTGATTTATCATTCATAATCTTTGTTTCAGTATTCTAATGCATTTTTCAAAAAAAGTATATAATTGCTGAAATGATAAAAATCCTTAGAGAACCAATTTATGCAGTGCTAACAAGAAGATAAATTATACTACCCCAGATGAAGGACAGTATGTTTTGTGTTCATACTGCCATCTTTAAAGTTTATTATTGATATTATACACTTGACATGCATCTACTTGATTTTATTATAATTATTTTGTTAGAAATCTTAAGCCTGGCCTAGCAGTCTCAAACATGTCAAAGTCTGTTTCATGTCTTACCAGAAATATTATGTCAGTACAACTGTACAAGTGACTTCACGGATGTGTCAATATAAAATGAAAGCGACCGCTGAAGGGGTAAGACAAAGTAAAAAATGTACTTATATAGCATGTTTATCAATGCCGACAATGTATGCATCACTTAAGTATTGTAATGATTACTGAAGTTAACACAATGAATTTTGTTCAAGAATATATCCACTTTCCAGAGAGGAAAATGGCTACTCTTCTTAGGCATAGCTGAAATATAAAAATGATTATTCTATTAGAAAGACGCATAAATAAATAATTTTACATTTCTTCCTCTAACATATGGTTTCTAAACAACCATTGATATACAACTACCAAAAGAAGCAAAAGAAAACCAATGCTGCTACTTGTTAATTTGCCAAGCAAACTGATATTCAAAATGTAAAATATTTGCTTACGGGCCACAAGGTGCAACATCTTTGATTCCGAAGTAATTAACCATGTGTTTACACGATAGCATAAATAAACAGCTAATAAACTAAAGGCTACACACACCTAACCCAGATTAAATTTCACATTAACTATAACCACAAATCAATATACCCGATTATCGAAGCCTTTGATGCAAAATTCAAATATAAATTGAGCCACTATTTCATAATTAGCTGTAACTTGTAAAACAGAACCATTCTTTATTGGTTTCATTCATCTTATTTCAGCTACCCATAATGAAATAACTTTAACAGAAAAAGCGATTAAAAATATGTTTTCACTATTAAATCACAAAGCTTACAGGTTTTCTAATGATAGGCATTGTGAATTACTAAAATTCAACAGATATTGTTACTGACATTCAAAAAGTGGATATGAAAGAGACAGTCCATACCCCCACCAAAGACTATTTTTTACACTAGTTCCCCTAAACCCGATCGGAATCTCCATCATATTTAAATTTTGAGCATCAATAACAATACCCAATTCAATTGAGTAAATATCATTTTATAAAATGATGATCCTTCTTTTACCATATACACATCAAAAGATTTTCAATGACATACAATGGTTAATTTTGAAAACACAGATCTGCATTTTTGCTCAAAAGATGGTAAAATTACCTTCTGAGCGCCGAAAAAATGGTTTAACCACTTCTTGTAATGGTTAAACTACATTTTAATCTTTTAAAGGAAGCAAAAGTACATTCTCGATGTCTATTAGGCTGCTGAGGCAATGAAAATGCATTCCATGGCTAACAAAGCACTTAGACCTCCTTTTGAGTCTTGAAGGAAAACACGTAAAGGCCTCTGGATTAAACTGCCTTCAGAGCTTGAGAAGACGGCCTTCTCACATTGAAAAGACAGTCAACCTACCTTGCAAGGCCAAGAAGGCAATTAAATTGCCTTCTGAGTGCTAAACTACTACTAATATTGACAGTTCGTTTATTTTTGTGCATTAAACGATGGTTCAAAAGTCTTAGTTCAAATTTTATGAAGTAAAGCTTATGGAATTTGTAACCTTCAATCTGATGTGTTTGCAATAATTATTGCAATTTATAAATTATCAAATAAGTGTGAGTTATAATGGCATGCGAAAAGAATTATCTAACAGAGGGTTCTATTTTCAAGCAAGAAACATGGATACTGATTACAATTTGATCATCAACAGAAACTTAAAACCTCTTAAACAGAAGTACAATTGTACGAAATCAATCAATTCAACTCAAGATATACTGTTACTGATGTCATAATACCAGGTCAGATGCACCAAAATTATATTTTTATTCATTGAAAAAAGTAAATAAAAGTATTTCTTACCATTAGGCCATCCATTCAAGATTACTTCTTTGAGAGATCCAACGGAAGTAGAAGGATCATATTTATTTGGGCCAATGTCAGTACCATCAAAAAGCCTAAATTTAAGCTCAACCAAATCAACTTCTTCCATATCAATCAACCTCAATTTATCATCAGCCCACTGGCAAAGAAAACTTTAATTGCCACCTCAGGATGGCAATTTTCTTATAGATTCAGTACCGACATGCAAAACCAATCAAACACACATCATTTTGCTTAGAGAACAGCAAATTCTTGTAAAGTAACACGGACCAAGATCGAATTTTATAATAAAAGTCGATTACAGTTATAAATATGATTGAAAGAATAGACCAATATGGAAAATAATGGAAACTGTCAATAAGCTTGCAGAAAGAAGAAGAATCGGATAGGGAAGAAGGTACTCAACTTGAGGTATCGGTTTGTATTTATTTGTGTACTAGAAAACAAAACCGCAGTAAAATTTCTTTTAAATTGAAAATTTTGGTCGAATCCTTTTAACAGACTAAAAGTTTATGATTCCGAATGCAACTTCGACATTGAGATGCATGATATCTTTGTCCCACCTACACCTATTTACATCTTTTCCACAAATTCTTTTGAAAATCTATCATTGAAATATCATTTTCTCTTAGTTACTTATTTTAAACTTTTGCATATGATAAATCAAATGAACTTTAAGAGTAATAAAATTTGATTCAAACCAAATGTGATAATACAAATGTTGATGGATTATTTCATCATGGAACTTGAAATCTCTAAACTTTAAGCAATTCTGTTATAATTAATTTTTTATTTTTTTTATAAGTTTAGGGTGCTACTATTCATACCCTGGTTTACAGTGTCGGCCATCAAAACTAAAAGCACACCAAATATTTCTATTTTTCTCTTGTGGCCACCGTCTAAATTAATAACATAAAAATGGTGAGGCCACCATCTCCCCCATCTAAATGAATGCTTCCTTCCTTGCTCACTTTTCATTAACTTCATCTACATACACGTCCTTCAATCTGAAAGGACAGTTGTATTTCTGCTGACGCTAGGGTTTTTTAACATTGTTTTACATTTATTTTGACTTTGGTTGATGTTTACGATAAAATTCAGCCCTTTCACACCCCAACTCCAAACTTGGTTTTCTTCTAGGTCCTAATTTATCTGACTTTAAAATTACAATAATGGTATTCAGCTTTTTTTCCCGTTGTTTCACACTATCAGATCAATGTACTCTGCGAATCAAATATCTAAAGTCAAATAGTTCAAGAAAAAATTAACATAATCCATTTTCATAACCACATTAGCAATTTTAATTTTTATAAATGAGTACTTACTTCGTCAGTTGCGAAATGATTTGTCAAATCAACATTTATGTCTTTTTAGTCATTTGATCAAACAACTTGCATCATATTATCACAACCATAATGTTTATCATCCAAAACAATAAGGGCATTATCCAAGTTATCATCATTCAAATACTCCATCTATCAAACGACAAAAAAAAAATTAATGTATAAATTTGTAAAGCAAGATACATAAGTTATACAGATAAAAACCTTACATGTCAAAACTCACATTGTCATTCTCTTTTACAACATCATCAAATTCAACGTCCTCCAAGCTTGAAATTTCCAGCGAAGCGGAATAAATATCATAAAACGCAATGGAAAACCTTAACCATTAAAAAAAAACTCTAACATATTCTATAAAATAATAGAAAACAATAAAAAGCAAGCAAATCTAAACACTTTTTTATCTTCATCTTCCATCTCTATTAGACACAAAAGAGTTTATACTTTTATTAGGGTTTAAGGTTTAAAATTGTAGAGAAGTATGTGTTTTTTTAGGAGAAGTACGATGGTGAATAACTGAGTGAAGTAATAATATATGGTGGCCAGAAGAATATAAAAAATAATTAATTGTATTAAATTTAGAAAGGTGGCCGAAAGTGTAAGCCGAGGTGTGAATAGTAGCACCCTAAATTAATATTATACAGAGTACTAAATTCTTCAATCTTTCATTCAAATCTAATCATGTTTGAATTTAACACTGAAATTTAACTAGTTTAACTTTCTAATATTTAAAAAAATAAGTTCAAATTTCCATCATCTAAAATTAAAAGCGATTTAAAAATAAAACAATCAAATAATTTAAGATACTAGTGTTAATTTTTTTTTTTTTTTTAAGTTTTAGGTAAATATATTGTAATGAATTCCAAGTTTTAGTAATTTAGTTTTAAAATTAAAGAGAGGAAAGGTGATGAAAATATAAAAGGGTAATTTTGTGAAAGACATGGTGTATGATTTTTTTTTGATGTATGCTATTTTATTTCATTTTACGGTGTATGTTAAGGAATTATAGGTGTATGAATAGAATTAGCCTTATAAATAGTGTGGTGCTAAGGGCACCCCAATATGTTCTTCCTAATACCGCGACTAAAAAATACCATAAGAATTAGCATTGCACTCTTCTTAATACCACACACTTAAAAATTTGGGTTACCACACTATTGTACCATATTTCTATTTCGCTCGATAGTCGTTCATCCTAATTTCTAAAACTGATTAACGAGCTAAACCCTTGATCTATAACCGATCAACGAATTCGACGCCGCAATGCCGGAATATACAATAGCCGTAAATAAGGTTTGAATTAAGCAAACTAGAAGAGGATGTGAGAGATTAGGGTTTTCAGATCACCAAACAATTGAGCGATTACCGTACAAATTTGAATATTCCCGTGAGAGATGCGAAAAAGACAACGATTACGAGAGATTAGGGTTTTTGGATTAGCTTAGTACGTGATTAGTTCTGCAAATATTGATTGAGTGAGAGACTAGAATGGAAAGGTAATGTGGTATTAGGAAGTATACAAAATTTAATGAGTTTTATTTTTTTAATTACGGTATTAGGAAGAACATATTGGGGTGCCCTTAGCAACACACTAAGTTTAAAATGCAACAATATTAGTGCAAGAATTAAAGTACATTTGGTATCAAATTTAGTGTAACGAATTTCTAATTTTGTGTAATGTTTTAAGTTTGAAAGAGAGAAGATAAAGAAGATGAAAACAAGTCAATTTAGTAAAAGACACAGTGTATGTAAAGTAATATTTGATGTGTAGTAATTTATTTTATTTTTTTGGTGTATGTCTAGAAATTTTTTAGCCCAACTTTTTCTCGTTGTAGGATCTCTCCTGCGTATGGACCTCATTTGTAATTGATAGATGGTTCTATAGTATAGGATCATTTTTTCTACCCAATACCATAAACCATGGTTCTGGATACCGAACCGCGAATCAAACCGTGATCGTTTACGGTACAAGGTTTTGAAAGTCGAACTGGTCGAACCATGAAAACCGTGCACTTTCTTTTTTGATTAAATACATCATTTTACGAAAAAATGATGTAATAAATAATATAAATTTGTATGGTACCATATCATATGATATATAATATACCAAATCATATTATTGTTAATCAGCATTACGACACCCGCTTCAGCGTGATCATAACACACGCTTCTTGCATGAATTGTAGTTCTACATATTGTATATATTTACAGAAATGCAAAACAAAATGATTAGTACTGATGGCTAGTCGTATTTTGATTTGCTGAAATCATGTGTAGTTAATTTGAATTTTTATTCTTATGTTGCGATATTACTAACATTTTCCATTTTAATTGTGTTACTACTTAACAAGGAACAAACTTTTCATATCTAATGTTAACTTCTAAGATTTTGCGGGTTTTCGTTCAGTGGAACTTATGTTAATGGCGACAAAGGGATTTCTACCCATCTTCGCAACCTTCTTTTCTTCGATTCATCGTCTCCTCCCACTTCGTCTTTCAAGATCTCTTCCCCTCTTCTTTTCCCTTTGCTTTCGTCTGCGTAAAAGCTCCACTGAACATCATTTTTCTTTGATTAGATCTAAAACCCACTTCTCCTTTGCCTCTATTTTATCAGATCCTCTCCTCGCCTATTAACGTCTCCCCACCTTGCTCCTTACTTTCCTCCCGATCCGACGTGCGGTGGCCCTTCTGTGAAGTTCCAGACTTTCTGATGTTTTTTCGTCAGTTGGTTGGTGAATTTCTGGTGGTGGCTTTGGCTTGCTCGGACTGGGTGATATGATTCCTTCGCGGAGCTTCTATGATTGTAACAACTTCTCGTGCCTTGAGTTGGTTTTGCGTCACGTCGGCCTATGTGCCTGGTATGCTAAGTTCTTCCTTATTTATCAAGTTTTATATGCTTTGCCTCTACTTGATGAGATGCTATGGAATTTCTCAGCAATACTGGGTCATAGTTTTGGTTGTGACGGGCCTCGTTGAGGTGTTTGATATTCAATGTAACCATGGTCGTCATCCTATTGGGTTTATTTGGACCATAGTGTAGCGATTTCGGGTTGCTGGTTACTATGTCGTGTGAGATTTTGATCTTTTTCTGGGTAAAAGGAGTCATGCTGAGTGCGTGCACTCTGGTCATATGTTCTGGGTAATGTGGAAGGGCTGGTGTAGGTAGGTTCGAGTTTTGGCGTTCCTGTTATTTTCATCTTCGTCTACCTGTTTTCGACAACCATGGTGAAGCGTTTGCTCTCGACGTTGCTGAAGATGTTGGAAGGATCTCTGCCTTTCTTACTTTACCCCCTATGTTGGCCTCTGTTAGCCTAGGTTTTGCCCTAGCTACTTCTCCAACTTTTGTCAAACTTTTGAAAGTGAGGTTTTAGGTCCTCCTGTCCTTGTCGTACTGATGGAAATGGAGTGGTCACGTCTTTGGTGTGGTGCTCAAGAAATATCACATGCTTCATTGTATGGTCATTTCAATTGGAAGATGTCTTGTACATCTCATGCCTAGCAGCTATAACTTGAAATGCTGGTGTACCTTGTATGCTGGAATTTCTGTCTTGTGATTAGTCTGATTTTTTGTTTCTAATTTATATGACAACGTATGTAATAATATCCCTGAGTGAAGTTGAAACTTGTAGTCTAGAAGTAGTGTCTAGCTCCGGTACTGTAACCTAGACAGGGTGATGGTGGACGGTCCACCTTAAAAATCGTATTTGTAGTAGGCTGACAACCAGTCAATCTCCTGTTTTTCATGTAACTATTATTTGTTATAATAATAAGCATTTGCGGTCACTTTAAATTCCGGTTGGCTCTGCCAAAAAAAAACAAAGAACAAACTTGTAAAGAAATTTTATTTGTTAGATCATATTTTTAAATGATACAAAATGTTGATAATATTTGTAGAGAAGCAAACTGATTGTAGAGAAAATTTACTTGGTAAATCCTATTTTTAAGTAAAAAAAAATGCATTTTGTATTATTAATGCTAATACAAAAAGCGAAACACTAAAAATATACAATTATTATAAAAATATTGCTTTACTTATCTAAAAGATATTATATTTGAGTATTTATATTGTAAATAATTAGAATCAATATCTCGGCTTGAATACATCTAAAGTAATAGAGGTTTTTTGGGAAGTTTACGGTCGGACCAAAAGTTTGCCCTTCTAAAACTACTATTAATAAAGATGATATATGAAGACCATCAAATTGGCACGTAAGAATCTTAAATATATATTTGGTGCACTACATTGTTACTGAGAAGGATCACAAGAAAATAATAACCATAACACAATTTTATTCATGATGCATAGAACAACAAAGTAGTATATATGCCAAAGAAAAAAAAAGAGCAATGACCAAAGCATGTAACAAAATTATGCGGTTAAAAAATACGAGACTTAAATCCATATTATTTAACTTTTGAGAACCGTTGTTTTCAAGGGTAGGGTTCAAAGGTTTTTTTCAAAATTATAGGTTTGAACCGTGGGTCGGCGCACGTATAGAGTTATTTCATTTTGTGGTGCATAACACTTTAGGGAATAAGGTTAACCGTGGTTGAAGTGAGATTGCGTTGGGTCTTTAAAGTACTTCCATAAACTATAGCAATTTCGAGCCAGTTAAAAAATATGTCGACTTAGCTGAAACCGACATATTTCGATAATAAGTTTCAAAAATGCATATTTTGCGAAACTGATTTCCAAATCAGTCATAATCAAAAATTTATGTGATGTATTCCAAATACCATACACTTGAGGTTTTTGTTTTGTTTTTTGATTTGAAAAAATACATCAATTTTGTCGTAGATAATGATTTATTATATTTTGAGTAAAAATAAAAAATCACGTTCACTCTTATTAACTACTGCATAACGCATTACACACATTGTATTGTAAAAAATAGTTTTATAAGTATTTTGAAAAACTTGATTTTGTTATGAATGATACCGTAAATTTGTTAAGATAAATGAACGGGTGCATTAACTAATTACGAATAAAAATTTGTTGTATGATCTATGTAATTTTGTACTTGAATAATAATTAGATTGTCATTTTTGCAGATAGATTGAGTCGTACACGAATTTATTAGTTCTTGGAATTTATGTTAATTAAGAAAATAAATGGATGTTAGCACTCTTGATTAACTTTAAAATTATTGTGTTTATAAATTTCCAGAGATAAATGTTTACGTGCATATAGCTTTTTAATTTGATATTTATCATACAATATTTTATTAAAAAATACATAAGTTGATTTCGAATATAATTTGAGAGATTGACAAGAATACCTAAAAATGAATGTGTGATAGTATTTTGTCAATATATTTTAAATGCATTTAAAGCCCCTATAGTAAATATCAAAAGAAAAAAAATCATATGATATTATTAAAGTGATAAACAAAATATATATTAAATGACTAAAAGAACTGTTAGCCAATAAGACATGGAAGGCTATAAATCATATTTTAGTCGACTATGTAAAAATAATAATTTAATTTTCAATCCATATTTCATATCTTAATAATTTTATTTTATACCGAAAACTTTCAGAAAATGATTAACATCTACCACAAAAAGAAATAAAATATAAGAAAAATAGTTTGATCAAAATATTGTTTATTTATTAATTAATGCAAAATAAAAAGGTAAACAAATGAAATCCCACATTTTCACAAAACATATTAAGTAAAAATTAATCATTTTTTCAAAATTATAAAATAAAAAATGTTCATTGCTTATTATTAATTCTAATGTCATTCTTAAGAAACATAATTTTTATCGATGACAAAAAGTCAACCAGCTGTATCAATTTTTGAAAAGAAAATTGTTGTTAGCGTTTGTAATATTGTACCAATCTTATAAAGTAAAATGCATGTATATTTGTAACAAAATAACATGTTTAAAAAGAAAAATTATGTACATGTATCTTTATAATTAAGTATTAATTTTAAAAGAAAATAAATTTGATGAAATTGAATCGAGAATAACATAATAGAATCAAAAATAATTTTCTTGTATAACTATTAAGATTTTAAATTATATGGACTTGAATGAAAAATTAGTTTTGCTGTTTTATTCAATATAAATGTGGTAAATAGCAAATGATATTGCAATTTTTTTGAACTTATTAGACCAAATAACAAATATTAGTTAATAGTATTTCAAAAGGTTAAATCTAAAATCACATGATTAATTTAAATACACACGACTTGAAAATGAAACATAGGAGAAACTTTATATGAATTTTCTAAATAATTGTAGAAATTATTAAATGCTAGTATGTAAATGTATAATTATACGATAAAAAGTTAGTATAACATTGCACTACCTATAACAATAATAAATTATATAGGGATATGAATATGAAATATCTTGACATAATGAAGGAAAGACGAGAAAGTTTGTAACACCCCACTACCACTAAGGTCACTCACAAAGGGAATGCCTTAGCTTCGGTGGAGTATTTAAGTGAATATAGAACTGAAAAATTACAACAAGACAGATATAAGTAATACTTGAAATTTAAAACATCATTTCAATGCAGCAGAAGGTAAACATGTTTGGTTACATCTCAAAAACCAACAAGAGTCAAGTACAAAATATCCATCTCGTTAAAACATAAGTACATAATCCCACTACATACTAATAGCCATAATAGAAAAGATAACCGAGCTTTTCTTCAAGAGTCCAAGCTCCAAAAGATAGATAAAACAATCTGATCAAAGCCCACTAGTGCTAGGCCCACTCTGAGAACCTGAGGGTTGGGGGAAAAAGATAAAAACAACGGGGTCAGACATAAGTCTGAGTGAGCCCTATAACCTTAACAATACAATCATTAAAGTAATTAGGGTATGATATAAACCTGGTACGGTACGACTGGGGATAAATGACTACACTAAGTAGCCAACTAGACTTAGGATAAACTAAGATAACGGTAAAGACACGCCTATCCACCCAAGGATAAATACTATTCTGCACCACACCAGATCTACTCACCCAAGGATAATTCCTACACTGCACCACACCAGTTCCACCTACCCATGTGTAATTCCTACTTAAAGGTTGATCCCCATTAAGTGTACTTAGTAATTTTTAATAGTAGTTTCGTATACCCCTAGCTGACTACATAGGTGTCGTCTGCCCCTATCTCCACTAGGTGTACCTGCTACTCCCCAAGCGATCGGCTCCCTACCGTAGATACCCGTGCTGGCCCCACAGTGGGGTGTATCACTCCCCAAAGTGGCAACCCGAAAATGGTGCACGGCTTATATCTACACGATGCAACAACGTCTTACCTACCAGCCCGGGTCCACACACGCATATGAAACCCGTTGGACTCGCGTTGCCACCGCTACCCCGTTTTGGCCTCTTATAGTCAAGCCCAGTACGCGTGTCCCGTCCTCGACATGGGTCGAGCCCAATAAGATACATATGGGTTACTGGTTGAAATGGGCCCCCACAAGCTACTACTTAAGCTTGTCATTTTATCTAGTGCATCCCACTTAACCCCTTTTTATAATCATGCCCACTTACATGTTAAGATTTGGTTAAGTCATCTAATCATATTTCAATTGCCACTCAAGGCCCCCACAAGCTACTACTTAAGCTTGTCATTTAATCATATTTCAATTGCCACTTAAGGCCCCCACAAGCTACTACTTAAGCTTGTCATTTAATCATATTTCAATTGCCACTTAAGGCCCCCACAAACTACTACTTAAGCTTGTCATTTAATCTAGTGCATCCCACTTAACCCCTTTTCATAATCATGCCCAATTACATGTTAAGGTTTGGTTAAGTCATCTAATCATATTTCAATTGCCACTCAAGGCACCCACTAGATTTTTCCACATGCCACCCAAGGCACCCACTTAACCCTTTAATCATGTTTAATTACATGTCCCACTTTGGTTAAGTATTCAAATCTTATCTTCTATTGCCACCCAAGGCAACCACTAGATTTTCCCATGCCACCCAAGGCACTTACTTAACCCTTTAATCATGTTTAATTACATGTTCCACTTCGGTTAAGTATTCTAATCGTATTTTCTATTGCCACCCAAGGCAACTACTAGATTTTTCACATGTCACCCAAGGCACTACTTGATTTCCACATACCACCCAAGGAACCCACTTAACCCCTCATGCCCACTACATGCTTATCTGGTTAAGTGTTTCTTAATTGATTAAGAACGTGACCGTTGTAAAGACCTCTCACATTAGACTATCTTTTATGGCAGCTGGATTTGCCGGTTGGGTCCGGGCAGCCTTACGCTACAAAAGGGTCCAACCTCGTGTCTTAGTCGATTAATTACACCTAATTAATCACCCCCAAATTAATTTTCCCTAATTAATTCCAATTTTAACGATGTACATAATTGACTCAATTATGTCCATCACTTTATGGTATGCATAATCATACCAACTTCACACCATTTCATTAACATGTTTATTAACCCCATCGTTCCCCACGTAATTCGCTAACATGACATAAAAGGGAAGATTCATCATAAATGTAATGGGTTCAACTTGCATAACGTTAGCATCAACATGGGTTTAAAGGTGTCAACATGCATATAGCATCAAACCCAACTAGCATAGATAATCAACCCAAACTTGCATGAATCACATATGTCATAAGGAGTGTAACTTGCATAAGTTTCTTATGTCATACAAAGGGGTAAACTTGCATATGTATGTATGACATGTAAAGGGGTTAACTTGCATATGTATGCATATCATACTAAGGTGTAAACTTGCACATGTCTCTTGCATATAATCAAACATCATACTTGCATAACATGTCATATGTGAACTTGCATATTATCATACACCAAACTTGCATACATATCATACATGAACTTGCATATCATCATACACCCAACTTGCATAATCATGGTGTCATAGTGGATCAATGTTTATCATAGCAACTGGCATCATGGACACTTGCATAACTTGCATAACATCATGATCATATAGCATATAGCTTGCATAACTTGCATAACATCATGAACATGTAACTTGTGACTTGCATAACTTGCATAACATCATGAACATGTAACATATGGCTTGCATAACTTGCACAGCATCTCAAACATGTAGCATATTACTTGCATAACTTGCATAATATCACAAACATATAGCATATAACTTGCATGACATGCATAACATCATTAACACATAGCACATAACTTGCATAACATGCATAACATCATTAACACATAGCATACAACTTGCATAACTTGCATTGATCCACATTCATAGCCATAACCTCATTATATCCTATCATAATCATTTCAATAATTGGTCATTAAGGCTATAGAAAACTCACAACTTGTTGATTAGCCTTCTTATGAATATATTAAAAGATTGAGACGAAGCCACTAAGCTATCAACTCAAAAACTCCAAAAAAATGCTCCAAATGAAAACCCTTGAGCCAAATCAATAATAAAGATCCTAGCTTTGATGAAGAAAAGCCTTGAATCAAACTTAGAAACACTTAAGCAAGCTTAGGAACTCTTATACTTCTTTAGAAACTCTCTCATACGATTAGAGATGGAGATTATGACAAGAGGATGAGGGTGGAGGCCATGAGAGAACATTTTGGCATAGTTTAGCTATAGGATTGAATAATGAGCATTTAGGTTTAGGTTAGGGGTCTTTTTATAGAAGACTAGGATAGTTTTAGCCATAGGATTAACCTTAGTTTAGATCCTAGCCATCAAAGCATGTCTTGGGGAAGAAGTCAAGTGTAGGAACCATCTAGGGCCTTTAGATTAAAGCTGAACCATGAGAACCATTCAAATGCAAAATCTGCATTTGAGCGAATCGGCCCACGGGTTGACAGCCAAACACCCTGGATTAACCCCTAGTCGACCCAGCGAGCTCGGGTCGACCTCAAAAATCGGCCGGTTCGGTTATTCCCCTCTCCCAATTCGTTGTTTTGAACATTTTTGCATATTTATTTATTTAATTTTCAATTATATATATATATATATATATCAATATATATATATATATATATATATATTTCTCTGCGCAACCCATTTCACTTAATTAAGTATACTTTAATTTGTGAATTTTTATGTTCAAATTACGGGGTGTTACAAAGTTTATATAATTAGTAAGAACAGAAGAAATTTTTCTGCTTTACTATTATTGTAATTTAATAGATACCATGTATTTTCAAAATATTAATTAATACCATAAGAATTTTTAACATTTCAAACAACAAATGAACTTAAAGGTACTATCGTGTACATAATTAATATAGTAATTTGTTCCTTTTAAGTTGAACACTAAAAAAAATGAAATGACTTTAACATTACACTAAAAAAACAAATGATTTCATCACATGATAATAATAATAAGACATACTAAACTTCAGTTAAGACACCTTGTTTTAATTTTTGTTAAGTTTTTTTCACTTCGTTACTTTCAAATCTTGAGTACAATTAATTTTGATGGTGATCGAATTCAAATCAAATTTGCAAATCAATGATGTTAAATAGATAATTTTATAGACTATTCCAATTAGTTCGTGAGGTTTGAATTCTTTATATACAATTTATCAAATTGATAGTCCTTTTTTTGAAATTTTGACTAAAATATTTATTTATGTGTTAGACAACTTGTGACGGAACGAATGCAAAATGTTATGCCTAATAATGGATTCAAGTATACTTTTATATCTATATTACCTCAATTTCTACTGATGTACAATGGGATTCCAATGGGTATAAATAACAAAATATAGGATAAATTTATCTGTCTATGTCCAATCCAATGTTAGTTCCTAATCAAAAGTCGAATCAACCATCCAACTTAATTGAGTTAATCCCATTGTTGTTACAAGTGGTGACACGATATATATCAACAGTTAGATTTTCCATCAAATTAAACATGGAATAATATCCAGTGACCAATGTCCATTGTCTCCATTCTGTATTTTATTATATGTTCTATACATACATGTATAAGCACATGTAAACCATTTATGGTGCGTTCTTTTGTTAAACGAAAGGGTATTTGAAAGAAGTACAAAAGAAAATTCTTTAACTAAAGGTAATGTGTTTGCTAGGATTGCCTTGCATGTGATAAGTATGAACGGTTTAAAATTTGAGTGATCCAACATTGCTACATAACTCAAAGAAGTGATGTTAAAATATAAATTAGCGAGCACGTAGTATTCGAGATTTTTTTTATTGTGTTGCTAGATAACTTGGAGAAATATCAAACATCACTAGGATAATTTGTTCAGCTCACTCCAACTGGCCAAAATGGTGGGTCCTACATTCGATGCATTGACAACATAACATGCGCCTTTTTCTTTCCTAGGCAATTAAGGGTGAACGTTTGGTTGTTCTGGTTTATCCGATAATGAAATTTTAATTCAACTAAAAGCAATAAAATTGAAAACCAAACCATTAGTTGGTTATCCGATTTAACTGAACTAAAAATGATTTATACTTTGTGTTTTAGAATGCTCATTATAATTTGAAATAGAACATAAATATATGATTAAAGTCATAAGAATCTCTAGCTTAAGTAATTATGATGTGGGGTTTTAAACAAAGGTCCCAGATTCGAATTCATTGGACATAAAAAGGAATGTTTTGCTTGAATAGAGGATTGCTCATGTCATCAAAAAATAAAATTTATGATTATATTGAAATTTAATATATTTATATTTTCGAACAGTAATTCGAACACATGTATATATATAATAAATAATATTTATTAGATTACTAAATTAATCCGAAAAAGTTATTACAACATTAGTAATTTTGAGAACACAAAAAATGTTTGGTTAATTTGAATAAACAGATAATCAAACCAAACTTTTTACGGATCGATTAGAAACTAGGCTAGTTTCAAAGCCAAAGAAAATTGGTTAAAATGAGTATGTTTGGTATAACCAAATATTGCTCAACCCTACTAAAGATACCTTAATTTAATGTTATCCAAATGTTTGGTTTATTTTACTTATACCAAGCGATGCTCATCCATGTTATAATTTTGCGGGAGACTGAAACATTACTGGTAAGATCAAATTCCTTGGAAAGATAGTCCATTAAATTTATCCTTCGAAAGATTTCTAAAACGCTATTTTAAGTTCCAAAATACACCACTGTTCTTTTCCAGAAACATGTTATAAATAAAAATTTAATTTTATGTTTCATGATATTCATGGAGAACACAAGTTTTCACATATCAGTAAATGTTTAGAGAGTTTTTTACAAATAATTTGGAGAGTTATTTCCAAATAATTACATAGAATTTTGAAAATATTTGAAGTTTTTTTAATTCCAATAAGAAAATTGTTTTGGTTATAGAAACATAAGATTATTATTTAGATTTAACGTCTAACAAAATATATTTTTTCATAGAAATTAAAAATTAGGTTATAATTTAATTTTTCAATGGGTTTTCCACATATCAGTTTTGAAAATAAGGGACGAAGCCAAAATTTCACTATCTCTTTTCGATAATAAATGATATATTGATTTTAAACTTAAATTTCGACTAAGCAGGAAACATCAACTCTACAAAGTTAGTGAATAAAGTCTGAAATATGTACGATTAAATCTCCTACGTCAAATAACCCATCCTCCCCTAAATTCCACTCTACGATCCAAAATTCACACAATTTGTCCTTGATCTTTTCGGGCTTTTTCAAAATGGGTATTATTTAAGGCCCAGAGTCTAGGTCAAATGGCCCGAAAGTGTGACACCATCCATGCAAAAGTTGGGGTCTATTCGATCTCCCTTAAAAATTGTTGTATGTTGTAAACACTACAAGGAACGCAGGATATAGCGGTTAATGATTACGTCGGTTGGTAACGGCTAAAATAAGCGGCTGTAGCTAACCGTCGTTAGCTGACACCCAAAATCCCAAAATAGCCCTGCAAACATAAGAGCAGATTTCATTATCTACCCCCAAACTCAATTCTCTTGCGAACCTTAAAAAAACTAATCTGCTGCCACCTGCCACGGTCTCCACTGCCAGCGTCGCTACCATACCCTCGTCGCATGCTACAAGCTACTTCTCCTCCACTCTCCTTCACTACTTGACTCCTCTCTGAAAATCTATATAACTCTATCAATCATTTTTTTTAAATCATGATGGTTGTGCATACGAATATGTAGATTATATGTCATTAGATGATAATCATAGATTAGTACTTGATTTTGGAGTATGGTTAAAACCCTAAATTTAGAAATTAGTTGATTATTAATTAGAAATCAAGCAATATTGCGAATTAATTGATGAAAATATTGTATGTGAGTTGATTCGAAGATGATAATTAGTAGTTTGATTTTTTTAATATGTATAGAAAATAGTTAAGGTTGATGTAAATTCCAAGAATTATAGTATAATTATTGATTAATATGCGTATTGATAAGCTTACACAAATGTTGGACGCAAAATAATGTTTTCTATAGTTTACGCCAAAAAGTTAGCAGTTATATGAATTTTAAATAACATTTTAAAGTTTATAGTTTAGTTAAAAAAAAGTTAAAAAATATTATACTTAAATCAATTTTATTAAAAAGTTAGAAATGAATTTAACAACGAAAAATACTATACTGGAATCTATGATAACCCATTATACACCAGTAGTGCTCATGACTAAAAATTTACATTGTACAAACACCCAATTAAATGTAAAGCGATCGTCAAGAGAAAGAAATAGTAGAAAAGAAGAAGAAAGAGAGAAAAGAAGAAACATTTGAGAAGAGTAAGAGGAGAACAAGACATAAACACAATCACAGAACGAATCGTGTGTCTCACAGCACATCAGATAACATATAATAATCAATCTCATATATAAAATAGACGAGACATTAATAACTATACAAAGCATATAATCAGAGTATATAAGCCCATACATTTATACATAACAGTAATTGTAACACCCCACCTCCGCTAGGGTCACTCTTTCGGGGGCACTAGCTTCTGGGGGGCGTTAGAACTGGGTAAGTATGCATAATGATATATCAAGGCAGAATAAGAACATAAATATATATGTTAAACAGAGTAAGTGAGAATAAAACAGCGGAATATCTCAAACCATCTCAAAACAAGTTTAGTACATCATAAAGTCAACTGCCAAAATAAACATGTCTAGTACATCATAAACAGAAATACTGAAATACATAGTGCTATCCCCAAAATAAAGATGATAAACCATAGCGAGCTCAATGTCCAGACATACATGAGCTATCCAGCAAACAAGCAAGCGATCCAAGCTAAGCACCACTGTTCCCTCCCTGAGAACCTGGGGGGGGGGGGAAACGGAAGAAAAGAAGCGAAAGAAAACAGGTCAGTCAAAAAGACTGGTAAGCCCTACTACGATCAGTCTATAAACTAATAAAGCTAACATCATGATGGAAACTGAGATGAACATACTGGCAATAGATAAAGGTGTCATCACATAAAGAAGATTAAGCTTTGCACCACAGTGTACTAGCAAACTAACTTAACAGGTACTGATCCCTCAGCCCAAACTTTGGCCCAATTGCATGAGGTGACCTTAATACAAGGTCCAGCCCAACGGTCTAGTCGATCGGCTCCCTATAAACCTAACACGTCAAGTGTTGGTGTCCATACGGCCCACATATGGTTGTAGTCAGATTGTGCTGGGTCCACCTTCGGGTGTATCAATCCCTCGGGTGTCAACCCCAGACACCTAAACAATAATGCACAGTCTAAACCTACTGGTACCCGTGCCTCGAGTTTGTCCTACACCGGACTACGTGCACGTCCGTAGCCCGCCTGGACCCGCACCGCTGTACCACTCAGCCGTCGCTTTGGTCGCTTACATCCGTCCAGTAATCGTGCCCCGCCCTAGCCTAGCCTCTAGGGTTGTGAATGATACCAAACTGGGATTACTGCTGGAACAGACCACGTTACTAGGGTTTTCTAAGAGGGTTAAGTGTGGTTTAACCCCTTACTAATCATGGATTAAATTAGTTAAGTGTAACCAACAGTTCACCACTTAACCCCATTTAATCCCTCGTATCCCCAAAATTGGTTAAGTATTAGTGGGCCATGACTTAACCCTAATCATGAGGCATTAATTAATTTAATTGTGCCTTAACCTCTCACATTAGACTTTGTTGCGGTTACTAGTTAAGCCGGCGGGTCCGGGTAGCTTTACACCACAACTTGGTCTAACCTCGGGTCCAAGGTACACATGACCAACTTCTCACATTGGGTCTTATTGTTTGTAGCAACTAGTTAAGTCGGTCGGTTCCGGGTAGGTTTACGCTACAAACTCAACCCAACCTCGAGTTGGCCACACTTATGTTTTCTAAGTGTCATGTCCCCTTTATTTCAAAACATAATCACAAGTTTAACGAATACTTGGGTAGACCTAACTTAATAGGTAAATTCCCAAGGGGTAGACCTAACTTAATAGGTAAATTCCCAATCTTATATTTTCATGTATTTTAAGTTTTACCCAAAACCCCCCAACGTCATTCTATCGCTTACATATTCGTTATAACGCATAAAGGATAGAAAGAGGGAACTTGGCACACATACATGATAAATCTTACATATCATAATAAACATGCATAACATGTTGAACTTGCATAACTTAGCATAGTGAACTTGCATAAACATGCATAACTTGTTAAACTTGCAAATCATGGCATAGTGAACTTGCATAAACATGCATAACTTGTTAAACTTGCAAATCATGGCATAGTGAACTTGCATAAACATGCATAACTTATTAAACATGCATAACATAGCATAGTGAACTTGCATAAGCATGAATAACTTATTAAACATGCACAACATAGCATAGTGAACTTGCATAAGCATGCATAACTTATTAAACATGCACAACATAGCATAGTGAACTTGCATAAGCATGCATAACTTATTAAACATGCATAAATCCCAACTTTCATCACATATTAACTTTAGAGTTTCTAAAATGAAGGTAAGAGGGCTTACAAATATTATGAAGACTCAAATCTATTAATAAAGATTGAGAAGCCCCTTTTTATGCAAGCATATAAAAACCCAAAACAAAGCTCCAATTAACAAAAATCCCAAAAACTCTAGCTTAGCAATTAAAGCTTGCAACTTGATGATGTATGCAAGCTAATGATCATTCATACAACTTAGAAATGCTTGTATGAACATCAAAACCTTCATAGGAATGATTTATGAAGAGGTTGGAGGCTAGTGTTTTTAGGTGGAGGCCATTTGAGAATTCAATTTGACATAGTTTGGTTGCTAGAATGAATAATGAGGTTTTAGGGTAGGATTAGGGGCTTATTTATAGAAGATTAGAGTGTTTTTAGCCCTAGGATTAACCCTAGGTTAGTTTAGGCCCGTCAGATCTCGGAATTCTCTAGAACCAAGCCACACAACCAAGCCCAAATCAAAATGGTGCGCCAGGCAAAACTGCCTGGCCACCCCGTGTCGACAGGGCTGTCGACAGGGCAGTCGACACCCTAAGACCCCTGTCGACATGCCTGTCGACATGGGGGTCCTGGCGGGAATTTTCCCGCCTGACGCCAGTTAGCCCTAATCCTTGTTTTTAATTTAAAATTTAAATCTGTTTTTAACATAGAAATTTCTGAAAACTTCAATGGGCCTTTACTGGGTCATACGGACTCCGATTTTCGAAAACTCGGACTCTATTTCGCGTATTTTTCCGAGACGAACGAAATGGCATAGCCCGTTTCCCTTGATTCAGATTTTAGAATTAAATTCTGCCTCGATTTATGTTATAACAGGTTATTGAAAATACGGGTTGTTACATTCTCCCCTCCTTAAAGGATTTCGTCCCCGAAATCTTTAAGTTAGGAAGAACGTATCCTACCATCCAATCATCCATCTACTCAAAGCATCATCCACGAGCAACCATTGTCCTTACAAGATTCTAAATGCTGGATGAACATATGCAGAAGTGTGTGTATATGTACTTATCTAATGCAAAGATCAATGCAAAATATGCTAGTGAAATGTATCCATATGTATGCAAATCCCTAACATAATGTATAATATCTACATGCGTGCTCAATCATACATCCATATGCAACATCCATGTGATGGCATACAAATTTCATCCAAGAATAAGCATAAACACTCATGCACATGCAATATGAGGAGTGTGTGAGCCGATCTAGTGCCTAATGTGTATCATGCATCCACGAGTAACCACTTGCAAACACTTGCAACCACTTGCAACCATCAAACATAACATGTCTCAAACACATGTTTCATCCAAAGGGTTTCTACCTAAGGTTCTCATGACAAGATTAGCACGATAACTAGATAAACATGGATAGCAAAGAGGAAGATATGCTAACAAAGGAAAGAGATTGAGAGTGTACCCTAAAAAAGGAATGGATAAAGCCCACGCATCTTCTCCTCAGTTTCCCAAGTTGCGTCTTCTTCGGCTTCACCCCATTGAACCTTCACCAGCTTGACCTCTCGATTCCTTAACTTCTTGGTCTCCGTCCCCAAGATACGAATCGGAGCTCTCCTCAAAGTTGCCTCTTTCTCTACTTCCACGTCTTCAAGAATGCTAGGTTCAACCACCTTAGCTGACTCATGTAGGCATTTTCGGAGATGCGAGACATGAAAGACATTATGCACTCCGGACAGCTTCTCGGGCAATTGCACTTTATAAGCCATCTTCCCAATTCTCTCTATGATAGGGAAGGGTCCAACAAATCTCGGTGCTAACTTCCCAACAGCTCCAAATCGGACCACATTCCGCAAAGGAGAAACCTTTACGAAAACCATATCCCCAACATCAAACTCCAAATCGGATCTTCGCTTATCAGCATAGGATTTCTGTCGGTCTTGGGCCGCTTTCATCCGTCTTCTAATCAACTCAACCTTCTCGGATGTATCTCTAATCATGTCAGGCCCAAGTATGAGCTTCTCTGTAGTTTCCCACCAACATGTAGGCGACTTGCACGGCCTCCCATATAAAGCTTCAAATGGTGCCATCCCTATGCTTGCCTGATAACTGTTATTATATGCAAACTCAACAAGAGGAAGATGGTCTTCCCAAGTACCACCAAAATCCAGAATGCAAAGCCTCAACAAATCCTCAAGTACCCTATTCACCCTTTCTGTCTGACCGTCCGTTTGTGGGTGATAGGCCGTACTCAGGTTCAACCTCGTGCCCATAGCTTCCTGCAAACTGTTCCAGAACTGACTAGTAAAGATTGGGTCACGGTCACTGACAATACTAGAAGGGACTCCATGAAGTCTCACAATCTCACGAAGATATATGGACGCTAGCCAAGATGCGGTCCTCTTGCTTTTCACCGGAATGAAATGAGCACTCTTCGTAAGCCTATCTACAATGACCCAAATGCTCGTATTTCCTTTCCTTGACCTTGGAAGCCCATCAATAAAGTCCATAGAAATACTCTCCCACTTCCATAGCGGGATCTCTAGAGGATGCAATAGCCCACCGGGCTTTCTTGACTCGGCCTTAACTTGCTGGCAAATGATACATCTAGAGACAAATTCTGCCACATCCTTCTTCATTCCAGGCCAGAAGAAAATGCGCTTCATATCCTTATACATCTTATCCCCACCCGGATGTATAGTCAACTTGGAGCGATGCGCTTCCTCCAGAACATTTCTTACTGAATTTTCTACCATGGGAACACAAAGCCTTCCGTCTCTCCTCAGCCAACCCTTATCATCTAGAGAATATCGAGCAAGGTGACTAGACGTCTCTCCTCGAGTCAGCTTATCCATAATCTCAACTATGTGAGGGTCTTCTCTCTGTGAAGCCCCAACTTGATCAAGAAGGGTAGGCCTGAGTTCCAGGGATGCTAAAGAACCGGTCATCGACTCCATCGCCAAAGAGAAATCAAAGGTTGCCAAGAACTCTAAATTCTTCATCTCAACAAATAGAGGACTTAGTGTCAACCTTTTTCTACTCAACGCATCCGCTACAACATTCCCCTTGCCAGGGGTATAGGCTATATCAAAATCGTAGGACGCCAAGAATTCCATCCACCTTTGCTGCCTCAAGTTCAGATCCTTCTGCGAAAAGAGATACTTCAAAGACTTATGATCAGTATACAGCTCAAATCTCTCTCCCAGAAGATAATGACGCCAAGCCTTGAGTGCATATACTATCGCTGCCAGCTCTAGATCATGAGTGGGATAATTCTTCTCATGCACCTTAAGTTGGCTTCCACCAAAACATATAGCTCTGCCCTCTTGCATCAGAACGGCGCCCAATCCCGTGCCACAAGCATCAGTGTACACGGTAAACATCTTACCACCATCGGGTAAAGCTAGAACTGGTGCTGAGGTAAGGGCTCTCTTGAGTCTCTGAAAAGCAAGCTCACAGTCCATATCCCAAGCAAAAACTAAGTTCTTCTTCGTCAACTTAGTAAGAGGAGCGGATATCTTCGCGAAGTCCTTGATGAACTTCCGGTAAAAACCCGCAAGACCTAGAAAACTTCTCACCTCGGTTGCATTCCTTGGAGTCTTCCAATCCTGAACTGCAACCACCTTAGCGGGATCCACCGCTAAGCCTTGCTTGGATACGATATGCCCAAGGAACCTAACTTCCCTTCTCCAAAAGTGACACTTGGAGAACTTGGCCTTTAACTGATGCGCTCTAAGCGTATCCATCACTTCTACAAGATGCCTCGCGTGCTCTTCTTCATCCTTGGAGAAGATCAGAATATCATCCACAAAGACCACGACAAACTTGTTCAAGAACTCTCGAAACACCCTACTCATTAAGTCCACGAAATACGCGGGTGCATTCGTCAAACCGAACGGCATAACAAGCCATTCAAAGAATCCATCTACAGTTCTGAATGCAGTCTTGTCTATACTATCTTCAGCCACTCTGAGCTGATGAAATCCAGTAGCAAGATCAAGCTGAGAGAAAACAGAAGCACCGACAAGCTGGTCAAAGAGATCATCGATCCTCGGTAACGGGTGTCTGTTCTTCTTAGCCAGCTTATTCAATTCTCTATAGTCCACACAGAGTCGAAGAGAACCATCTGCCTTAGTAGCAAACACCACAGGCGCTCCCCATTCGGATATACTTCGTCTGATGAAGTTCTTCTCAAGCAACTCCTTTACTTGCTTGCTGAGCTCCCGTCTCTCACGCGGAGCCATGTGCCGAACGGGCAAAGAAACAGGCTTAGCATTATCCACCAGATAAATGCGAAAATCAATCTCTCGTTTAGGGGGCAACCCCTTAACTTCTTCAAAAACATCTGGATAATCTCGGACCACCCTTACTGACTGAAGGGCTTCCTCTGACGAGTCGAGAGATTCAAGATAGCACAACATGACGGGATCCTTCGGATTGCATGAAATCTCTAAGGTGTTGCCAAGGCGATCACAAGCCTCACAACCCTATGCTCACAATCAAGAATGGCTCCATATCTGGACAGCCAATCCATGCCCAATATCAATCCGTATCCCCTGAAACCAAGAACATACGCACTACACAAGAACTCTACACTAAGTATAGAGATCCTCAGATCCTCACATATCATAGATAGATGAGCAGAACCCCCAATGGGATTCGAAACACAAACGGGATCATCCACTAAGCTAGTACTAAGGTGCAAACTATCAACAAGATCAGATGAAATAAAGCTATGTGATGCACCAGAATCAAACAAGGTACGAACTGGAAGATCGGAAACATAAACAAGGTTCTCAACAGAAACACTACCTCGATCGGAAACTGGAGCGGTATTGAGAGCATGAACTTGCCCTCCTGAAGGTCCAGCCTGTCCTTTCTTCTTCGGGCATTCCTTGCTGAAGTGTCCAGTCTCACCACAGGAAAAACATCCACCACTAAGCTTCCTTTTCTTCTTCCTACAATCCTTAGCAAAGTGTCCAGGCGCACCACAGTAATTGCACTTTCCCTTGCCTTTGTTGTTGTTCCCCTTCTTGTTCTTGCTCTGATTCCCCTGACTACTTTGACCACCTTGATTGCCTTTACCTTGAGAATCGGTCTTCTTTGCTTGAGTATCACTCGACTTGACCTCTTTCTTTCCATCTCCTTGAAGTACAGCCATATCGACCAAACTCTCAAAAGTAGCCCCATGCGGAATATGTGACATTGCCAAACCCTGCAGCGGCTCATTCAACCCTCTAGCAAATCGAAGAGCCTTCTTCTCAGGAGTGTTAACCATATCCAAACCAAAACGGGCCAGCTGATTAAACTTGTTCACATACTCCTTGACAGACATATCACCTTGCTTTAATGCAATGAACTTCTCCATCTGTAAATTCGCCTCAGCAGAAGATAGAAACTTGGCCACAAATCTAGCCCTCAAATCAGCCCAAGTCTCGACCGGCCTCGTCCCATTGGTGACCTCCCACCAATAGGCTGCTTCGTCCTTCAAAAGCCACACTGTCAATAAGATCTTCCTCTCGTCATCAATCCTAAAGATAGCAAACAAGTCCTCAGTGTCTTTCAGCCAATTCCTAGCTTCAACAAAAGATTCCGTGCCTAGGAAATTCTTGCCTCCCATCGCCTTGAAGTCTTTACAAACCTTCGTGAACTCAACCTGAGGATGCTGAGGGGGAGGAGGAGGAAGAGGAGCCTCAGCAACTGGAGGAGGAGGAACATTAGCAACGGGAGGTGGAACGGGAACCACCGGAGGAGGGACATTAGGGAGAGGATTCTCAACTACAGGAGGAGGAGTGGGAGTAGGGTTTGCGGGGCCAGCTACCGCCCTCGCTTCAAGAAGTCTCCTATACCAGAGTGGTACATTTACTCCATCCGGGATGGCAAGATTCTCAGCCATACTGAAACGAAAGATAAGATAAGATTAGGTCAAGGGAACGAAGGATAACGCTAATGGCTTTTTTTTTGGGGAATAGCCTTTTAAAATACTAGACTTTTCTTTGGAAAATACTTTATACTTGTTTTGAAAATAGTTTTTCAAAAGTCTTTTAAAAACTTTTTGTTCTTTCTTGTAAACCATATGCTCTGATACCAAATTTGTAACACCCCACCTCCGCTAGGGTCACTCTTTCGGGGGCACTAGCTTCTGGGGGGCGTTAGAACTGGGTAAGTATGCATAATGATATATCAAGGCAGAATAAGAACATAAATATATATGTTAAACAGAGTAAGTGAGAATAAAACAACGGAATATCTCAAACCATCTCAAAACAAGTTTAGTACATCATAAAGTCAACTGCCAAAATAAACATGTCTAGTACATCATAAACAGAAATACTGAAATACATAGTGCTATCCCCAAAATAAAGATGATAAACCATAGCGAGCTCAATGTCCAGACATACATGAGCTATCCAGCAAACAAGCAAGCAAGCGATCCAAGCTAAGCACCACTGTTCCCTCCCTGAGAACCTGGGGGGGGGGGGGGAAACGGAAGAAAAGAAGCGAAAGAAAACAGGTTAGTCAAAAAGACTGGTAAGCCCTACTACGATCAGTGTATAAACTAATAAAGCTAACATCATGATGGAAACTGAGATGAACATACTGGCAATAGATAAAGGTGTCATCACATAAAGAAGATTAAGCTTTGCACCACAGTGTACTAGCAAACTAACTTAACAGGTACTGATCCCTCAGCCCAAACTTTGGCCCAATTGCATGAGGTGACCTTAATACAAGGTCCAGCCCAACGGTCTAGTCGATCGGCTCCCTATAAACCTAACACGTCAAGTGTTGGTGTCCATACGGCCCACATATGGTTGTAGTCAGACTGTGCTGGGTCCACCTTCGGGTGTATCAATCCCTCGGGTGTCAACCCCAGACACCTAAACAATAATGCACAGTCTAAACCTACTGGTACCCGTGCCTCGAGTTTGTCCAACACCGGACTACGTGCACGTCCGTAGCCCGCCTGGACCCTCACCGCTGTACCACTCAGCCGTCGCTTTGGTCGCTTACATCCATCCAGTAATCGTGCCCCGCCCTAGCCTAGCCTCTAGGGTTGTGAATGATACCAAACTGGGATTACTGCTGGAACAGACCACGTTACTAGGGTTTTCTAAGAGGGTTAAGTGTGGTTTAACCCCTTACTAATCATGGATTAAATTAGTTAAGTGTAACCAACAGTTCACCACTTAACCCCATTTAATCCCTCGTATCCCCAAAATTGGTTAAGTATTAGTGGGCCATGACTTAACCCTAATCATGAGGCATTAATTAATTTAATTGTGCCTTAACCTCTCACATTAGACTTTGTTGCAGTTACTAGTTAAGCCGGCGGGTCCGGGTAGCTTTACACCACAACTTGGTCTAACCTCGGGTCCAAGGTACACATGACCAACTTCTCACATTGGGTCTTATTGTTTGTAGCAACTAGTTAAGCCGGTCGGTTCCGGGTAGGTTTACGCTACAAACTCAACCCAACCTCGAGTTGGCCACACTTATGTTTTCTAAGTGTCATGTCCCCTTTATTTCAAAACATAATCACAAGTTTAACGAATACTTGGGTAGACCTAACTTAATAGGTAAATTCCCAAGGGGTAGACCTAACTTAATAGGTAAATTCCCAATCTTATATTTTCATGTATTTTAAGTTTTACCCAAAACCCCCCAACGTCATTCTATCGCTTACATATTCGTTATAACGCATAAAGGATAGAAAGAGGGAACTTGGCACACATACATGATAAATCTTACATATCATAATAAACATGCATAACATGTTGAACTTGCATAACTTAGCATAGTGAACTTGCATAAACATGCATAACTTGTTAAACTTGCAAATCATGGCATAGTGAACTTGCATAAACATGCATAACTTGTTAAACTTGCAAATCATGGCATAGTGAACTTGCATAAACATGCATAACTTGTTAAACTTGCAAATCATGGCATAGTGAACTTGCATAAACATGCATAACTTATTAAACATGCATAACATAGCATAGTGAACTTTCATAAGCATGCATAACTTATTAAACATGCACAACATAGCATAGTGAACTTGCATAAGCATGCATAACTTATTAAACATGCACAACATAGCATAGTGAACTTGCATAAGCATGCATAACTTATTAAACATGCATAAATCCCAACTTTCATCACATATTAACTTTAGAGTTTCTAAAATGAAGGTAAGAGGGCTTACAAATATTATGAAGACTCAAATCTATTAATAAAGATTGAGAAGCCCCTTTTTATGCAAGCATATAAAAACCCAAAACAAAGCTCCAATTAACAAAAATCCCAAAAACTCTAGCTTAGCAATTAAAGCTTGCAACTTGATGATGTATGCAAGCTAATGATCATTCATACAACTTAGAAATGCTTGTATGAACATCAAAACCTTCATAGGAATGATTTATGAAGAGGTTGGAGGCTAGTGTTTTTAGGTGGAGGCCATTTGAGAATTCAATTTGACATAGTTTGGTTGCTAGAATGAATAATGAGGTTTTAGGGTAGGATTAGGGGCTTATTTATAGAAGATTAGAGTGTTTTTAGCCCTAGGATTAACCCTAGGTTAGTTTAGGCCCGTCAGATCTCGGAATTCTCTAGAACCAAGCCACACAACCAAGCCCAAATCAAAATGGTGCGCCAGGCAAAACTGCCTGGCCACCCCGTGTCGACAGGGCTGTCGACAGGGCAGTCGACACCCTAAGACCCCTGTCGACATGCCTGTCGACATGGGGGTCCTGGCGGGAATTTTCCCGCCTGACGCCAGTTAGCCCTAATCCTTGTTTTTAATTTAAAATTTAAATCTGTTTTTAACATAGAAATTTCTGAAAACTTCAATGGGCCTTAACTGGGTCATACGGACTCCGATTTTCGAAAACTCGGACTCTATTTCGCGTATTTTTCCGAGACGAACGAAATGGCATAGCCCGTTTCCCTTGATTCAGATTTTAGAATTAAATTCTGCCTCGATTTATGTTATAACAGGTTATTGAAAATACGGGTTGTTACAGTAATGAAGTTATAGTTTATACATGAGATAAATAAACCCAAACTGATAAACGGTCTCAAACAAAGATACATAATACTGTCAATGCTCCATAGTGTTACACAGTGGAATAAACATATTTAAAACATAGGCTCCTGCTAATCCACCTGTGCCGCTCTAAGTTATATATATATATATGTCACCTGATTTGCTCATCAGCATCATCGATGAGCACCCAAGGTAATAAGTGGGAAGTAAAACCTTGGGTCAGACAACAGTCTGGTGCGAGCGATAACAAATCTCAAAGTGCTCTAAAAGTTGTAATAGTATATATTGCATGGATGGTATAAAGATTCATATCTGTCCTGCCCCTGAACCCATAAATTTAGCATATATAATAATAATATATACTACTCTTTGATAATAATAAGTATCAATGTATCCTACATCAGAATAGTAGGGATGTCTGGATATCCGAATCGATGATATCCATATCACATGATGTCCCCTAAGGTGATAAATGAGTAAGCAAACATAACATCCATCATACATCCACACATCACTCACTCAGTGCGTTTGATATACGATAATGCTCAGTTTCCATGATACTCGGATCGATGCCACTCAATTGGCTAGGACATAGGTTGTAACCACTTGTATTCCCTAAGGTAAGGACCCATCTGGTCCAGGTGAATGCCATAAGTTTTCCATTTTCGGAAACTAGGATGACCCATCTTGTCCATTTGGACATCACACCCGCTACCCCTTCTTTACGAATAACTATTAAACCATGCGTTATCAATAATCCCTTTGCACACGTTCTCCGCAGCAGAATCCATCACTGGACTGTCTATAATGACTCCCATCCGAAGTCATCACAATGTGGGAACTATCCCTGACGGTCATCGTATGTCGTAGATATCATCCTATGTCTCCTATCTCTCTTTTTCCGACAGTCACATCAACATGACTTAATGTCATCTTTTCTACATCTCGGAAAAAACTATCCATCGCAGCAGCCTTGCTCCCCATCCTGAAATCATCGTCGTCGAATAATGAATCAACAGAAGCACCACATCCTCCCCTCAAGTCAAAGCTACTAATCAAAGATCCATCGTGTCAAAATATCTAACAAATGAACCATCGTGTCCTACTCCTCGAAATCGCACTATCGTCCATGTTAAATTGGCCAAATGGCCAATAACAACGTAATCACTATTGACCACTTCATAGTAATTGATATTGACTACTTGGATTACCTATTTAATCAAAATTGGTTAAATACACATACATGGAAAATGTCCGACATTCATTGCGAAATTCATCTTGTCGCGAAGTCCATTCTCCATTTTTAGATCATCCATCAAGCTCCAATGTCGTTCTGTCTTCAAATCCATCACCAAGCTCCAATGTTGTTGAGTCGTCAGATCCATTTGTGCGCTCTAAAGCTCCTTCGAGGATTTATCCCATTCTTTCAAGTCTATCATCCTTATGCACTCACTCAACACACACCAACTTGTGCATGATAAACACCACAAACTCTAATGAACGAGATTTATCCTAATACTAGATCGCTTACGAACAACGTTCTGAGCTAAACTAAGCAAACAATACAACCATACAACCAATAGTCAAACAAATATCTAAACTAACATACAAGCATCAATAATAACAGTAAAAATCAAATAGAATCTATCTATAACAATAAAAATGAAATAAGTGTCCAAATAACCTAAATCAAACAATGTGGTCAAAGTAGCGTGTAATAACGCGTCAACAGATAAATAGCGCGTAATAGCGTGCAATTAAGTAAAAATGTAATAATCATGTCAAAACTACTTAAATCACTTTTTAATTTTTTTATTCATTATTTACTGGGTTCAACTATCCTAAATATTACATTTTACAATTAGAAAACAGTTTAAAACATCAAATTATATTATTTAAACAAGTACAGTACAACGAGAGATAATATCATCCATCTCAGCCAAATCATCCCAAATCTACTCTAAAACATAGAGCTCGTCCATACGAGTCCATAGGAAGAAACAATGTCTAATTCCGACCTCATATGAGAAAGATACGACAATTATATGTTTCGCGATAATTTAAATCATTAAAATAACCTACTTAATTAATTACCTCATAAAACATTAATCCTTATCTTCTCCCTTTAATCCCCTGCACAGTGCACACCCCTTATCAGTGAACCTAATCTTCCCCTTCCCTTCTCTCTTCGATTACTCCGCCATTAGTTGATGGAATCAAGATCTGTCTGCTCCTACGCATCGCCGTACCTCTCTTCTACATAATGGAATCCTCCCTACCAAACTCGGACGCATCCTACAAAACGCTATAGCAAGTCCTGATAGTGGCCTCAAAATGTCGCGACGTCCACGATGGCATCGAGCTTACCCAAATTGTTAAGGAAGGTGCGTCTCTTCAAGATATACCCAACGCCGGCCTCGTCTTTCCACATCATCAACCATAACTTGTAAAAACTCGATCCCTAGATCTGAACCTCCAGCCTTAGCTATCGTCGCATGCTACAAGCTCGGTATAGGGAGGTGGAGATTTGAGGCATGAAGGTAATGAGCCCTATCTCGTGATATATGGATGAGCAAGTGGTTTTATCTTGATTTTTGAAACATAGGAAGGACGCAACCATTGCTTCAATGGAATAATAAATTAAAAAAGGAGAGTGGAGTGCTATAGAGAACGGGTCTGTAAGAACAAGGAGTTGGGCTTCATTTTTTTAATATTATTTTGTTTCTTTAATCCAAGAATAAGACCTAAAACTCACAAACCCCAATCGACGAGTGCCGCTTGCGGTCATCTATGTAAAAACTACTACTACAAAAGTGGGTATATTTGACACTAGTTTTATGTGGCCGTAGATCAAAAAATCATTGCCATAGGCCATTTTTTCCAAATAGGCAACACCAGAGGGCCGTGACATCCGCGACCATTGCCTTAGCCCTCTAAGGCAACGCTTTTGCCCATCTACTGCCACAGAAAGAAAGTGTTGCATTATAACCCTATTGCAACAGTATATGTAAGTAATGCAACAACATACAACGTTGCCTTAAACAGAAGCCAGAGCCTGGCTTCCAGGTCATGGTAGTGGGGCCTACACGAACTTTCCACGTCAGCTGCCAGCATGTCACCTGCCTCCTCAACTTCCCAAGTCAGCTACCCATGTGCCGCATGCCACGTCATCTACCCACGTGGCACCACATAAGCTGCGGGCCCCACGTGTCATACCAAAGTGGAATTAATAATATTTCCTTAATGCAACACCATCTAATGCAGCACCATAACACTATAATGCAACACCACAACATAATCTAATGCAACACTGTAATGCAACACCGTAAAAAATCAACTGCAATAGTAAAAAATCAACTGCAACACCAGAAAAAAATCAACCGCAACTGTAATACAACCCTGTAATTACAAATTCTGCAGTACATATATACAATCCAAAATATTGTACTACATTCATATATACCAAAATATTCATACAATAAATCCTCTCAAAACATTCATCACCACAATTAGACCAACCAATTATACACACCAACTCACAAGATCCATCACCAACACATACCACAAGTGCCATCACCAAAACATAACATAAGTGCCATCACGAACATATACCACAAGTGCCATCATGAACACATACCACAAGTGCCATCACGAACACATACCACAAGTGCCATCATGAACAAGTGCCATCACGAATACATACCACAAGTGCTATAATTTAAATGTACAATTCGAATATATCACAAGTGCTAACACATACCATCCAAATACTTCATTAAGTTGTCAAGGTTGCAGGAGTACCAATGTCATCTTCATCACTTGTTGTGGTGACACAAAAGTCTCCGAAATCTAAATTAAGATCTGGATTGGCTTCGTCTAGCTTTTTCAACACCCATGACACATTCTCTTTCACTTTCCTGTTCACCTTTTCTTCCAAATCCGCCTCAAGCTCTTGCCTTACATTTTTGGTCAGCTCTTGCACATAACTGTCTGAAGAACCAGGAGTTGTTAGGGACTTTTCAGCTATTTTACCTCGCCTTCCTACAAGCTAGTTTCGTGTGTGGTTCTTCCCACCAGAGACAAGTGCACTGCCTCAACAATGTTTCCTGCACCCACCATTGCTTGAATCTTCATCTACAAATGAAAACTAGGCAAGCATATAAACAGGCAGCTGGCAGAATGAATTTATTAATAGAGCTGGTTTTCTTTCAAACGAACTATATGTTCGATTTAATAAGCAGCTCCAACAAACGTACAATGTGCTAATTATACAGACACAAGTATTAATTCATAATTGACCTTAGGTCAAATACTTTATATAAGCTACTCGATAAAATTTATTAACATAAGTGGCTATCTTTAGTTCATCCGTGTTAGCCTTGTAAGTTCTCCCCGGTTTTCATTTATACGTTTCCAAATAGACCAAGCAGCGGATGGGATGGCTTTTTCCGGGTCCTTCTTTCTATGTCAAGTATTACTATTACTAAAAATTAAACAAATTTTTTAACATTCAGTGTTAAGAATTTAAAAATATAGTTGCTGCCTGTGAACATTGTGACAATGATATAAAATATAATTCAGTGATATAACAAATTAAAATTATCATGTGGTCAATTCAACTCAATCACAAAAAAATCAACTTAAGTTCATAAAACACACACTATCTGTTCTTTGGCTACTGCATGAGTTTTGGGACCCTTGGTATGTGTCTCACTTAATGAATTACTAAGCTGAATTAGTCTCAGCTAGGGCCTGGAAATCCAAAAAAAAAAAAATAGCACTAAACAAGGATAATGCGAACTACTAAAGAAAAGATTAGCACTAAACAATATAATGTGAACTACTAAAGAAAAGATTAGCACTAAACAAGATAATGTGAATTACTCAACATTATACAAATGTGAATACCAGTTACTTAATTTATTTATTTTTCCCATCTGTTGCATGATTATTAAATTAGCACTAAACAAGAAAAAATTAGCACTAAACAAGAAAAAATTAGCACTAAACAAGAAAATGTGAATATCATTAATTTATTTTATTAATTTTTTCTATCTGTTGCATGATTATTTAATTAGCATTATACAAATTAGTTTTCTTTTGTGGTCTCATTGAAGTCGTACCTGAACTGCTTCATCCCCCCAGTATTCCAAGAGCATTTTAAAATCCTCCAGTGGAATTGTACTGGGATTATCGCAAGCCTTTCCTCATCAGTTGAATATTTTTTTATAATACCTTGCTCTTTAATGCGAGATTTGTACTGCCTCCAAGAGTCATTAAGCGTGTTCAAGACCCACTTGTGTCCTTCTTCCGGAATGACATACCTAGCCTACAATATATCAAACACAAAATTCAGGAAACAAACTAATTAATTAAAAACAAACATTTAGGTAATGATCAGCTGAACTGTGATTTAGGGTGATAGATTTTACCAGAGCATATTCTGACATTTTCCTTTTAATTGGCCAGGAACAACATGCCAATTGATGTAAGTAAGAGACACATCATCCTTTGCTATTGCCCCAAGAAAATTGCTTAACTCCGTAATATTATCAGATACTGGTTGACTATCCTCATTCAACTCAATGACTACTTTATCATCGGGGATTCTAGCGTGCACCTTGGTCATTTTTGACTTCCCTCTAGGTTTTTTTGGACCTTGTACTTTATATACCAGGTTCAAAAAAAAATGAACAGAAAATTAATGCATGGCATTACAGAAACATAATATGCATGCAAAACTTAAACTAGACACACTCAACAGTGCAGTGCAGTGCACAGATAAAGAAACATTATACCTGTACCTGCTTCATCTTCCTGTGCAATCCATTCCTTCTCTAATCGATCCATAAGATTTTCCATTGTTGGAGGCGCTTCAACATTCTACTTTCGACGTTTCCACATCGCTAAATAAGCAGTGACTGAACCAGCAGTTTCACATGAATTGGTTGATTGTTGCTACATGTAGGTTTTAAAACTGGTGGACGAGATGTTGTAGGTTTTAAAACTCCTGAATAAAACAGTGTAGGTTTCGTCAATTTCTTTAATGTTTCTGCAAATTTCTCCCGGTTACTGATTTTTTTTGGAGTGGGAGTGTGTGTCATTAACTCCTTGTTGGAGCCAGTTTTCTTTGAAGGGGGGTACAGATCATAGCTTCCTTCTCAATTTCAATGGCTGCATTGGTTCACGAACGAGTTCTCGGTCCAAGTAAAGGATCCTTTGACTTAACAACTTTGATTCTCTACAATTAAGTCGAAGTTCAAAATTTTTTACGTTCACAAAGGAAATAACAATAAGTAGTAAACAAATAACTTTTTTATACCTCCGGATCCGATGAATCATCACTGACATCTTCACCAGCATTTTCTGGGATGTATTCATCACGTCCAGCAATATCTTTACCTTTTCATTCCTATTTCGTGCGGCAGCCTTTTGCATGCTACTAACTAATGGAGGCACCCCAAGTGATCTACTAACTATATCATTTTCTTGCATTTGCGCGATTCACTCTTGTTCATACTTTGTCAAAACTGATGGTTGTGAGAACTGCAAGCAGATTAACATTGTTACTCACCATCGATGATAAGTTTAAGCTAAATAACCAAATAGAGTCGACATATAAACAGTTCTTGCTATTTCGATGAAATGCATGCACAAAGAACCAATAGTTACTTGAATTAGCAGCAACCTTCATGGTTGGAATAGGAAATCGACACATTAATAGAAAACACTAAAATGCAGTTCTTGCTTTTAGGTGCAGATTTTAATAAAAATTAGTTTGAACTACAAGATTTCATACTGTGTGACACCCCATGTCCGTTAATGTCACTCACTAGGGGAAGCATTAAGTTTCGTGAAGCGTTATAGGTAAACAGACACTGAATAATTACAAGGCAGATATAAATAAGATAGCAGCGAAAATTTAAATTTTTTATTTCAAACATAAATCATAATGCCATGGTCCACAATACCATAAGTCACAAAAACCATTACAATAAATAACTTCTGTCTTGCACTATCAGAGTACATAAATATATGAAAAGCATAATTCCTCAAATATAAGAGTTAAGCCATAGTAGGGACAAGAACTTGAGCCATACTTCAGAGGTAGCTCCTAGCATGATAATATCCGAGTCCTGACTAAGCCTGAGTGTTTTCTCCCTGAGAACCTGGGGGGAAACGGTAGAAAGAAGGAGAAAAAAGGGTTAGACATAAAGTCTGGCGAGTCTAGTTACTTTTAGCCAGTAAATAAATAAAAGTAGCATGACAGGCATAAAAAGTGGATAAGAGATATCATTACATAAATGGAAGGTGTGACAAGGTAGACAGGATAAGGTGTGTTCACTTTTCTAATGATTACTCTGCACTATTACTAGTATAACCAGAATGAGATGATCTCATCCACTATAAGTTGGTAGACTTAGGGCATACGTCCAGGTGTACCCTAACCACTACCCAAATCGATCGTCTCCCTACTCCGTAGATACTCTGTGTTGGCCCCATGGTAGGATGTATCACATCCTAAAGTGGCAACCCCTCACTGATATGCACAGACCCACATCTACAGGTGTCACGGTCGTCTTATCCCCCTCTGCCTGGCTCATGCACGCACATGGCCCGGTCGGTTTGTGCCGCCCACACCGTCCTCCACGTTTGGATCTCTTACAATCAGTCAGTAAGCATGTCCTCTCTCCGCCTGGTACGGAGTTCTTTTATTTGATACCTACTCCGAGTTACTGACTGAAATGGGTCCCACACAATATGATACAAGCTCTCCCCTTTGTCTTGTATCCCCCACTAGGTTTTCACTGACTATGTATACCATTATGTGTCTTTAATTACATAGCCCTATACCAGTTATGCTTACCCTAAAAGGTGTCTTTAATTACATAACTCTATTATTTCCTCCGGTTATGTATACCACTAGGTGTCTTTAATTACATAACCTTATCGGGTTAAGTTATGGGCCTATATGTAAATATTACCCATCCCCTCCAGATTTGCTTAACCCATCCACTATCCAATCAATTTACTTAACCCTAACTTTAGTTTGTAATCATACAATCCCTATGGATTAGATTTGGTTAAGTAGTCCAATTCGTAACCATGTCCATTTATGGTTTATAATGGGCTAGACCTCCCACATTAGGCCTGCAACGTTTGGATGCCGGATATGTCGGTCGGGTCTGGGCAGTCTTATTCCACAGTGGGCCTAACCTTGTGTCTTAGCCCGATTCGTATTTGCGTACTTAGACCTTCCACATTAGGTTCAACATTAGTGGTTGTTGGATATGCCGGTCGGGTCCGAGCAGACTTCCACCACTAATGCAACCTAACCTCGTGTCATAAGTATAATTACAATTCCTAATTGTAATTATTAGACATTCCATTATTAATTAATTAATTAACCAATTAATTAAACCTTTCCCTTTATAGGTGTTAATGTCCATTCAACCCAATAGTTTGAATTATATGTCCAAAAATGTTCATATCCAAATTATGCCATTATTAACCCTTTTTCCCCCGTTCCTTAACTAGCGTCCTCACAAAATTCGCAGCATGCCTCGGCTAGATAATAGCCTAGCCATAAATGATAAAAAGGGAAAAATAAAGTGATTGTTTAACATAACTTGGCATAGGCATACACTATCATGGTGATAAGGTGAACATACATACTAACATGGACATGTAATTAACATCATAACAAGGTGGACATAAAACTGGTGAACTTGTGGCAGACAATTGATTCTAACATAACTACGATGTAACACCCCGAATTTGCACCGACGCTAAAGAGGATAAATTAAATAATAATTAATTTAATACTGCACCATTGCGCCCGTCTCGAAATTTTGGCCAAGATAGACATTTGGTTTGCGTAAAACTGACACCATATGAGGAAGTTATGAGGGTTTTAAGTTTGTATACATGTAGAAAAATTATATACATATGTATGAATCAGAGATGAGTCAGAGCTGAGTCAGAATTTTATCCAGAAAGATTAAAATTTGAAAAATTCTTTAGAGCGCCAAAATTCCCGCTCTAGGGGGTCGACCCCCTAGTGGGATGTCGACCTGGGGTCGACCCACCCACAGGGGTGTCGACACCCCTAGGAATGAGGTGGCAGTCGGTTTCAGAGGGCTCTGTAGCTATAAATATGTGGATATTTCTCATATTTTCTTCATTGGAGGTTATAGTGGCCAAACTCTACTGGAGTCTGAACTGAACTAGGGTTTCTCATCTTATTCTATCAACTAAAGCATATCAAATTCTGAGATTCAAGCATAGACTCAGCACCAGCCCTTTTCTATCATCTTATCAATCCAATCACAGTGAGTTTTAGTTGCTTTTAGGTTTGGATAAATAAAAGTGAATTATGAAAGACTGTGATTTGGATACGTTGTAAACCTTGAATCTATGTTATTGTCAGATCTTATGCTATGTTATGATAGATCTATTTTTCTAAATCCAATTCAATTGTGTTTGTTCTATTGTGGATCTTGGTTTGTAACTATATTATGGTTAATTTAGATCTGTTAATTTGGACAGTTGTATCATTGGATAGATCTAATCACTTATGTAAATCATGAAATGTGTCACCTTGAATTGGTTATAATTGGATCTAAACCTTTATCTTAATTGTAACTTTTATGACGTGATATGGTGTGTATGTGTGTAGATCTATTTCTAAATTAGTAGATCTAATTTATGTGGACATTGAAACTGTTAGACATATCTAGATTATCACCTTATGTTATCATGTTAGATCTATTTTATGTGATCTAAATTGTCACCTTATGTTACCATGTTAGATCTATTTTATGTGATCTAAATTATCACCTTGTTATGATGACAATTTCATGTCCATGCCAGTATGTATGTTCACCTTATTATCATACAAGCTTATGTTGATGCCAAGATGATCATTTTAGTTATTTTCCCTATTATCGTTTATGACTAGGCTGTTGTCTAGCCTAGGCATGTTGCCAATTTTGTGAGGGCGCTAGTTAAGGAATGGGGGAAAAAGGGTTAAAAATGGCATAATTTGAATATGAACATTTATGGATATGTAATTCAAATTACTAGGTAAAAATGGTATTGACACCTATAAAAGGAAAGGATTAATTAATTGATTAATTAATTAAAAATGGAATGTTTAGTAATTACAATTAGGAATTGTAATTGTACTTATGACACGAGGTTAGGTTGTATTAGTGGCGGAAGTCTGCTCGGACTCGACCGGCATATCCAGCAACCACTAATACTGAATCTAATGTGGGAGTTCAAAGTATGTAAATATGAATCGGGCTAAGACACGAGGTTAGGCCCAACTGTGGAATAAGACTGCTCGGACCCGACCGGCATATCCAGCATCCACACGTTGTAGGCCTAATGTGGGAGGTTTGCCCATTATAACCATAATTGGACATGGTATTGAGTTGGACTACTTAACCTAATTTAAAGATTATATGATTATGAACTTAAGTTAGGGTTAAGTAAAATTGGATGAGTAGTGGGTGGGTTAAGTAAAATTGAGGGGGGTGGGTAATATTTATATATAAGCCCATGAACTTAACCCAATAAGGTTATTTAATTAAAGATGCCTAGTGGTATACATAACCGGTAGATAATGTAATGAAGTTATGTAATTAAAGACACCCTTTAGGGTAAGCATAACTGGTATAGGGCTATATAATTAAAGACACCTAAGAGTATACATAGTCAGTGGAAAACCTAGTGGGATACAAGACAAGGGGGAGAGCTTGTATCATATTGTGTGGGACCCATTTTAGTCAGTAACCCGGAGTTGGTATCAAGTAAAGAACTCCATACTAGGCAGAGAAGAGGCACGCTTACTGATTGATTGTAAGAGATCCAAACGAGATGGACGGATTGGGCGACGCAAACTGACCGGGGACATGTGCGTGCATAGGCCGGGCTGAGGAGGGTAAGACGTCCGTGACACCAGTAGATATGGTTGTGCACATCTTAGGTTGCCACTTTAGGAAGTGATACCTCTTACTGTGGGGCCAACACAGGATATCTACGAAGTAGGGAGCCGATCGATTAGGGTAGGGGTTAGGGTATACTTGGACGTATGACCTAAGCCTACCAACTTATAGTGAAAGGGATCATCTCATTTCAGTTATACTAGTAATAGTGTAGATTAATCATTAATGGGGCACATACACCTTATCTTGCTAACCTTGTCACACCTGCCATTTATGTAGTAATCTCTCTCTTATCCACTTTATATGCCTATCATGTTGCTTTTATTTATCTACTAGCTAAAAGTAACTAGACTTGCCAGACTTTATGTCTGACCCTATTGTTTCTCCTTCTTTCTTCCGTTTCCCCCCAGATTCTCAGGGAGGAAACACTCAGACTGAATCAGGACTCAGATATCATCTTGCTAGGAGCTACTTCTGATGTATGGATCAAGTTTTTGTCTCTACTATGGCTTAACTCTTTTAATTTAGGAAAAATTATGTTTTTCATATTCTTATGTACTATGATGATGCAAGACAGAAGTTATTTTATTGTAATGGTTTTTGTGACTTATGAAATTGTGGACCACAGTATTATGCTTTATGGTTGAAATAAAAAATTAAATTTTCCCCAAAAAGCCATAGGTATATCCTTCGGTCCTTTATCTAAATTTCTTCATTTTCCCTTTTTTTAGCATGTCTGGGGAACAAAATATCCCTAATATCCCAGAGGGCGTCACAATATCTGAATGGTTCGTAGGTATTTGGAGGCCACGACGCCGGCCGAAGGCCAAAGAGATGTTCCTCGCCCAGTTGCACCAGTCATTCCTCCTCCTCCTCCCCCTCTCCCTCCAAGAGCTGACAACTTTGCCAAGATCTGTAAAGACTTCCGGGATATGGGAGGAAAGACATTCCATGGGAATGAGACATTCGTAGAAGCTCGGAATTGGCTTAAGGAGACCAACTTATACGTAATCTTTGAAGTGGAGGACCGAAGAACGATCTAGTTAGCTACTTGGCTGTTAAAGGACGAAGCCTCATTTTGGTGGGAAATCACCCAAGCTGGACGTCTGGGGGAAACTTGGGAAGATTTTAGATAGAGGTTCAAAATGAAATTTCTTTCCTAAGCTAAGAGAAGCATACAGATGGAGAGGTTCTTAACACTCAAACAAGGAAATTTGACGGTAAAGGAGTATGTGAACAAGTTCAACCAGCTGTTAAGGTTCGGGCTAGAGTTGGTGGATACACCACACAAAAAGGCTTTGCGATTTGCTAAAGGATTAAAAGAGCCTATGCATGGTTTAGCTATGTCCCATATTCCAATGGGGGCCACCTTTGAAAAGCTTGTTGATATGGCCCTAATGCATGAGGAGGAGGACAAGAGAGAAAAGAAGGAAACAAAAGCGGAGGGGACATCGCAGAATAAGAAGGGGAAGCAACAATAGCAACAGCAGCAACAACAGCTGAAGAAAGGAGCGAAAAATGATAAAGGCAAGGATAAGAGAAAATGCCACAATTGTGGAAAGGAGGGACGCTTGATCAAAGATTGCAAGAGAAGGAAGGCCAATTGCTTTAATTGCGGAGTGGTCGGACAGTTCTCTAAAGAGTGCCTGAAGAAACAGGGATCGCAGGGACAAGGTCAAAGGGCAGGGACTTCTGGAGGGTAGGTGCATGCTCTAGCGATCAACGCTCCTGAAAGAGGTAAAAAAAATCTGTAGAAAGTTTAGTTTCTCTTTCAAACCATCCAATTAGAACATTTTTTAATTCTGGTGCTTCACACTCATTTATATCAAGTTCGGTAGTTGAATCTTTGCACTTAGTTGCTAGTATGGTAGTAGATCCCGTAGATTTTTCAAACCCCATTGGTGGTTCGACTCATTTATCGATGATTTGTCGGGGTTTGAAAATATCTGTGTTAGGCGTCGAGTTTGAATGCGACGCGTATGTGCTCGGGTTTATGGGCTATGGGTTGATTCTGGGAATGGATTGGCTTACCACGTATGGGGCCATTCTGGATTATGAGAGGAGGGTTATTAGACTCCTGACTTGTCATGGGAAGACCCTCGAAGTTTCTTGTGACCGCCAAGGGTCTGTTATCCTTAGCTTCCTAGAGTCTCTAGATGCATCCATCGATGATTTGCAATCTGTTCCAGTGGTTCAAGATTATTCCGATGTTTTTGATGAGGTACGGGGTTTACCTTCAAGGCGCGAGATTGACTTTCGCATATATCTGGTGGACAATGCGAAGCCAGTTGCATTACCAGTGCTCCACATGGGTCCAAGGGAGAGGAGGGAGCTGAGTAAGCAAGTAGGGGAGCTACTTGAGAAAGGGTTTATCAGATGAAGCATATCTGAGTGGGGTGCTCCAGTAGTATTCGCAACTAAAGCGGATGGTTCACTTCGTCAGTGTGTTGACTATAGAGAATTAAATAAGCTCACCACGAAGAATAAGCACCCACTTCCGAGGATTGATGATTTATTTGATCGGCTTGTTGGTGCCTCGGTATTTTCTCAGTTGGACTTGGCTAAGGGGTTCCATCAATTGAGGGTGGTTAAGGATAGCATAGATAAGACTGCTTTCAGAACTCCAGACGGTTTCTTTGAATGGCTAGTTATGCCTTTTGGGTTGACAAATGCATCCGCCTATTTTGTTGATTTGATGAGTAGGGTGTTTCGGGAGTTCCTAAACAAATTCGTCGTAGTCTTCATTGATGATATTTTGATCTTCTCCAAGAGTGAGGAAGAGCATGCCCAACATATGAGAGAAGTTTTGAAAACTCTCTGTGACCATCAACTTAAGGCAAAGTTCTCCAAATGCCATTTTTGGAGAAAAGAGGTGAGATTTTTAGGGCATGTAGTCTACAATGAAGGGATAGCTGTAGATCCCGCCAGGTGGTTACAATGCAAGATTGGCAGATTCTTAAAAATGCAACCGAGGTGAGAAGCTTTCTTGGGTTAGCAGGTTATTACAGGAAGTTTATTAAGGACTTCACGAAAATATCAACCCCTCTCACCAGACTGACAAAGAAGAATTTGGCATTTTCATGGTACATAGAATGTGACGTTGCTTTCTAACGACTGAAAAGGGCTCTGACAACAGCCTCAGTCTTGACCTTGCCTGATGGAAGTAAAGTGTTTATTGTTTACACTGATGCGTGCAGTACAGGGCTTGGTGCGGTTCTGATGCAAAAGGGAAAGTAATATGTTATGGGGGTAGACAGTTAAGAGTTCATGAGAAGAATTACCCCACCCATGATCTATAGCTAGCTGCCATAGTATTCACGTTAAAGACGTGGCGTCATTATTTACTTGGAGAAAAGTTCGAGTTATACACCGATCATAAATCTCTCAAGTATATATTCTCATAGAAGGATCTAAACTTAAGGCAACAACGGTGGATGGAGTTCTTAGCTTCATATGATTTTGAGATTGCTTATACCCCTGGCAAGGATAATGTGGTGGCAGACGCACTAAGTAGGCAGAGGGTGGCCCTGAGTCCCCTGTTTGTGGGGAGAAAGAACTTGGAGTTCATATCAACTTTTGATTTTATACCCTTCATCGAGGTTTTGCCTGATTTGTTTGCATCCGTAGAGTTACGATCAACCCTTAGGGATCAGATAGGAGCTTCGCAACAAGGTGACCCACAGGTTCTAGACATCATGAATAAGCTCAAAATAGGGGAGACTTCTAATCACCTCAGTAGACATGCCATTGATGAAAAGGGGTGGTTGCGACGAGATGGAAGGCTTTGTGTTCCTCAAACTGGAAGCTTGATAAAGGCAGTCCTAGAAGAAGCCCACCATTTTAAGATGACTATTCATCTAGGTGGTGATAAGATGTATAGAGACATGAAGAGGGTTTTCTTTTGGGCTGGAATGAAGAAGGATATGGCCGAATTTGTTTCTCAATGTTTAGTTTGCCAGCAAGGCAAAGCTGAGCAAAAGAAGCCCAGTGGATTACTTCGTCCGTTAGAGGTTCCGAAGTGGAAATGAGAGAGCGTCTCTATGGATTTCATAGATGGGTTGCCTAGATCAAAGAAAGGTAACACCACTATATGAGTGGTAGTGGATAGACTCACTAAGAGCACTCACTTTATTCTAGTTAAGAGTAAGAGGATGGCATCATGGTTGGCAGCAATTTATGTTCGCGAGATAGTTCGTCTTCATGGAGTACCTTTCAGCATCGTGATCGATCATGACCCCATCTTTACCAGCGAATTTTGGAGGAGCTTGCAAGAATCATTAGGTACACACTTGTGTTTGAGCACCGCTTATCATCCTCAGATCGAAGGACATACAGAGAGGGTGAACAATATTCTTGAAGATCTTTTAAGGCTGTGTATCCTAGACTTCGGAGGGACTTGGGATGAGCATCTTCCTTTAGTAGAGTTTACCTATAATAACAGCTATCAGGCTAGCATCGGCATGGCACCCTTCGAAGCATTGTACGGGCGACCCTGTAGATCGCCAACTTGTTGGTGGGAATCTACAGAAAGATTATTACTTGGACCAAATACAGTTAGGGAAACATCCAAAAAGATTGACCTTATTCGACGACGATGAAGACAGATCAAGATAGGTGGAAGTCCTATATAGACAAGAGAAGGACTGACATCGAATTCGAAGTGGAAGATTTGGTTTTTATCAAAGTATCGCCTTTAAGAAATGTGGTTCGCTTCGAATCAGTAGGGAAGTTGGCACCTAGGTTTTGTGGGACCATTTCCCATAACCGAGAGGATTTGCCAAATGGCCTACCAAGTAAGGCTCCCAGAAAATCTATCTGGCACTCATGATGCTTTCCACGTCTCTCATCTGCATAAGTTCCTGCATGACACCGCGGAAGTTATTGAGCCGAGTATATTGGAAGAAGTCGAAGTGGAACGGGAGGCGACAGTTAGACGAGTCTCTACCCGTATTCTTGGTTCAGAAGTTAAGAAGTTGCGCAATAAGGAGATCAAGTTGCTAAAGGTTCAATTGGGAGATAACCCAGAAGATGCAACTTGGGAGAACAAAGGCAAGATTCGTGCTTCGTACCCTTTTCTTTTCGAGGGTATGTTCTTAACTCCTTTTCCTAAGTTTTATCGGTGCTTGTTTCTGTTAATAGAATACATCTTATCCATCGTATTTTCGACCTTTAGAAAGAAATCCAATGGATGTAAACATATGTTTGAAACATGTTATGTTTGATGAATACAAGTGGATGCAAGTGTTTGCTAGTGGTTGCCTGTGGACGCATATACACACATTAAGCACTAAGATCGGCTCAATCACTCTCGTACTGCATATGGATGTGTGTGCATTTTCTTTTCTTTTACTAATGGAAATGGATGAATTAGAAAATGGATGTTGCATTTGGATGAATGAATGTGCACACATATAGAATTTATATGATATGATAGGTTTATTTGCATACATATTGGATTCATGGCACTAACATACATTGCATTAAGTAGGTCAACTGAATCAGTAGACCGCCTGATCTTCGCATTAGTGTTGGGGCATATACACACACCTCCGCATATATTCATATAAGCATTAGAAATATTTAAGGACAATGGATGCCAGTGATTGGTGGATGAGCAGATGGATGATGGATGGTAGGATATGCATTCTTCTCAACTTAGAGATTTCGGGACGAAATCCTTTGAGTAGGGGAGAATGTAACACCCCGAATTTGTACCAACACTAATAGAGGATAAATTAAATAATAATTAATTTAATATTCAGAGTTAGAGGAAATGGACTGCACCATTGCGTCCATCTCGAAATTTTGGTCAAGATAGACATTTGGTTTGCGTAAAACGGACACCGTATAAGGAAGTTATGAGGGTTTTAAGTTTGTATACGCGTAGAAAAATTATATATATACGTATGAGTCAGAGATTAGTCAGAGTTGAGTCAGAATTTTATCCAGAAAGATTCAAATTCAAAAAATTCTTCAGAGAGCCAAAATTCCCGCTTTAGGGGGTCAACCCCCTTAGAGAGGTGTCGACACCCCTAGGACTGAAGTGGCAGTCGGTTTCAGAGGGCTCTACATCTATAAATATGTGGCTATTTCTCATATTTTCTTCAATGGAGGGTATGGCGGCCAAACTCTGCCGGATTCTGAACTGAACTAGGGTCTCTCATCCTATTCTATCAACTAAAGCATATCAAATTCTGAGATTCAAGCATAGACTCAGCACCAACCTCTTTTCTATCATCTTAGCAATCCAATCACAGTGAGTTTTAGTTGCTTTTAGGTTTAGATAAATAAAAGTGAATTATGAAAGACTGTGATTTGGACATGTTCTAAATCTTGAATCTAAGTTATTGTCAGATCTTATGCTATGTAATGATGGATCTATTTCTCTAGATCCAATTCAATTGTGTTTGTTCTATTGTGGATCTTGGTTTGTAACTATATTATGGTTAATATAAATCTGTTAATTTGGAAAGTTATATCATTGGATAGATCTAATCACTTATGTAAATCATGAGCATATGCCACCTTGAATTGGTTAGAATTGGATCTAAACCTTTATCTTAATTGTAACTTTTATGACATGATATGATGTGTATGTGTGTAGATCTATTTCTAAATTAGTAGATCTAATTTATGTGGACATTGAAACTGTTAGACAGATCTAGATTATCACCTTATGTTATCATGTTAGATCTAGTTTATGTGATCTAAATTGTTACCTTATGTTATCATGTTAGATCTATTTTATGTGATCTAAATTATCACCTTGTTATGATGACAATTTCATGTCCATGCCAGTATGTATGTTCACCTTATTATCATACAAGTTTATGTTGATGCCAAGATGATCATTTTAGTTATTTTCCTTACTATCGTTTATGACTAGGCTATTGTCTAGTCTAGGCATGTTTCCAATTTTGTGAGGGCGCTAGTTAAGGAACGGGGGAAAAAGGGTTTAAAATGGCAAAATTTGAATACGAACATTTATGGACATGTGATTCAAATTATTGGGTAAAATAGGTATTGACACCTATAAAAGGAAAGGATTAATTAATTGATTAATTAATTAAAAATGGAATGTTTAGTAATTACAACTAGGAATTGTAATTGTACTTATGACACAAGGTTAGGTTGTATTAGTGGCGGAAGTCTGCCCGGACCCGACCGGCATATCCAGCAGCCACTAATACTGAACCTAATGTGGGAGGTCTAAGTACGTAAATACGAATCGGGCTAAGACACGAGATTAGGCCCAACTGTGGAATAAGACGGCCTGGACCCGACCAGCATATCCAGCATCCACACGTTGTAGGCCTAATGTGGGAGGTCTAGCCCATTATAACCATAATTGGACATGGTATTGAGTTGGACTACTTAACCTAATTTAAAGATTGTATGATTATGAATTTAAGTTAGGGTTAAGTAAAATTGGATGGGTAGTGGGTGGGTTAAGTAAATTAGAGGGGGTGGGTAATATTTATATATAGGCCCACGAATTTAACCCAATAAGGTTATGTAATTAAAGACACGTAGTGGTATACATAACTGGTAGATAATGTAATGAAGTTATGTAACTAAAGACACCCTTTAGGGTAAGCATAACTGATATGGGGCTATGTAATTAAAGACATCTACGGGTATACATAGTCAGTGGAAAACCTAGTGGGGATACTAGACAAGGGGGAGAGCTTGTATCATATTGTGTGGGACCCATTTCAGTCAGTAATCCGGAGTTGGTATCAAGTAAAGAACTCCGTACTAGGCGGAGAAGGGGTACGCTTACTGATTGATTGTAAGAGTTCCAAACGAGACGGACGGTGTGAGCGGCGCAAACCGACTGGGGACATGTGCGTGCATGGGCCGGGTAGAGGGGGCTAAACGACTGTGACAACAGTAGATATGGTTGTGCACATCTTGTGTTGCCACTTTAGGAAGTGATACCTCCTACTGTGGGGCCAACACAGGATATCTACGGAGTAGGGAGCCGATCGATTAGGGTATACTTGGACGTATGACCTAAGCCTACCCACTTATAGTGGAAGGGATCATCTCATTTCAGTTATACTAGTAATAGTGCAGAGTAATCATTAGTGAGGCACATACACCTTTTCTTGTTTACCTTGTCACACCTGCCATTTATGTAGTAATCTCTCTCTTATCCACTTTATATGCCCATCATGTTGCTTTTATTTATTTACTGGCTAAAAGTAACTAGACTCGCCAGACTTTATGTCTGACCCTGTTGTTTCTCCTTCTTTCTTCCGTTCCCCCCCACCAGGTTCTCAGGGAGGAAACACTCAGACTTGATCTGGGCTCAGATATCATCTTGCTAGGAGCTACTTCTGGAGTATGGCTCAAGTTCTTGTCTCTACTATGGCTTAACTCTTTTAATTTGGGGAAAATTATGTTTTACACATTCTTATGTACTCTGATGATGCAAGACATAAGTTATTTTATTGTAATGGTTTTTGTGACTTATGAAATTATGGACCACGGTATTATGCTTTATGGTTGAAATAAAAAATTAAATTTTCCATTGTTGCCTTATTTATATCTGTCTTGTAATTATTCTGTGTCTGTTTACCTATAGCGCTTCACGAAACTTAATTCATTCCCTTAGTGAGTGACATTAACGGACGTGGGGTGTCACATACGATGTCTCAATAAGCATAGTAATATATAAATTAGCAGTTTAGATGTCCAATTAGTTTAGATCTAACATGATAAACACAAGGTGATAAATTAGATCACATAATTCAGATCCAAAGGTTAAAATAGATCTAGCACCATTAGGATGACATAATATCTTGTTTAGCTCTAAATATGGATTCACATATCCAATTTACAACATATCTAAGTTGATCACAATATGATAGGTGAAAGGTGATTTTCATAAAGAATTGGGTCTAACCAACTCTATAACTGTCTAAATTAACAGATTTACATTAACCACAATATGGTTACAATTTAAGATCCAAAAAGGCAACATAATAGAATAACCACAATTGCATTAGATCTAGAGAAATAGATCTATTATGACATAGTATATGGTTTAACAATAACATGAATTCATAGTTTACAACATATCCAATTCATGGTCTTTCACAACTTACTTTTATTTATTTAAACCTAAAAATAACCAACTCACTGTGTTTGGATTGTCAAGATGATAGAAAAGAAGTTGGTGTTGAATCTATGCTTGAATCTCAGAATTTGATTTGCAAAACTGATAGTTGTTTGAAGAAAACGGGTCCATCTCAGTTCGCACTCCGGCAGCATTTGGCTCCCATGATTTCCAATGAAGAAATAGGAGAATTGGACACATATATATAGCTGCAGAACCGTCTGAAACCGACTGCCACCTTAGCCCTAGGGGAGTCGACACCCCTGTGGGTGGGTCGACCCATAGGTCGACGCTCGTTAAGGGGGGTCGACCCCGGTGTCGACAACCCTCTAGGGGGTTGACCCCCTAGAGCAGGAAATTTTCCGCCTTAATGAACTTTTGATTTTCGAACTGTTCTGGATAGGGACTGACTCATATCTGACTCATATGTGTGTGTATGTTCTTTCTGCGCGTTTGCAAACTTAAAACCCTCATAATTCCTTCATACAGTGTCCATTTTACACAAACCAAATGTCTATCTTAACCAGAATTTCGAGACGGACGCGATGGCGCAGTCCGTTTTCCTTAATTCTGAATATTAAATAAAATATTATTTAACTTATCCTCTTTTAGTGTCGTTAAAAATTCAGGGTGTTACATACTGATTGATAAAACTGAAATGAAAACTGAAAATACCTCGTGAACATCAGCTTCATTCTCTCGGGTATCATCATCATTATTGGTTTCATTTTCTACATTTAATTTCCTCTTGGTTCCTCTGTCCGCCACAGTAACATCTTCTTCATCATTATTCATATCAGGCCCCGTCGATAGTTTCTTCTGACCCACTTGAGTTGGGTTGTTTTTCATCATTTTGCGTTGCTGCTGAAATCTATGTGCAGTAATATACTTGCGCTTTGCAACCGGTTTCTTAGCAGAACCTATAGCAATAAAAATTATAATGATGGCATCCTTCATAGTTCTATACACACACATATATGTATATGCATATATATACACATACAAGAATGGATCTATATTACATATACATATATACCTTGAATTATGTTTTTCCTTGGTCGTATGATTACATGTGGCTGCAGTTAGCAGCTCACTGTCTTTGTCAACGATGTTGTCAATGTAAAAAGACCACTTCTTCTTCCTTATTGCAGCCCTGTATGTATTCGTTTACATCCTTGTCATTCAATATCAGCTGCCAACCACCCCTCATTCCTTTGCTGACATAGAATCCTCCTATGTCAGTGTAATGGAGGCAATCTTTAACAAAGTCCATAAGCATACTATAAGAAAAGCGGTCTACATCATATTTTGTTATTGCGAAGGATTCTCTACCGACGTAACATGTCCTTCGAAACTCTCCGCCATGGTGCAATCGGATATTTATAAGTTCATCCATCCTATACAAAATGAATACATTAGAATAAGGTACATGCATGTTAAAGTTGAAAAAAAAACAATTAACATTTTGGTCTATAACAAATTTAGATGACAGTAAAGAAAGACATTAAATCATAAAACATGTGAACAGTGTAGATTGCATTATGAGAAAAGAGTGCCAAATACATTCATCAAAGATAATAATTTACAGCCAAAACAAAAAGTGCCAAATACATCATAAATTAGACAACAGATTAGACCAAAATAAAGCAATAAGAAAGGGGATTTTTTGTCTTAATGAGGCGGAACAGGATCAACAACTTCTGCTTCTAGTTCTGTTTCTAATTGTATTATGGGGACATCATCCCTAATCCAACCCCCATCAACAACTTCTGGTCCTAGTTCACCACCTATGCCCATATCATGTGAATGCGGATTGCTCATGTCTTCTTCCATCCCATTCTGATTTTCACTATCACATCAATCTCTCGGCAATTTTTAATAATGTAATGACTGTTCTTTTCAACTGCATCTTCCGCATAAAATACATGTTGCACTTGCGAAGACAGGACATAAGGATCAGTTTTATGGCACTTACTAAAATTTACTCGAGTAAGACCATATGAATCTTTTTCCTCTTGGTATCAGCAACACTTAAAATGGACCACTCTAAAAGCTCCCTAGACCATATGAATCTTTTTCCTCTTGGTATCAGCAACACTTAAAAACGACCACTCTAAAAGCTCCCTAATAATCAAGCTCAAAATTTTCTTTGATTGATCCGTAGTAATTGACATCACCCATTATTGGGTTTTGGTCTTTCGAACTTGCAAAGTTGGTGGTTGTGGCAATAAAAAATACACCACTATTTTGTGTGGTACATCGAGAATCTCTAAATTTTATGTGGAATCTATATCCATTTACTATATAATTGGTAAATTTCCTAGCTACTCGATTAGGACCTAATGCAAATACTTCTAAATCTCTTTAAATATTGTTCTTTTTCAGAACCTCTTCTTTTAGCCAATTCCAAAACTCTTCGAAATGTTCTCGTTCCCTCTTATATCTTCTTGGATATGCAAGACCATCCACAAAAGCTCGATGAATCCTAAATAATAATTAAGGTCAAAAAACTACGAAATGTAGATATTAATTTATAGTTAAGGAAAATAGGAACTTAAGAACTTACTCGATCAAACTCTCAATTTCTTTATTACCGGAATTGAACAGAATATAGCAATGCGTTGCCTTCCAATCTGCATCTTTCAAATTGAACATCTTTCCATCTTTATTCTTCTTTGTTCCAATATGATATTCCAAATCTGTTGGACATCTTCCAAAATCAGTCGACATATTTTCTGTTCCTCCATCAACGCTTAAAAATCTTGAACAGAAGGTCACACACTCTTCTGCCAAGTAACCTTCTACAATCAAACCTTTCGGTCTGTTTCTATTTCGCACATAAGATTTAAACTTTCCTAGATATCGCTCAATTGGATACATGCATCTAAGTTGTTCAGGCCCGCCGTATTCGATTTCTTTGCATAAATGAACAGGCATATGTACCATTATATCGAAAAAAGCCTATGGAAAAATCATTTCAAAATGACAAAGTATCTCGATAATTTCTGTTTGCAGCCTCTTGATATCATCGACTTCGATAATCTTGCTCTATAGTTCTCTAAGGAATGCACTAAATCTGATTAATAACACAACCTCGGGTGTTGACGCTTTCTTCATGGCGAATTGTAACAAATAATGGAGTATGAAACGAGCATCATGACTCTTATATCCCATATCCGTTCTCTCTTTTATGTGCACGTACCGACTAACATTTGAGGCACAATCGTGGGGCAGTTTGGCATTCTTTAATACAGAGCAAAAGATTTCTTTTTCCTTTTTTGTCATATCAAATATTGCAGCTTTAATTTCAACATGTTTTCCATCACCACATTCAACTGGAAACAGAGCCTTCCTTATGCCTAATTCCTGTAAATCCAGACAAGCGTTTAGGTGATCCTTCGACATGCGACCTATATAAAGTAAAATAACTAATATTTTGTCACATATGTTCTTCTCTATGTGCATGGCATCCAGGTTTTGTCGAAGGGGATTATGACACCAATATGGTAAGTAAAATGGTATTGAACTTTTTTTAAAAGGGCCATCACTTTTACCCAGTTTCTTGGTCTTATCCCCAAACTAATTTTTGAACCCCCACAATAACTCTTCAATATCTGTTCCTTATAATATTTCTGGAATGCTCTCCATTTTACTTTCGCCATTAGATCTCCTCTTATCCAGCCTCCACTTATGTGTCGGATAAAGAAACTTTCTATGATGCATATAACACATTTTTTTGCTATGCTTCATATATTTGAAGAAGTTTCATAATGACATACTGGACACGCTAGTTTCCCCTTCGTGCTCCAACCTGACAACATGACATATCCTGAAAAATCACTAATGGTCCACAAGACGCTTGCACATAAATTAAAATTTCCATAAGTCAAGGAATCATAAGTTTCGATGCTAACATTCCATAACGCTTTCAATTCCACAATTTAAGGATGCATATATACGTCAATACTGTTCTTTGGAGAATCTGGACCAGATATTAATATTGAAAGAATCAAATTCTCTTATTTTATACATAACCAAGGTGAAAGATTGTAATTTACCATCACAATTGGCTATGTACTATAACTTGAATTCATTAAACGATATGGATTAAATCCATCAGATGCTAGACCCAATCTAACATTACGATTTTTTGATGAAAAATCAGGATAGCGAGCATCCATCATCTTCCATGCCATAGCCAGATGTCTTAGTTTTCCATCTTCTTTTCGTTCCACTTGGTGCCATCTCACAAGTTTGGAAAATTCTTTGCACATAAACATCCTTTGTAATCTTGGTCTTAGTGGAAAGTACCTCATAACATTTGCTAACACTTTGGGAATCGACTTTATGGATCATTATTATCAACGATGCGTTCTTTTTCTTTTACAACCCACCTCGAAAAACCACAAATGTCACAAGCCTCTTTATTTTTATTCTCTGCCCAATGTAACATTCAATGGTTTTGGCAGACATGTATTTTATGGTAATCATGACCTAAATCCTTAATAACATTCTTTGCAGCGTAGGAAGAAAAAGCGGCTGGGTATCAGGAAAGGCTTCTTTTATAAGCTTTTGTGATTCCCCAAACGTAGACTCGTTAATTCCATAAGCACACTTTAAATGATAAAGTTTGATCAAGAAACTTAGTCGAGAAAATTTAGTGCAGCCATGATATAACATGTTTTTTCCTTCTTTAACATGCCGATAAAATTTCTCAGCGTCTGGATTTGGTTCTACTTTAAGGTCCCCGGGATTTTGATCAAATTTGTAACCTGCACATTTGAACATCACATCTAAATTATCCTCAAAATCCATCTCCGTTGCACAATCCATATGGTCATCGACACCTATTAATTTCGTCTGTGAAACGTCACAAATCCACACGGTATGTACTGGGGAAGGACCATTAATAATAAGATGATCGTATATGACATTTTCACAATACCAATTACATTCTGTACATTTTTTGCAACGGAACTTCATCTCATCACCTACTTTATAAATGGGAAATGCACTTCTTAGAAACGCTTTTACCCCTCTTACATATTCTGCACTCGATCTCGGAAGTCCTATCCATATGTAATACTCACTATCCATTGCCATAATCTAACGACAGCCTAGTAAAACTAAATTTGATACCACTAACCGTTTCAAGACATGAACAGGGGCTATCCTGTAAGGTTTGATTAAATTAGAAATAAAAACTAAACAAGTTAATAATTTACAAATATACGTAATCAGTGTGGTGATACAAAGACGATTGTTTTGATATGAATTATCACTAACTTTTGGAACTGTATTATCAGGAGAATACATAAAACAAGCAACTAAGGATACTGAACATAAATTCATAACATTACATCGCTGCACCAAAATAAAACATTACAGATACTAAGACTATACATGTGATATTAAGATGATATAGTTGTACCAAATACAAAGAACAATGCAATAATTTAATTTTGTCTTCTAGTGTTTAGCCCTTGAAGCTGGTCGTTAAGTCTACTAATGTCAGTTCGAAAACTACTAACTCGATTTTATAGCATTGTAAGTTGATGTTGTAATTCGTTTGCGTACTCAGCGGCTCGACTAGGAAACTGATGGTCAATTCACTACCAAAATGTACACCCGGTGGGATAAACACGACATTTAAAATAACGACGACCAATGTTGAATCCAATCAAAATAACATCTTCTACAATGGCGTACCGACAGTCACACATTATGATGGCGAGTCAGCTTGCTGTTAGTCAACCACTTGGTTGTTTTGATGCTGATGACGCAAGGCAGAACGACTATGCTGTCGCATTACCTTTTCTTCACACCGTTTTTCTTCTCGCCTTTGTCTTTAGAGTTCTTCTTGCTCTAGTTCATACTCACGCAAATCATTGTAGTGCCTTTCTTGCATCTCTATATAAAAATCAGTAGGAGTTTCTGGTGATGATGGGTTTGACAGTCGTAGATCACCCATGCCCAGGGTATCTTCAGAGTCATATGATGTAGGAAGAGAAATAGGCATTATTTAACTACAAACAGAAATCGACATTTAAACATTTAAATTGGATTTCTTTTGTCCTCTAAATTTTGTTTCCACTTTTCAAAATAGGCATTATTTACCAATACATCAATGGTTTGGCAAACATAAAAAATATAGAACTTGCACATTTTCAACACATGCAAACATATATATACAACACTTCAAGTATAAAAAAACCCTAATTTAACGCAATCGATATACCCAAAATCGCACAGAGACTTTGAATGTAGATCAAAATAAGTTAGAGATGAAATCACCTAAATAAAACTGAAATGACGAAGCCCTAACTACCTGTAATTGTCCTAAATGTTCCAAATCGGAGGTGTAAAGTTTGTAAAATAGGAGCAATCAGAGGTTTATAGTTTGTAACCAGAGGTAGAGTACTAATCAGAGGTGTTTGTGGACGGATTTCGCGGAGAAAGAAGAGTACAAAAGGAAGAGTACGGGAGAAATTTGTTTTCGGAGGAAGTATTTTGTGAAGGGGGAAAACATCGCGCCAAATTTTCACTAACTGAAGCAGGGATCGGTTTGAACCATTGGATTAATCAACATCTACAGTTATTTATTTGTTTAAACTAATAACGCGGATCGCTCACTTGGCATGTATTTATGTATATCAACGCTTTGAACTAATGTTGCACGCCACATCAAAAGAATTCCAACTGCAGCACTGCATTCACATCTAATGCAACAACATATGAATGTTGTTGCAGAAGATCAAAGAAAGCATAGCTTTCACCACACTTTTCATGCAATGCACTTAAATTAGTGTCGAATATGCCCACTTTTGTAGTAATGAACGTCTTCCGAAAATAATGAGACTAGTCTCGAGACCTGAATCGATCATATACGGAATTTAGCCTTTAAAACTTGTAACACCCCGAATTTTTGAATAATTGAATTAACTAAATTAAAGAATAATTAATCTCAGATGTGAGAATCAAGGGAAATGGGTTGCGCCATTATGTTCGTCTCGAAATTTTGGTTGAGATAGAGTCCGAGTTTGCGTAAAACGGATACCGGATGAAGGAGATATGGACGAACGAAGTCGGGCGGAAAAACCAGAAGAAAAAAAGAAAAAAATGCACTGGCGCACTTGGGAAGTGCGCCAGTACAAAAATACATTGGCGCACTTCCCAAATGCGCCCAGGCCGAGCAGAAAGCCTGCACAGCTTTCTGGTGCAATCTGATCCATATTGTGACTCATTTCTGAGTCCTTTCTGACTCCTTGCTGAGTCATTAGGGATGAGGTGTCACCCTATCCTGACTGAGTGGTTTTGATTAACCCTAAGATCATCCGACGGCTATAACCAAATTAAAATTCTATATAAACTTGGGTAGACTCAAACCCTAAAATCAAATTAAAATCTAAATCATGGCCGTCATGCTGTCATCTTGTAACCTAGAGTAGCCGCCACCAACTAGAGGGAAATCAAAGCTAATCAATTCAGTTCTATTCAACTCTAATCTAAACAATAACAAATCTACTACAAAGGCGAGCTAAATCAATTTCAGAACTCAGATTTCAAAACGCAAGACCTTCTTTTTGTGAGTTCGATTTCTTTAATAATATAATTAACAATTTAATTGGATTAAGTTATGAATTGGATTATATGGTTATGTTGTGAATCATTGACCATATGTTATTATCTACGTTGCAAATTCTATGATGTTATCATCTATGTTGTAAATTCTATGATGTTATTATCTATATTGTAAAGCTGTGATGTTATCATCTATGTTGTAAATCTATGATTGGCTTATGTACAATCAATTCATAATGATGTTTCATATGCTAGTTTGGTTATGTTGTTGGAACTAATTTATATGTTAAATCATATGTATGTATGCAAGTTTAGATGTTAATTTAGATATGAATCATATGCAAGTTAGTGAGAATCATATAGAACCTTACATGTTTCATGACATCTATTTTATGTGTAAATTGGATCTAAAGTTAGGCTATGACATGTGTGAGTTTAGATGCTAGTTTACACTACAGTTTATGTTGCATAAATCACATATGCAAGTATATATATATTGGAGTGTGAATCATGTAATGTAAGATTGTAACTATTGCCTATGCAAGTTTACACCTTATGATTAGATCTATGACACCCATTGTCTATGCAAGTTTAGATGAAACACCTTGTTCACACATGCAAGTTCACCCCTTATGTTTAGATCTATATGCCAATTTATGTTATGACTTTTTGTTCATAAGTTAGATCTAATTTATATTCTATGCATGTTGTGATGTTTTCTCTTTATTCCATAAGTTAGACTATTCGAGTCTAACATATATTTTACGTTAAACGAACGAACGTACAACGTGGGGCAATGGGATAATATTAAAAGATTTAATATTGAGAATTGGCATAAATGCCTTAAATGTGATGTTAATTGGTATAATTTTATATACCATAAATAGATGGACATAATTGAGTCAATTATGGACATAATTAAATTTGTAATTGATTGGCAATTTGAATAGGGAAATTAATTCAAATTAGGGATAATTAATTATGTGTAATTAATCGCCTAAGACACGAGGTTAGACTCTTTTGTGGTGTAAGACTGCCCGGACCCGCCCGACAAATCTAGCTGCCACAAATGCCAGTCTAATGTGAGAGGTCCTAGGCATAAATTAAATGCGTAACAATTGTAAAGACACGAGGTTAGGCTCGTTTGTGGTGTAAGACTGCCCGGACCCGCCCGACAAATCCAGCTGCCACAAATGTCAGTCTAATGTGGGAGGTCTTTATAAGGTTACAGTCTTATTGAATCAAGAAACACTTAACCAGATAAGCATGTAGTGGGACATGAGGGGTTAAGTGGGTGCCTTGGGTGGCATGTGAAATTAAGTGGGTGCCTTGGGTGGCATGTGAAATACGATTAGGTGTCTCAATAATTAATTAATGCTGATTAAGGATAAATATGGATGACAAACAGAAGTTTGGTTGAGTGAGTGATTCTCTGAGTAACGATCTGATGTTGATCTCGATCTTCGGGGTTGGTACTTAGGGAGTTATTCTCTTAACCAATGTATCTGTGGACTAAGAAGTACCTAATCATAAACTAAGTGAAAAGGTTAAGACAAACTTAACCAATAGTTTGATAAGTGGGTAAGGTTAAGACAAACTTAACCAATAATATACATTGATCTGGTAGGGTTAAGACAAACTTAACCAGTTGTTTGATAAGTGGATAGGGTAAAGACAAGCTTAACCAATAACACATGTTGATTTGTTGAGTAAGTAACATAGGTGACATGTGGGATATAATTATAAACACTTAACCAAGTTGAAACATGTAAGAAGACATGAATAAGAGGGGTTAAGTGGGAAATTCTAGTGGGGACCAAGCATGGGAGGAAAGCTTGTGTGGGGACCCTTTTCAAACCAGTAACCCATTAAGTATCTTTGTGGGCTCGACCCAACTCGAGGACGGGACACACATACTGGATTTGATTGTAAGAGGTCAAAATGGGTTAGCGGTGGTAACGCAAGTCTAACGGGTTCATATGCGTGTGTGGGCCCGGGCTGGTAGGTAAGACGTTGTTGCATCGTGTAGATATAAGCCTTGCATTTTTGGTTGTATCGGGTTGCCACTTTGAGGAGTGATACACCCCACTGTGGGGCCAGCACGGGTATCTACGAGTTAGGGAGCCGATCGAATGGGGAAGGTAGTGGGTACACCTAGTGGAGATAGGAGTAGACAACACCTATGAAGACAGCTAGGAGTATAACTACCATATTATGAATAAATATTGTAATTAGAATGGGGAAGGTAGTGGGTACACCTAGTGGAGATAGGAGCAGACGACACCTATGAAGACAGCTAGGAGTATAACTACCATATTATGAATAAATATTGTAATTAGAATGGGGTGGGTAGTGGGTACACCTAGTGGAGATAGGAGCAGACGACACTTATGAAGACAGTTAGGAGTATAACTACTATATTATGAATAAATATTATAATTATAATGGGGAGGGTAGTGGGTACACCTAGTGGAGATAGGAGCAGACGACACCTATGAAGGTAGCTAGGGGTACACTAAACTACCATTATCATTATTAAGTTTTGTAGGCGGGATCAACCTTTAGGGTGATTAGTGGTGGTGTAGTGTAGTAATTATCTTATAGTGACTAGGTGCGCCTTTAACGTTATCTTGGTTCATCTTATTTCCTCGTTTTGTTCTGTCATACCCAATTGTTCACAGTCATTTCCTTATTTTCCAGCTTATGCCTTAGCCTAGTTATTTTGATAATTATATTGTTAAAGTTATCGCACTCGCCAGACTTTATGTCTGACCCTCTTTTCTTTCCACCTCTTTTCTTCCTTTCCCCCCCTCAGGTTTGCAAGGAGGGAATACTGCAGCTTAATGCCGATTTCTTTCAGTTGCTTGAAGAGAGTAGATGTATCGCTTGGGACTCTCTCATCTTTGTGGCTTTGCTTATGCTCAGTGGGAATTTTATGCATTTATGTTATTTAAATATTTGCTTCTTTATGTACTTTGAAGTTTTTGAAAAAGACTACTGATCCTGTTGTAATGGCTTTGGAAATTACTTATGTAAACTCGTTTTGAGTTATGATGAAATAAAATAAGTTTTATCTTCCACTGTGTTGTTTTATTTATTTATTCTTGTAATTTATCTGTTCTATACAAACAATAATGCTTCATAGACATTGATGCATTCCCTTTGTGAGTGACATTAATGAACGTGGGGTGTTACACGTGGTATCAGAGCTATGGTTACAAGAACAGATAAAAAGTTTTGAAAAAGTGTTTTCAAAAGTATTATTTTCCTAGAAAGTATTTTCAAAAACTTGTTTTAAAGAAGCTATTTTCAAGAGAAAGGTTTATTTTAAAAACATAATCCCCAAGAGCCATATATCTTTCCTTCGATTCTCCATTTTGAATCTCTTCCTCTTTCCCTTTTTGAATCTCTTCCTCCGCGTATAGATGCTTTTTCCTAAGATATATGAGGACTTCCGTACGATGGGCGAAAAACCGCTTCATGGGACTTCGACGTTTGTCGGGGCTAGAAGTTGGCTCAAGAAAGTGGAGGACTTGTCGGTATCTTTGAGATAGACGAAGGGAGGAAGGTTCGACTAGCTGCTTGGTTGATGAAGGACGAAGTTTCTTGTAGGTCGGAGGTCACAAATGGAGGATGTATAGTGGAGGCATGGATATGGCACATGGTAAGAAAGTAGAACCTAAGAAGGGTGCAAAGAATAATAAACCCCGTGACAAGAGGAAATGTCTTTATTGTGGAACACCAGGCCATCTGAGCAAGGACTGTAGGAAGAAAAAGAAGACCGACTGTTTCCACTGTGGAGAGGCAGGTCATCTAGTTAAGGACTGCCCAAGGAAACAGGGACAAGGGTCTACCTCGGGAGGGCAACTTTAGGCTCTCATGGCACCAGGGCAGGCAAGAGGGTAGGTCCAGGCTCTCATGGCCCCACCGCTGCAAGAACGAGGTAGAACAATTTCCGTTGAAAATTTAGTTTTTCTGTTTGATCATACTGTTCGTACTTTGTTTGACTCTGGCATATCACACTCGTTTGTATCTGCTTCGTTAGTTGAAACACTGCACCTAAATACTAGTCTAGTTTCGAATCCCATAGTAGTCTCAAATCCTATTGGTGGTTCGGCTCATCTTTCTATGATTTGTTGGGATTTGAGAGTGTCTATCTTGGGCGTTGGGTTTGAATGCAATGCCTTTGTTCTTGGCTTCATGGGCTACGACTTGATTCTGGGTATGGATTGGCTAACTAGATACGGTGCCATCCTAGATTGTGAGAGGAGGGTAGTTAGATTTTTAACTCGTTGTGGAAAGACCCTTGATATTTCTTGTGACCCTAGAGGTGTAGTAATGCTTAGTTACCTAGAATCTCTTGACGTATCTAATGATGATTTGAAATCTGTTCGTGTGGTCCGTGAATATAGTAACATCTTCAAAGAGGTTCGAGGTTTACCCCCGAGGCGTGAGATAGACTTTCGTATTTATCTTGTAGACAATGCAAAACCAGTATCTCTGCCAGTATGCCACCTGGCTCCTCGTGAGAGGAGGGAACTCAATAAGCAAGTAGGGGAGTTACTTGAGAAAGGGTTCATAAGACGTAGTATATCAGAGTGGGGTGCTCAATTGTTTGGTTGCTTTGCTAGTGTCGTCTCACGTAGATTTTCCGAATTCGGAGGAGATATTCCTTGGGTGCTTGTCTGATATTGGTTTAGGCCTTTGGGGCTTATGCTTGGGGAATGTCGAGTTCGACTAGGATGGTTTGTGTGAGATAAATAGCTATGGCGATTTTCATTGCATGATATCTTGGTTTTCTCGAGAAGTGATGTGCAACCGTGACATGATAAGACTATTCGATGGTATGGGCTGCCTCGTGTTAGATTCAATAGGGTTATGAGATGACTCGAGTGGGATGTGAAGTAATGGATTGTTTAGGACCCTATGTTGATGCCATTTTTTTTGAGGAAGAAGGCAGGATTCTTAGGACATGTGGCCTCTAAGGAAGGGATAGCTGTGGATCCCGCGAAGGTGGCGGCAGTCCAAGAATTGAAGGTTCCAAGAAAAGCAATGGAAATAAGAAGTTTTCTAGGAGAAGATTGAACAGATGTCGTATAGAGTAGAGTTGCCCGAGAGACTCAGTGGTGTACATGACGTATTCCATGTATCACATTTGAGGAAGTGCTTGCATGAGACCGCGAAAGTGGTAGAGCCGAGCTTGCTTAGAGAGGTGGAGATAGAGCGTGATGCGACGATTCGACGAGCTCCTACATGCATTCTTGGGTCGGAGATTAAGAAGTTGAGGAATCGAGAGGTCAAGCTAGTCAAAGTGCAGTGGGGAGATGATGAGAACGACGCTACTTAGGAGACGGAAGAGAAGATACGTTCATAGTACCCTTTTCTTTTCGAGGGTATGTCTTTCAATTTCTCCTTTATCGCTTAGCTTGTACTTATTCTATCTTTAGTATGTCCTCTCGCTAGTATCTTTGACCTTTAGATAGTGTAACACCCCGCCTCCGCTAGGGTCACTCGCAAAGGAATGCACTAGCTTTAGAGGGGCATTATCGGTGAACATGCACAGAAATATCACAAGACAGAACATATAAAATAGCGGAAGTAAAATCGAACTTTCATAAATTCAATAATTAAGGTCTAAAGCCTTTTACATCAGAGTACATCAACACCTGTCTTGCAATAGTAAAGAAGCATAAAGACTTTTTCATAAATTATTCCCCAAGTAAAAACAGTAAAGTAGCCATAGCCAAGAGAAGTCCAAGCCATCCATGATGACCTTCAAGCAGAAGAAGTCCGAACTAAACAGCATTGTTTCCTCCCTGAAACCTGGGGGGGGGGGGGGGGAAACGGAAGAAAAGAGGCGAAACAAAATGGGTCAGTCAAAAAGACTGAGTAAGTCCTATCTACTTCCAGTATAAAAACAGGTAATGGTAACATGACATGCATAAACTGAAAGTAAACATAAGGATAACTACAAGATAGATAAACCAGGGTAGCCGGTTGAACTACTGTGGCAAAGTAAACTAAGGCATCATGATAAACTACGGTGTTATGATAAGTCAAGGTATCACATCGTCAGATTTCTATCGAGTACATTATCCCGAGGTATCTACCCCGTCTAACATCCCACGGTATCTATTATGTATATTCTTCCTAGTTCTAACATGTATATTTGCTCTGCACCCTCCGTACTAGTATCCCAGCCTTGTTATGTGTTAACCATGAATGTCCCTTACTCAAAGTCGTGTAATGGTCCATGTCAACCTAATATATCGCATATATAGGTTACTCAAATCATATGTTTCTTTCCATGTATATAAGTTCAGTCCTTTGCCGTACCTCGTACGGGCTTCCTCATGTCGTATTATCCTTGAAATTGTTTGGACTGTCACCCTTGTTCTAGCTAGGCTCTTCCATATGAATCATCGTTTGAACTACTAGGACTTACGCCACCTAGCACCACTAGGGATTACGCTTACCTATTGCACGCTTTCGTATTTCGGTTTGGGTTAAACCACCTAGGCCACTAGGGATTACGCTAACCCTCAACCGCGCCCTTTTTCCCACGCATTCATCGTGAATCGTTTTTCTATAACTGTATGCACATGTATCACATCGTGCCATCCGAGTCCTGTCACAGGGAAAAACAAGAAATACAAGACTCGGTCGGGAGCTTTAGATTTATCTGCCGATGCAGATACTAAGGTCTGCTTTTCTACACGTGGCTATGGTCCCACGAGACCCCTCCCTCAACTAGTGAAAGGCAACACAAGAGAAAATCTTGCATGAGAACTACACTCCGGCCAGCCCACATCCTACGGCCTACCTCACCCATAACTAGATAGCAATTATGGTCTGTTGGGTGTTCCCTGCCTTTCCGTACGTACACGTTTGACTCAAGATGGTAGATGATCGACGAACTTGCTATCTCGGGCACCTTATGTATTCGTCGACTCACTGCTATCCACCCCAGTCTTTAGGTCGCTCGCATAGCAACCAAGGCATATTCTTGGTTCTTCTACCGCAGACCTCAACCTCTCGTGAGCCTAGTATAATGACCTGGCAGCTCACAGAGGGATCCCAAGAATATCCTCACGTTCCCCGAAGCCGCTGCTTCGTTACCCAGTTCGTTGGAGCCTTTATCTAAATCAGATAGCCTGCTCCTACACGCATACTTAAACGTTGACCTAACGTATCGGGTTACTAATCTATCTAAGAAATGGTCCAAATTTCCTTGACTAAGAATTATTACTTAGTTTCCCTTAACTAAGGTTTACCACTTAGCCTTATTTCCATAATCCTTGTTAACTATGGTTATTTACCTAATCCTCCGAATTAGGGTTTATCTAATGGGTTAAGTGTCACTTAAGTTCATAACTTAGCCCGTCTACAAACCATGTCAAAATTGGCTAAGTATCCAAGTCCAAGACTTAACCCTACAAACCATGTGTCAAGTTGGCTAAGTATATTAAGCAATCCATAACTTAACCTCGTCTAATTATCATTTTAGATTGGTTAATTATATAAATTAACTTGACCTTGTCAAATTACCGAGTCAAATCGGTCAAGCGTATTCAAGTGATTCGTGACTTAGCCTTATCATGTTTTCACGTTAGATTGGTTAAGTGTAGGTTAACTTAACCCCCATAAATTCACGAGTTAGATTGGCTAAGTATAGGTCACTTAACCACATCCAATTAACGAGTTAGATTGGTTAAGTTTAGTTCACTTAACCACATCAAATTAACGAGTTAGATTGGTTAAGTTTAGGTCACTTAACCACATCAAATCTTCATGTATAATTGGTTAAGTATAAGTTGCTTAACCCCATTAAATTATCACGTTAAGTTGGTTAAGTATTGGTTACTTAACCTCATTGAATTACCAAGTTTAAATTGGTTAAGTGTTTAACTTACCCCATCGAATTACCGTGTTTAGATTAGTTAAGTGTGGATTACTTAACCCCATCTAATTACCGTGGTTAGGTTAGTTAAGTCTTAATTACTTAACATCATCTAATTACCAAGTCGGATTAGTTAAGTATACATTACTTAACCCCATTAAATTATCTTGCATGGTTAAGTGTCATTAAGGAAATCAAGCCCGGTCCCACTTAACCTACCCATTCGTGTCATATCGGTTAAGTGTCATTAGTCAAATTTACTTAACCTTATCATGTGGCATTAATTTAATTAATGCACCCTTAACCTCTCACATTAGACCTTGTTGTGGTTACTAGTTAAGCCGGGCGGGTCCGGGTAGATTTACACCACAACTTAGTCTAACCTCGGGTCTTAAGCGCGACATGACCAACTTCTCACATTGGGTCCTATTGTTTGCAACTACTAGTTAGGCCGGTCGGTTCCGGGTAGTTTTACGTTGCAAACTCAACCCAACCTCGAGTTGGCCACACTTATATTAAGTTCATCATGTTTCCAAAGCATGTTACAAGTTTTTCGAGCATTTGGGTAGACCTAACTTAATAGGTAAATTCCCAATGGGTAGACCTAACTTAATAGGTAAATTCCCAAGCCCATATTTTTATGCATACTTACATGCCAACTTCCATGTTATCTTTCAAGTCATATTTTCAAGTATAAACACATGTCATATTCAAGTTAAGATTTCGCGACATGTTCATGTTTATCTAACTACCCAAAATCGTGTCTTCCCAACGCAAGCAAAGCGAGTCAACATAGTAGGTATACTATGGCTACATGTAGACCCCAAAACATGCACGATGCCACAAAAGGGATTGGCTCCAAACATGCATGGCGTCATAAGGGGGTTTGGCCTTAAAACATGCATGATAGAGTCATATAGGGATTGACCATAAGCATGCATACTATCATATAGGATTTGGCCACAAACATGCATATTATCAAAAAGGGTTTGGCCATAAACATGCACAACTTAAAAGAGGGGATTGGCCACAAGTATGCATAATCTCATAAAGGATTTGGCCACAAACTTGCATGATAGCATAAGGGGTTTGGGTTCATAAACATGCATAAGCCCCAAAATCTTGCCTTAGCCAATGTTTCACAAGTAAAGTGATTCCTAAAGGTTCATGCTAGCATTTCATGCATAAAGATCCAAACTTGCAAGTTAAACTAGGTTATGCATAGCATGAGAGGCATGATTAAGTCACTCACATGGCCTAAAATCATAAACATGAACACAAGAGGCAAGGTAAGGTTCATATAGGTTCGCATAATCATGTTTAGCCTCATTTTATCCCATGTCATTATCAAAACTACCGTTTTCATCTAAAAGTAGCTAGAACTTACATAGTTAGGCCTAGGGAAAGGAGCATGAATCATCTTGGCTAAGAAAGGTGCCTCCTTTATTGAAGAATCGTCATGGAACTCGCATAGCAACGTTGATTTGGCCTCTATTTGGTGTAGCAAGCTTGCACCTTTTGATTTGAACCCGATTTGAATGCATAGTCTCTATGGATTGGAGATGGAGGCCATGGTCAATGAAGATTTTGGCAGCACTTAGTTGCTAGGTTTGATTTTTAGGGATTTAGGTTAGGTTTAGGGTCTTTTTATAGAGATTAGGATAGTTTTAGGCCCTTAGATTAACCCTAGGATAGATCAGGACCATCAGATCTCGGAAGCTTCCAGAACCAGCCCAAGAACAAGACCAGGTGAGACAAACAGGTGCGCCAGGCAACTTGCCCCGGCCACCCCCTGTCGACAGGCAAGTCGACAGGGCTGTCGACTTGGTCTGGGCCCAAGTCGACAGGCCTGTCGACAGCCCTGTCGACATGGCCTAGGCGGGAAACTTCCCGCCTGGCCCCAGATCTGATTTCCAAAACTGTTTCCGAAATTCAAATTCCCAGAAACCTTCTTTGGGCCTTTTACGGGTCATACGGACTCCGATTCTCGAAAACTCGGACTCTATTTCGCGTATTTTTCCGAGACGAACGCAATGGCACAGACCGTTTCACTTGATTCAGAATTTATAATTTAATTCTGTCTTGATTCTTGATTTAACGTGTTGTAAAAATTCGGGTTGTTACATTCTCCCCTTCTTAAAGGATTTCGTCCCCGAAATCTCAAAGTTAGGAAGAACATATCCTACCATCCATCATCCATCTACTCAAACCATCATCCACAAGCAACCATTGTCCTTAGACGACTCCTAATGCTTTATGAATGTATGCAAAACGTGTGTGTACATGTTCCTTAGCAAATGCTAATGATCAGGCCTGAAAAATCTTTTGAATGCAAAAATATGTCTAGTGCTATGAATCCATCATGTATGCAAATAGTCCTAGTCATATACACTATATGCGTGCACAAACATTCAACCATATGCAACATCCGCATGATAACACATTCAATTTCATCCATAACAAGTATAAATACTCGTGCATATGCAATATGAAATGTGACCGAGTCGAGCTAGTATCTAATGTGTATTCGCGCATCCACGAGCAACCACTTGCAACCATATCAATCATAACATGTTTCAAATACATGTTTACATCCATAGGGTTCTACCTAGAATTCCCTGAAACAGGGTCGAGAAGATAAACAAGACAAACTCCTTACGGGGTTTGTAACAGAAAATAGGACCAAGAAGATGTCCACAAAAGATAGCCTACAAGCAAGCTCTACAGAAAACAGGGATCAAGGATATACTCCCAAAAAGAGATATCATGCGCGTATCTAGTCTTCATCCTTCTGAGTTGCATTTTCTTGAGCTTAGTTCCATCGTGCCTTGACCGTCCTTTAACTTCACGATTTCGCAGCTTCTTATTTCCTGTTTCCATAACATGAGTTGGAACTCATTTCCTCGTTGCCTCCCGTTCTACTTGTACTTATTCTCATTCTAGAATACTTGGTGCAAACAGGACTGCGTACTCATGATTCCATGCGAGCTTTCCAAAATTTACTTGTGAATCCTGAACCTCGCACCACAAGGTATTCCACGTAGAAAAACTTTCCCTTGAAAGTAAACAGGTTACCATGCGCACTTACTAGGGTAATTCCCATAACCAATACATAAGTGAAGTAGACCATCCGTCCTACTAGCAAACACCACTCGATCGGGTTTCTAATTTCCCATAAAGGCATCAAGGGATTCTAAGTAACTAACTATGACAGAACCCAAAAAGGTTACGCGATACTTCAAGGGTATTACCAAAGCAAGCCATGAGTAAATGGACCGATCTTCCCATAGGACTTGAGACAAAAACGGGATCCTCTATTATACTAGTACTAAGGTGCAGAGACTCAACTATCGAAGCGGACTTAAAAAGATGCGGTGATCAAAACAAAGTCCCGACGGGATGATAGAGAAGAAAAGCTAAACCTTTAACAAGATCGTTACCCTCCTTCTGAGGTACCCTAGAAATGAGAGCATACTATTGCCCTCCGAATGATCTTGTCCCTGTTCCATGATACTTAACTACCCGTCCCGTTTCACCATGCCAAAGGTACTCTCTCGTCATGGGTTTCATTGTTCATCTTTTTCCCTCCTTTTAGGACTCAGCCATACCAACATGTTGCTTATCCCTGAGCTCGTATCCTTTATCCCTGTTCTTACTATCCTTTCATGCATAACTCTGCAACGGTCTCTCAAGAACCACCTCCATTGTACGGGAAACACTTACGCAGCTAGAAAGACTAGTCGCAGTCAAAACCACTGTGACTACAGATGGAGGGAAGAAAGGAAAAGAGATTCAATCAAGGAAACAATGATAATGCTAATGGCCTTTGGGGAATAGCCTTTTTCTTTTTAAAAGAAAATTTTCTTGAAAAATGCTTCTTTGTAAACGGTTTTTCAAATAATTTTCAGAAGGTCTTTAAAAACTTTTGCCCAGTCTAGTAACCTTCTGCTCTGATACCAAATGTAACACCCCGCCTCCGCTAGGGTCACTCGCAAAGGAATGCACTAGCTTTAGAGGGGCATTATTGGTGAACATGCACAGAAATATCACAAGACAGAACATATAAAATAGCGGAAGTAAAATCGAACTTTCATAAATTCAATAATTAAGGTCTAAAGCCTTTTACATCAGAGTACATCAACACCTGTCTTGCAATAGTAAAGAAGCATAAAGACTTTTTCATAAATTATTCCCCAAGTAAAAACAGTAAAGTAGCCATAGCCAAGAGAAGTCCAAGCCATCCATGATGACCTTCAAGCAGAAGAAGTCCGAACTAAACAGCATTGTTTCCTCCCTGAAACCTGGGGGGGGGGAAACGGAAGAAAAGAGGCGAAACAAAACGGGTCAGTCAAAAAGACTGAGTAAGTCCTATCTACTTCCAGTATAAAAACAGGTAAAGGTAACATGACATGCATAAACTGAAAGTAAACATAAGGATAACTACAAGATAGATAAACCAGGGTAGCCGGTTGAACTACTGTGGCAAAGTAAACTAAGGCATCATGATAAACTACGGTGTTATGATAAGTCAAGGTATCACATCGTCAGATTTCTATCGAGTACATTATCCCGAGGTATCTACCCCGTCTAACATCCCACGGTATCTATTATGTATATTCTTCCTAGTTCTAACATGTATATTTGCTCTGCACCCTCCGTACTAGTATCCCAGCCTTGTTATGTGTTAACCATGAATGTCCCTTACTCAAAGTCGTGTAATGGTCCATGTCAACCTAATATATCGCATATATAGGTTACTCAAATCATATGTTTCTTTCCATGTATATAAGTTCAGTCCTTTGCCGTACCTCGTACGGGCTTCCTCATGTCGTATTATCCTTGAAATTGTTTGGACTGTCACCCTTGTTCTAGCTAGGCTCTTCCATATGAATCATCGTTTGAACTACTAGGACTTACGCCACCTAGCACCACTAGGGATTACGCTTACCTATTGCACGCTTTCGTATTTCGGTTTGGGTTAAACCACCTAGGCCACTAGGGATTACGCTAACCCTCAACCGCGCCCTTTTTCCCACGCATTCATCGTGAATCGTTTTTCTATAACTGTATGCACATGTATCACATCGTGCCATCCGAGTCCTGTCACAGGGAAAAACAAGAAATACAAGACTCGGTCGGGAGCTTTAGATTTATCTGCCGATGCAGATACTAAGGTCTGCTTTTCTACACGTGGCTATGGTCCCACGAGACCCCTCCCTCAACTAGTGAAAGGCAACACAAGAGAAAATCTTGCATGAGAACTACACTCCGGCCAGCCCACATCCTACGGCCTACCTCACCCATAACTAGATAGCAATTATGGTCTGTTGGGTGTTCCCTGCCTTTCCGTACGTACACGTTTGACTCAAGATGGTAGATGATCGACGAACTTGCTATCTCGGGCACCTTATGTATTCGTCGACTCACTGCTATCCACCCCAGTCTTTAGGTCGCTCGCATAGCAACCAAGGCATATTCTTGGTTCTTCTACCGCAGACCTCAACCTCTCGTGAGCCTAGTATAATGACCTGACAGCTCACAGAGGGATCCCAAGAATATCCTCACGTTCCCCGAAGCCGCTGCTTCGTTACCCAGTTCGTTGGAGCCTTTATCTAAATCAGATAGCCTGCTCCTACACGCATACTTAAACGTTGACCTAACGTATCGGGTTACTAATCTATCTAAGAAATGGTCCAAATTTCCTTGACTAAGAATTATTACTTAGTTTCCCTTAACTAAGGTTTACCACTTAGCCTTATTTCCATAATCCTTGTTAACTATGGTTATTTACCTAATCCTCCGAATTAGGGTTTATCTAATGGGTTAAGTGTCACTTAAGTTCATAACTTAGCCCGTCTACAAACCATGTCAAAATTGGCTAAGTATCCAAGTCCAAGACTTAACCCTACAAACCATGTGTAAAGTTGGCTAAGTATATTAAGCAATCCATAACTTAACCTCGTCTAATTATCATTTTAGATTGGTTAATTATATAAATTAACTTGACCTTGTCAAATTACCGAGTCAAATCGGTCAAGCGTATTCAAGTGATTCGTGACTTAGCCTTATCATGTTTTCACGTTAGATTGGTTAAGTATAGGTTAACTTAACCCCCATAAATTCACGAGTTAGATTGGCTAAGTATAGGTCACTTAACCACATCCAATTAACGAGTTAGATTGGTTAAGTTTAGTTCACTTAACCACATCAAATTAACGAGTTAGATTGGTTAAGTTTAGGTCACTTAACCACATCAAATCTTCATGTATAATTGGTTAAGTATAAGTTGCTTAACCCCATTAAATTATCACGTTAAGTTGGTTAAGTATTGGTTACTTAACCTCATTGAATTACCAAGTTTAAATTGGTTAAGTGTTTAACTTACCCCATCGAATTACCGTGTTTAGATTAGTTAAGTGTGGATTACTTAACCCCATCTAATTACCGTGGTTAGGTTAGTTAAGTCTTAATTACTTAACCTCATCTAATTACCAAGTCGGATTAGTTAAGTATAAATTACTTAACCCCATTAAATTATCTTGCATGGTTAAGTGTCATTAAGGAAATCAAGCCCGGTCCCACTTAACCTACCCATTCGTGTCATATCGGTTAAGTGTCATTAGTCAAATTTACTTAACCTTATCATGTGGCATTAATTTAATTAATGCACCCTTAACCTCTCACATTAGACCTTGTTGTGGTTACTAGTTAAGCCGGGCGGGTCCGGGTAGATTTACACCACAACTTAGTCTAACCTCGGGTCTTAAGCGCGACATGACCAACTTCTCACATTGGGTCCTATTGTTTGCAACTACTAGTTAGGCCGGTCGGTTCCGGGTAGTTTTACGTTGCAAACTCAACCCAACCTCGAGTTGGCCACACTTATATTAAGTTCATCATGTTTCCAAAGCATGTTACAAGTTTTTCGAGCATTTGGGTAGACCTAACTTAATAGGTAAATTCCCAATGGGTAGACCTAACTTAATAGGTAAATTCCCAAGCCCATATTTTTATGCATACTTACATGCCAACTTCCATGTTATCTTTCAAGTCATATTTTCAAGTATAAACACATGTCATATTCAAGTTAAGATTTCGCGACATGTTCATGTTTATCTAACTACCCAAAATCGTGTCTTCCCAACGCAAGCAAAGCGAGTCAACATAGTAGGTATACTATGGCTACATGTAGACCCCAAAACATGCACGATGCCACAAAAGGGATTGGCTCCAAACATGCATGGCGTCATAAGGGGGTTTGGCCTTAAAACATGCATGATAACGTCATATAGGGATTGACCATAAGCATGCATACTATCATATAGGATTTGGCCACAAACATGCATATTATCAAAAAGGGTTTGGCCATAAACATGCACAACTTAAAAGAGGGGATTGGCCACAAGTATGCATAATCTCATAAAGGATTTGGCCACAAACTTGCATGATAGCATAAGGGGTTTGGGTTCATAAACATGCATAAGCCCCAAAATCTTGCCTTAGCCAATGTTTCACAAGTAAAGTGATTCCTAAAGGTTCATGCTAGCATTTCATGCATAAAGATCCAAACTTGCAAGTTAAACTAGGTTATGCATAGCATGAGAGGCATGATTAAGTCACTCACATGGCCTAAAATCATAAACATGAACACAAGAGGCAAGGTAAGGTTCATATAGGTTCGCATAATCATGTTTAGCCTCATTTTATCCCATGTCATTATCAAAACTACCGTTTTCATCTAAAAGTAGCTAGAACTTACATAGTTAGGCCTAGGGAAAGGAGCATGAATCATCTTGGCTAAGAAAGGTGCCTCCTTTGTTGAAGAATCGTCATGGAACTCGCATAGCAACGTTGATTTGGCCTCTATTTGGTGTAGCAAGCTTGCACCTTTTGATTTGAACCCGATTTGAATGCATAGTCTCTAGGGATTGGAGATGGAGGCCATGGTCAATGAAGATTTTGGCAGCACTTAGTTGCTAGGTTTGATTTTTAGGGATTTAGGTTAGGTTTAGGGTCTTTTTATAGAGATTAGGATAGTTTTAGGCCCTTAGATTAACCCTAGGATAGATCAGGACCATCAGATCTCGGAAGCTTCCAGAACCAGCCCAAGAACAAGACCAGGTGAGACAAACAGGTGCGCCAGGCAACTTGCCCCGGCCACCCCCTGTCGACAGGCAAGTCGACAGGGCTGTCGACTTGGTCTGGGCCCAAGTCAACAGGCCTGTCGACAGCCCTGTCGACATGGCCTAGGCGGGAAACTTCCCGCCTGGCCCCAGATCTGATTTCCAAAACTGTTTCCGAAATTCAAATTCCCAGAAACCTTCTTTGGGCCTTTTACGGGTCATACGGACTCCGATTCTCGAAAACTCGGACTCTATTTTGCGTATTTTTCCGAGACGAACGCAATGGCATAGACCGTTTCACTTGATTCAGAATTTATAATTTAATTCTGTCTTGATTCTTGATTTAACGTGTTGTAAAAATTCGGGTTGTTACAGATAGGGTAGTCCTATGGTTGAAACATGTGTTTGAGACATGTTATGTATGATGGATGCATGTGGATGCAAGTGTTTGCTAGTGGTTGCTCGTGGATGCATACACACACACTTTAGGCACTAGATCGGCTCAGTCACTTTCATAATGCATATTGCATAAAAATGGATGTATTTAGTAAAATGAATGTGCATTGAATGTGTGTATCATATGGATGTTGCATTTGAATGAACGGTTGTGCACACATGTAGAAATAATATGTATCATTAGGAATTTTTTGCATACATAATGGATGCATGGCACTATCATGGATCACATTAAGGAGGTCGACTGAATCAGTGGACCGCCTGACTTAGCATTAGTATACAAACATATACACACACTATGCATATTTACATGAAAAGCATTAGAAATCTTTTAAGGACCATGGTTGCTAGTGGTTGATGGTTGAGTAGATGGATGATTGGATGGTAGGATACGTTCTTCTTGACTTAGAGATTTCGAGGACGAAATCCTTTAAGTAGGGGAGAATGTAACACCCCAAATTTTTGAATAATCGAATTAACTAAATTAAAGAATAATTAATCTCAGATGTGAGAATCAAGGGAAATGGGTTGCACCATTATGTTCGTCTCGGAATTCTGGTTGAGATAGAGTCCGAGTTTGCGTAAAACGGATACCGGATGAAGGAGATATGGAACGAAGTCAGGCGGAAAAACCAGAAGAAAAAAGAAAAAAATGCACTGGAGCACTTGGGAAGTGCGCCAGTACAAAAATACATTGGCGCACTTCCCAAGTGCGCCCAGGCCGAGCAGAAAGCCTGCACAGCTTTCTGGTGCAATCTAATCCATATTGTGACTCATTTTTGAGTCCTTTCTGACTCCTTGCTGAGTCATTAGGGCTGAGGTGTCACCCTATCCTGACTGAGTGGTTTTGATTAACCCTAAGATCATCCGATGGCTATAATCAAATTAAAATTGTATATAAACGTGGGTAGACTCAAACCCTAAAATCAAATTAAAATCTAAATCATGGCCGTCATGTTGTCATCTTGTAACCTAGAGTAGCCGCCACCAACTAGAGGGAAATCAAAGCTAATCAATTCAGTTCTATTCAACTCTAATCTAAACAATAACGAATCTACTACAAAGGCGAGCTAAATCAATTTCAGAACACAAGACCTTCTTTCTGTGAGTTCGATTTTTTTAATAATATAATTAACAATTTAATTAGATTAAGCTATGAATTGGATTATATGGTTATGTTGTGAATCATTGACCGTATGTTATTATCTACGTTGCAAATTCTATGATGTTATCATCTATGTTGTAAATTCTATGATGTTATTATCTATGTTGTAAAGCTGTGATGTTATCATCTATGTTGTAAATATATGATTGGCTTATATACAATCAATTCATAATGATGTTTCATATGCTAGTTTGGTTATGTTGTTGGAACTAATTTATATGTTAAATCATATGTATGTATGCAAGTTTAGATGTTAATTTAGATATGAATCATATGCAAGTTAGTGAGAATCATATAGAACCTTACATGTTTCATGACATCTATTTTATGTGTAAATTGGATCTAAAGTTAGGCTATGACATGTGTGAGTTTAGATGCTAGTTTACACTACAGTTTATGTTGCATAAATCACATATGCAAGTATATATATATATATATTGGAGTGTGAATCATGTAATGTAAGATTGTAACTATTGCCTATGCAAGTTTACACCTTATGATTAGATCTATGACACCCATTGTCTATGCAAGTTTAGATGAAACACCTTGTTCACACATGCAAGTTCACCCCTTATGTTTAGATCTATATGCCAATTTATGTTATGACTTTTTGTTCATAAGTTAGATCTAATTTATATTCTATGCATGTTGTGATGTTTTCTCTTTATTCCATAAGTTAGACTATTCGAGTCTAACGTATATTTTACGCTAAACGAACGAACGTACAACGTGGGGCAATAGGATAATATTAATAGATTTAATATTGAGAATAGGCATAAATGCCTAAAATGTGATGTTAATTGGTATAATTTTATATACCATAAATAGATGGACATAATTGAGTCAATTATGGACATAGTTAAATTTGTAATTGATTAGCAATTTGAATAGGGAAATTAATTCAAATTGGGGATAATTAATTATGTATAATTAATCGCCTAAGACACGAGGTTAGACTCTTTTGTGGTGTAAGACTGCCCAGACCCGCCCGACAAATCTAGCTGCCACAAATGCCAGTCTAATGTGAGAGGTCCTAGGCATAAATTAAATGCGTAACAATTGTAAAAACACGAGGTTAGGCTCGTTTGTGATGTAAGACTGCCCGGACCCGCCCGACAAATCCAGCTGCCACAAATGCCAGTCTAATGTGGGAGGTCTTTATAAGGTTACGGTCTTAATGAATTAAGAAACACTTAACCAGATAAACATGTAGTGGGACATGAGGGGTTAAGTGTGTGTAACACCCCGAATTTTCTGTTAAAATGTAAATTAACAAATCAAAGTATAATTAATTCTAAATAAGGAATTAAGGGAAACGGGTTACGCCATTACGTTCGCCTCGAAATTCTGCTTGAGATAGAGTCTGAGTTTGCGTGAATCGGACTCCGTATGAAGGAGTTATGACCGCCTGAAGTTTCAGAATTCGATTTAAAATTCAAACAGCCCAAAAAAACAAAGTTCAAAATTCAAATCTGGACCAAAACTGGGCTGGGCGGGAATTGTCTCGCCCAGGACCCAGGTCGACCAGGGGGTCGACCTGGGAGTCGACTTGGGTACCCAGGTCGACTACATAGTCGACCTAGGGGTCGACCTACAGGTAGACCTGCCTGGTCGACCTGACCCGCCTGGTCTGGTCCTGGCTCGATTTTTGGGGCTTGGTTGTGTCACTAGGGCTTACTGGTCGCTTTCTGATTAGCTTCTCTTGAGATGGATGGCCTTGATTAACTCTAGCTTCAATGACGACTCTAATCAATTTGAAATTCTATATAAACAACTCTAGTCTCAACCTAAATTCACATAAATAATATTGAACTAGAGCCGTCATGTTGCTGGAAGGAAGCAAAGAGTAGCCTCCACTTGTAGAAAGTTTAGATACGAGCAAAATTAAAGAAAAACAAGAATCAAAACAACATTTGTCTACCCAAAGGAAAGCATTTCAAATTCAAAACTCAGAATTCAAGTTAGTCGTTTGTTGTAAGTATAGTGATTTTTCCGATGGGAATAAAATTAAGATTTTGATGCGATGTAAAATGGAAATGGAATTGTGTTATTGTACTACGACAATGTTAATTCATATCTATGTGTTATAATGATTGTGGTATTGTGATGTTTGTGGTATAATTGACTTGATGTTTGGATCCATTAGAATGTTTGTGGATTAATCTAGTTGATGTTGGATCCATTCAAATTCACATACAAGTTATTTGGTTCATATCTACACCTATATGTTTATGTGATTATATAGGTTGTATGTGATTTAGATCCCATGTATATACCTTATGCTAAACCTCTATGCCTAAATGATTAAGTTCATATACATGCTCATATGTTTATTCAAAAGTTGCAAGTTCATAATTGGATCCATGCCAAGATCCATTTTAATACAAGTTTCATGTTATAGTTGTAAACATGATTTGATCTAGTTCACACCCTTGTGATAAAATACTTTATGGAAATGCCATATTATTGTCATATGCTAGTAGTGCTCGATGTTATGCCTAGATCTAAACATGTTTAGGCTTATGTTGTCTAAATCATATGCTAATTTATGTGGCACCTGTTTAGTTAGATTCCCCTTTTTAATGCAAGTTCACATGACAAGTTGAAACCCATGATTCAGTCTATGTTGCAAATTCACATATATGTATATTGACTATTTTGCAAGTTCACACCTATGATGTTCATATTGACTATGCCAAAAATACCAAGTTTACACCTATGTCATGTTTGCGTTAATGAATTTCTTTATGCCAATTTTGTGTACGCTAAATTAGGCTAAGTTTTTAGCCTAATATTATATGTTGAAAATCATGCGGACGAAAATTAGGCTAAGATTGTTAGCCTAATACTTATACGGGGTAACGTTGGGATAAATTGGTAATTATAGGGAAACTTGACATAAATTGGTAAAATATATGAAATTGGCATGTTTGTCACATGCCAAAATTGGTGGCACTTGAATGGTATAGATTCTGATATCAAAAGTAATGAACTTGGAAAGTGGGCCATAACATTCAATTGTTAACAAATTTACATATAACAAGTAAAAGAGACAAATATGTAAATTTAGAAAATACGAGTATGCTTAACACGAGGTTGGATTGAGTTGTGATGTAAACCCGCCCGGACCCGCCCGGCTGTCCAGTTGTCACAACAATACCTATCCAATGTGGGAGGTTAAGCATTAAGCCCAATAAGGACCTGAGGTTAGACTGAGTTACAGTGTAAATCTGCCCGGAACCGACCGGCACATCCAGTAACCATAACAATACCTGTCTAATGTGAGTGGTCGGTGCTTTAAAAAGCTAAGGACAGACAAGTCAGGATGGTAGGGTTAAGTTAACTAAAACACTTAACCAATTCAACAAGTTAATTAAACTGATGGGTGGGGTTAGATAAATACAGACACTTAACCACTTAACATGTTTGACTAGAAAACCCTAGTAACGGGGACCCATTTCAGCAGTAACCCAATTAGGTATCATGGTACCCTGAAACTAGGCAGGGTGGGGCACGATTACTGGGCTGATTGTAAGCGGTCAAAAGCGACGGCGGTGGGTGCAACAGTGTGGGTTCTAACGGAGTGCGGACGTGCACACACTTCGTAGTAGACAAACAGGGCACTGGCGGCACCAGTAGTATACCCTATGCATTCTAGGATTGTGTCGGGCCGCCACCATGGGAGTTGATACACCCCGTGTTGGGACCAGCATAGGTATCTACAATCTTTGGGGGCCGTATGACACATATGATTTTGCGAGTAGGAGCCGATCTTTAGAAAAAGGGGATCACTTCACCCTGACCATGGGGTGCCAGTTGAGATAGTACAAGTAGGTGCAGAGATATAGTGTGGGGTGCGATAGTATATTCGGTTTAAACTGCTTTATCTTAGTTTATGATACTTTCCTGTTTCCAGTTTATACCTATCATACCCTTATTCTTATTCTCATACTGAAGAGTCACTAGACTTACCAGGCTTTATGTCTGGCTCTGTTTTTCTTTCGTCTTCTTTTCTTCCGTTCCCTCCCAAGGTCCACAGGGAGGAAACAATCCAGCTTAGTCAGACTCTTTGCAAGCTTCAAGATAGTTGATGTGCGGTTTGGACTCTCTTTCCTTGGCTATGGCTTTTGGACACGTTCTATGGGGATTTATGTAGCTTTTATCATGTTTTAAGCTTCTTTATTTAATAACCAAGGCAGAAATGATGATGTAATGTTTTGGAAGTTGTTATGAGACAATTATGGAAATGTTTTGTATAAACAAGTATTTTATGAAATAAAAGTATGTTTGTTTTCCGCTGCTTATATATATGTGTTTATATCTGTCTTGTGTTTATCTGCGACTTTTACTTATAAACCTCCACCAAAGTTAAGGCATTCCCTTTGTGAGTGACCTTAATGGAGGTGGGGTGTTTCACTTGGTATCAAAGCACAGATTTACCAGACTAGATAAAAAAATTTGAAACTATTTTCAAAAAGAAGTTTAAAGAAGCATCTTTTTAAAGAAAAAAATGTTGTTTTTAAAAGGCGTAATCCCCCATAGCCATATGCACTATCTCTCTATCCTTTTGTCTTGAACACTTTCCTTTTTGTTCCAGCATGTCTGGAGATCTTAACCTTCCCGAAGGAGTACCGATCCCTGGCTGGTTCCGAAGGTACCTAGAGGCTAGGGCCAATGGTGCGGGCCTAGCAGACATTCCTCCTCCAACAGTGGCAGCGGTTCCTCCTCCTCCTCCTCCTCGTGGGAATACTTTCGCTAAGACGTGTAGAGACTTCAAAGCTATGTGTGGGAAGGACTTTTATGGAACTGAATCATTTGTGGTAGCAAGGAACTGGCTGAAGGAGACTGAGGATTTATTCGTTATCTTTGAAGTTGACGACAGGCAAAAGATACAGCTAGCAGTGTGGTTGCTCAAAGACGAAGCTTCCTATTGGTGGGAAGTTACCCATGCTGAGAGGCCAGTGGAAACTTGGGAAGATTTCAGGATGAGGTTTGAGATGAAATTCCTCTCCCAAGCTGAAAGAAGCCTGCAAATGGAGAAGTTCCTAACTCTTAAACAAGGAAATATGACAATCAAGGAGTACGTCAATTAGTTTAATCAGCTGGCCAGATTTGGGCTGGATTTAGTAAACACCCAACACAAGAAGGCCCTTCGCTTCGTCAAAGGTCTGAATGAGCCTCTACACAGCCTTGCTATGACCCATATACCCATGGGAGCGACCTATGAAAGCTTAGTGGACATGGCGCTGCTACACGAGGAAGATAAAGGCAAGAAAGAGGCAAAGGCGGAAGTGCCTCAAGAAAAGAAAGAGGGTTTACAGGCTAAGAAAACAGACTTCAAGAAAGGCGGGAAGAACAACAAATCCCGTGAAAAGAGAAAGTACAATTTCTGTGGCATTGTTGGACATATAGCGAAAGACTGCAGAAAGAAGAAGGCAAAGATGAATGGTGGTTGCTTCAGTTGCGGCGAGACTGGACACTTGGCTAAGGACTGCCCAAAGAACCGGGGGCAGGGACAGAGGACTGGATCCACCTTAGGAGGACAGGTTCACGCGCTGGTGGCACCTCCACAGGAACGAGGTAGAAATATTTCTGTAGAAAGCTTAGTTTATCTCTATGATCATCCAGTTCGCACTCTCTTTGATTCTGGTGCATCACACTCCTTTATTTCATCTGCTTTAGTAGAATCTCTGCACCTAGACACTAATATGGTAGAAGATCCCTTGGGTGTTTCAAATCTAATTGGGGGCTCGGCTTATTTGTCGATGGTTTTCTTGGATTTGAACATCTCTATTCTAAGTGTTGAATTTAGATGTAGTGCCTTTGTTTTGGGCTTCTCAGGATATGGGCTGATCTTAGGCATAGACTGGTTATCCAGTAATGGTGCCATTCTTGATTGTAAGAAAAGAGTGGTTAGGCTCTTGACTCGGCTCGGTAACACTCTAGAAATTTCTTGTAATCCCTTGAATGCTGTTATGCTTAGTTATCTAGAGTCGCTTGATGCTTCTGTTGAGAATTTGCAGTCGGTTAAAGTGGTCCGGGAATATCCGGATGTCTTTGAAGAGGTGAAAGGCTTACCTCCGAAGCGGGAAATAGACTTCCGAACATATCTTGTTGATAATGCAAAGCCCGTAGCTCTGCCGGTTAGACACATGGCTCCAAAGGAGAGAAAGGAGCTCAGTAAGCAAGTTAAGGAGCTTCTCGAAAAAGGGTTTATAAGGCAGAGTATCTCGGAATGGGGTGCTCCAGTGGTGTTCGCCACTAAAGCAGATGGTTCACTACGTCTCTGTGTGGACTATAGGGAGCTAAACAAGCTGACTAAAAAGAATAGACACCCGCTTCCCAGAATAGACGATTTGTTTGATCAGCTTGTAGGTGCGTCGGTCTTCTCCCAACTTGATCTAGCTACTAGGTTCCATCAGCTAAGGGTAGCTGAAGATAGCATTGATAAGACGGCGTTCAGAACCCCAGACGGTTTCTTCGAGTGGCTTGTCATGCCTTTCGGCTTGACAAACGCACCCGCTTATTTCGTAGACCTAATGAGCAGGGTGTTCAGAGAATTCCTCAATAAGTTCGTGGTGGTCTTCGTAGACGATATTCTGATCTTCTCAAAGAATGAGGAAGAACATGCTCAACATATGAAGGAGATCATGGATACTCTTCGTGCACATCAGCTAAAAGCCAAATTCTCCAAAGTGCCACTTTTGGAGAGAAGAAGTAAGATTTCTTGGACATATAGTGTCCAAAGAGGGGTTAGCTGTGGACCCCGCGAAAGTGGTGGCAGTGCGAGATTGGAAGACACCAAGAAATGCAACCGAAGTCCGAAGCTTTCTCGGGCTAGCAGGTTTTTACCAAAAATTCATTAGAGATTTCGCGAAAATCTCAGCTCCACTCACAAGGCTAACAAAGAAGAATCTAGCATTCGCTTGGGATTTGGATTGTGATATTGCTTTCCAACGCTTAAAAAGGGCTCTTACAACAGCCCCAGTTTTGACTCTGCCTGATGGAAGCAAGATGTTCACAGTATATACGGATGCTTGTGGTACGGGGCTAGGCGCTGTTCTGATGCAAGAAGGAAGGGTAGTAGCTTATGGTGGAAGACAATTGAAAGTTCATGAAAAGAACTACCCAACCCACGATCTTGAGTTGGCCGCCATCGTCTTTGCGCTTTAGTCTTGGCGCCATTATCTCCTAGGTGAGAAGTTTGAATTATATACTGACCATAAATCGTTGAAGTATCTTTTCTCGTAGAAAGATCTTAACTTAAGGCAGCAAAGATGGATGGAGTTCCTTGCCTCATATGACTTTGAGATTTCCTATACTCCTGGCAAAGGCAACGTAGTAGCAGACGCGTTGAGCAGAAAGAAACTGACCCTAAGCCCTCTCTTTGTAGAATGGAAAAGCTTGGAGTATATAGCCAGTTTTGACTTTAGGCCCTCCTCTGATTTTATACCTGGTTTGTTGGCATCCCTAGAAGTACGACCCACTCTTTTAGACTCAATAGGGGCCGCACAATGTGAAGACCCTCAGCTTGTGGATGTGATTGATAAGCTAATTAGGGGTGAAACTTCCAGTCACCTCAATAGGTACTCCATCGATGATAAAGGTTGGCTAAGGCGAGATGGAAGACTATGCGTCCCACAAGCAAGGGATTTGGTAAAGAAGGTTCTCGAGGAGGCGCACCACTCCAAGATGACAATACACCCAGGTGGAGACAAGATGTACAAGGACGTAAAGAGAGTTTTCTATTAGAGCGGCATGAAGAAGGATGTGGCAGATTTCGTTTCTAAGTGCGTGACATGCCAACAGGTCAAGGCGGAACAAAAGAAGCCTGGAGGACTGCTTCATCCTCTAGAAGTCCCGCAATGGAAGTGGGATAGCATTTCAATGGACTTCATTGACGGGTTACCTAGGTCAAGAAGGGGCAATACTTGCATTTGGGTAATAGTGGACAGGCTCACAAAAATCGCCCACTTTATACCTATCAAGAGTAGAAGGACTGCCTCATCTCTAGCTTCTCTTTATCTCAAGGAAATAGTTCGACTCCATGGAATACCCTCCAGCATAGTGAGTGACCGAGATCCCATCTTTACGAACGAGTTTTGGCGGAGTCTACAAGAAGCTGTAGGCAAACAGTTATGCTTGAGCACGACCTATCACCCCCAAACTGATGGTCAGACGGAAAGGGTGAATAGAGTATTAGAAGATCTTTTGAGACTGTGCGTCCTTGACTTCGGAGGGACATGGGAGGATCATCTTCCTTTAGTGGAATTCGCTTACAATAACAGCTACCAAGCCACCATCGACATGGCGCCCTTCGAAGCTTTGTATGGAAGACCGTGCCGATCACCAACTTGTTGGTGGGAGTCTACAGACAAGATTATACTTGGGCCAGATATGATTAGAGGGACTTCAGAAAAAGTGGACTTGATACGAAGGAGAATGAAGACTTCCCAAGACAGACAAAAATCCTACGCCGACAAAAGAAGGACCGACCTTGAGTTTGAGGTTGGGGACAGGGTTTTCCTTAAGGTATCTCCTTTAAGGAACGTCGTTCGCTTTGGATCCGCAGGAAAGCTAGTACCAAGATTTGTAGGACCATTCCCTATCATCGAGAAGATTGGGAAGATGGCTTATAGAGTAGAGCTGCCCGAAAGATTGGCTAGAATTCACAACGTCTTTCAAGTTTCTCAGCTCCGTAAATGTCTACATGAATCTGCGGAAGTGGTGGAGCCAAGTATTCTAGAAGAAGCCGAAGTGGAACGCGAAGCAACTGTGAGGAGAGTTCCAACTCGAATCGTAGGAACTGAAATCAAAAAGCTACGCAACCGCGAAGTCAAGCTCGTCAAATTTCAATGGAGCGCTGCCGAGGAAGACGCAACTTGGGAAACTGAGGACAGAATACGCGCGGCTTACCCTTTTCTTTTTGAGGGTATATCTTTAATCTCTCTTTTTCCTTAAGTTGTGCTTGTATCTATCTTTTTAGGCATATCTCCTCGATCTTACCTTTTATCCTTAGGTAGAAACTAATGGATGTAAACATGTATTTGAAACATGTTATGCTTGATGGCTGCAAGTGGTTGCAAGTGGTTGCTCGTGGATGCATATACACACACAACCTAGGTTTTAGATCGGCTCGGTCACTTCATATTGCATATGCATATATGTATTCATATTTATATGTGGTTGAAACTTGATATGTTGTTATATGGACGTCGCATTTGTATGAATGGTTGCGCACTCATGTAGAATTATGAGTAAGGACAAATTTGCATACATAATGGATTCATGACACCTACATGATTTGCATTAAGGAGGTCAACTGAATTAGTAGACCGCCTGATTTTGCATTAGATAAGGACATACACACACACTATGCATATGATCATAAAGCATTAGAAGTCTTTTAAGGACAATGGACGCCTGTGTTTGATGGTTGAGTAGATGGATGATTGGATGTTAGGATTTGTGTTCTCCTAGACTTGAAGATTTCGGGGACGAAATCCTTTAAGGAGGGGAGAATGTAACACCCCGAATTTTCTATTAAACTGTAAATTAACAAATCAAAATATAATTAATTCTAAATGAAAGAATTAAGGGAAATGGGTTACGTCATTGCGTTAGTCTCGAAATTCTGCTTGAGATAGAGTTCGAGTTTGCGTGAATCGGACTCCGTATGAAGGAGTAATGACCGCCGGAAGTTTCAGAATTCGATTTAAAATTCAAACAGCCCAAAAAACAAAGTTCAAAATTCAAATCTGGACCAAAACTGGGCTGGGCAGGAATTGTCCCGCCCAGGATCCAGGTCGACCTGGGTACCCAGGTTGACTACATAGTCGACCTGGGGGTTGACCTACAGGTCGACCTGCCTGGTCGACCTGACCTGCCTGGTCGACCTGACCTGCCTGGTCGACCTGACCTGCCTGGTCTGGTCCTGGCTCGATTTTTGTGGCTTGGTTGTGTCACTAGGGCTTACTGGTCGCTTTCTGATTGGCTTCTCTTGAGATGGATGGCCTTGATTAACTCTAACTTCATCGACGGCTCTAATCAATTTGAAATTCTATATAAACAACTCTAGTCTCAACCTAAATTCACACAAATGATATAGAACTAGAGCCGTCATGCTGCTGGAAGGAAGCCAAGAGTAGCCTCCACTTGTAGAAAGTTTAGAGACGAGCAAAACTAAAGAAAAACAAGAATCAAAACAACGTTTGTCTACCCAAAGGAAAGCATTTCAAATTCAGAACTCAGAATTCAGAATTCAAGTTCGTCGTTTGTTGTAAGTATAGTGATTTTTCCGATGGGAATAAAATTAAGATTTTGATGCGATGTAAAATGGAAATGGAATTGTGTTATTGTACTACGACGATGTTAATTCATATCTATGTGTTGTAATGATTGTGGTATTGTGATGTTTGTGGTATAATTGACTTGATGTTTGGATCCATTAGAATGTTTGTGGATTAATCTAGTTGATGTTGGATCCAATCAAATTCACATACAAGTTATTTGGTTCATATCTACACCTATATGTTTATGTGATTATATAGGTTGTATGTGATTAAGATCCCATGTATATATCTTATGCTAAACCTCTATGCCTAAATGATTAAGTTCATATACATGCTCATATGTTTATTCAAAAGTTGCAAGTTCATAATTGGATCCATGCCAAGATCCATTTTAATACAAGTTTCATGTTATAGTTGTAAACATGATTTGATCTAGTTCACACCCTTGTGATAAAATACTTTATGGAAATGCCATATTCTTGTCATATGCTAGTGGTGCTCGATGTTGTGCCTAGATCTAAACATGTTTAGGCTTATGTTGTCTAAATCATATGCTAATTCATGTGACACTTGTTTAGTTAGATTCCCCTTTTTAATGCAAGTTCACATGACAAGTTGAAACCCATGATTCAGTCTATGTTGCAAATTCACATATATTTATATTGACTATTTTGCAAGTTCACACCTATGATGTTCATATTGACTATGCCAAAAATACCAAGTTTACACCTATGTCATGTTTGCGTTAATGAATTTCTTTATGCCAATTTTGTGTACGCTAAATTAGGCTAAGTTTTTAGCCTAATATTATATGTTGAAAATCATGCGGACGAAAATTAGGCTAAGATTGTTAGCCTAATACTTAGACGGGGTAACGTTGGGATAAATTGGTAATTATAGGGAAACTTGACATAAATTGGTAAAATATATGAAATTGGCATGTTTGTCACATGCCAAAATTGGTGGCACTTGAATGGTATAGATTCTTATACCAAAAGTGATGAACTTGGAAAGTGGGCCATAACATTGAATTGTTAACAAATTTACATATAACAAGTAAAAGAGACAAATATGTAAATTTAGAAAATACGAGTATGCTTAACACGAGGTTGGATTGAGTTGTGATGTAAACCTGCCCGAACCCGCCCGGTTGTCCAGTTGTCACAACAATACCTATCCAATGTGAGAGGTTAAGCATTAAGCCCAATAAGGACCCGAGGTTAGACTGAGTTACGGTGTAAATCTGCCCGGAACCGACCGGCACATCCAGTAACCGTAACAATACCTGTCAAATATGAGTGGTCGGTGCTTTAAAAAGCTAAGGACAGACAAGTCAGGATGGTAGGGTTAAGTTAACTAAAACACTTAACCAATTCAACATGTTAATTAAACTGATGGGTGGGGTTAGGTAAATACAGACACTTAACCACTTAACATGTTTGACTAGAAAACCCTAGTAATGGGGACCCATTTCAGCAGTAACCCAATTAGATATCATGGTACCCTGAAACTAGGCAGGGTGGGGCACGATTACCGGGCTGATTGTAAGCGATCAAAAGCGACGGCGGTGGGTGCAACAGTGTGGGTTCTAACGGAGTTCGGGCGTGCACACACTTCGGAGCAGACAAACAGGGCACTGGGGGCACCAGTAGTATACCCTATGCATTCTAGGATTGTGTCGGGCCGCCACCATGGGACTTGATACACCCCATGGTGGGACCAACATAGGTATCTACAGTCTTTGGGGACCGTATGACACATATGATTTTGCGAGTAGGTGTCGATCTTTAGAAAAAGGGGATCACTTCACCCTGACCATGGGGTGCCAGTTGAGACAGTACAAGTAGGTGCAGAGATATAGTGTGGGGTGCGATAGTATATTCGGTTTAAACTGCTTTATCTTAGTTTATGATACTTTCCTGTTTCCAGTTTATACCTATCATACCCTTATTCTTATTCTCATACTGAAGAGTCACTAGACTTACCAGGCTTTATGTATGACTTTGTTTTTCTTTCGTCTTCTTTTCTTCCCTTCCCCCCAGGTCCACAGGGAGGAAACAACCTAGCTTAGTCAGACTCTTTGCAAGCTTCAAGATAGTTGATGTGCGGTTTGGACTCTCTTTCCTTGGCTATGGATTTTGGACATGTTCTATGGGGATTTATGCAGCTTTTATCATGTTTTAAGCTTCTTTATTTAATAACCAAGACAGAAATGATGATGTAATGTTTTGGAAGCTGTCATGAGACAATTATGGAAATGTTTTGTATGAACAAGTATTTTATGAAATAAAAGTCTGTTTGTTTTCCGCTGCTTATATATATGTGTTTATATCTGTCTTGTGTTTATCTGCGACTTTTACTTATAAACCTCCACCAAAGTTAAGACATTCCCTTTGTGAGTGACCTTAATGGAGATGGGGTGTTTCAGTGGGTGCCTTGGGTGACATGTGAAATTAAGTGGGTGCCTTGGGTAGCATGTGAAATACGATTAGGTGTCTCAATAATTAATTAATGCTGATTAAGGACAAATATGGATGACAAACAGAAGTTTGGTTGAGTGAGTGATTCTCTGAGTAACGATCTGATGTTGATCTCGGTCTTCGGGGTTGGTACTTAGGGAGTTATTCTCTTAACCAATGTATCTGTGGACTAAGATGTACCTAATCATAAACTAAGTGAAAGGGTTAAGACAAACTTAACCAATAGTTTGATAATTGGATAGGGTTAAGACAAACTTAACCAATAATATACATTGATCTGGTAGGGTTAAGAAAAACTTAACCAATAGTTTGATAAGTGGATAGGGTTAAGACAAGCTTAACCAATAACACATGTTGATTTGTTGAGTAAGTAACATGGGTGACATGTGGGATATAATTATAAACACTTAACCAAGTTGAAACATGTAAGAAGACATAAATAAGAGGGGTTAAGTGGGAAATTTTAGTGGGAACCAAGCATAGGGGGGAAAGCTTGTGTGGGGACCCTTTTCAAACCAGTAACCCATTAAGTATCTTTGTGGGCTCGACCCAAGTCAAGGACGGGACACGCGTACTGGATTTGATTGTAAGAGGTCAAAACGGGTTAGCGGTGGCAACGCAAGTCCAACGGGTTCATATGCGTGTGTGGGCCCGGGCTGGTAGGTAAGACGTTGTTGCATCGTGTAAATATAAGTCGTGCATTTTTGGTTGTATCGGGTTGCAACTTTGGGGAGTGATACACCCCACTGTGGGGCCAGCACGGGTATCTACGAGTTAGGGAGCCGATCGAATGAGGAAGGTAGTGGGTACACCTAGTGGAGATAGGAGCAGACAACACATATGAAGACAGCTAGGAGTATAACTACCATATTATGAATAAATATTGTAATTAGAATGGGGAAGGTAGTGGGTACACCTAGTGGAGATAGGTGCAGACGGCACCTATGAAGACAGCTAGGAGTATAACTACCATATTATGAATAAATATTGTAACTAGAATGGGGAGGGTAGTGGGTACACCTAGTGGAGATAGGAGCAGACAGCACCTATGAAGACAGCTAGGAGTATAACTACCATATTATGAATAAATATTGTAATTAGAATGGGGAGGGTAGTGGGTACACCTAGTGGAGATAGGAGCAGACGACACCTATGAAGATAGCTAGGAGTATAACTACCATATTATGAATAAATATTGTAATTAGAATAGAGAGGGTAGTGGGTACACCTAGTGGAGATAGGGGCAGGCGGCACCTATGAAGGTTGCTAGGGGTACACTAAACTACCATTATCATTATTAAGTTTTGTAGGCGGGATCAACCTTTAGGGTGACTAGTGGTGGTGCAGTGTAGTAATTATCTTATAGTGACTAGGTGCGCCTTTAACGTTATCTTGGTTCATCTTATTTCCTCGTTTTGTTCTGTCATACCCAATTGTTCACAGTCATTTCCTTATTTTCCAGCTTATGCCTTAGCCTAGTTATTTTGATAATTATATTGTTAAAGTTATCGCACTTGCCAGACTTTATGTCTGACCCCCTTTTCTTTCCACCTCTTTTCTTCCTCCCCCCCCCTCAGGTTTGCAAGGAGGGAATACTACAGCTTAGTGCTGATTTCTTTCAGTTGCTTGAAGAGAGTAGATGTATCGCTTGGGACTCTCTCATCTTTATGGCTTTGCCTATGCTCAGTGGGGATTTTATGCATTTATGTTATTTAAGTATTTGCTTCTTTATGTACTTTGAAGTTTTTGAAAAAGACTACTAATCCTGTTGTAATGGCTTTGGAAACTACTTATGTAAACTCGTTTTGAGTTATGATGAAATAAAATAAGTTTTATCTTCCGCTGTGTTGTCTTATTTATTTATTCTTGTAATTTATCTGTTCTATGCAAACAATAACACTTCATGGACATTGATGCATTCCCTTTGTGAGTGACATTAATGGACGTGGGGTGTTACAAAACTCGAATCATACAATTCCAGTTTCTTATGGAAATCGACACACGTGTAATTTATGCACGGTCAAACAGTATGTCCAAATCACTACGAAACTAGACGGCATGTAACTACTCACTACAATGATTCTACAAATATAAGTTTCATCATAATCCAACATTCTTCTCCAAGAACAACTATTTACCTGTATTTCGAGACCGATATGTATAATTATTCTTCACATAATGAACAATTCAGACCTAATAGAACATGTCCCAAATCCTGCTTCGATTGTTTGTGAAAAATACCTTTTGGAACCATCAATTGGATAATTAATTATGTTAAAATACGGGTCGTTGCAGAATCTATTTTCTTTAAAGTTTAGAAATGAATTTAATAAGAACAAATATCCAACTGAATACGATTTTCTTAAAAAAATTAAAATGATTATAACAATAGGAAACACCATATTAAAATCGATTTCGTAAATAGTTAAGGAATAAATATAATAATAATAAAATCGATTTTCTAAGAAGCTAAAAAATACATATACGAGTTCAGATATTCTACCTAAATCGAATTTCTAAAAAAAATTAAGCAATGATTATGATAAAAAATAATAATTCTACAATACGAATTTTGAATTTTTTTTAAGAAATGATTATTAGAAAAATGAATATTCTAGTTGAATAGTTGATTTAAATATTCAAGTAATGAGTATATAAGAACAAATATCATACTAAATACATTTTTATTTAAAAAATTGAAAGGACTATAATAACACAAAATACTCACTGAAATTGATTTTGTAAACAGTTCATAAATAAGTATAATAACAATAAATATTCTAAAAAAATCGATTTTTCAAGAAGATAAAAAATTAATATACAAGATTAAATATTCTTTTAAAATCGAATAGAAGAAGATGGTGTGTAGAAAAGAAGTGAAGTGTTGTCGATATATGACAGTGTGATGTGTAAATCCTTTAGTCCCAAAAGCTTTACTATAATTTTAGAATACAATAGTAAAAATATACACCTTGGATCCAACTAATGCGTAGAAAAGAAGTGTAGTGAAGCACTGTTGAAATTTGACATAAGTGTGGTGTGCGTAGCTTTTAGTCACAAAAGGCTTTTACTATTTTTTAGAAGCGCGGTGTGCGAGTCCTTTGATTGCTCCCTATAGGCTGTAGTACATTTTGACCGAAGTTATATATATGTTATTAAAATTAATGACATACATTTTTAAATTAGGAACAATATTCGATTATTATGTCAATTGTAGTTGGATGTATGGAGTTTGAACTAGAATGAAAGGAATGGTGAAAGCATATTTCTACAATGGTGGAAACAAATTTATTAGATTCTAGGGGTAAGCATTCCATCGGTTCAGTTGGTTTCGAGGTAGAAAAATTCAAACCAAACAAGAATCAAAATTCTTCAAAACCGAACCAAAGCGAACATAAATAATTTCGGTTAATTCCGTCGGTAACTAATTTAACTGAACTTGAAGGATATGTTATTATTTAAATGATTAATTTAATAAAATCAAAACATAAATTTATGTTTGGAGAAAATTTATTAACTAAATTTTGTGTTTACAATAAAATTAGACTTATTTTTTACAAAAGCCTCTGTGTCTAATCACTAAACCAATTATTTAAACCGTCAACCAAACAAAGTTTTACGAACCAAACTCAAATTAATTTGGTTTCTAAACCGAACAAAACCAATTGAAATAAACTGGCTCAGTCGGTTAATTTGGTTCTAACTGCACCTTTATTAGGTTCACAGTATCCATTATTGAAATTACGAGGAACTTTATTTCCCTTATAGTAAGTGCAAACTGTAAGGTTTGGAAACTAGACACAATTAAAGTATATTTGTATAAATGTGGATTTGTTTCAAATTGTTATTTATGGGATCGTCATGGAGAACTTGTTGCGCCTATAGTAAATTTTGTAATGTCAGAGCCCATCTAGTTACGATGAATCGAATAGAAGATATGGTAAAAAATGTAGCACGATCAGTGTTTCTACCATTCGAGTTGACAATGATTGTGTCAATATCGAAGAAGAACCAAATATGAAAGCGATTTTTTTTTATGATTTATTGGATTATGCTACCATTGTGGGATGGTTGTAAAAGTGAAAACGAATTATTAGTAAGCGCTAAATACATCACTATGAAATCAAATTCAACCTTGCAGAAGCTGAATTTACGTCGACTGTATAAGATGCAAAAAGGCATATGCCACCCAATAATCTGATGTGCGATAATCATTAAAAGTGAAAACACCAATGATGGATTTTGGTCTACTATAACAAAAGATAGATGCTTGTATAAAGGTTTCATGTTGTATTGGAAAGATGATATTAATCTTAGAAAATGTAAAATATGCAGTGAGGAAACGACTACAAAGTTTATATGCATCTACAATCATTTCATGTCATATGCGATGACATAGTATGAGATGGAATTTTGACACATCCATCGGATGAAGAAGTATGTAAACATTTTGATATGACATATCATACATTTGTCGTAGAGAACTGTGACGTCTGACTTGGCTCATGTACAGATGAGTTTTCTCTTTTCTCTCAGTTAGGTAGCAAATATTCATCTTAGCCTATCATTGTTACTCCTTAAAATTTACCTCCGTGGATGTGTATGAAAACTCCATATATATTTCTCATTATTGTCGTTTCTGACACTGGTGATTGGACACAAGACATCGATGTTTATCTACAACCATTAATTGAAGGGTTGAAAATACTATGGTTTGAAGAGTTGAAACATATGACATTTTTTAAAAAAAAAATTATACGTTCGCTTCTTTGTTATGGACTATTAGTGATTTCCCTGTATATGTGATGGTTTCAGATTAGAGTATGGTAGATCGTTTAGCATCTCCTTATTGCATGAAAGAAACATGAGCATTTTCCTTACGTTATGCGAGGAAAATTTCTTGGTTTAATTGTCATCGGTGTTTTCTCCATCCCAATCATACTACTAGAAGTAATTAAAGAAACATCAAAGCTAACCAAGAAGAGAATATGCAAGCACTAAATATTTGTCAAGCGAAGAAATATATGAAATTGTAAAGTACTATCTAAGGGTACATGAAGCTGGAGTACAGACTGAAATTCTCAGTAAATCTAACATTTCATAATTGATGCAAACAAAGTATATTTTGGGAGCTATCTTATTGAAAAGATGTCCTACTTCGACATAATTTTAACATGATGCACAATGAAAAAACATTTTTGATAATGCTTAATACAATTTTGAATGTTAGTGGGAAAATAAGGACGAGCTCAATTCAAAACGTGACATAGAACACTTTTGTAAATGTCCCGAACTTTATAGGAAACCCAATGACAATAAAAAAACCCAAAACATGCTATGAACTAAACAATAATCGAATAAAACTCATGCTTAAATGGGTTGAAGGACTAAAATGTCCCAATGGGATTTCTTCTAATCTCCGCAGATGTGTTGACTTTAAAAATAATAAACTGAGAAGGATGAAAAGTCATGATTATTATATTATAATGGAATATTTATTCCCATTGGTGTTCAAACAATTTTTGCATGTAAAAGTGTGGAGCGTTATAACAGAGTTAAGTCTATTTTATCAACAACTTTATTTGACAACATTAAAAATCGATCGTTTATGTAAAATTGAAGTAGAAGTTCCAATATTGCTTTGTAAAATGGAGAAAGTATTTCCTTCAGGTTTCTTTAATGTAATTGAGCATTTACTAGTTCACCTTCCTTTCAGAGCAATTCTTCGAAGTCCAGTGCAATATGGATGGATGTATCCTTTTGAGAGGTAATATAAAATACTAGTAAAATTTGTGTTAGTTTTAAATTCAGACTTAAGTACAAGTAAACTGAATTAATTTTGTAATGAGTTTTGAATCATTTGAAGAAAAAGTTTGATAAAAAGCATGAGTTGAACGTTCGATTTGCAAATCTAATCTTAAGAAGAAGTTCCGTTCTTTTTTTCTCATTACTTCAATGACCATGTGGACTTATCATTTGTAAGTGGTCTTCGTAATAATGAAGTCGTAAAATAAGATTTTTGTCCAACAATGTTACTTGTTTTTAGGCAACTTGATCAACCTATTGGAAAATGTATGGAAATATGGTTAGACGATAGAGATTACCATATAGCACACATATATGTCCTTCTAAATTGTGCTGAGGTTGCACTATTTATTAGGTAATAATAAATTTATATTTATTTCAATTATACCTACATCAGTTGTTTGGTACTAATAAACTCATATACATTTGCAGTATTTAGGAGTCATAGGATCCATCTGGCGATCTGAGTAAAGATTCTGCTAAATAGTTTTTGAACTACATTAATGATCTAATACACTCGTTGATGATGAATCATTACAACATCTTATGCTCGAACTAAAAAGAAATGCCAAGACTTATCCAATATTCTTCGTCAATGGATTTAAATTCAACACCAGTGGCCATGGTACTGAAAAATTAACATATTACAACAGCGTACTTGTCAAAGGTAGTGACGATCTAGATGAGCATACAAAAGACTTTTATGACGTCTTAACATAGATTTTAGAGTTGACATGTTATATATAGCCTGCTGAAAAAGTTGTTTTATTCAAGTGCAACTGTCAATGTTGCTGATCTGGAATCAATGTGCATAAAGATTATATAAGCTTATAGAAATAAATCATACATCAAATTACTTAAGTATGATCCTTTCATATTAGCTAAGTAAGAATTACAAGTTTATTTTTCTCTGTATCCATCCTTAAAAAGAGATAAAACAGATTGATATGTTGTATTGAGACAAAGGAAAATTTATGTTTGATGAAATTAATATTCCAGAACAAGCAGCGTATCAGACGCATATAGAGAAAAATGATGAAATAATAATTACCAATGATATTGGTTTAGAGCCATTGAATGATGAATCAGATGTTTTAAATAGAAGCACTTGAGATTACTTAAGAAAATGATATAGAGTACGAAACTAGGACTGAATTAGAAAAGGACAAAGATTGATAATTTTGTTATAATATATATAAGTGAATATGCTCTTGTCATATTCTATTTAGTCCCACATCATGGGAAGAAGTACAACATCAGCTCTAAAGCCTATATATAAAAGAGTCAATGTAATAGGAATTGTACACACTTGAAGTGATAGAAATAAAAGTCTCTCCCCTATCTTTTATGTTCTCTTAATGGCTTCTTGTTTAACATATGTTCTGTTTTATTTTATAACACGTTATCCGCATGAGATCCACTAGAGCTATTTTTTTTTATGTTTTGAAATCATCTAGACCTACATCTATGAATTTGTTGTATCTTCTGCTTAGATGTGATTCATACTTCTAAATCTCTTTTCTTTTTCAGTTTTTGTAGATCTAGATTCTATTTTAGTGGATCTAACTTTTTAGATCTAATTATCTATATCGATCCTAAGTATGTGTAGATATATTCTTTCAATTCTTTGCGGATATAATTTTGAGTTTTTCAAATCCAAATGGAGATCTGATTATATATGTATTGTTTACATTATTGATGATGTAGAGGTCGATCTAGTTTTGTCCTTTCCGATCTACTATTACTTTTCGTATGTAATTTTTTTTTGGGATAAACTAAAGACATAATATCCCTTAAGAAAAAAAATGTTTTTTTATGTATATCCAACAGAATTATGGGTATAAAATATAATGATGTAGCATTTAAATTCAATAGCAATATTTATTTATCACTGAAGTGAGATTAAAAACTCATGATGAAAACCAATTCTTTCAAATAAGGAACCTAAAGTTCATATGTAAATGACCTGAAGTTCATATGACATGAAGTTCATATACAATTTTTTTTCAAATATGGAACCTGAAGTTCATATGCCAACGAGGAACCTGAAGTTCATAAACAAATGTAAAATCATAAAGTATATTAATTCATTGGAATCTGAAATAATATAAACCTGAAGTTCATATGTTGAAAAAAAAATTGAATCCCTAAGCTTTCTTAAAAGTTGTGACATAAAAGGATTGTACTTCCAGAAGAAGTTAAAAGAGACACACACATAATAATATATGACAATAACAATGGATCCAATAGAAAAATATCCAAATGGTTTTCATCTAACTGACATCTTTCATGTACAGTTTATATTAACTGAATAACCTGAAGATATAATATGCATATTAATCTCTTGAAGAGATGTTTTAGAGATTTAATTTTATGTAGAAAATCCAACATCCTAGAAGAGATGTTAGAGTTTTTTTTGTTGCATTGCAATTACACAAATAAAAGATATGTTCCTTGAAGGAATATCATACACTCCAGAAGTAGTGATTTCTTTTCTCTTGAATCTTATTTTTATTTAATGCACCTAATTCTGTTACTACATTTAAGCTTTGATATGCATTTTTGTATATTGATATGATATTTCAATAGTTTGTATACATTTATCTTTGGAGGAGATAAGTTCATCCCAGAAGCGGTGATAACAAAATATCTTTAGAGGGTATTTGTATATTTGGAAATGGTAAAATATCTCTAGAAGAGATCTGTTTATTTGAAAATAATAAAATATCACCAGAAGATATTTCTACAATTAAAGGTGATAAAATATTTATAGAAAAAAAATTCATAAATTTTTCCTAAATGGTGTTTATGGAATATCTCAGAAGCGATATTATATTTTGATATGTTTATAACTGAATTTTCATTGAAAATTTTCAAATATCTAAGATGATAATGCCAATTTAATGACTAAAGAAAATATGCATCTCGAAGATCACAAGCTAAGATTTAAATATTGATCTTAATTTAGCACACCTGAAGTGTATGCAGAAGCAATTTTTGTTATAAAAATGGAAAATTTAGAACCTGCAGTTTCTATAATGGTAAGAGATAATTTTGATATAAAAAGAAAGATCTAAAGATTTTTATATGGACTGTATAATTTGAACCTAAAACATGTAATTTTTATGTTGTGAATTTTATGTATAGATCTGCAAGTTTATGGAATTATTCATATTAAAGAATGTAAAATCTCTGTTCTATAATTATGCACTTTTACTCAATTCTCGATTAGATATTATACATATATATGGTATCTAAAAAAAATGATTATTGAGAATGCAATACAACTATAAGTTGTTTATTTCAGTTTTTTCGTTGATCAATACTGTAGCTAGATCCAAATTTTATTATATTGATTTAAGTAAAATTTATTTATTTGATTCATATATTTAGACCGTATAATGGTTATTTTCGTTATTTTTATAATAAATGCATTAAATGTATCGTTATGGTAATATATATTGTATTACCATATTATTATAAATGTATTAAAAGCATTGGCTATTGTAAGCTAAATGATGTATGTTTGTGTTTGGAATAAGAATAGACATATGTATTATTACTCCATGTATTTGGCAACTAATATCTAATGTAATGGAAGAAGTTGTATAACTCAGATTGAAGACCTGAAGTCTTGAATTATGAAAAAAAGAAACTTTTATGATGAAGTTTACAAGTTTTAAATCTTGACAATTAGCAAGAATTTAAAAGCTTCTAAATTAGAAGTATGTTAAAAGGTTGAGAACCAGAAGTTCGTCATAAATTAATAAACTAGATATAATATGTTTGTTTATGTATATGCATAGGAACTTGAAGTTCCTTATTCAATGAACTTGAAATACTTCGTAATTTAAAAGCCTAAAGCTTTATTGAAACTGTGTGAAATAATAACATTATACTTCTTATAGAAGTTACATCATATGCGACAATGATAATGCATCCAAAGATTGCACAATTTTCAAAATGAGTTGTATCTTGCTTATATAATTATATTTACATATTGTATTGAAGAATAGATTTTAACAACTTGAAGTTGTTTATATATTTTGTTTGAACCAGAAGTTCAATACAGTGGAACCAAAAGTTCAATACAGTGGAAACAGAAGTTCAATACAGTGGAACCAGAAGTTCAATACAGTTTAACAAACTTGAAATTGTTTATATATTATTTGAACCAGAAGTTCAATATAGATTAACAACTCAAAGTTGTTCATATATTTCATTTGAACCAGAAGTTCAATACAGCTCCAAATCAGATATTTTGGATATTATGATACGATCTTTAAGATTTGCATTGACATTGCTTGATATGCAAAAATTAATGGTTGGAAGCTTATGGACATTTATTCTAAAACGGGTAACTCGAATGAGAGAATATACAAATCAATTACATATGGAATACGTGGACGCACGTATATGCACATATATGTGAATATTTAATCAACAACCTGAAGTTGTCATGAGCTCATATTATAAATTATGCATATATTATTTAATATTTCAGAAAGTCTATTGACATCAATATTGATTGACCTGAAGTCATGCATATTCAAATGATAGAAAATTCCTCCAAGTCATTAGATCAATGAAAGGGAATAAGCAATGCAATATGAATGCATCTTATCAACTAATAAGAGCATTATCCTCCTACAATTGAAATACATCTAATGTATTTGCTAGCTATAATGCAATAATGGATCAAAAATGAGAATCCAAAGAAGGTTTATTATTTAAAATGACAATGTTTATCAACATTGAAGGGGAGGATAAAGAAACCCTCGATGTTAAATATTTTCTAACATATAGAATTATGTAAAGTATTAAGTAACTTGCATAAATTATCAATTATGTCCCTAATAGACTTTCTCCAATATACATTTGAATCCCCAAAGGATCAAAAAGTGTAAACCACAGCTGAAAATGTGGTAAAAAAGTCAGTTCAAAATATCTTTCGAGTAAGTCATAAAGATACAAAATAAAGGAGGTGAGTGTTCCTGAAGAAACACATAAAGGTGCTTTAAAAGAAATCCATGACATGATTGTCAAAATAACCCCAAAAGTGGTTTAGGTACCTAAAGCATGATAAGTTTTGAGATCTCAATAAATTATGTATAGAACTGACAAGAAATAATCATCGATGATAAATTAATAAAGAATAAAGTTCTTATATCTATAAATGGATTAAAAATCCCGTATTAGAGAGAAACATGATTGACCATCATGAAATTCTCCTAAATAAGATATATGGACCTGTAGTCCATAAGATGTGAACCAGTAGTTCATAAGATAAAAATATAAATATATATAGTGACAAAAGCACACGGAAGTTACTAAAGCACCATAGAGTGTCAACAACATGTTAAGTGCCATGAGCATTGTATTTTCAGAGATAATTGTATTGATTAAAGTGTTGAAAGTGTTTAAAACGCTTACAATACCCTGAAGGTATAAACGATGGAAGTATACAAATTTAAGAAGAATCTAAATAACTTTGGTAATGATAGAGAGCAAGAAATGTAGATTACAATGTTCTTTTAAGTATTGTTGTGTGAAAATCTTGAAATAATTCATGATGAGTAGATCACTTCCTGCTTTCAAGAATTGTTGTAATGAAACTCTTAATATCCATTGAAGTGGTAGTTACGATATGCAAAAATTATTATAATATATAAGTTCCTAAAGAACATAAATAACATTTGTTATTATAAAGAATACCAAGAACATGGATGATAGATTATAACATTCTTCTAAGTATTGTTGTAATGAAAATCTTGATATACTTCAAGATGAGTAGATTACTTCCTGTTTAGTAATGAAAGTTGTCTTATTCATCAAATATGTATTGCAACATGCTAGTCCGATTGAAACAGAAAATTACAAGCACCTGAAGTGTATTCATAAATGAATATTAGTAACATACCAATCCCAAAAGGAATGCGTTTTAAATAAGAAAACATGTCTGAAGCATGGAAATGCACATGAAGTTTTAAAAGGAAGGCTTCATTAAGAAGTATTTTTAAGCAGTTTGAGTTATTGAAAGAAGAATATGAATCCAGAGGAAATTATTAAATCAGGGGGAGCATTCATAAGTATGATATAATGCACTCTTTTACCTTAACTAAGTTTTTCCTCACTGGGTTTTCTTAGTAAGGTTTTAATGAGGCATGGGACATGATCCAGAAGCATCAACCCAAAAGTAACATACAAAAATAAGTTATAATGTACTCTTTTTTCTTATTTAAGTTTTTTCCCACTAAATTTTTCTTATTAAGGTTTTAACGAGGCATTACATTGATCCTGAAGTATCATACTACTTTTGACGTAGTAAATATGACATTTTATATTGTACTCTTTTTCCTTCACTAAGATTTTTCCCACCGGGGTTTTCTTAGTAAGGTTTTGACGAGACAATATTTTGATCCATAAGTACCAAACATATTTTGATGCAGTAAACTCTTATTTATAAAGACAAGGCAATTTGCATGACTCAGATTCAAGTGAATTATATCATGGGTGATAGGATGGAGCATATTTCTTCTAAATCTCTCTTCATACATGAATTAAAGGAAAACAAGAAAGAGGAGAAACAAATCCAGTGTGACTGCCCGCCCCGCACCAGCCGACATTTCAAATGAAAGTGCGCGCTGTGCCAATGTCCAGCCAGCACAGGACGGTCGCCAAAGGAAGGAAAGAAGGGAATTTGAACTAGCAAGGAACATGAAGAATGTCTCACAGCGCATGGAATAAAATATAATAATAACATACTTGACATAAACAGGTGAGACAGTGCATAAGCTGAAAACTAAACCATCATAGCAGCGGAAAATCCAAATACAGCTTATGTTTCACATCATCGTTATTACAACTTAAAAAAAACTGTCTCTAAAGAAAAATAAGGAAGGTACACTACTAATGCCCAAAGTAGTGACCAGCAGCGACACAGGGAGAATATATAGAGAATAGTACATGTAAGCCTCCTACTCGTCTCCGGACAGCTACTTGTGCACAACCAGCTAACCTGTCTCTAGTCTGCCCATTTAAGAGCACCTAGAGTAATGAGAAGAGACATAAAACTCTGGGTCAGACAAAAGTCTGGTATGAGCGATAAGTAGCAAAACAGAACAATAACAGGTATACTAAACCATACCTGAACCTGGACCTACAACCAAAGAGTTAGCACAACAAGATGTACAATACTCTAAGGTGACACTAACATATGGTGTAAGATACGGGGGTGGGGTGTGCATGTCATACTGATGTCAAACAATCAAGCATAACAACCATCCTTACATCTCCCACTCAGTGTGTAAAGCATACGATATCCACCGCTTTGATCACCCAAATCCTTGCTATGATCACTCTGCCCCATGGAGTCATGGCGACTCCACTGCACTGATCCATAGCCACTAGTCCTTGCTATGTACACTCTACCCCATGAAGTCATGAAGACTTTACTACACTGGCTCATAGTCCTGCTATGACCACTCTGCCCCCATGGAGTAATAACTACCCCACTGCACTGATATGTAGCCTAACAATCGTCTCTCGGTGGTGAATCGAAGTTATGGACGTCGACAACTCCTTAGCGCACGTCCCGCAACAAAGTCCAATCGTGAAGTTCGCTTATTGGTTCCCATCTGGATCTTGAGTTACAACCTCCCATTTGGACTACCTTTGCATCTTGGGTTTTGGTCCCCTCCGGATCGGTTCGGTTCGGTCATGATGCACATCTGGTTCGGGTCGTGATACATGGATCAGCTCGTGACTCCTCCTCTTGGTTTGGTTCAGCTTTCTCTATACGGGTCGGATCGGAAAGCTTCGGTTCGGAGAAGGCAACCAGATCGTGCTCCTCCCTCTTGGTCACCGGTTTGTGGTCCATGCCATGTTCCCCGGTTCGGGTCGGAGGAAAGGTGTTTCAGTCATGGCTTCCGTCTCGTGGGTGGAAGCACGGTTCAGATCAGGGTGCACCGGTTCGTGGAAGGGGTTCGGGTCGTGAGCTTCAGGTGCGAGCAGTCCTCCAGCTCGTGGTCTTCACATTCACGATCAGGTCGGTTCAGATAAGGGGGGTGATCCGATCCGGTTCTGGGTCATTTCCTGCAACTTTTCCAACGACTATTTTTACGCCACACGACGGCGTTTTCGACCATTCTAACTATTCTAAACAATCACAAATCATACCATACAGTCATAGCAACATGTAGAATTGACCACAAACACCAAAACAACAATTTGATATGTTAAAACGGATCAAACATACCCAAAACCCATGTTTTCCTCTTAGTCATGTTTAAAGATAACTAATGATAGGATTAATAAAAACTTAACCAAATTAACTGAAACTTCTAATAGAGTCTTAAAATAATATTTAAGAATTTCTAAACATTTTTCCAGATTTTTGACACGCATAATTTCGTTAATTAACACTAATCACCCTAATTAACTGTAATTAGTGTAAAAACAATGCTAATCACTCACCTTTGCCATAATTAAAACTTTCAGAACTGAAACTCCTCTGATTTTGGCGAATACCAATGTCTAACAGCAGCTCTAACTCTGAAATGGTGCTATTTCTCCTTGATTTGATGTTGCTAAGCTTAATCCTTGATTAGAGAGCGATTTGGGATGAAATTAGAAGGTGGAAGCCATTGTTAGGGTTTCTTAGAGGTAAATGGGTGGCTAGAAAACTGAAATTGAATGAAAATCTAACTCATTTCAGCCTCCCCATAACCCTAATCCCGAAATGGGTTATGGGCCCATTCACTAATCACCTCATTTCGCACGGTTAAGCAGTTTTTCACCTTCTAAACTTTATTTCAGCCATATCTCCCTAAGGGTAAGACCCTTTTTCACATATGACCACTCTACGGAAAGATAAACTATCATCCGGATCTAATGGAAGTGGTCTCAGGTCAAAACTCCTTTCCAATCAAAAGTAATGGCCGAAACAAGATCAGTTAGGGGCAAAACGATCATTTAAAAATTGGCAAAAATCATGAACATGGGAAATGACCCCAATAGTCGTCTCCCAAAGTTACATGACCATACGACTTCGTATGTGAAAGAAATAAATATTCTACGATCCTTCGATGCGTAGAATGCGGGTCGTTACTTTCTCCCCCCCTTAAGAAATTTCGCCCCGAAATTCCTTAACTAAGAAACATGTAAAGGATCCCGCATGCCTACTAACCATTCACAACAATCAAACATACAAAACAACAAACAAGTCTATCCTAGCATGCGGAAAACTAAATTGCGATTAAAATCTTACCAGGAAAAGAGTTCTGGGTACGTCTTCCTAATGCTCTCCTCTGTCTACCAAGTATAGTCATTCTCATTCTCGCCCCACTGAACTTTGACTAGATTCATCGCTTTCCTTCGAAGTTTCTTCGTATCGTGCTCGAGAATGCGAACCGGCTTGCGGTTCCCAACCGCATCGGGTTCTACTTCGATATCATCCAACTGATCAGGTGAAATAGTCGCATCGGGGTCGTGCACGAATTTCCTTAACTGGGAAATATGAAATACGTTATGAACTCCCGCCATCTTGTCTGGAACTCAACTTTATATGCCAAATTCCGAACTTGCTCGAGGATTGGGAATGGACCAACAAATCTTGGTGTTAACTTGCCTCTCCTGCCAAATCGTATCACGCTCTTTAACGGAGAAATCTTGACAAACACTAAGTCGCTAATGGAGAATTTTAAATCTCTCCTCCTCTTATCATCATAACTCTTCTGCCTATCTTGGGCAGCCTTCATTCATTGTTGGATAACCTTGAACTTATCTGAGGTTTCTCTTATCACATCTGGCCCAAGCACAAATTTCTCACCGGTTTCTAACCAACATGACGGTGAGTTGCACGGTCTTTCGTATAAAGCTTCATATGGAGCCATACCAATACTGGATTGATAACTATTATTATATGCAAACTCTACTAGATGCAAATGGTCATCCCATGATCCACCAAAATCCAATATGCAAGCTCTAAAGAGATCCTCTAATACCCGATTCACCCTCTCTGTCTGACCGTCGGTTTGAGGATGGTATGCGGTACTGAGACATAATTCTGACCCTAGAGGCTCTTGTAAGCTCTTCCAAAACCCACTAGTAAACAACGGGTCTCGGTCACTCACAATGCTTTTTGGTACTCCATGAAATCTCACTACCCACTTCATATACAGTTCTGCTAACTTAGCTGCTATTCTATTCGACTTGACAGGTATAAACCTTGCACTCTTAGTCAATCGGTCCACAAACACCTAAATGTTATCATGACTCGATCTAGTTCTTGGTAACCCATCAATGAAATCCATTGAGACTTGTTCCCATTTCCATTCTGGGACTTCTAATGGTTGCAACAAACCAATAGGTTTCTTTTGCTCAGCTTTAATCAACTGGCAGTTCATGCATTTGGATATAAACTTCTCAACGTCTCTTTTCATCCCTTCCCAGTAGTAGGTCTGCTTCATGTCTCGATACATTTTGTTACCATCGGGATGTATAGTCAGTTTTGAGTGATGACATTCTCTAAGCACTTCATCTCTCAATCCATTGACATTGGACACAACTAGTCTTCCGTTCTTTCTAAGCCATCCATCTCGATCAAGCCCATACTTGTCGATCTCCCTATCAATATCCAACTCTAACTTGGAAATGATTTCTAATAAGTTAGGATCGTCCCTTTGACTGGAACCAATCCGCTCAATCAAAGTGGGTTCGATCGTCAAACTTGCTAATACTTCTGGATCCAATTCGCACTTTGGTCTGAAATCATACCCAGGGATGTACTCCAGTTGCTTCCATTCTAGAAACATTGCCCCTAACCTAGCATGTCTCCTACTCAATGCATCAGCTAGCGCATTGCCCCTTCCTGGTGTATATGCGATATCGAAATCGTAGGAAGCCAAGAATTCTAACCATCTTTGCTGTCGGAGATTTAGATCCTTCTGAGAGAAAAGATACTTTAATGATTTATGATCGGTAAACAACTCGAATCTTTCTCCCAAGAGATAATGTCTCCACATCTTCAACACAAGTACGATCGCTGCTAATTCCAAATCATGGGTAGGATATCTTTTCTCATGCGGTTTCAGTTGCCGACTAGCATAAGCTACAACCCTACCTCCTTGCATCAATACAACACCTAGTCCGATACCACAGGCATCTGTGTATACCGTCATCTCTTCATTCCCTTTAGGAATGACTAACAATGGTGCACATGTCAACTTTTCCTTTAGACTCTTGAATGCATTCTCGCACTTTTCGTCCCAAACGAAAGATTGATTTTTCTTGGTCAACTGAGTCAACGGTGCCGCTATCTTGGAGAAGTCTTGGATAAACATAAGATAATATCCAGCCAATCCATAGAAACTTCTTACGCTGTTGCATTCTTGGGCGTAGACCAATCCTGTACCGTAGTCACCTTCGCAGGGTCCATGGCAATACCATTCTCTGAAACAACATGGCCCAAGAATCTCACTTCCCTCCTCCAGAAGTGACACTTAGAAAAGTTTTCTTTCAATTGGTGTTTTCTCAACACCTCCATCACTATCCTCAAACGTTCCTTGTGTTCTTCCTTTGTCCTCGAATAAATAAGATATCATCCACGAACAAAAGAACAAACTTATTCAATTGATCCCTGAATACCCTATTCATAAGATCCACAAAATATGCTGGTGCATTGGTCAACCCGAATGGCATGACCAACCACTCATAGAATCCAAACGGTGTCCGAAATGCCGTTTTAGCTATACTCTCAGCTTCCACCCTAAGCTGATTAAAACCTTCGCTAGATCCAACTGGGAGAACACTCTCGTGCCACTCAACTGATCAAACAAATCATCTATCCGCGGTAGAGGATACTTATTCTTCCTCGTCACCTTATTCAACTCGCGGTAGTCCGCACACAATCGAAGGGAACAATCCGCCTTGGTAGCAAACACAATTGGTGCTCCCCACTCAGAAACACTTCTTCTGATAAATCCCTTCTTTAAAAGATCTTTCACTTGCACCCCAAGCTCTCGCTGCTCCCTTGGTGCCATACGACGAAGCGGAATCACTACAAGCCTGGCATCTTTCACTAAATCAATACGAAACTCAATCTCTCAGTGTGGTGGAAGTCCGGTCACTTACTCGAAGACGTCCGGATACTGGCCTGCCACGGGCACATCTGACAACTCATCATGTGGGATGTCGAGGGAATTTAGAAAACCAGCCATTACCCCATCACTAGGTAGACCACCAAACACTACCCTCTGCCCATCATCCCCTCTAACTGTCACCAAAAAGCCCTCACAGTCTACCACCACCCCGTACCTTTGGAGCCAATCGACTCCCAAAATAATGCCAAACCCAGTAAAGCTCAAAACAAAGCAATCACAAACAAACATGCATCCATGACTCGATAAGACCACATTACGACAAATCATGCTAAGACTAGTTCAACCACCAATCGGGTTCGTCACCGTTAAAGGTCTATCGACTATCTCGGGTTCCAATCCCAACCTATCTACCAGGTCACTAGATATGAAGGAACGGGAAGCTCCGGTATCAAACAATACTCGAACAGGAACATTCTAAATAGAAAGCATACCTTGAATGACGACATTCTTTCCTTTCTCTGCCGCGGTTGGGGCATTCGACGAAGAAGGAACAACATTAAGAGCATATGCTTTCACAATCTGCTTCTCTTTAGGGGGTTGCGGACACTTATCCTTGTGATGTCCCACTTGGCCACAGTTGAAGCACTTCCTGTCCGCTGGCTTTGCTCGACATTCTTTAGCATAATGGCCCTTCTTACCACAGCTTAAGACTCAACATCTTTCTTATTCTTTTTCTTCTGGCCATCCTTAGTCTGATTCTGCTTTCTCTTATTCTGAGAACCATTCTTGCCTCCACCGCTTGCTTGCGGTTTTGGCTCCTCTGCAGATGCAACCTCAGTCTTCGACTTAGGGTATAGACTCTCTGATCTCAAAGCTTTTCCCACAATCGATTCAAACGTCTCATCGATGTGGTTAATAAGCCTTTCCCCCAAGTACTGATCTAAGCCTGTTATGAACTTCTCATTCTTCTTCTCAGGAGTGTCAATAAGAGATAATCCATACTTCGATAAAGTATCGAACTTAGCAATATACTCTGAGACTGCTCTACCACTCTGCTTAAGCTCCAAGAACTTCCTAAACAACTCTGACTTCTGAGCAGCTGGGATAAACTTTTCACCGAATCGGGCCTTAAACTGATCCCATGTAACTTGATCCTCTGGAGTAGCTTCCTTGATAGCATTCCACCAATTCATCGCCCGTCCTTGCAGCTGATGGGATGCTAGCTTTCTCTTCGTCGCATCCTCGATACCCAAGTCTTCGAAGATACGCTCACAGTTATACAACCAATCCTGAACTTTTGTAGCTGATTCCATTCCATGGAACGGATTTCCACCAAGACTAGTGTAATCCTTGCATAGCTTGGCGAAATCGGCCCTAGGCACCGTCACCGCTGCACCACCACCATTTGCAACATAAGGAGCTGCCCTCTGAACATCCCTAAGCATCTCTCTCATGCGGTCAGTGAACATCGTCCTCATATCAGGAGCATTCCCATTATTATCTCCTCTACCAGTACCCCTAGTATATCGGCTCATCGTTCAATCTGTAAGGAGAAAACGATTAACCATCTCTTCAGTGGAACCAGTGCAATGCGACTTCATCCTTAAATATACTAATAGTACATATATATATATAGCTTTTGAAAACCAAAATATCACAAATACGCGCTCTTATATACGTATTGTCTCTCTCTGGTGTCTTCCCTAGGTTAACTACGCAACCTAGAGCTCTGATACCAAATGTGACGGCCCGCCCCGCACCAGCCGACATTTCAAATGAAAGTGCGTTGTGCCAATGTCCAGCCAGCACGGGACGGTCGCCAAAGGAAGGAAAGAAGAGATTTTGAACTAGCAAGGAACCTGTAGAATGTCTCACAGCACATGGAATAAAATATAATAATAACATACTTGACATAAACAGGCGAGACAGTGCATAAGCTGAAAACTAAACCATCTTAGCAGCGGAAAATCCAAATACGGCTTATGTTTCACATCATCGTTATTACAACTTAAAAAAAACTATCTCTAAAGCAAAACAAGAAAGGTACACTACTAATGCCCAAAGTAGTGACCAGCAACGATACAGGGAGAATATATAGAGAATAGTACGTGTAAGCCTCCTGCTCGTCTTCGGACAACTACTCGTACACAACCAGCTAACCTGTCTCTAGTCTACCCGTTTAAGAGCACCCAGAGTAATAAGAAGAGTCATAAAACTTTGGGTCAGACAAAAGTCTGGTATGAGCGATAAGTAGCAAAACAGAACAATAAAAAGTATACTAAACCATACCTGAACCTGGACCTGTAACCAAAGAGTTAGCACAACAAGATGTACAATACTCTAAGGTGACACTAACATATGGTGTAAGATACGGGGGTGGGGGTGTGCATGTCATAGTGATGTCAAACAATCAAGCATAGCAACCATCCTCACATCTCTCACTCAGTGCGTAAAGCATACGATATCCACCGCTTTGATCACCTAAATCCTTTAAATGATCACTCTGCCCCTATGGAGTCATGGAGACTCCACTGCACTGATCCATAGCCATTAGTCCTTGCTATGTCCACTCTGCCCCCATGAAGTCATGACGACTTCATTGCACTGGCTCATAGTCCTGCTACGATCACTCTGCCCCATGGAGTAATAACTACCCCACTGCACTGATCCGTAGCCTAACAATCGTCTCTCGGTGGTGAATCAAAGCTATGGACGTCGACAACTCCTTAGCACACGTCCCGCAGCAAAGTCCAATCGTGACGTTCTCTCATTGGTTACCATCTGGATCCTGAGTTACAACCTCCCATTTGGACTACCTTTGCATCTCGGGTTTTGGTCTCCTCCGGATCGGTTCGGTTCGGTCATGATGCACATCTGGTTCGGGTCGTGATACATGGATCAGCTCGTGACTCCTCCTCTTGGTTCGATTCGACTTGCTTCATATGGGTCGGATCGGAATGCTTCGATTCGGAAAAGGCAACCAGTCGTGCTCCTCCCTCTTGGTCACCGGTTCGTGGTCCATGCCATGTTCCCCGGTTCAGATCGGAGGAAAGGTGTGGTTCAGTCATGGCTTCCGTCTCGTGGGTGCAAGCACGGTTCGGATCAGGGTGCACCGGTTCGTGGAAGGGGTTCGAGTCGTGAGCTTCAGGTGCGAGCAGTCCTCCAGCTCATGGTCTTCACATTCACGATCGGTTCGGTTCGGATAAGGCGGGGCGATCCGATCCGGTTCTGGGTCATTTCCTGCAACTTTTCCGGCGACTGTTTTTACGCCACACGACGGCGTTTTCAACCATTCTAACTGTTCTAAACAATCACAAAGCTACAATACAGTCATAGCAACATGTAGAATTGACCACAAACACCAAAACAACAATTTGATAAGTTAAAACGGATCAAACATACCCAAAACTCATGTTTTCCCCTTAATCATGTTTAATGATAACTAATGATAGGATTAACAAAACTTAACCAAATTAACTCAAACTTCTAACAGAGGCTTAAAATAATATTTAAAAATTTCTAAACATTTTCCCAGATTTTTGACACGCATAATTTCGTTAATTAACACTAATCACCCCCAATTAACTGTAATTAGTGTAAAAACAATGCTAATCACTCACCTTTGCCACAATTAAAACTTTCAGAACTGAAACTCCTCTAATTTAGGCGAATACCAATGTCTAATAGCAGCTCTAACTCTGAAATGGTTCTATTTCTCCTTGATTTGATGTTGCTAAGCTTAATCCTTTATTAGAGAGCGATTTGGGATGAAATTAGAAGGTGGAGGCCATAGTTAGGGTTTCTAAGAGGTAAATGGCGGCTAGAAAACTAAAATAGAATGAAAACCTAACCCATTTCAGCCTCCTCATAACCCTAATCCCAAAATGGGTTATGGGCCCATTCACTAATCACCTCATTTGGCCCGGTTAAGCAGTTTTCACCTTCTAAACCTTATTTCAGCCATATCTCCCAAACGGTAAGTCCATTTTTCACGTATGACCACTCTACGGAAATGTAAACCGTCATCTGAATCTAATGGAAGTGATTTCAGGTCAAATCTCCTTTCCAATCAAAAGTTATGGCCGAAACAAGATCAGCTAGGGGCAAAACGGTCATTTAAAAATTGGCAAAAATCATGAACATGGGAAATGACCCCATTAGTCGTCTCCCAAAGTTACATGACCATACGACTTCGTACGTGAAAGAAATAAATATTCCACGATCCTTCGATGCGTAGAATGCGGGTCGGTACATCCGGTTTCAAGAAAAGCGAATGGATCTGTTCTCAAAGGCAATTTCCAAACCAACTTTCTAGAAGATGATATACAAAATTGGCATGCGTCGACTACATCAATAGATTAATTGAATAATGAGTTATAATTAAGGGGGAACATATAAAATTATGCTATAATGCACTCTTTTCCTTCACTAATATTTTTCCTATTAGGTTTTTGTTAGTAAGGTTTTTAATGAGGCATTATCTTGATCCTGAATTATCAACCCTTACGGTAATATTGTAAAACATGTTACCTAAAGATGAAATAAATTTGCACTCTTTTCCTTGTTTATGATTTTTCTCACACGGTTTTTCGTAAAACGGTTTTTAATGAGGCATTGTTTTGATCCTGAAGCATCAAACTCTTTTTAAGGAATATCATTTTAATATGATATTCATAATTTTAGACGTCGTACTCTTTTTCTCGTTCAAGGTTTTTCCCATTGGGTTTTCCTGATAGAGTTTTGAAGGAACCAGACAATAGTTATATCGACTGAACGGATATATGCAAGCAAGATAATTATAAAAGGGAGCAATCATCTTACAAGTTTTAAAAAGGGACAACTTCAAGTTAGCAGAGCATTCATGATTTTGAAGACGCATATTCAAGGAGGAGTGTTGCAATATATATGAGTGAATATGCTCTTGTCATATTCTATTTAGTCCCACAACATGGGAAGAAGTATAACATCAGCTCCAAAGCCTATATATAAAGGAGCCAACGTAATAGAAATTGTACACACTTGAAGTGATAGAAATAAAAGTCTCTCCCCTATCTTTTCTGTTCTCTCTAATGGCTTCTTGTTTAACATATGTTCTGTTTATTTTATAACAAATTTTGAATATTTGTATTATTTGTTATATAAATATATTATTAATTTAACTGTATTGTGAGCTATACTATATAATGATATGTTTTCTAATAATAAACTAATATTACATATCGATTTTATGAATTGATATAATGAACCTATATAACGTGTGTTCTGACTTTGTAGACTGATATAATGTATGATATTAGTTTTATCTGATAATGAATATGTTTATGAGTATGTTTTGAGTTTGTCAACTGATATATGTGTTATCGTTATATGAAATGATATGTTTGTGACAGATATGTCTCCAGGCGACATTCCACCCACTCTCCTTCTGTAGGCACTCGCAGTGCAACACCAAATTTACGTCTAGTCATAGAGATCATGCCCAAGAGTATAGGGTAAGTACCTGATTTATTAAAAGTTTACTATTTAAAATTAAATACTTACATCATATTTTCTACAAAGGCCTTGAGATCTATCTTGTAGATTTTATTTTATTTACTTCTATGTGGGCATATCAGCAGGATGACAGGCTGTTGGACTCACTGGGACGACATTCCTGTTCATGCTAGGTATTTAATCCTTGTCGAAGTGCCAGTAAGTATAAATTTATACTTCATTTGAAAATTGGTATAATGTATGTAATACAAACTTTAGTTTTCAATACCTAGCTGGTAGTTTGAGTTGAGATCCAAGATATGGATGTCCTTACCAGCCACTGAAACAATAAAATGCGAAGGAACTATAAAAACACTATATACAAAGCCAAAAATAAGAGAAAGACGCCGATTTGGTTGAGCGATGGGCACAATTTCTTCAACTGTGTAGACAAGTTATACAAACTCATTTTTAATTTTTGTTTTTTTTTCAATCACTACAAAAATAAGGCATAATAGAGACTCCTCCGATAGGTATCCAATCAAAAGATTTTGTCACCAATTTGAATTTGAGACCCGCTAGTTATAAATAATTTTGTCTTAAAAATCAGGTCTTAAATTTTATTAATACAACGAACATGGGTCATAAAAACATTAAAGATCTAAATGGCAAGATAAATTTGGATCTCTATACTAGTAACAAAGACAACTGCTAGCATCTCAAATCAGTCATAAAAACATCAATTACTAAAATGGTGGTGGATGGTAAATACAATATATATTGTTTCATTTTCATCCTAGGATAATGACATAATATACTACAATGTTAATCATCATATAAACTATAATTTGTTCATATGAAAATACTGCTATATCAGTACATCCTACTGCAATATCATCTTAACACCATGAAATAAAATTGGCATCAAGACAAAAAAATATTAGATTTTGTTAAGACATATAGTGAACATTTCACATTGTCATTTTATAAAAGGAGAAACATGAATTTATGAAATAAATAGGTCAAGTCTAGAAGATCTTAGGTTATACATTCATAAATCAAATAGATATGGGCTTAAAGCAGTCGCTATATATTTAGTTCAAAGCATATAAGGATTGATTATAAATAATTAAGTCATGCTACAATTTTTCCAACATTACATATTTAATGCATGAAATTTGAGAATATGACACCTCATATAGTTCAGTATTGTCTTCATTTTGAGTTAATTTCTGCAAATGCATTAATGCTTGATAACATCCATTAAAGATCGAACTTCTTATGATACATTTCCCACAACTAATTGACGAAGCATATGCAAAATTTGATCGACTGTTTGTTGGCAAGGAAGATGGTTGTGCAAATTCATATTTTTCATTTTTTGTTGAGAATTCAACTTACTGGATGAACCAATCATGCACAAAATAAATTTGCTAATTAACATGAACACTTGTCATTAATTGAATAAACTTGGCAGAACCAACGAGCATCACCAACCCAATATTCTTTATAACAATATGAGATTTAGACTCTGATAGGACTAGTCCAAGAATTCATAAAAGATATAAAAGTGGATTATCCAATAAAATAGGTTTACGATGTCTACTTGTAATAGTAATGAAAGGGATAAATCTATAACTGTATCTGTCAGTTATATGGATATTGAATTACAAGAGACATCAGAAATATGTCACCTACAAAAAAATAGAATAACTATTATTTAAAAAATGATAGAGAAGTAATGATTTAATATTCATATCCAAAGCAAATCGATGGAAACTGTAAGAAAAAACTTAAATCAACAAAATTTGTACATCTAAAAAGAAGTCCTCCTTCAATAAGTTATTAAAGAAAATAATATGTCGACGTTGCTTCAAAGGGCCGAAATGTTCAATTTGACTGCTGATTACATACTACTTTCCTTGCTATATTGAAAGACAAGTAGCATATCATCTTTTCTAAATCATTACGGTCACAAAGGTGTTCAAAACTATTTTGCACTATGAAATATAATACGGAGGTTTCCTTTGTCATTTTCCCTACAACGAAATATTAAGTACCAATTTCTAATACTTTTATTGGTAAAAGGAATAGAAAATAATATTAGCAATAACCATAACCTATATAAATATAAGATTTTAACCCATGGAATATTATGTGCTGCCCACTATTGCTAAGAAATGTATTTAACATAGATTTAACTATAATTGAATACGAATATTGTAAAAAATAAAAATAAAAATAAAAAATCAACATTTTGTAAATAACTAAGCTTATACTTTTCTGAATAAAAATATACTTATTTTCATATAAATCTAAATTTCCAAATTGCAATCTAGCTATAGTCCCATAAAATTTAAAACATATTAGAATAGTTACTTGCATTAGCTATAGTCACATATATCCTAATTGTTTTCCCTACAATTTAGTATTCTCTGTTGCACAAAATATAATACTTCAGCATAAGAATAAGCCTTGAGTTAATGTCAATAAATTGTAAGAGTTGAAATCTACAACATATATGAATGCAGCCAAAGAGGAATACGTTATATCCCATTTGTTAAAAAGAAAAATTGTTTTTACATATATGCATGAAACTATTATATTTTATTGCACATGGGAAAAACAAACAAAAAAATAGTTTAGTTCATATGATCACTTTAGAAATTACGTTCTATGAAATTAAAATAAATTTATTTATTAATTACTTACCATTTTTGAGCCTTCAGCTTATTGTCATCATGCATATTCCCAACAAACCTTTTCTTACAGAGCAAATTTTTGTCTATTCCTTCAATTTCCATAAAATTATGATAATGCAAAAAGAAATAAATAAACTATGCATACCGATGGAGTTAAAAGCATAGAATTTATAAATGCTTTTCTTACAAAATGCTAAAAGATTTTTATTTCATAATTGCGTACCACTTTAAGCTTTCTATTAAACACGATTATATACCGCTTTGAGCTTTCTATTAAACCGTCAGCCTGCAACTTGTTGTTAAACCTTTTTGTAAGATCAAGGTTCGTATTTTTCCTTTAATTTCAATGAAGTTCAATCATTCTAAAATAGGTAAGAAAAAGGAAAAAAAAACAACCTACATAAGGAGCATCAATCGTTCTAATTTGTTTTCTAATCTTGATCAATTCAAAATCTAATATGATTAAATTGCACGTTCGACACCGATGATAATATAGACGAAACTCTAATATTTAACCATCGGTACATTTAGTACCATGCACCAATTGATTCTTTTTCCTCTTTTGAAGATTGGTAGTAGGATATAGAAACATATTATGGAAAGAATTTACAATGAAATAAAATATGCATTCTATTTTTCTACTTGAATAATAGATACTACAATACTGGGCATTGCAGTGCATATAAAATTGGAAGAAATAGACTTGGAAAATGATAGTTATATCACAGAAACTAAAATACCGACAACTTAAAACTCTTAGAGGGCGGTAGCTGTAAACTTCCAGTGGAGCTGTCCTCACAACAAATGACAAATGAATCTAAGAGTACTATGCTTGCTCATCAACTGTAACAACAATCTTTTAGCTATAAGACCATCATAATGTCATGTAAACTAGACCTTAGGAAAATAAACTTTTTCTCATTTACATGGACATGATTTTATTGATGCTTTATCGAATATAATGCTAGATATTTTGTTAGATTTTTTGTTCTTTCACAAAGTAAGCTTGCAATTGTGTGTAAATTGTGTCAGATGGTGCTATATACATTTCCCCGAAACAAAAATTCACATCTTGTTATAAAACGAACACAGAACAGAAGAAACAAGGGGAGAGAGGACATTTCTATTCATTCAGATGTGTCATTATTTCTATTACATTGGCTCCTTTATATATAGGCTTTGGAGCTAATGTTTAACTTATTCCCATGAATTGGGACTAAACAAAGACCTAATAAAAGCATATTCACAACATTTATATATTTTACAACACTCCCCCTTGAAAATGCGTCCTCAAAATATTTAATGCTCTGCTAACTTGAAGTTGTCCCTTTTAAAACATATATGATGATTGCTCCCTCTTATTACTATCTTGATTACATATATCCGTCCAGTGGATACAACTATTGTTTGTTGCCTTTAAAACTCTATCAGGAAAACCCAGTGGGAAACTCCTTGAACGAGAAAAAAAAAGTATACAACGTTTGACATTATGGATATCATATTAAAATGATATCTCTTAAAAGATTTTGATGCTTCAGGATCAAAACAATGCCTCATTAAAAACCTTTTTACGAAAAACCCTATGGGAAAAATCATAAACAAGGAAAAGAGTGCAAATTTATTTCCTTTTTAGGTAACATGTTTTACAATGTTACCGTAAGGGTTGATACTTCAGGATCAAGATAATGCCTCATTTAAAACCTTACTAACAAAAACCCAGTGGGAAAAGTATTAGTGAAGGAAAAGAGTACATTATAGCATAATTTTATATGATCCCCCTTATCTATAACTCATTATCAAATTAGTCTATTGATGTAGTCGACGCATGCCAACTTTGTACAACATCCTCTGGAATGTTGATTTTGAAATCGCCTTTGAGAACAGATTTACCTGCTTTTCTTGAACTGAATTTGTTTCTCCTCATTCTTGTTATCCTTTCATTCATATGTGAAGAGAAATTTAGAAGAAATTTGCTCCATCCTATCAGCTTTGATATAATTCACTTGAATTTGAGCCATGCAAATTGCCTTGTATTCATAAGTAATAGTTTACTGCATTAAAAGATGTTTAATACATCTGGGTCAAAATGTTGCCTCGTTAAAACCTTACTAAGAAAAACCCGATGGGAAAAATCTTAGTGAAGGAAAAAGAGTAAAATATAAAATGTCATATTTACTACGTCAAAAGTAGTATGATACTTCTGGATCAATGTTATGCCTCGTTAAAACCTTAATAAGAAAAACCCAGTGGGAAAAATCTTAAATAAGAAAAAAGAGTACATTATAACTTATTTTGTATGCTACTTTTGGGTTAATACTTCTGGATCATGACCCATGCCTTATTAAAACCTTACTTAGAAAACCCAGTGGGGAAAAACTTAGTTAAGGAAAAAGAGTGCATTATATCATACATACGGATGCTCCCTCTGTTTAATAATTTCCTCTAAATTCGTATTTTTCTTTCAATAACTCAAATTGCTTACAAATACTTCTTAATAAAGTTTTTCTTTTAAAACTTCATGTGTATTTCCATGCTTCAGGCATGCTTTCTTATTTAAAACGCCTCCCTTTTGTGATTTTGTATGATACTAATATTCATTTATGAATACACTTCAGGTGCTTATAATTTTCTGTTTCAATCGGACTTGCATGTTGCAATACATATTTAATGAATAAGACAACTTTCATTACTAAGCAGGAAGTAATCTACTCATCTTGAAGTATATCATGATTTTCATTACAACAATACTTAGAAGAATTAAGTATATCAAGATTTTCATTACAACAACACTAAGCAGGAAGTAATCTACTCACCTTGAAGTATATCAAGATTTTCATTACAACAATACTTAGAAGAATGTAGCAATCTATCATCCATGTTCTTGGTATTCTTTATTATAACAAATGTTATTTATGTTCTTCAGGAACTTATGTATTATAATAAGTTTTGCATATCGCAACTACCACTTCAATGGATATTAAGAGTTTTATTACAACAATTCTTGAAAGCAGGAAGTGATCTACTCATCATGAATTATTTCAAGATTTTCATCACAATAGTACTTAAAAGAATGTTTAATCTACATTTCTTGCTCTTTATCACTGCCAAAGTTATTTAAATTCTTCTGAAATTCGTATACTTTCATCGTTTATACCTTCAGGGTATTGTAAGTGTTTTAAACACTTTCACCACTTTAATCAATTCATTTTTCTCTGAAAATACAATGCTTATGGCACTTACCATGTTGTTGACACTCTATGGTGCTTCAATAACTTCCGTGTGTTTTTGTCATAATTCATATTTCTATTTTTATCTTATGAACTACAGGTTCATATCTTATGGACTACAGGTCCATATATCTTTTTAGGAGAATTTCATGATGGCCAATCACGTTTCTCTCTAATATGGGATTTTTAATCCATTTATAAATATAAGCGTTTTATTATTTATTAATTTGTCATCGATGATTATTTCTTGTCAGTTCTATACATAATTTATTGAGATCTCAAAACTTATCATGCTTAAGGTTGCTAAACCACCTCTGGGGTTATTTTGACAATCATGTCATGGGTTTCTTTCAAAGCACCTTTTGTGTTTCTTCAGGAACACTCACCTCCTTTATTTTGCATCTTTATGACTTACTCCAAAGATATTTTGAACTGACTTTTATACCACATTTTCAGCTGTGATTTACACCTTTTGATCCTTTGGGGATTCAAATATTCTATATGTTACTTAATACTTTGAATAATTCTATATGTTAGCAAATATTTATCATCGATGATTCCTTTATCCTCCCCTCAATGTTGACAAACATTGTCACTTTAAATAATAAACCTACTTTGGATTCATTTTTGATCCATTATAGCATCATAGCTAGCAAATACATTAGATGTATTTCAATTGTAGGAGGATAATGCTCTTATTAGTTGATAAGATGCATTCATATTGAATTGCTTATTCCCTTTCATTGTTCTGATGACTTGGAGGAATTTTCAATCATTTGAATATGCACATGACTTCAGGTCAATCAATATTGATGTCAATCGACTTTCTGAAATATTAAATAGTATATGCATAATTTATAATATGAGCTCATGACAACTTTAGGTTGTTAATTAAATATTCGCATATATGTGTATATACGTGCGTCCACGCATTCCATATGTAATTGATTTGCATATTCTTTCTTATTCGAGTTACCTATTTTAGAACAAATTGTTCATAAGGTTCCAATCATTAATTTTTGTTTATCAAGCAATGTCAATGCGAATCTTAAAGATCGCATCATAATATCCAAAATATCTGATTTGGAACTGCATTGAACTTCTGGTTCAAATGAAATATATGAACAACTTCAAGTTGTTAATCTATATTGAACTTCTGGTTCAAATAATATATAAACAATTTCAAGTTTGTTAAACTGTATTGAACTTCTGGTTTAACTATATTGAACTTCTGCTTCCACTGTGTTGAACTTGTGGTTCAAATAAAATATATAACAACTTCGAGTTGTTAAAATTTATTCTTCAATACATATGTAAATTTAAATATATAAGCAAGATACAACTCATTTTGAAAATTGTGCAATCTTTGGATGCATTATTATTGTCGCATATGATTTAACTTCTTTAAGTAAGAAGTGTAATGTTATTATTTCATACGGTTTGAATAAAGCTTCAGGCTTTTAAATTATGAAGTGTTTCAATATTGAGGAACTTCAAGTTCCTATGCATATATATACACATGTATATCAATTTTATAAATTTATGATGAACTTCTGGTTCTCAATCTTTTAACATACTTTTAATTTAGAAGCTTTTACATTTTTGCTAATTGACAAGATTTCAAATTTGTATACTTTATCAAAAATGTTTATATATATACATATACATGTACATATATATATAATTCAAGACTTCAGGTCCAAGACTTTGAGTTGTACAACTTCCAGTATAAATATTTTCTTTGCACAACTTCAGGTTGTGGTTCAATCCTTTCTTCCATAACATTAGTTATTACTAGCTAAATACATCGAATAATAATACATATGTTTATTCTTATTCCAAATACAAACATACATCAATTAACTAACAATAACTTATGCATTCAATGCATTTATGACAATAAGGTAATATAATATATTATCATAACATTGCATTCTCTAACATTCAATGCATTTATGACAATAAGACAATATAATATATTTATCAATCACACAGTGTCGGCCCGACTATCCTTGTTGCCCTAGGCGAAAGCAGCATGAGTTTTAAAAAAAGAAAAAAAAATTGCATGGTAGAACCACAACAAGACTTGAACCCAAAACCCTCTAACAACCAAGTGGAAGTATCACTACTCAGCCACAGTACCAATTAGTTAATATTTGGTATCAAGCAGTATATGATAACAAACTGGCAAACTGACAAACACCACCACCACTTCCTCCTCCATCTGTTGCCCCTCTCCGATCGGATGCCCTAGACAAATGTCTTGCTTGCCTTGCCCTGGGGCCGGCTCTGCAATCACATAATCAACATTTTACATTCTCTAACATGAATGGTTCAAAAATTTACAGATCTGTACATAAAATTCACAACTATAAACAAAAATAAACTACATGTCTCATATTCAATTTTTTTTCTCATTCTTCAATATGAATGATTTGAAAAACTTGTAAATTTATACATAAAATTCACAAACATAAAAATTACATTTTTTTTTGATTCAAAATATACAACCCATATAAAGATCTTTTAAATCTTTCTTTTTATATCAAAATTGCTTCTTGCCTTTGTAGAAACTGCAAGTTCTAAATTTTCATGTAATGATAAAAATTGTTTTTGCATTCACTTCCAGTGTGCAGAATTAAGATCAATATTTAGATCTTAACATAATATGATCTTCAGGATGCATATTTTCTTTATAAAAGTTTTTCCTAAGAAACAATAAAAACATTTCTTCTGGAAATATGATATGTTCTAAAATTACTGTAATAAAACTTCACATTTTATTATTATTCACATATTATTATTGTATATTTTAAACGGAAGCAAATCCTCTAGATTTTCTTTTATTCACATATGATAGTCATTTCCTTAATAAATATGATACAATGCATCATAAATAAATTACATAAAAAAATGTCATAAATTAATGCCACATAAAAATTACATATAAATGACATATAAATGACATAGCAAATGTGTTAAATAACATTAATGAACATAATAATAGCTATGATGTATATCTGACCATAGTATAGCTACATAAAATGCTACTATGTCATTTTTCCTTTGGCTTATTATTGGAATACTTAACTAAGACATGAATGATGCAGTTTAGATAAACATGCAAACTATTGCTCCTTTTATTTTATGTTGACTGAAACATGAAAGTGCAACATATCTTTCGCATACGTCATACATATAAGATATATGTATCTATTAAGCATAAATTCTTTAAGTAAATAATAACTCTTTTCTTATTCCTAATAGAAATAAGATGGATTACTTAATTTCCATAACCAAAGCATTTAATGCATTTATGATATTACCATAACAACCACAATTAATGCATTTATAATTAAAAAAATGCAATGGACCGTTATGTGGCCAAAAAAATGTAAACCAATATTACAGCGAATTGGTTTAATTGCAAATATATATAAAACAATGAAACAAAAAACATTTCATCTCAGATCTAGGCATGCATACTTGATCCAAAATTTCTAAAATATCCCAAATACCATATATATATATAACTGTATGTCCAAATTAATTAAATCAAGGAGCTGATTTCCTTGCATAAATGGTTCTAGATTATTCAAACCATTATATTCAATCAATAAACAGTAGAGGAAAACAATCTTCATAACATATTCAAAATGTTCTTTCTATTGATTCGGAATAATATGCAATAACTTATGTTATGACCGACAAAATTTATTTTCCAATTTTTAGAGCGATTCAGATTATTTCCAAAAAAATGACTTAATTTTTTTAATCTTCTAGATCTATCTTTTGAAACCAAAAGAGTTTCATAAGTCATCCTTTAATTTTCAATGCAAAAGCAAACCAAGGATTGCAAGTGGAAACATAAATTATATGTTCAGATCTGAATCCAAAAAAAATATCAGATGAAACCATAAACTGTAAACATCAAAACCTTAATTTCATATATTCTTCAAACCAGAAAATTTCTCAATAAAATCAATTATGGGCGGCTCTGATACCACTTGTTGGAATTTCTATATACTTGATGATTGACAAATCATGAAATTCCATATTTGAATAGATGACCCCATATTGATTTAATTGGGAATAAATCAGAGAGAAAGTAAAATGAATTAGCGGAAGCCATACCTGAATCCAGATGTTTACAGAGAGAAAAAAAAACCAAATTAGGTCATGGATCTGATTATCAAACCTGACATAAGCATTAGATCTGAATCCATAGTTACTGCTTTCATCAACTTAGATCTGATCTGTATCTAGAGCTTCGTGCTAATAACGTGTTATAAAACAAACACAGAACAGAAGAAACAAGAGAGAGGACATTTCTATTCATTCAGATGTGTCATTATTTCTATTACATTGGTTCCTTTATATATAGGCTTTAGAGCTGATGTTTAACTTATTCCCATGATGTGGGACTAAACAGAGAACTAATAAAAACATATTCACAACATTTATATACAGCACATCTATACTTATTATCAAAATATAACTTCCTTTTATGATTCTAAAAGATGATACCTTTCACAAAATATTATTGAACATCACTCATTAATTATGAACTAAAAATGAAAAATCAAAATCACCAATAGAAAACAAGAGCAAACTATACCAAAATAACCAATAATTACAGATCAAATAAAACCATTTAACGTGCTAACAAAATTAATTGCATTAAGCATAAAAAAACAACAATAGTTGATAATGGAAATCGATTTAATATTAGATTGGGGAAAGCTAACCACTATTCACTCATTCGATTTGATCTAATATAATTCTTCTATGTCAACACTGAAAGCTTCAATAATTCTTTTTTAATATATGGGATTTGGGTTTTTCGTTTTTCAGTAGTCAGGAAATGGGAGAGGAAATGAGAGAGTAAGTAACATTGATATTATAGGAGTAACGAAGTGGGTTTCATGAACATGAGACTGATCGTTGACTCGGTTTTAGTTTTTAATAAAAGCACTTAAGACATAATTAATTTGTTTCTACTTAGTCCTTCCTTAGTGACCTAACTATATAATGTCCCTAAAATTGTTCTTAACTTCATCTTTTTGTTGTAGTGAGTTTCGAATATTAATAAAGTTAATCATATATTTAAATTTATAGGAGGCTCTATGTCCTGCTTTGCACCATGGTGGCTCTATGTCCTTCCCCCATCATCGACGGAAACTAGTATGCATCATAAATTGCATTATAAATGTTGTAACATTGCTTAATCATAATTTTTCATATTAGTAACATCGTTCATTTGTACAACTTCAGATGTCAAACCTACTTTGGGAGCCTACACTTGTTAAGGATTTTACCCAGATTCACGCCATCGACTAGACCGACGACGTTGCTATTGTCTTCCATATTTGGATGGACGCCAAGTCCCAACGTGTGATGATGACCATTCTTATTTTTTTTTTCTATTTCACACTTGATAAATTTTTAATTGAATATTTAATGTGTGAATTCGTCTTTCGCTATTGTAAGAGAGACACGAGGCAGAGGTCGTTCGAGTGGCATAGTCCACTGGGCGTGAGCTGAATTTAGAGGTGTGTGTTAGAATTGTCCCACATTGAGCAATTTGTGTCATGTTTCATGTGTATGTACTATGAGATCGTTGTTCCTATCATCAATTGGTTTTTGGAACACTTGTTTGTTCTCTAGTGTTTCTACATGGTATCAGAGCTTGGTTTAGGCTCGTGTGGCTTGGGCACGTGATGTCCAATGGTGCCCCACGTGCATGGATGGTGTTAGAATTGTCCCACATCGAGCAATTTGTGTCTAGTTTCCTGTATATATACTATGAGATTGTCGTTCCTATTACCAACTGGTTTTAGGAACACTTGTTTGTTCTCTAATATTTTAACAACAATTGCATCTAGGATACTATCGTTACTGTTATTTTCCATTTTGGACTTTCTATTCCATAGTTAAAGTAGTCGCTTAGTAACTACTTAACTGTTTTTGTGAGCCGTTGTAGGATGACTTTATTCTCCTTTTTGATTATATTCTATTTTCATAAAAAAATTACTCGGAATAAGCAGTATAGCTTCGACAATTTAGATAAATGTTCTAAAATTAGATCTTTTTTTAAGGATAATTTTATTGTCATAGTCCTATTACAAGAATCTAAAGTAGAACTTCCAAATTTTAATTTTCTTAGGTGTTTATGTTAAAATTGTCCCATATTGAGCAATTTGTGTCATGTTTCCTATATATATACTATGAGATCGTTGTTCCTATCACCAATTGGTTTTAGGAATATTTGATTGTTCTGTAGTATTTCTACATGGTATCAGAGCTTGGTTTAGGTTCGTGTTGCTTGAGCACGTGATGTCCAATGGTACCCACATGCAAGGGTAGTTAGAATTGAGCAATTTGTGTCCTGTTTCCTGTATATATACTATGAGACCGTTGTTCCTATCGTCAATTGGTTTTAGGAGCACTTGTTTGCTCTCTAGTATTTCTTAAGTTTAGGTTACTTTAGGTGATCTTTTTATTAGTATTTGAGATATTTGCCAGTTAGAGGTAGTGTTGGAGGTTTTTTAATAGGTTGGAAAAATTCTTGTGTGAGACATGTACAAACTATTATTAAGAAGCACTTAGTTCATGTAATTTTCCCTACTTTAAATATTTATATTATGTATGGTCCTTGTAATAATATAGATCATAGAGTGCTTTGGAGCAAGTGTTTATAATTTAAATCGCTTGCTCCTGGTCCTTGGATCTTGTGGCGATTCTAACGTTACAAGATTTCTTGGAGAGAGATCTCCTAGAGAAGGAGATTTCTCTGCAATGGAAGAATTCGATCAATTCATTATTATAATAGTTTAGTTGAAATTAAATTGAGTAACAAGATTTTTAGTTGGTATAATGGGAGAGATAATCCATCTTTGGCCCTATTAGATAAGTTTATCATTAGTGATGAATTGGAAGATAAACTCCCTTCTCGTAATGTTGTGGGTTTACCTACTTTATTTTTTGATCATTGTGCCATTATTCTTTCTTGTTCAAATCTTGCAATTATAAATCTTTTAGATTTGAAAAAATGTGATTATTTGAAAATAATTTCAAGGATTTAGTTTCAAATAAATGTGTAACAACCTGGAAAATCAGAACCAATTTAAAAATTTTATTTTGGCAATTTTAACGGATTTTGAATATTTAAAATGATTTATTTTAAATAATTACGATGAGAAATTTATTTTGAACATAATTAGAATGTATATATTTATTTAAAGCGATGTTAGAATATAGATGGAAATGGCGCGGTAGTTTGAAAATTCGATTTCAAATTTCAAATGAATATACATGATTCAAAATAAACCGGATTTTAGCGAAACCAAAAATATTTGAATCTATTTGGAAATATCTTTCCAACGAATCCGAAAAATCCAAATTTCATAGCGGGAATAAAAAGTTATGTCCAATTGAAAATTCAGAATAGTCGTTATGGAATATAACCCTTAAAAATAGCGATTTTGCAAACGACCTCCGTTTTCGACGAAACCACTTTTTTTGGATCCGGGATGTTGAATTATTGCTAGATTCCAAAATTCATAATTTTTGGGATTAATATGTGAGCGTGGAAAATGAAAACGTGTTTTGACAGTTTTAGTCAATTTAATCGACTGGAAAATGGCCATTTTTCAAACGGCCTCCAAATTCGATGAAATTAGTTTGGTTAGGACAGTATCATCAAAATATAGCTAGATTTGTTTTTTTGAAATTTTTGGAGTCAGTATGTGGTCCCGGTAAATTAAAATGTACGTTAAGTTCAATATTGACTGAAAAATTAATTTATATTTTAATTTCTACCAAAACTAAACGAAACAGTCGAATTGGCTTACGGAACATATCCCATTGTGTCCGGAATGGGGGTAATTAGCTAGGGGCGACAGTCGTTGGGTTCGATTTCGAGTTCGAATTAAAAAGTTACTTTTTGGAATTAAAAATAATAAATTATCTACTTGGTCAAACTCTATACTCTCTCTTCCCTTCACTTCTGTCCCTCCCGTCGTTTTTCAGAATAGAAAAAATGCATCGCTCCCCCCTCCAGCAGCGCCACCACCTACATCGTACCCCCTCTTCCTCCTCTCCTCCTCCTCTTCCTCCTCTCTTCTCTCTCCTCCTCTTTCTCTCTTCAAATTTGCAAACCCTAAGCACCAAATTGCAAACCCTAGCCGCACTGGGCCCCCACTATCCTAGCGCCGCCATCTGTACCTCCCACACGTCCAATCAGGTCCTCCGCCGCCCTCTGGCTGCCCAGATCCGGACGTGCCCCCCCCCCCCCCCCCCGTCACAAAAAACCCATTTTTCACAAAATTCTCGTTTTTGCATAAAACCACCTGTCACTATTTCGCCAATAACCCTCAAATAGTGCGCTTCTGGCCAAAACTCCATAGTACCAAATTCAAAGAGCACGATTTTCTCTTCGATTTGGTATATGATAATCCTATTTTGGATTGCGGAGTTGTCGGGAAAACTCGTCCAAAGTCTGCTGTCCAAATACTGTCTTTTCGCGATTTCTGGCGAAACGACACATTTTCGGAAGGAAGACCATTAGGCAAAAGTTGTCCGGAATGGCGCGTTTAAACTAGATAAAAAGACGGTGTGAAGATTGGAGCTCGTTCGCAAATTCTAGAACCAGAACAGCAAATCCGGACGATAGAAAATATGTGAGTTTTCTCCGCTTTAAAACTTCTATGGTTTTTGACATATGGAGTATGTAAAGTTATGTTTTTTATTTATATAAAGTTATGATTTTAATTTATATAAAATTATGATTTTTATTTGTATAAAGTTATGATTTTAAATTAAATAAAGTTATGATTTTTAGTTATGTAAAAATATCATTTTTGGTTAGTTAAAAATAGGATTTTTATCGTAGGAAGGAAATATTTTTGGCAGGATTAAAAATATGATTTTTAGATTATATATGTTATTTATAAAATGGTCATACAAAGAAATAATTATTAGTTGGCTAAAAATCTGATTTTTATATATGTAGTAGCGATATAAAAATGTGATTTTTATAATGTAAACATTGTGTTAAAAATATGATTTTTACCTATGTACCAGCGTTATAAAGATATGATTTTTATGTACATGTAGCGACATTAAAAATATGATTTTTATATATGTAGAGTATTAAAAATATAATTTTTAGCGAAGTAAAAATATAATTTTTAGAATTGAAATAAAAATGTGATTTTTACTATGAACAGCGTGAAGAAGATTGCGTTGGAATTTCAGGCAAGTCAGGACTGTTCTGAAATTCAGAAATGAAAAGGCGGAGTGGAAACCAAAGGTGAGAACTCCTCACCATATTTTCTTATACAGCTATTTATTTTTATAACTGCATATATGAACCGTTCCCCATCGTCCATAGACCATGGACGACTTGTTTGATTGTTTGGTTGATTAGATTATTTGGTTGAATTTGGTTGTTTGGGTGAAATGGATTGATTTGAATTGTTATGTGTGTATGCCGCGAGCCGATATCAGGAGAGGGGTAATGCTAGACATTACCCGATTTTGATATCGTGCCGTTATGCCGCCAAATTTTTCTAAAATATGTTAGAATAATAAAAATATTATTTTTATTTTGTAAATGAATTAAATAAATATTTTATTGTTAAAAATATAATTTTTAACGTGTATATGAATAAAATAAATATTCATTTACGAATCAGACGATTTGTTTATGTACACCCATTTGACTGATATGGATTGAGACGATAAATTTTACACATTGCCCAACTGCACAAATAAAATTCATTATTTGTTGATTGAAACCCCACACGGGTATTGGGATGATATATGACATACACTAGCCCCAATAATTAGCTGTATGTCGATCGATGGATTGACAGGCTGTTGTAAGCGTTAAATATTTATATTTGATGCTTATGCAGTATAGAATGCACTCTGGATGATGGTTGATTGTTTATTATTGTTGTTATATACATGTCTTGTATGAAATCCATATAATCAACATTATATGGTAATTGACTGTGTTTGATTCCAGTTCAGAAAGAATAAATATTTTAAAATAACAATTATTTTAAAATAACGAATATTTTCAAATAATATTCGAAAAAGAATCAAAATATGATTTTGATGTCCGATTTAGGATGGACCCGAAAATATTTTAATATATAAAGCCGTGTTGATTATACTAATGCCATTTTGACGTGAACGATATTTGTATCGATTTTATTCATTTCTATAATGAATATCGAAAAGGAAATGATTTCAAAATATAATGTTTTGAAAATACTATCAGTTATATATCGATGATATGGAATATTCAATTTTGATTGGAAATTGAATATGAAGTTGAAAACATTTTGAAAACGAATTTTAAACAATTTATAAAATACATTTTAAATGGAAATCGATGAAATATATGTTATATATATATAATATAATGGCCTGAATAGAACGCGCTGCGCTGCGGCAGTTCGCGAATTTCGACCATTGACTTCGAATGGATATTACGGGAGATCCGACCATCGGATTCTCCTAAAACTGGAACCGTTGGGTTCGTATCGAAAAGAACTTTCTAACGAATATTAGAAATTTGAAATCTAATGGTTGGATTTGGAGTTATGTCAAAATCAAATTTCGAAAAGGTCGTTGTAAGTGCAGTTCGATGACCGTTTATGGAAATCGACTGTACGGGCCTTGATAAAATTATTAAAAATATCAATAATTTGTGTAAAATCATAACAAATGATTTAGAAAGAATTGGGAAGAAAAATTCCATATTTGAAAAAAAGTATATTTTTTTTTCGAAATGAACTAGTTTTGAACTAGAATTAAAAATCAAATATTTTTAAATAAATAAATTGGATTTGAAATGATTTTAAAAATAACCAGGATTTCCAATAATGAATTGGAATGGATTTAAATCGAAATTATCTTAGGAATATTTCGATATTGAATTCCGTGATCATATGGATATTGTGGAGGAATTTGCAAGACATAGATATATCGTTATTCCAATACAATATTTGTTGATTTCAGAATTTGATATTGAATATAAGCCGATATATTTTCTATTCAGAGCCTTGTATTTAATATCAAAATGTGATTTTGGGTTTTACGTGAATGGTATCTTTAATAATACCTTTCTTAAACCCAATGGAGTTAAGAAAATTAGAAACTGACTGGAGATTAGTTAAGTTGAATGGTTTCCTGGGTATTGATCTGATGTTGGTTTCAGCCTTCGGGGTTAACACTTAGGGAATTGTTCTCTTACTAACTTACGGTTAGAGACTGATGGAATGTGAATTGGGTTTGTTGTAAACTGTGTTTTAGCGACATTCGTTCTTTAACCCGATTTACAGTGAAATGGGATATGGAATTTATAAACCTTTTATTAAGATTTAATGAGAATTTTCCATAGTAAAGTTTTCCAATTTAATATATATTAAATTGGAATTGAATGGAATTCGATTTAATAATAATCGAAATGAAATTCTGTAGAGGAAGACGGTTAATATATATATGGAATTTAAAAGGCCTTGTCGTTATTCCACTTATATTATCAGTTGGATATGGAAGTTTATATCGATTATATATATCGATTTGTTTTCCATGAAGATTCCATTGTTAATGGAATGTGATTTTGGGTTGTCGTGAATGGTATCTTTAATAATACTGTCCTTAGACCCAACGGAGTTAAGAAAATCAGAAACTAACTGGAGATTAGTTAAGTTGAATGGTTTCCTGGGTATTGATCTGATGTTGGTTTCGGCCTTCGGGGTTAATATTTAGGGAATTGTTCACTTGCTAATTTATGGCTAAAGGCTGATGGAATGGAATGTGATTTTGGGTTTATCGTGAACCGTGTTTTAAATGACATTGGTTCTTTAACCCAGTAAAGACAGGATATGATTTCCCAAGTTAAACAATCGTTAATATTGATTTTTGGGAAGATTAAAACCAAGTGGAGTTTTAATGCATCTTTAATTAGATTGAAATGGTATCCAAAGGAAAATTAAAGAATAAATTTAAAGAATTTATCTTTGATAAAATTAATGGGAACCTTCCCTAAAGTATAAGAATATTTGAATAAAGAAATGTTCTGGATTGGAATGAGGCATATGTTGTGTTTTTATAGCACTTGTTTATTATATACGCGAGTTATTCAGAAAGACCGGGTTTATCCCATTTTGAATAACTGATTCGATGATGTGTCGAGGATGAAGACGGTGGTTGAAGACCGGAGGTCTTCACATTGTTTAGATGATTACTGATGTCTTGATTGGGCTGTACACCTAAGACAACGTAATAAGTGGTGATCGTCCAGATGTACTTGGAGATCGACCGGATATGCGAGGACCTCTCCCCTGTATTGGACATATGGGGGAGGAATAAGTTGCCTCCAGTTTCATACAGAGCCAGAACGAACTTGTAAATGGATGTGTGTCTGACAGTGGATTCCATTTGTGTGATTGATATACATCGGTTGCATAGCGTGAATTGCCTGTGTGGCATGCTGAGATGCAAATGATCAAGGCTTCTGTTGAAAAGCAGAGTCTTATGGTTGATGATCAAAGCATGACCTTTGTGGCATAGCTTCGTGTAGCGTTAATTCGCAAGCCTCACACCCCGGTGTGAACCAGAAACGGGAGAGGACTTCAGGGAGGACATGCGTTTCCTTCTAGCTAGGAGTGGTGTCAGCGTTTTGCACGCCCTGACATTTTACTTATGTGGATGACGGATAGCGAGGCGCCTCGGTTATATCGGTCATTCCGGGCCCGATAGTTTGGTCGGATATGACCAGTTTACGCCCCATAGAGCGGGGAAACACATTATTCAAGCATTTTAATCCACTCTGTATGGACCGGCCCTGACGATCCAAGGTGCAGTTGCGGCTGTTCCTGAGACATAGGCTAGATTGTCTCGAATCTGTAAGGACGATCCCTTGCCTTGGTTCACAGATGGAAATCCAATTTCCAATACGAGACATTTCGGATTTAGTTGTAATCCTATATATGGCGACATAGTGGGATGGGGCGCTTATGTCGTCTATGATTGGTACTTATGATTGAAATTGTTTTGACACTATACACTTATAGTAATAATAAAAGATGAAATTTCATGCCTAGCAATTTTGGCTATTATAAGGTAAAAACTCTATCCTCCGGCTTGCGTTGCTTTGTGTGATGGGACCTGACTCTAATAATAGCTTCATTGTTCTTTATTTAGCATTGCGCTGTTTGTTTTATGCATTGGTTTTCTTGGAGGTAAACCCGTTCCATATTACACGGCGTGTTCCGTTGATTTACCTAACTTCAAAATCAAATTAATAACTGTTTTAGTTCTCACACCAGTCACATAACTGACCTGGAGTTTATTGTTTTAACCTAAACTCTTGGTGCCCCTATTTTCCACATGGGCAGCTAGTAGTTTTGGTTTTGCAGATTTATATTCACAGGATCCTGGTTTATAGCTGGAATGATATTCGGAAAACTCTGTATCCGTGTATTCTTTTCAGTTGTGTTTTGTATTATTTTTCCGCTGCATTGTAATTTGTAAATCTCTGATATTTAGTAAATGTGTAATATATTCATACTCTGTATATTCTTGTATTCTGATGAAATTGTTGTAATAAGCAATGAAATGTTCTTCTGTTTGTGTTCTGATTCGTCTTGTCCTCAAGATAATCCGTTCTTCCTCTTCTCCTCGGAGACCGGGGAAGTTCTTGGTCCTTACATTTACTATCAGAGCTTTGGTTTACAGAGCTCGAGAACAAGACACATTAGAACTGAACGAAAGAATTCATCAGAGATTGGATTAGTAATATCCAATGGGAATGACTCGTTAGAGATATGATCAGTAGTATCCTAGAATGAGTCGAAAGAGTATAGTTTTAAAATGAAAATAAATATTGTTTTGAAAATTTAAACCTTAATCAACGTATTTGAATATTTATTTATATTGAATTTGGACAATCCAATATATAAAGATTTTGCATATACGTCCGATCCACGTGTATTCGAAGTTTTAATATGCTGGATAGATATAGAATCACACTCTAGTCGCCCGGAGATAATTCTAATGATGCCGCAGCGTCATCAGCATTTGTATTCGGGTGCCGAAAGTGGGATATCTATATATTTCCAATTGACTGGTGTGAGAACCAAAATATAGTTAGAATATATTGTTGTGACTTGGCATCAAAAACATGATTTTCTGTATATATGTCAAAATTATGAATTTGAAATGTTAATTCATTAATTCATTTATGGTTGTGTTGTTTGATTATTAGTTAACTAATGAGATTGTTGAAACTAATATGTACATGAAAGGTAAATTTAGCCAAATCAATTCAAATTTGAACTGAATTGAAATTTATTGCATTTGCATATCATGTATATACATTGAACAGGTCATAGCAGGAAAGCTAAGCAGAGGAATAAAATTGTTTGCCCGACAAATAGGTACATCTTTATTGTACTTCTTGGGGTTTTTGATGATTTCATCAGCCGCTTTGCTGTTTCTTTTTCTTTTTGATTGGAGAGGCCTGCGTGGCAGTTTGGGGATTTTCCCGGTGCTCCCGTACAAAGGAGGTTATAGCGAAATTTTTCAAAAATTTCGGGTGTTAGCCAAATTTTTGAAAATTTTGAAAAGTTCGTAGAAACTTAAAAGTTGAAGAACTTAAGCCATAATTAAAATAATGAAAGTTGAGTTGATTAGTTAAACAACTTTCAGCTCCGTTCCTTTTCGAGGACGAAAAGATTTTGAGTGGGGGAGATTGTAATAACCCGAAAATTCAAAACCAATTTAAAAATTTTATTTTGGCAATTTTAATGGATTTTGAATATTTAAAATGGTTTATTTTAAATAATTACGACAAGAAATTTATTTTGAATAGAATTAGATCGTATATATTTATTTAAAGCGAAGTTAGAATATAGATATTTATTTTTAATTATAAAAGGAATTGAAAATGGCGCGGTAGTTTGAAAATTCGATTTCAAATTTCAAATGAATGAATCAAAATAAACCGAATTTTAGCAAAACAAAAAATATTTGAATCTATTTGGAAATATCTTTCCAAAGAATCCGAAAAATCCAAATTTCATAGCGGGAATAAAAAGTTATGTCCTGAAAATTCAGAATAGTCGCTATGGAATATAGCCCTTAAAAATAGCGATTTTGCAAACGACCTCTGTTTTCGACGAAACCTCTTTTGTTGGATCCGGGATGTCGAATTATTGCTAGATTCCAAAATTCATAATTTTTGGGATTAATATGTGAGCGTGGCAAAAGAAAACGTGTTTTGACAGTTTCAGTCAATTTAATCGACTGGAAAATGGCCATTTTTCAAATGGCCTCCAAATTCGATGAAATTAGTTTTGTTACGACCCTATCATCAAAACATAGCTAGATTTATTTTTCTGGAATTTTTGGAGTCAGTTTGTGGTCCCGGTAAATTAAAATGTACGTTAAGTTCAATATTGACTGAAAAATTAATTTATATTTTAATTTCAACGAAAACTAAACGAAACAGTCGAATTGGCTTACGGGACATATCCCATTGTGTCTGGAATGGGGGTAATTAGCTAGGGGCGACAGTCGTTGGGTTCGATTTGGAGTTCGAATTAAAAAGTCACTTTTTGGAATTAAAAATAATAAATTATATACTTGGCCAAACTCTATACTCTCTCTCCCCTTCACTTCTCTCCCTCCCGTCGTTTTTCAGAAAAGAAAAAATGCATTGCTCCCCCCTCCAGCAGCGCCACCACCTACATCGCACCCCCTTCTTCCTCCTCTCCTCCTCCTCCTCTCCTCTCTCTCTCCTCCTCTTTCTCTCTTCAAATTTGCAAACCCTAAGCCCCAAATTGCAAACCCTAGCCATCGTGGGCCCCCACTGCCCTAGCGCCGCCACCTGCACCTCGCCCACGTCCAATCAGGTCCGCCGCCGCCCTTTGGCCACCCAACTCCGGTCGTGGGGCCCCCCGTCACCAAAAACTCATTTTTCACAAAATTCCTGTTTTTGCATAAACTCCTCGGTTACTATTTCGCCAATAACTCTCAAACAGTGCGCTTCTGGCCAAAACTCCACAGTACCAAATTTGAAGAGTATGATTTTCTCTTCGATTTGGTATATGATAGTCCTATTTTGGATTGCGGAGCTGTCGGGAAAACGCGTCCAAAGTCTGCTGTCCAAATACTGTCTTTTCACGATTTCCGGCGAAATGACACATTTTCGGAAGGAAGACCACTAGGCGAAAGTTGTCTGAAATGGCGCGTTTAAGATAGGAACAAAGATGGTGTGAAGATTGGAGCTCGTTTGCAAATTCTGGAACCAGAACAACAAATCCGAGCGATAGAAAATATGTGAGTTTTCTATAGTTTTTGACGTATGAAGTATGTAAAGTTATGATTTTTATTTATATAAAGTTATTATTTTTATTTATATAAAGTTATGATTTTTAATTACATAAAGTTATGATTTTTAGTTATGTAAAAATATCATTTTTGGTTAGTTAAAAATAGGATTTTTATCATAGGAAGGAAATATTTTTGGCAAGATTAAAAATATGATTTTTAAATTATATATGTTACAAAGAAATAATTATTAGTTGGCTAAAAATCTGATTTTTATATATGTAGTAGCCGATATAAAAATGTGATTTTTATAATGTAAACATCGTGTTAAAAATATGATTTTTACCTATGTAGTAGCGTTATAAAGATATGATTTTTATGTACATGTAGCGACATTAAAAATATGATTTTAATATATGTAGAGTATTAAAAATATAATTTTTAGCGAAGTAAAAATATAATTTTTAGCTAAGTAAAAATACAATTTTTAGAATTGAAATAAAAATGCGATTTTTACTATGAACAGCATGAAGAAGATTGCGTTGGAATTTCAGGCAAGTCAGGACTGTTTTGAAATTCAGAAATGAAACGACGGAGTGGAAACAAAAGGTGAGAACTCCTCACCATATTTTCTTATACAGTTATTTATTTTTATAACTGCATATATGAACTGTTCCCCATCGTCCACAGACCATGGATGACTTGTTTGATTGTTTGGTTTGGTTGATTAGATTATTTGGTTGAATTTGGTTGTTTGGGTGAAATGGATTGATTTGAATTGTTATGTGTGTATGGCGCGAGTCGATATCAGGAGAGGGGTAATGCTAGACATTACCTGATTTTGATATCGTGCCGTTATGCCGCCAAAATTTTCTAAAATATGTTAGAACAATAAAAATATTATTTTTATTGTGTAAATGAATTGAATAAATATTTTATTGTTAAAAATATAATTTTTAATGTGTATATGAATAAAATAAATATTCATTTATAAATCGGACGATTTGTTTATGTACACCCATTTGACTGATATGGATTGGGACGATAAATTTTACACATCGCCCAACTGCACAAATAAAATTCATTATTTGTTGATTGAAACCCCACACGTGCATTGGGATGATATATGACATACACTAGCCCCAATAATTAGCTGTATGTCGATCGATGGATTGACAGGCTATTGTAAGCGTTAAATATTTATATTTGATGCTTATGTAGTATAGAATGCACTCTGGATGATGGTTGATTGTTTATTATTGTTGTTATATACATGTTTTGTATGAAATCCATATAATCAACATTATATGATAATTGACTGTGTCTGATTCCAATTCAGAAAGAATGAATATTTTAAAATAACGATTATTTTAAAATAACGAATATTTTTAAATAATATTTAGAAAAGAATCAAAATATGATTTTGATGTCCGATTTGAGATGGACACGAAAATATTTAAATATATAAAGCCGTGTTGATTAGATTAAAACCAAGTGGAGTTTTAATGCATCTTTAATTAGATTGAAATGATATCCAAAGGAAGACTATAGAATTAATTTAAAGAATTTATCTTTGATAAAATTAATGGGAACCTTCCCTAAAGTATAAGAATATTTGAATAAAGGAATATTCTGGATTGTAATGAGGCGTCTGTTGTGTTTTTGTAGCACTTGTTTATTATATACACGAGTTATTCAGAAAGACCGGGTTTATCCCATTCTGAATAACTGATTCGACGATGTGTCGAGGATGAAGACGGTGGTTGAAGACCAGAGGTCTTCACATCGTTTGGATGATTACTGATGTCTTAATTGGGCTGTACACCCAAGACAAGGTAATAAGTAGTGATCGTCCAGACGTACCTGGAGATCGACCAGATATGCGAGGACCTTCCCCTGTATTGGACATATGGGGAGGAATAAGGTGCCTTCGGTTTCGTTCAGAGCCAGAACGATCTTGTTAATGGATGTGTGTCTGACATTGGATTTCATTCTATGTGATTGATATACATCGGTTGCATAGCGTGAATTGCCTGTATGGCATGCTGAGATGCAAATGATCAAGGCTTCTATTGAAAAGCAGAGTTTTGTGGTTGATGATCAAAGCACAACCTTTGTGGCATAGGTTTATGTAGCGTTAATTCGTGAGCCTCACACCCCGGTGTGAACCAGAAACGGGAGAGGACTTCAGGGAGGACATGCGTTCCTTCTAGTTAGGAGTGGTGTCAGCATTTTGCATGCCCTGACATTTTACTTATGTGGATGATGGTTAGCGAGGCGCCTCGTTATATTGGTCGTTCCGGGGCCGATAGTTTGGTCGGGATATGACCAGCTTACGCCCCATAGGGCGGGGAAACGCATTGTTCAGGCATTTTAATCCACTCCGTGTGGACCGGCCCTGACGATCCAAGGTGCACTTGCGGCTGTTCCTAAGACATGGGCTAGATTGTCTCGAAGCGGTAAGGATGATCCCTTGCCTTGGTTCACAGATGGAAATCTAATTTCCAATACGAGACATTTCAGATTTAGTTGTAATCCTATATATAGCGACATAGTGGTATGGGGCACTTATGCCATCTATGATTGATACTTATGATTGAAATTGTTTTGACACTATACACTTAAGGTAATAATAAAAGATGAAATTTCACATACCAAGCATTTTTGGCTATTATAAGGTAAAAACTCTATCCTCCGGCTTGCGTTGCATTGTGTGATGGGACCTGAGTCTTGTAATAGCTTCATTATTCTTTATTTAGCATTGCGCTATTTGTTTTATGCACTGTTTTTCTTGGGGGTAAACCTGTTCCGTGTTACACGGCGTGGTCCCTTAATTTACCTAACTTTAAAATCAAATTAATAACTGTTTTAGTTCTCACACCAGTCACATGACTGACCTGAAGTTTATTGTTTTAACCTAAACTCTGGGTTCCCCTATTTTCCGCATGGGTAGCTAGTAGTTTTGGTTTTGCAGATTTATATTCACAGGATCCTGGTTTACAGCTGGAATGATATTCGGAAAGCTCTGCATCCGTATATTCTTTTCAGTTGTGTTTTGTATTATTTTTCTGCTGCATTGTAATTTGTAAATCTATGGTATTTAGTATATGTGTAATATTTATTCATACTCTGTATATTCTTGTATTCTGCTGAAATTGTTGTAATAAGCAATGAAATGTTCTCCTGTTTGTGTTCTGATTCGTCTTGTCCTCAAGGCAATCCGTTCTTCCTCTTCCCCTCGGAGACCGGGGAAGTTCTGGGTCCTTAAAAAATGGCTTACTATGAATAATTATAATATCAAATTTTCTAATAATATAGCTAGAGTTTTGGTATAAAAGTTTTAACAGCTTAGGATCTTTCTTAAAAAATGAAGTAAAGATGTTATTGGTACTATTAAGCAAAAGAAAGATAAAATCTTAAATGATATTTTAATTTTAAATAAAATTGAAGAAAAAAATAGGATTTTAAATATATCAGAGAAGAATGTGCTTGCTAATCTAAAAGACAGTTTTAATAAAATTCTGATACAAGAAGAAATTATGTGGCAATAATGGTCTAGGGTTAACTGGATGGATGATTGTGATAAAAACACTTAATTTTTTCATAAAGTTGCTAATGGTAGAAAAAGATGCAGTACTATTAATTCAATTTTTGTTAATAATGTTGAGATTTCTAATCAAGTTGATCTTAATAGTGAATTCACTAACTATTTCAAAGTTATTTTTGGTAAATCTAATAACCATAGATTGAAGGAAAACTGGAGTTTACTTTATAATGAGAATAATTTTGATGATCTAAATGGTTTGGAGTCCTTTTACTGAATTTGACATTTTAAAAGCTACTAAGGATATTCCTTTAGGTAAAGACCCTGTTCCTAATGGTTTTCCTATTGTGTTTTATGTCACTTTTTGGGATGTTCTTAAATTTATTTAATTTCTATTTTTAATGAATTTTTGAAGGAAAACTGCAATTAGATATATTTAATTCTGCTAATGTTGTTTTATTGCGCAAGAAAATTGAGGCAAATCTATTAAAGGATTTTAGGCCAATTTCCTTATTAAATTGTCCTACTAAAATTATTTCTAAAGTTTTATCTAATAGATTAAGTTATAAAATGAATGATTTAATTGATAGTTCTCAGATTACTTTTATAAAAGGTAGGTACATCATTGACGGCGTTGCCGATGTTCAGGAGTATAGTAATTTTTGTTGTAGAAAAAATGTGACTTGTTGTAATGTCCCGTGTTTTTGGTAGTTAAATATTTAATTTAATTTATTATTTTAAATATTGATTTCAAAATATTAATGGATTTTGATATTTTATTCGTTTATTAAAACGAAGTTTGAACATTAAATTTATATATAATTTAAATCGAGCTTCAAATGGCACGTCAGTTCGTAATATTGAGTTTTGAACTTCAATTGAATATACAAAATCCGGTTTAAGTCAGAACTCTGTGAAACAAGAAACGTTGGAATCTTATTGATTATAATTTTCTAACAAAAGGGAAAAATTCTAATTTCTTATTATAGATTGTTAGTGTTAGATCCAAAATTGGCTCCAACACCCAAATTGTTCAATTATGCAAAGATTAATATCAGAAAAAATGCAAGAAAAGCAGGAAAGACATGAGATTTATAGTGGTTCGGCGTTAACAAGCCTACGTCCACTTTACATCTATGATTATACTTAAGATTCGAGTACAATCAATGATTTATCTCTCAACCTCACTTTTACAATGCTGGTTCACTCAGTGAATTCAAGACAACTCTGAACAGGAATAATAGAGATATGATAATGGTGGAATCAGAACTCAGAATTGCCAAAAAGATCCTGAAAAATGCCAAGTATGAGGCTATTTATAGCTGATATTTGCAGACGGATCGCGGTCATACGTGGCACAAATCCCGAGGGTCTATGATTGGTTCGTGGCTTGATGAAGAAATAGTCAAAATAGCCGTTATGGATAGATGTCGTGAGATCCTGCATTCTCGGATCGAGGTAGACTTGGTCTCGACCTTTACCTTGGTTTCCAGGACCGGACCGTGAAGAGGCAGAGGGGACGGATCAGATCGTTCTACTATGAATGGTTCTGGTTGTGATCTTCATCTTAGCTTCTGGAGTTGAATCGGGTCGTGGAGCTCTGGCAAGGACGGATCGGGTCGTCGTGGATGGTCACGATCGGGGGTTGTGGTAGCAGAGTCACGAACCGAGGAGGGTTAGGAGATCACGATCGAGTCTTCAAAAGGTTTTGACATGTAAGGCCTCATACTTTCTTTTGTGTGCGAACCTTGGTGGCTTGGTCCAAAAGCTACCCAACATTTTACCCCCTCGAAGTATGTTTTATCGAGGATGGAAAATGCTTCGAAATTACGAACCTATCTTTTCACGAAGTGACATGAATTAAAAGTCGTGTTTGTTTGAAATGTTGTACTGCTTCCGGAAGTCGCATTCTTTAACGGGTACAAATACTGGACTAAATCATCCACCATTTCTTTATTCGTCGCTCAAATTCCACCTCTTAAATTTCAAAGCAGACCGTGGTCAACCCATCAGGTAATCTTGGAATTCCATGAGTGTTTTCATATCTCTCCCTCCCTCTTTTTTTTGTGTGTGTGTGCCCAGGTCATCGTGATATAGGGCGATCGGAGTGGATACAATGGGCCCATAATCAAACGGGTCGCCTTCAATACTATGATGGGCCTTCTCGAGCCTTCGTGGTCCAAAGATCTTCATGGTCCGAATAGGACAAACTTGGGGATACGAATGGTCATCAAATCATATATATAAGCTAGCCTCCTCCCTCCTCTTTCCTTTCCTTCTTTCTTTCCTTACAGCCGCCACTAATTCTTCAACAAAAACCCTAATTTAGCTTTTACTAAAAACAAAGATTTCCCCATAATCAAAAGGTAACGGCGCTGGGATCATTTCCCATTTTGTTTTGTCTCTTTTTCGCTTCTCTTCATTCCCCTTGAATTTTCACTAATATGGTGATCGTGACGACGAGAATTTTGGGTTTAGCGACGGTGATAATGGGTTCGATTTCATGGATTTATGGATGGAGAGGGGAAATGAAAGGGGAAGAAGGAGAGGTCGGATTGGTTCATAGATCGGGCAATGAATCGGCCCGTAGTGATAATCAGATGGAGGAAATGAAAAGGCAGTGTGGGTCGTGACAATAAGCAGTGATTCGCAGGGATGGAGAGACCTAGAATTATGTTGGACAGTGGATCGGGTCGTGGTGGAAGCATTGGTTCGTTGTAATAGGAAAGCGGATCGGGGGGGGGGGGGGTCCTTCGCGACCCGTTCAGATAATGAATACAAACACTGTCCCACAATCCGAGACTTATCCCATGAGTCCATGTTATTCCACTGTAGTGACTAGTGGACGATCCGTTCTCCACGTTCCAACTCATGTTCGACGATCCGATTAGATCACGACCCGAGCCCCGAGATTTTTACGAACTAGCTCTGTTGACGAACCCATATACATGTTGACTAAAAATGCATCGTAGTCATAATATACCAATGAACAGTTAGGTTAGAGCCTTCGAGATGAAATTTCTGGATCGAACAACAGCATGACTTTACAGCATATAAGGGTTGTTATCTGCTTATCTGATTGACTTCATTCTTTTCTTTAATATATGCACAGGCACACACTTGCACTTACACACACGGGGAACGGGTAACTTGTGTTCTAATTTTTACTCGCCAACACAGCTATGTCGGATAAACAAGTGACTGAGACACCAAGTGAAAGTACCGAATCAGAGACATCAATACGTCATAACCCCGATGTGCTTCCCTCAGATTCAAATGAGGAAAAGTCCGATCCTGATTACGAGATGGGCACCGATATAGAATCAACAAATTCTGAGAGCACGCCCCTTGAAGATGAGGATGATCGAGCTCCTGATGAAACTCCGGGTGTTAAGGAAATAGAGAAGTTCACCGATTCTTTACCCTCTAAGCTAGACGATATAAAACTTAAGAAGATATGTTTAAGACATGGAATTCCCTGGGAAGATGTGAAAGCTCCAGAAAGCGAAGATAGACCTCATTCTGCCCCGGAGGGATACATGACTGTTAGTCGACTCATGTGCTGGGTAGGGACTATCCCTCCTTTTCCTCCACTTGTTGTTTATATCTTAATACAGTTACACATTGCCCCCATGCAACTCCACCCGAATGCCTATGCGTCTTTGTATATTCTGTACGTTCTTACATGGAGATTCTGCAGATCGAACTTACCCTTAAAGATCTGAAGTTCTATTACCACTTCAAACATCGTTCCGCTGGGGCTCCCAATTTCTCCTTCTTCGAATCAGTCGCCAATAGAAAAGTTGTGACAGATGGTTATAGTAATATAGGGGATGTCAAATTTGACTGGTTCTATATAAAACATCAGGCCGAATGTGCGAGGAAGTGGCTACAAGCAAGTATGTTTTCAACTTTCCTGCATTTAATTCAAATGCATAATTTCAGTGCTAATGAATCATTTTGTTCCACACAGATCACAACTTTGAGAGAACGGAAGGATCAATATACGAAGATCGAATGTCCCGCCTCCTCAAGAGTAACTCAGATTTCTTAAGGATTAAGAAATGTATCACCGACGAGAACCTTCACAAACATCGTCTTTTAGATATAAGATTCAGACTTGGAGCAGGCGGCAAACCTTACAAGTATATACCTCCGACTGAAGGAGAAGGAACTTCTCAAGCTGTAAAGACAACTACCCTTCGCAAGAGTCCTTCGGCAATGATTAATCAGGATGACAAGGATTTAAATGTATACAAAGGAGACAAGGGACGATCCGACGAGTCAAAGGAGATTCCGACCTCTGAGGGGCAGTCACCCTTAAGAACTTCATCGTCGGTTGAGTCTGTCGCTCAAGATGAATTAACGGAGGAACAAATACTCGGGGAATTGAATAAGATTCCTTTACCAGACGATATTTATACTCAAGAAGATTTCGGAGGGGAACCATTTTTTCCCATCTCTGAAGAGACGAGTGCCCCAGTTGGAGAAAAAGAAGTCATCCAAACGAGCCTAACTCCGGGCCCTGGTCCGTTAAAAAGGGGATTTCATGGGATGCACAAATCACATGCACCATTTACAATAACACTCTTTTGCTACTGTGGTTCATAGTTTTAACATGCACTTGTTTCTTTTGCAGGGAAAATGTTTCGCAAACGGTCTTATTCTTATCGTTCCCTTCGCGAGGGCACACCAAGCCTCCTTCCAGATCCCGAGCATACTCGTAGTGATAGTAGGGGAAGGGATAGTCGTCAGCCCCGGGATTCTCATCAATCTTATTCTACACGACCTCGATCTCCATCGTAGCAAGGTTATGGAAAGTCACACAGTCGTCCATTGCCACCGGCTAGGGGTAAGCAACTTCCTAGAGATTTGACTCCTCCGAAAAGTACGCCTTCTCACGCCCAGTCTTCCAAAAAACACCCCGAGCTGGAGGACAAGAACAAGGATGAGGGCAAGATCGTGGAGAAGGGGAAGACAACTCCCATTTCCTCTAGTGAGCATGGCTTGGATATTACTGCCGCAAAGGATGTTGCCTCCAATTCTGAGATTATGGTCAGGCTGGAGCGTTTGCGAAAGCAATTCCCTGATATTTTCCTTGAGAGGATGATATTCGTCCCGGATCTTGAACCGGTCCCCGAGGATTGGGACACAGAGGTGATAGGGTATGTATGCCATGTGGCTAAACAATATGGGGGTAATGAGGAAGCATGCTGCTACACTTTCTACTATCATCCTTCAGATGCAGACGGAAGCAGCCAGAGTAAAGATTGATAATGATGCTAGGGCTAGGAGCAAAATGGAAAAAGAACTAGAAGATGCACAGGCCCAACTGGCTTTAGCTCAACGATATGCAGAGAATTACAGGTCCGAGATGGAGAGTGCTAGGGAGCGTTTTCGCAGTGAGCTTGACTTAAACAGCCATGAGCGGGTGGCCCTGAGGAAGGAAGTGGAAGATCTCAGGGCAATTAATACCGAACTGAAGGCAGCACATGAACGCTTTGCTGCTGAGAAAGATGCCTAGGAGAAAGAGAGGGCGAGCTTAAAAGATGACCTCGCTCTCGCCAAAAAGGAAAAAGAGGTTTTAAGTGAACAACTTGCCCAAGCTGAGGAGCGTGCAACTCTCGCTGAAGGTAACGCCAATAATGCTCTTGAATCGGCCACTGTTGCTGCTGATAAGCTTGCTAAAAAAGAGAAGGAAATAGCTAGTTTTGAGGAACTGTTGTTCGACTTCTTTGGTCAAGTCATTAAGACTCGAGACATCTCTTGGATTCCGGACTATAATGTTACTTTGGCCAATGTATGGGATGCAATTGTCGAAGGCGAGAAGCGGCGATTGAGGGTCGACGAGATTGACGAAAATCAGCTGATACAGACCTTTCTCAGAGGTGAAGAACCTGAGGCATTGGAGGAAGGTAGACGCCTAATCCATGAGGAGATCGAGAGGGAGAAGAGTAGGCTCAAGGGCAAGGATAAGGTTGGCGAAAGCTCGAGCTCGGTAGTGGAGCCCAAAACCTCTGAAATTGAGGAATATAACCCGATGATCCATTGATCCCCTTGGCTCCTACTCCTCTGATTATCGGGACCACCATACAAATCTGGGAGATGAGTCGGCTGAAGGTATCTCCATATTCTCTCCACAGTTCATTAAAGCAATCATAACTTGTCATTATCTCACGGGACAGACAACTGACATGGCCACATCTCCTCCTGATTCACTAGCCTTTGCTTCTCATGGTGTAGGTACCAAAGTGGTCGAAAAAGGTGCAGAGGAGAAGGCAGTGGCAGAGAAAGTTGATGTCCCTCCGCGTTCTAGTATAGAAGTTTCCGAGATTCCAAAGCACACCGAGGGCACAACAAATGAGAGAGTTACGGTAGCACCCATGGAATCCGACACCGGCTCTCCTGCAGACGCTGAGATTATTGCTGCTTTGCATGACACAGATGGCGGTCATGGAGATGAGGAAGAGGAGGTAGAAATCATAGACGAGGCCAAGGGTGATGATAGTGAAACCTTGGCTGACATACAGGCTAGGAAAGAGAAGCAGTTGGTTCTTAGGAAGGGGGAACAAGATCCTGTATTCGTGCCCCCTATTTTTGAAATCGACTCCAAGACTGGGTTCGTTATAAGATTCTCTTCCAAATCAATAACTTCACAACTTGCCTCCCAACCTTCCAGTCCTCCCCCGGAGCCTCTTGTTGATTAGAGGAAGAGGAAGAAAAGTGACCGCTCTGGTACTGATAAAGAGGAGTTGGAGAAACAGAAGAAGGAAAAGAAATCAAAGTCATCTCCCAAGCGTAAATAGAATGCAGTTATTAGCTCATATTTTAGTTTTAGGATTTCCTTTGGCCAAAAGATATAGTCGTTAGAGTGGCCCTCACTTTTGTTTACCTTCTCATTTTTGTAAATCTGCTTTCAGTAAATAATGGTCTATTTCTTTTACGCCATTACGTTCCTGCAAATTCATCATGTTAGCAGAGTTTAAATGGTCATAACCGAAACATTCATAGTTAAATATTAATGTCATAAGTAACAATTATTAATCATAACCGAAACAATCATCGAGGAATACACGTGCTAAGTAAATGTGTAGTGGTGCATGTATATACCCCCAATCAATCGTCATTATAGTGCCTGGCCAGGGCTTATTGGCGATAGATTAGGATTATATTTGTACTATCCCGATCTTTCAGCGGGGTAATGGTTCTTGCGGCGCTAAATCTCTAGTGCCTTTATACTCTCCCGATCCTTCAGCGGTAGAGTTCTTGTGGCGCTAAGTCTCTAGCGCCTTTATACTCTCCCGATCCTTCAGCGGGTTAGAGTTCGAGCTCGTTTCTTGGTCTGCTCACCGTACTTTAGCGGGGCAGAAGTTCTGGGGGCGCTAAGTCTCTAGCGCCTTTATACTCTCCCGATCCTTCAGCGGGTTAGAGTGTTATCAAGGCGGTATTATCATGGTGCACCTTCATGCCTTGGGGACGTTATCTTCACGTCCTTTATACTCTCTCCCTGATCTTGGGAGTTAGAGTGTAAACAGTAGTGCGATTTACCTCGCTGCACCTTTTGGAGCTTTAATTACCGTGAACCTTCCGATCTGATAGACGACATTTTGAATTAGCTGTTTTGAGATTACTGCATAATTTAAAACAAATTTCGAGATGGTAACGGTTTATATTGATCAAAAATAAAAGAGTAGATACAAAATGGTGCAGTAAAGGTAAATGACACGCGATATTTTTATAGTGGTTCGGTCGAATCATGACCTACGTCCACTTTATAATCTTTTATTCAAATAACCAGACTGTTCTAGGCAAGTCGAGCCTTTTCACATGGTTCCAAAAACAAAAGAGTAATACTGACACTTTTATGTCAGATAAGGCCTCAAATGTTGGGCATTCCACACTCTTGGGATTTCATCTCCATCTACGGTTGCCAGCTTGAAGGTTCCATTATCAAGCCTTCGTAAAATGGAGTACGGTCCTTCCCATTTCGGGCCCATATGTACTGGGGGCGGAAAGACGCGCTTCAGAACTAAGTCTCCGGGTTCAAATGTTCGAGCTCATACTCTTTTGTTGTAATATCGAGCTATTTGTTGTTTATGCCTCAGGGCACGTAAGTCGGCTTCGTCCCTTTTTTCCTCTACCATGTCCAGGGATTCAGGGAGCAACTCATTGTTGGTCATCGGATCGTAATAAATGGTTCGATGAGATGGTACTTCCAACTCGACCGGAATGACCGCTTCAGCTCCAAAAGCAAGGGAAAACGGGGTGTGACCCGTCGTCGACTTGTACGTTGTTCTATATGCCCATAGTGCCAGGGGTAATTCATCAACATACATGGCTTTGGCCCTCTTCAATCTTTTCTTTAGAATGGATTTGATCACCTTGTTTGCCGCTTCAACTTGTCCGTTCGATTGCGGATGTGCCACAGAGGTGTATCTTTTCTCGATGTGATACTTCCGACAGAAATCTTGAAACTCGGTGCTGTAGAATTAGGTCCCATTATCGGTTACGATGACTTTTGGAATCCCAAATCGACATATAATGTTCTTAACGACAAAGGTGATCACTCGCTTGGTTGTGATCGTGGTCAAAGGCTCTACTTCTACCCATTTAGTAAAATAATCCACGGCCACAATAGAGAACTTTGCTCTGCCCTTTGTTATGGGAAGGCTCCCAATAATGTCAATTACCCACATAGCAAAAGGCCACGGGCTTGTCGTTGTCCATCAACTGGATAGGTGGCACCCTAGGAATCTTGGAGAATTTCTGGCAAGCGTCACAATGTCATGCATACTTGACTGCATCCCTGTTTATGGTGGTCCAGAAATAGCCGTATCGCAATATCTTCTTTGCCAATGTTTGCCCTCCAGTGTGGTCGCACACTCACCTTCATGGACTTCCTTCAGTACACGCTTGATGTCGTTATGAGCAATGCACCGGAGGAGAGGCATCGAGAAACCTTGTCTGTACAGGACTTCGCCTTGCAACACATATCGGGAAGCCTTCCGTATAACTGCACGCCTCTCACTTTTCTTTGTTGGGAGCGTTCCATTCATCAAAAAAATTCTTTAGGGGGGTCATCCATGACTCCCTTTCAGGTTCAATCTCTAGTACCAGATCAACTTCCATCTGATCCACGCTAGGGAACTACAGTACTTCAATCGGGACTAGCTCCGTATGTTCTGGATTATCGGAGCTAGCCATCTTCGCTAACTTGTCTGCTCTTTGATTCTCCGCTCGAGGAATATGAGATATGCTGTGGTGATCAAAACCATCTAACAACTTCTTCACTTTTTCCAAGTATGATATCAACCTTGGACTCTTAGCCTGAAACTTTTCATTAACTTGGTTCACAACTAAATTGGAGTCACAAAAGATGTCTAGCTTTGTTATCCCTAATTCCTTTGCAAGCTTCAACCCGGCAATTAGAGCTTCATACTCGGAATCATTATTAGTTGCGTGGAACTCTAATCTAAGAGTGTAATATATTAGCTGTTTCTCTGGAGTTTCAGGAACCACTCCGGCACTAGATCGTCTGTCATTTTTAGCTCCATCAGTGTATAGTTTTCAGGCATTAGGGTCAAGGAGTAGCATTGGCGTATCGTCTTCCTCGGTTACCACATCATCTTCTCGGATGGCAAACTCTGCTATAAAGTCTGCAAGTGCCTGCCCTCTAATCGACCTTCGGGGTTGGAAGTTTAGGTCGAATTGACTCAGCTCAATGTTCCATTTGAGCAACCTTCCTGATGCTTCTGGCCTTTGTAGGACTTGCTTAAGCGGGTGATCAGTGTAAAGAGTAATGGGGTGAGCTTGGAAATAGTGGCGTAACTTCCTAGATGCGATCAGCAAACTGTACGCAAGTTTTTCTATTTTCGGGTAATTCCGTTCTGCGGCCGCCAATTTCTTACTCACATAGTACACCGGTCTTTGCACCTTATCCTCCTCTCTTACCAAAGCCGAACTGATTGTGTGGGATGACACTTCCAAGTACACAAATAAATCCTCGTGATCCACAAGCTTAGATAGTATCGGGGGTCTTTCCAGATGATTCAACAGATTCTGTAATGCTTTTATATAATCAGGAGTCCATTCAAATTTGCGCTTCCCTCGCTTTATCAGCTCGAAAAAGGGATGCATTTATCTGTAGCTTTTGAGATACATCTGCTGAGCGTTGCCACTTTTCCTGCAAGGATTTGCACATCTTTAATCTGCTTTGGTTCTTGAATATTTTGGATTGCTGTAATTTGATCTGGATTGATCTCAATTCCGCGCGAGCTGACAATGAACCCTAGGAATTTTCCAGATGCTACCCCAAATGAGCATTTCAAAGGATTCAGTTTCATCCCATATTTTCGGAGAATTTCAAACATCTCTGCTAAATCGTTAGTATGGTCGGATGACTGTCTGGATTTTACCAACATATCGTCGACGTATACCTCCATTGTTTTCCCGATTTGGTTGTAGAACATCCTATTCACCAATCGCTGATATGTAGCGCCGACATTTTTCAAACCGAAAGGCATCACCACATAGCAGTATAATCCCAAATCCGTAATGAAACTGGTATGCTCTTGATCTGGGACATGCATGGGGATCTGATTGACCCCGAGTATGCATCCATAAAAGAAAGAAGTTCATGACCCGCGGTTGAATCTACCAACTGATCGATTCTAGGCAAGGGGAAGCTATCCTTCAGACAGACCTTGTTTAGATCTAAGAAGTCGATGCACGTACGCCACTTTCCATTGGCCTTCTTTACCAACACCGGGTTTGAAATCCAGTTAGGGTATGTTGAATCTTTAATAAATCCGTTACTCCTCAGTTTTTCGACTTCTTCCTTCAAGGCGGCAGACCTTTCTGGACCGAGCATTCGCCTTTTCTTCTTGATAGGAGGATGTTTCGGGTTAATGCTTAACAAATGACTCATAATCGAGGGAGATATCCCACATATGTCTGCATGGGTCCAGCGAATACATCCAAGTTAGCTTTCAGGAAATTTGTTAATTCTTTGGCTCGAACATGATCCAACTGAGATCCAATCTTCAGGACCTTCTCTGGGTCACTATCATCAATTGGTACATCCACAGTCGCTTCATTGGGAGTCGCCATTAGGCCCCCAGGCTCTTCATCCTCTCTGGGATCTATGTCCTCGGGCAACTCTCTATGTGACCCTCCTGGAGGTATTTTCTTTAGTTGCTACGACGATTCCTCCGTCGGAGGGGAAGAACCACCTTTTGCTTCTACATCTTTCCCTTTTCGAAGCAACTTTAACTCTGCAATGTAGCATGCTCGTGCAACAACTTGATCTCCTCTGATTATGCCTATGCCGGCATCCGTCGGGAACTTCAACAACATGCACCAGGGTGCAATGCAGGCCCTGAATTTGGCTAGGGCCGGCCGGCCTAAGAAGGCATTGTACGACGACTCAATGTCCAAGACCATGAAGGGGAGGATCCTCACTCTCTGGCGTTCTCCTTCTCCAAGGGTTACTGATAGTTCCACATATCCTATTGGAGCGGTCGAGGCTCCATTAAATCCACGTATCCAACCCTCGCATGGTTTCAAGTCCTTCGGCTCGAGTTTCATTTGGTCGAATGTTTTCTTGATTAGAATATTGACTAAACTCCCGTTATCTACCAAGAGTTTATGAACTATAGCTGGGTCGATGGTGACGGTAATCACCGATGGGTCTTCAGTTGGGGAGTGTACTCCAATACTCTCTTGCTCGCGAAATATGATGTCATCGAACATCGTCTTTTGTGCTTAACCGGAGCATTGTCCTCGGGGTTGCTACATTCCCCCACTTCGAAATGTTGTTTAGCTGCATTTACATATTGATCCATAGCTCTGAAACTGTGCCTTGCCAGGTGAAGTCCACCAACTATGGTATTGATAACGATATTTTTTCCTTTTTGCTGAGCCGTCGGTTTGGCAGCAGGTTGGCTTTGGTTTGGGGCTTGTACGGCTTTCCTCCTGTCCCTAGGAGTCACCTTATACTCATCAGGCTTCCCTTCTCGGAGAAGGCTTTCAACCACGTCTCTCCAGTGACGACATTCGTTTGTGGAATGACCATGGATCTGATGAAAAAGACAGAATTTCCCAGTTTCACGCTCTTTCTCTGTAGAATCTCTCGGAGGAGGCCTTTTGTACTAGAGGACATTATATGTATCCAGGAAGATGTTTTCCAACGTATCATTTAACGGTGTGAAGCTCTCAAACGGTCTGGGCCGGGATCTCCTCTAAGAGTCATTTCCTCGATTTCTTTTCTGATTATTGTTATTACTATTCCCTGATTGGTGACCGCTGCCTTGATTCTTGTTCCCGACGTTAACTTCAACTTTTCCTGAGCTATCTTCCGTTTTCTTGATGGCCACGTTGCTTTGGATATCTTCCTTATCAATAGCCTTTCTTTTTCGATTAGCGTATATCTCCTCCCGATGCAGGCGAACATTAGCTTTTTCATAAAATATTTCTCTGGTCGGGGGTGGTTTGCCGGCCAGATATCTCCCAAACTCGGTATCTTTATCGACGCCATCGATCAGGGCCATCAACACAGTTTGCTCATGCGGATCTCTGACTTCTGTGATAGCCAAATTGAAACGATCCAAATACGACCTCAGGCTTTCGTCCGGTCGTTGTTTAATAAGGGATAGCTCAATTACATTCTTAGACCTCTGGGCATGAAGACGGAATTGGTTCACGAATCTCTCACTCAATTCCCTGAAGCTGGATATTGACCGTGCTGGCAAGCGGGTAAACCACAACAACGCCACATCTTCCAGGAATATAGGGAATGCTTTACATTTTACCGCATCTGTAGCTGTAGCGGCATTCATTGACCAGGAGTATGACATTAGAGGCTGGATTGGGTCAGTCCTGCCCGCATAGCGATTCATAGTTGGCATATTGAAGCGCCTCGGGAATGTAACATCCAGTATGTCGTCAGTAAAAGGCATATGACTGCGATCTATGCCCCAATCTTCGTTCCTATGTCCACGGCTATCTACCATGACTTGCCTAATCATCGCTTCAACCTCTGCATAGGTCAGGGTAGATTCGGGATCAGCGCTTCTTGCCCGACGGCCTCCTCCAGCATTTCTTTTGACGTGCTGCTACAAAGTCTGGGCCCTGAGAAGAACTCCCTTGCCCCCTGTTGCCGCGGTCGATTACGCGACGAGCGGGAGACACACCGTTCCTCGGTGGTTGAGCTGGCTCATTTAAGTTGCGGTTACTAGTTCCCTGATTAAATGCCTCTTCTTCTCAAGATGGAAGTGACCCAAACCGAAGCTGCTCTATGTTCTCAGCCCTTTCTAATGGGAGCCATCATCGGTTCCTTCGGGGTTCTTCAGACGACGACGTATGTTCCGGGGAGAAAGGGTGAGCTAGAGGTGGTGAAACCTGCCTTTGAATATCGTCAATTCGTCTGCCTAGGGCAGTAATATTCTGACGCAGCAACGAGCTCTCCTGCCTCTGAGCGGCCAATTCATCAGTTTGCATGTCCAATGCTTCAAGTATTCGAGTCAGATGTCCTTCGGTAACTGGGGAAGAAGGGTCGAACTAGTGATCTTCATCTTCTCTTATACGCAAGGAACTTGAACCGGGTCGAGCAGAAGTTCCAGCACGAGCGGAATGAGCCATAATTTCCTTCCCCGGTCGGGTAGTAGTCTGATTGTCAGTTCGGATTGTGGTCCTCCTAGGCTGGTGGCTCGTGGTACCCTCCTGGCGTCGGTTCGTGGTAGTTCCCTGGGATCGGATCACGGAAGGGTTAGTAGGGGGGATGGCGACGTTATCTTGGGATCTAGTCGTGACACCCTCAGCTGCTCGGGTCGCCACGCCTTCATTGGATCGGATCGCCCCCTCCTCTCCGTAATCCGGGGACAGAACTTCGACCTGTTCTTGCACGCTTTCTTCAATTGCTTCGTTCGCTTGGGAAGCTCGTACTTCCTTAGACTTGTTTCCTGCCACGATATTTGAACTTCGCTAAAATCTTCAAAGATTTAAACAGTGGGGTTTTGGACTGTTTTCTTCGGACTTGAATATCCAAACAATAGAGCAACAATCCAACGCGCTGAGACTGCGATTCCCAGTGAAAGCACCAAAATGTTAGATCCAAAATTGGCTCCAACACCCAAATTGTTCAATTATGCAAAGATTAATATCATAAAAAATGCAAGAAAAGCAGGAAAGACACGAGATTTATAGTGGTTCGGCGTTAACAAGCCTACGTCCACTTCATATCTATGATTATACTTAAGATTCAAGTACAGTCAATGATTTATCTCTCAACCTCACTTTTACAATGCTGGTTCACTCAGTGAATTCAAGACAACTCTGAACAGGAATAATAGAGATATGATAATGGTGGAATCAGAACTCAGAATTGCCAAAAAGATCCTGAAAAATGCCAAGTCTGAGGCTATTTATAGCTGATATTTGCAGACGGATCACGGTCATACGTGGCACAAATCCCGAGGGTCTCGGACTGGTTCGTGGCTTGATGAATAAATAGTCAAAATAGTCGTTATGGACCATGAAGAGGAAGAGGGGACGGATCAGATCTTTCTACTGTGAACGGTTCGGGTCGTGATCTTCATTTTAGCTTCTGGGGTTGAATCGGGTCGTGGAGCTCTGGCAAAGATGGATCGGGTCATCGTGGATGGTCACGATCGGGGGTTGCGGTAGCAGAGTCACGAACCGAGGAGGGTTAGGAGATCACGATCGAGTCTTCAAAAGGTTTTGACATGTAAGGCCTCATATTTTCTTTGTGTGTGAACCTTGATGGCTTGGTCCAAAAGCTAGCCAACAGTTAGTTATGTCCAATTAATATTTTAAAATAGTCGCTATGGATTTCATTAATAAACGATAACACTAGTTAATAAATTTAATAAGGATTTTTATATAAATTTGATACCATTAACTCGAATTTGGTGATATTAAGTTGTATAATTTATATTTGAAGTTATACATATTTATTTGGGTATATTTATGATAATATTAATTTATTATTATTTTATGTGATTATTTTGGAATTTAATTAATTTTATAGATACTTTAAAGGCCTTAGAAATAGCCAATTTTCAAACGACATCCATTTGCGATGAAATGAATTTTGTTGAATCCGGAATGTCAAAACATAGCTTGCTGCAAATTTTGAGGCCAAACGGGGTTAATATGTGAGCGTATGGAATTTAATTATAAACCGACAAACAATTTAAATTATAAAATATCGTCATTTTCCAAACGGAGTCGGATTTCGATCAAACAAATTTTATTGGATCCATATTAGTAAGTTACTGTTATGTTTCAAATTTGGTAGCAATCCAATTAACCATGTGATCGTGGCAGGGTCCAACGCCTTTATTTTTCTTTAATCATTTTTATTATTTTGGCCAATTTAGACAGGGGTAATTTTAAAGGAACAAATGACTGGCTAAACAAAATCCAATTTTAACACAATAAATTTCATTGGATCCGTAAGGAAATGATCTATTATAATTTCAAAGTTTCAAGTTGATTGGATTTATTTAGTGATCGTGGGAAATTTAAACACGTGATTTTTAGCCTGTGATTTATATAGGACTTTTTACAAACGACCTCGAAATTCGATGAAACTTGTCCCATCGGGTCTGGAATATTTTTTTATGCTAGGATTAGTATTTTCGTCTTGATTGGAAGTCGTACGTATGAGTTTTAACATGATACTTCACGGTTAAGTTTCATTTTATAATAAATTAGTATTAAATTCTATCCACCCTTATTATATATACTCAGGCCGTAAACTTAATCTAAGACTTTCAACCTAGATTCATGGTCAACCAGGTGCGCCTCCACCATACATGAAATAAACGGCAGAAAATTCTCCACTTCCTTACTCTCTGATCTTCCAATTCACTTATCAAATTCGAATCTCTCCAACTGCAATATTCTAAAGCTTGTCGAGGGCTATCTTCTGGTCGGCTATGATTGGATATAAGTCAGTGGGGTGGCCTGGTCGAAGCTTGGAAGCTGCCGAGTTCGAGGGCTATTCTACAGCGTTTAGGTGCATCGAGTTAGGAGCTGTTAACTGTGAAGGCTTAGGGACTGAGGTGCGTTGGGTGGTGGTTGTCGATCGTCGTCCGGGGGGGGGGGGGTGTTGATGCGGCAGCGGTGAGGAGAGGGTGAGCTTGCATGGTGTTTGATTTTCAATGTTATACGAAGACCTGGGGGAAACGAGAAATAGTGGATGCAGGGTAACGAATGGAGACACTGTTAATGTTAGTTGATAGTTGAAAGCAGCAAAGCAATGGGATGAGCAAACAATCGAAGCTATACGCATTGGGCAAAATATAAAGAAACAGCAAATTCTATGTGCACCTGTGTATTTGAACATCTAGTAAACAAGATCGAGCAGAGTTGGTTCTTATGTGGTGAAAGAACCAAAAGATGGATCATATATTTTGAAACGATAATGCAGTTTTGTTCAAAATAAAATGGTGGACTGTTAAGAAGCAGAAGAAAGGAACAAGGTGAAGTAAAAATGTTTTCAGTTATATTGAATTCAAACAAATCAGCCGAACTATTTGGAGCTAAGCAACATGATTAGTCATATAATTATACAATTAAGTACTAAATGTTTTTTAGGACATTTATTAATTAATCTGTCTAATTGTTCCTGATCGAGGGAAAATGGGAAGCCTGGGATAAAATCAATTGTCGAATGCCAGGGTCCAAACTAGTCTGCTTACAAGTATGGTTGAACCAAGAGGAACAAAACGACGAAGAAAGAACTGTTCAGCCACAGTTCATAAAATTTAAACGTAATTTAATTAAGTTATTAATTCTGATTAAAATAATGTAATTGAAAATGTTATAATCCTTATTTGCGTGGTTCAGGTGGATACTGTATCACGATTTTGGGAACAAAGCGGGGGAAAGCAAACAAAGGAGTTGGACTGAATTGCTATTAAACAAACGTAATTAGCCTTAAATTTTTTATAATTAAGTAATTAATTAATTTGTTAATTTAGGATTTAGGAATTCATTAATTTAACTAAATTATATAAATCAAATCGTAAAAGGGTATAATCGTATAACTTTTTCATATCTTATCAGAATGGAACAATTCAGAATGCACTGGACCCGCATCAACGATATCTATGTCATGGAACAAATATGGATGCGGTCGGAATCAACTGATATTTTCAGTAAAATTAAACAATGGTTTAATTTAACTGAAAACGAGTTGTTTTAACAACGAATCAAACCAAGGTGAGTTAAACTCACTCAGTTCTTCCCACTTATATTTTATATAAGTTGGGTTTTATAATTGCGTGCTTGGCTGCTAATGGTTGACTGTTTGTTAATTATATATTCATATATTGATTGAAAAAATGGAATTAGATGTTCTTTAATTTCAATGAAACACTAAATCGTTATTTTAACGATTGGAACCAATCGAGGTAACTTACCTTGTTTGTCATGTTTATAAAATAAACATGTTTAATTGTTTGAATTGTTTTTGTGAAATTGTTGATGTTAAATAATCGTTATTTACTGTTATAAATTATCACTTATACTGAATTGAAATAATTTAAGTGAGATAATCTATTTTAATGTGGGGAATAACAGGTTGGAGGGATCCAACTGGAATCCTCAAATATATTTAATAATATTTATTTTCATATTATCCTCATATGAACTGTTCTGATTGGATGATTAATTTGGTTGTTGACCGTTGACCTGAAATTCAACGGTTGTTTTGTTTTAACCAATGGGCAATATAGGTTGAGTAATTGGCAGTATATGGCATATAAATCAATCGTTTTCTAAATGTGGATTTACCATCAGGTGAATTGATAGAAGTGAAGTTAAAAAAGTATATTTTATAACTGGATATAGATTTGGAGATTTATTATTTTGAATAGAAGTTATTAAAAGGAAATAAATATTTATTATTTAAGTTTATATTTAATTATTAAATGATTTGATAAAGCAAATTCTGGTATTTATCATATTTATAAGCAAGAGAGTATAAAAAAAATGAAAAATTATTAAGTGAGAATCTTTCACGTCCTTTGTTAATGGCGGCAGCGACATTTTCCTTTTCTTCTCCTTCCTCCTCCTCCGCCTTCGCTTCAACCTTTCCACCTCTTCCGTCGCATCCCACTCCTCCTAAACCACCAGATCCACCTCCTACTAGGGTTAATCCCTCTCCAGTGCACAATTTTCATCCTGATTCCAATTTCACTTCAAAAGCTTCTTTTCCTGCATTCGTGAAAACAGACTATGCTTCCCTCTTCAAAGCTTTTACACTAAACGTTGGTTCTTATCAGCCTTGCCAATTTGACGTTGATAGAGATTGTAAGAAGAAAAAATTCCAGATCTGATCAAGAACGAAGGGATTAAATATTGGAGCAATTACCTCACTAGGTTTTTGCTTGATGGTTCCTTATCACATCCAGCTGTTTCTAACTATCTTAAAAGGCTATGGCATTTAAGTGGTGAGGTTGATATTTTTTTCGATGGATTTTACTTCTATTTTAAATTTTCTAATGATGCTGATCGAGTGAAAATTCTCCAATCTGACCCAATCTTTATTCGAGGGAGAATGTTCATTACTACAGTATGGGATCCATCTAATGGGTGTGCTCAATCTCAAATCAAAAAAGTAACAATCTGGATTCATCTGTATAGAATACCAGTGATTCTCTGGACATTGATGGGTATCAACTGGCTTGTGAATCATGTTGGTAGACTTATTTGTTATGACACAAGTACAGAAAGATTAAGTAGACCCAGATTTGCGAAGGCTTTAGTGGAGGTGTCCCCTGATTTTGAGCTTCCAGAATCGATTGGATTAGATGGATTAGGTGATTGTTGTCCTTTAGTGAAAATAGAATATGGTTGGAGGCCTATGATTTGTACTATCTGTAAAGTTTTTGGCCATAATTCTTCTTTTTGTGAATTTAATTCAAAGAATAATTTGGTTAATGATAACCAGTTTGGTGTTAATATGGACGGATATCCACAGTATCAAGAAGATTTTGTAAATACTAGTAATTCAAAGAGGAATATACATGCTGATACGAATAATTGGACTAAAGTCATTCCAAAGAAAAAGAAAATGTGGATGAGGAAGAATGCTAATACAAATCCTGATAATATAGTTAATACTGTCGGAGCAGGTAATGAATGTGCTAATCAATTTGGAGCTTTGGCATCAGGTTGCAAGGAAAATATTGCCGGTGGTTCTGTAAATGATTCTAATGTTGCTCAAGATTCTGGAGTTTGTGGTATACCAGAAAAGAATACATCTGTTAATGGAACTGGTTTATTTCACGGTGGAAGTAATCAGTCTGGATATGATTCTCATGTTGATGTCAATGATAATAATATGATTTCTGGTGAAAATAATGGTTCTAAAGCTACTAGTATTGATTCTTCTATCAATAAGGAAAGTAATAATAAGGAAGAGTCTTGTATGTTTGGAAATTTGTTTACTGAAAATGTTGAACCTCTTACTATTGCTAATACAAGTTATAATGTGTCTACTTCTTCTTTGAAGAACAATTCTTCCACCTCTTTTGCAACCAAGTCATGCTCATCCTCCTTTAGTTCTAAAATTTCTACTACTATTAGTAGTAATATTTCTACTCAATCTTCTCTTTATGCTCATCTTAAACCCTCTGATGGTATTGTTCTACCTCCTGCTAATGTCACAGGATGTGAGTTGACTTTCCCTTCAATTAATCCATCTCTGTTATCCAATGTTGTTCCTTCTAGAGCAATACCTATTAAGTCAAAATCAAAGAGTGGTTAGTTGAAAGGGAAATTTTGGCAAGACTCTGACGAGGGTTCTGATCTTGATGAAGGAATCGAATATAAAGCTGAAGATGTTATACCTTTAAGTAGTGGACTGAAATCAGGTAAGAGGCATAAAACACAGAATCCAATTTAAGTATTCCCTGCTATTGTTAAAGTGATTTCTTGCATCTGGTTATGATCAGTTTTTGGGATGGCTTGTTTGTTGTGACTTTTTCTTTTATTTTGGATGTGGGCTTCTTTCAGGATGGTATATTTCAGTTGTTTGTTTGGCAATCTTGATAGTTTGGTGAATAGTGATTAGCAGGGAAGTGTGAGCTTTTTGCTTGAGTTTGAAATTTTGATCACTGGAAATTTTGAGTTTTTTTCTAGTTCAAATGTATTTTTGTATTTTTTTTTCTCATTACTGCTTAGTTGAGTGTCAATAATGTTTGTATAGCTATAGTGTTGATTGTACATTCCTTGTAATTTCTTGTATTGTGAATAAAATTTCTACTTGCCTTTCAAAAAAGAGAGTATAAATTTAACCTAACGGTTAAGAATTAGAGAATTGTTTCTATGAAATAATTAAATGAAATTATTTAACTTAATTATATTATTAATTAATTTAAAGGATGGACAATAATTGGAATTGGTTAACAAATTAACCATGGTTTGAGTTGACTAAGCCAACTAGATTATTTGGAATTGGCTATTTGATTAATCTACTTTTAAATTAACCTAATGAAATAATTTAACAAATATTTGTGTTAATTTTAATAAGATTTTAAAAAGGAATTTACTATTTATTTTTGTTAATAACGAATTTAACTGCTTCTACAGTAGTTAATGATTGAAGTAAATTGTTATTTTAATAATAATTCAAGATATTACTTTCAAATTGGAATTCATTTAATAATCGAAGCTGGAATGGAATCTAATCGAATTGTGAATGGAGTTTTTGAACGGGTTTTATATTTAAACCCGAATTTTTATAACGAAGTTATAAAAGGGATTTTGACAGAATACGACAGCTTAAATTTAATGTTTACTTAATATTTGAATTAAGTAAAGGAAATAGACATAAAGGGGTTTTATATAAAACTTGAGTTATGTAAGCAAGGTTTATAAAAAGAGATGAGGTGTTAAAGCATTAATTTAAAATAACGTTAGTAAATAATGGAACTGAGAGAAATGAATAGGATCGAAATGAGATTTTAAAAAGTTTGAATGATTAAAAGAGTTTTGTAATTGAATTTGGTAAAGGATCTGATAAATGGGATTTGGTAATAATAATTCAAGTTATATTTTTTTATAAGAAGTTAATGTTAAGAAGTGATTTTTATTAAGGAATTTCTTAATCAGTATATTAAGTAATAATAAGCTATATTTAAAAAGAGATATTTCCAAAAGAAAAAGGTTTTATCAACCATATTTTAAATAAAATAGTTAAATGGAATTTGGTATGATATTTGAATAAATACCGGATTTTGAATTACAGCTTATATATATATATATATATATATATATATATATATCTTAAGATGAGAACGTTGTTGATCAAGGTCTGAGAGTTAATTAAAATACCCCAACTTGAATGACTTCACAATTATCCGAGGATGATATTAGCTGTAATGGTAAAGAGGTATTGAATGATTTATTATTTCCATACGAGAAATAATAACGCAGTGATAATAAAAAAAGATTTGAAATATGTATAACGAGATTTCCAAAGTAACAAAAATGGAAAAAAAAATAGAGAATATATTTCTAATGACATTCCCAGAGTAACGAAAACCAAAGGAGATTATGTGAAAATATAATGATATTTCCAAAGGTAAAAGGAAATAAAAAGTTGAGCTTTGCAATGAGTTTATTCTAAACGAATAAGGGTTGGGTATTGTTTTAAGTAACGATGTTTACGTGAAGTGTGTTAAAACCGAAGTTGGGAATATATATATATATATATATATATATATATGTGTGTGTGTGTGTGTGTGTGATTTAATTCTAGTATATTTGAAATAGTTTTGTGAAACTCTTTAAAATAAGAAGTAAATACCGTGTTAAAAATATTGAGATATTTAGATGTTTAATAAATCATTCGTTAATTATTTTAATTAAAAGGCCAAGTAATGCTGGTATTGAAATAGTAAACCCACTTTATTATCGTGATTATTTATTTGATAGTTAAATAACCAACTGTCAAATCTGAACCGTACGATTGTTGGTACAGAAAGACCAAAATCGAATTTATATTCAAAAACCATTCTAAACGAACAAATACGCGAAAGATCCTGATTGAAGATGAAGCAAACGAAGACCATGGATCTTCATAAGCGAAAGAACTACTTGTCGAATTCTCTGGAGCCGTGCCAGAAGATATTCTAATGGTAATTCTGTCGCGGTTGAAATCGACGGAGTGCAAGGACTACTTGCTACTGATCCATAGGGTGATACCTAGGATGTGGTAGGAGAGTGCCTTCGGTTCATCCTGTTCCTGGATGACTTGTACGGATGAGTGTACGATAGAGTATTTCCAGAGGGATCACGTACGCTGATTTCTTCAAACATATTTCTGTTGATGGCGGAGAAAGGCCTTTCTCTTAGCTTAACAACTAGAGTATTTTTGTGGATGTCAATTAGTGATATCTAGCGGATCTGACAATGTGACATTCAAAGTGAATGGTGACCAGAAATTCCAAAAGAATATTTAAACCTCAAGCCTCATTAACCGGGAAATGGCACAAAATCAGGTAGGTCGCACCCATCAAAAAGGTATATCATTACCTGATATGGAGAAATCAAATGCCTTCGGTTGTCCCTTTTTATATTTGGTATGTATGCTATCGGTTCAGTTCGCTGGCCCCTAACCATGGTAATGATATATTCGGTACTCTCAATAGAAGTGAGGGGTCGGTCATGTTTAACCTGGGTTGCAAGATGTTCTTGTTGAACCCCAATGTATTCGTCTCCGGAGGTACTTGTCGGAAAGGTGGTCCCATACCTTGCTAGAAATCCATTCTCCAATAAGAGCCCGCAGTTTTGGTTGTATACTATGTATGTAGAGTGTGAGATGCAAGTGTTTTGCTAGATTGATATTTATTTGTATTTAGACACTATTATAATATCAGAAAAGATATTGATTTCAAAAAATGTTTTGGGTTATCTTAATGTAAAACCGTCCATATTATGTGTGGATTTGGTATTACGATTATCCTTTTCTTTCGAAAAGATTTCTGACTTTAAAATCAAGTTGTGTGATACCCATAAACTTAGTGCGTTTTCTCACTATGGTCCACCAGATTGATCCGGAGTTTGTAATGCTCGGCTTAGACCAGGTAGGTCCAGGTCATCGGATGCTGCGAAGTACAGACATGAGCTGGAGAAGTCCAGATGTATGATATATGGTTGTTATTCTGCTGTATGTTGTATATGAGGACAATATATTGTAACTATCCAAATATGTTGATGTACTCTGATGATTATATGTTTTTATTTCAAGCTCTCAGTAAAGATCTATTTTTATATTATATTTTGTTCTGGTGCGATACGAGACTCTGATTCTATGTTAATTCTTCTTCTTCTTCTTCTTCTATTCTAATATTTCTTTCTTTCTTCCCTCACCCTCTAAATTCTTTCTAATAACTTTCTATATGTTTGGTACTCGAGTTTGGACACGGGATGTAATTATGTCGAAAATTCGAGCATCAAATTTTCTGGCATGTTACACTTGTGCTATTTTTAAGCTTGATTTTGCTAAAGTTTTTGACTCTACTGACTGGTATTTTCTTGAGGATCTTTTATTGGCTAGAGATTTTAGTAATAGGTGATTAGTTGGATTTGGTCCTTTTTGAATATAGTATTTCTAATATTCTTGTTAATGGTATTTCTAGTGGCAAAACTCAGTATAAATGTGGTCGTAGGTAAGGAGATCCTTTATTTCCTTCACTGTTTAATCGTGCTGCGATTTTCTACTGTGCGCGATTCTGTGATGCGATTTTCTGGTGTGTGGCCCTCAAAACCTACCTACTCCCACTTAACCCTTCTACTATAAATACCCCTAAGCTCACATTTCAAAGGGTTTGGATTTTTGTTGATTTGAAATCCCATAGAGCTTCAAGAACTCATTAATGGCAGCCTTGCTTTGAGGAAGAAGAAGCATAAAAGTGACTTTTTCCCAAGACTCATACATAACAACTACGACTCCAAAATACTTTGAAATGTTGGTAAATGAGTGTCACGACGAAGTTCTAATCTTGTAACTTATTATTGTGAATAAAATATCAGCGAACTCCTTCAAAGTGGACGTAGTCCCTTCACGGGACCGAACTACTATAAATCACAGTTGTCATTTACTGCTTTTCTGCATTCCTTTTTCTCACGCGAAACAACATTCTTAAGTAACCAAAATCCTTGGGTGTTACGATATTTTTTGCTGTCAACATTCTAGTGCTTTCATTGAGAGAAGTTCTCATACTTGCTCCTTTGTCGCACATTCCCATCTCGACTTAGACGCTCTTTAGGTTTCTTCTATAACCTTTCGTTGAGTCCGCTTACGATGGTCAAGCGAACAAAGAATCAGATGCTCGGTCCCTCTACCGGAACTGACGCTGGTACTTCTCAGCAACCTCAATCGGCAGAAGACCCGATCAAATGAAGTTTCTTCCTCCCGTGGACCCCGAAACCCCTGCAACTCAAGCACAGATTTATGCGCTTAACAAGAAGTATAAAAATAGGGCTCTTAAACTGAATGAAACACTAAAAAACAACATCGACCTTATGCATCAAATTCAAGACAGTCAACGCCTCATCGCCTAACTTCAAATTGTTTAGAACGACGCCCGATCGTGGCGCAAAGTCTCGAAAACCTCTTTTTCCAAGTCCCGGGGACCATAACAAAGAAGAAGATTCAGCCTAAATAATAACGCCTTCCCTAATGCTCATACCAATGGCAATGGCAACGAAAATGGAAACGGTGATACCACCACCGTAACTTACAGCGGGTAAACACATCATCGTGATCGCTCCTGTTTGGTTATCAACGATGAAACGGGTTCGAGTAACCGAGCCCCTTCTTGGCAGAACCCGACTGTCACCGCTAGGACTTGGGTCCCACACTCTTGACAACCCTACAAGCCCAAGTGCCACCGAATGAGAATTCACACCAGCCTGCTCAGCCTCATCTGCCATGCCAGAACCAGGCAATCAATGTCGACGACATGGAAGAGGATAAGCCTGATATGCATCATAGAAGGCGTCCACAGAACAGGACTTCCGAAGTTCGCCGAAACCAATGGATTCCGCTAGAAGATGTCCAACCTACATATCTCCTCGACATGGTCCGAAGGATCATGAGAGATATGCGAGGGAACGCCAATGACTCGTGGGAAACCCACTTTAGGCGTAATCCCTTCACTAGGGCTGTGCATGAAGTCGAGTGGCCCCGACGCTTCAACATGCCACAGATGGTACTCTACGAGGGAACGACTGACCCTTGTTCCTTTTTAAACCATTATGAGTGGTAGATGGACTCCTGTCCGGCCACCGATGCCATCAAGTGCAAATACTTCCCAGTTATCTTAGTAGGCACCGTTTTGTTTTGGTTTTCTCGCCTTCCACTTCAATCTATCAACACCTTCGGCCAGTTGGCCACAGAGTTGGTTAGGCGGTTCAAGATGCACGTTCCGACTCCGAGGAACGCCCTCACCCTCTCCAACCTTTACCAGGGTCCTGCAGAATACCTCAAGAGCTAACTTGAGCGATTCAATATTGCCCTTGCTAAAGTCGATGACACGAAACCTTGCACCGTCCTTTTCTACCTTGTAAAAGGTGTCCTCCCTATGTCCGAATTCGGAGCCTGGATGAGAAAAAGCAACCTAAGACCTTAGAAGCTTTCTACGAGAAGGCAGGACAGTTCATGTGCCAAGAAGAAGCAAGGCACAATCGAACTTCTCGGTGTAGCATCCCAACAACCCACACACTGGCACCATCTACGGTAGCATAAAAGGAAAGCAGGTCGGGGAATCCTCCAACAAGGGTAAAGGAACGACCCCCTACAAGACAAAGCCGAATAGCGGCAAACCCGATGGTCATAACAACAATCAAGCTCCGGCAGATCCTAAGAAGTATGACTGCTACCAAAATTACAGAAACTACACTTCGCTGAATGGAGATATGGAGATGGTCTACTTAGAGGCCTGTAATACTCTCCAATACAAGAAGCCCAACGTTCAGGAATCCGCCGACCATGAGAAAAACTCTGGCAAATATTGCAGGTTCCACGGCATGTATGGGAACAATACCAACGACTGTCGCCACCTCAAGGATGCGATTGAAAAACTCTTCCGCGAGAAACATATGGAACAGTATGTTCAGGATCCTGCTCCTCCAGAAGCAGCTATAGGCCCTCCGACGCCTGCACTTCCAGCACCTGCTAACGTGGCCCCGGGCCATCCTATCAAAAGTCATGTGGCATCGATTAATACTATTTGTGGCACACCTCATCCCACACATGACAGCTTCCGCAAGACGGAGGAGTATGCCAATTATATAAAGCAAGCGACCTACGAAGCTTAATCTACTCTGGACAAATCCGTCCCCACCAAGCTCCAGAAAACAATGAGGGATGATATCGTCTTTCGTAAGAGAGAATTTACAGTAATCAAGATCCCAACCATAGGCCCTCTCGTCATCTCCTCCCAGATTAGCCCAGCTTTCGTCCCACGGATTCTTATCGACTCAGGAAGCTCAGTCAACATCGTCTTCAAGGAGGCCTACGAGCACATAAAACTTATGGCCAAAGACTTGAAGCCCTGTCACTCAATGATCCATGGCTTTGATGGATCATCCAATCAACCGGTGGGTATAGTTAACCTTGTAAAACTCGGGGAATGGGATCGGAGACGGGTCTGAATCCTTACTTTTTTGGTCATCAACGTCATCTCTCCATACATTGTTTTCTTTGGGCGTCCTTTCTTTGCAGAGTTCTGAGTCTGCATGTCACCACGGTCCCTACTGATGAAGTTTATGACAGAAAATGGGATCAACGCTGTTAAAGGTGACTAAGCAACAACAAGAGATTGCTACCTCATAGAATAGAGGAACGTGCGCAATAAGGATAAAGGCAAGGCGGTGCCTCCACCTCCTTGTGATATGACCGTCTTTGCATAGCAATCAAAGACATCCGAGTCCCGGATCAGGCACCACAGCCGTCTTTCCGACAATCTCGATCCAAAGGAGGACGAAGAACTCGACTTCAAGAGGGCTACCCCGGTAGAACCAACGGTGGATGTTCCGATCAGCCCCGACGACCCGACAAAGGTCTTGAAACTTGGATCGCAACTCCACCCCGCAATAAAGGAAGAGCTTGTAGAATTCTGAAGGGCCAACCTTGACATGTTCGCTTGGACCCACTCCGACATGTGTCGCATCGATTCAGGAGTCGCTTGTCATAGGCTTGCTATCAATCCCTTGCAACTTCCAATCAAACTGAAACGCCAAATCTTGGGAATTGGAAGATCGACTGCACTTAAAGAGGAGGTGGATAGGATACTCAATAACGTTTTATACGAGAAGCCTTCTACCACAAATGAGTCTCTAACCCCATCCTGGTCAAGAAAGCAAATGGCAAGCGGCGAACGTGTGTCGACTTCTCCGACTTGAACTAGACATGCCCTAAAGACAACTTCCCACTTTCGAAGACCGACCAGGTTATTGATTCAACTGCTGGATACCATCTTTTGTCCTTCATGGATGCGTACTCAGGCTATAATCAGATTCCAATGTACCAACTAGACCAAAATCATATTTACTTCATAACTGACCTCGGGATCTATTGTTATCTCGTCATGCCCTTCGGTCTAAAGAATGTCGGTGCCACCTATCAACGACTGGTCAATCGCAAATTCAAGGACCAGATCGGGAGATCCATGGAGGTCTACGTGGAAGATATGCTTGTGAAAACGAGGATATCGAACGACCATGTCTGTGACCTCTCCGAGATGTTCTTTTGGCGTTGCATCGGGAAAAAATTTGGGTTTCATTGTCAATTCGCGGGGGGAACGAAGCCAATCCAGATTAGAGTAAAGCTATTCGGGACATCCAAGCCCTTCAGAGCATCAAGGATGTTCAAAATATAAACGGGAAGGTCGCCGTCCTAAGTTGATTCATCTCTAAAGCTATTGTAACGACCCGCATTCTATGCATCAGAGGATCGTAGAATATTTATTTTATTTTCATACGAAGTCGTATGGTCGTGTAACTTTGGGAAACGACTAGTAGGGTCATTTCCCATGTTCACGATTTTACCGAATTTTAAATGATCTTTTTCCCATAGCGAATCTTGTTTTTCCTATAACTTTTGATTGGTAAGGAGTTTTGACCTGAAACCATTTCCAATGGATTCAAATGATGGTTTAACTCTCTGTAGATTGGTCACATTAATCAAACGGACTTACCGTTTGGAAGATAAGGCTGAAATAAGGTTTGGAAGGTGAAAAAATAAATAAATTGGCTTAATCAGGTGATTAGCAGCTAAGCCCATAACCCATTTCGGGATTAGGGTTATAGGAGGGCTGATAGGGTTTGGAAAATCAGTTTTATTCATTTTTCTAGCCGCCATTTACCTTCCTTTAACCCTAGCAATGGCCTCCAACTCCCAAATCTCCTTTTAATAACATATTAAGAAAATCTACACCAAATTAAGGCAGATTGGCATCAAAATCGAGATAGAGCTACTGGAACACATAGGGATTCGACCCAAAACAGTGGAGTTTTCAGATCTAAGATTTTATTTGTGGCTAAGGTGAGTGATTAGCACTTTTATTCACTAATTACGGCTAATTAAGGGTGATTAGTGATAATTAGCGAAATTGTGCATGATAAAAATCTGGAAAAATATGTAGAAATTCTTAAATATTATTTTTGGCCTCTGTTAGAAATTTGGGTTAATCTGAACATATTTTGCTAATCATATAGTTAAAACATGATTAAGGGGATTAAGGGGAAAATCATGGTTTTGGGTATGTTTGATCCATATTAACATGTCAAATTGCTGTTTTGATGTTTATGGGTGATTCTATGTGTTGTTATTAATGTTTGGTATGATTTGTGATTGTATAGTAAAGCTAGATTGGTCTAAAACGTTGTCATATGGCGTAAATAGCTTGTTGGAAACCGTTGTAGGAAATTGGTCAGACCCGTTCGTGAATAGGTATTGCGACTCCGAACTGAAGGCGTCTCAGAACCACGAGCTGACCCCCACTCGTGATGCACCTAGCGACCCGATCCCGCTCATGCTCACCCACGAGCCACTCCAGCACCACCATGACGAGTCTCTCCACCCTGAGGACCCAGGAGAACCACGAACCGGATCCAAATGTGTGCCACAAACCGGTGCCGTGAGCGAGCCATGGACTGACGCTACCACTAGGAGATCACGAACCAGAGCATCCCTCGAGCCGTAGTTGAGGGCGAGTCGCGAACTGGATTGGAGCACCACCCACGAACCGCTCCACCATGCGAGTCACGAACCGTGCATATCTGAACTGAAGTATGGACATGAATGGAAGTCTGGAGCTACGAACCGAACCTAGGGGGAGACCAAAACCCGAGATGCAAAGGTAGTCCAAATAGGAAGTTAGAACTTAGGATCCAGATGGGAACCAACGAGTTAACTTCATGATTAAATTTCGTTGCGGGACATGTGCAAAGGGGTTATCGATGTCTATAACTTTGATTCACCACCAAGAGATGGAGGTCAGGCTACGGATTAGTGCAGTGGAGTAGTCATTACTCCAAAGGGGCAAAGTGATCGTAGCGTGGCTATGAGCCAGCGCAGTGGAGTAGCCATTACTCCAAAGGGGCGAAGAGGAAAAAGCAAAGGATTAGTGACTATGGATCAGTGCAATGGGGTCACTGCGACTCCCAAAGGCAAAGTGATCATAGCAAAGGATTGGGTGATCGAAGTGGTGGATATCGTATGCTTTACGCATTGAGTGAGAGACGTGAGGATGGTTGCTATGTTTGATGTTTGCTATCACCATGACATGCACACTCCCATTTTACACTTTATGTTAGTGTTACCTTAGAGTACTATACTTCTTGTTGTGCTAACTCTTTGGTTGCAGGTCCAGGTTCAGGTATGATTATTTATAGCTGCTATTGTTTTTTTGTTGCTATTGATCATACCAGACTTTT